>BMAU01007862.1:0-661977 GCA_019973935.1 Trichonephila clavipes | reverse complement strand
AACCTTTAAACTCCGATTGTCTCGAAAAATCTAAACATGTGCAATTGCTTATATTCATAAATATCTAGGATCGAATTTTTAAAAAATCCACGGAGCGAAAGCACATATTGAAGTTCAAAGTTTTATTGAAACATTAATCGAAAACCCATTTTTTAACCGCCTAGTGCTTGTAAAAATTAATATAGAAACGTTCTAACTCTGATCACACAGGTGTGATCATGGGCCTAAGAGCAGGGAAAGCTCAATCATATATATGATACCATAGGACGTGGAGGGAGAAACGAGTGATTACATATATGTGATCATGGTTCTGAATGGGTTAAGTCAGTTGCTGTTTGTGGTGTACTTATTCGTTAATCATCTTGAATCTCCCACATATATTTCTTTTATGACGGTAGTTAACACACACACAGTTATTTTGGATCAGTTGCAAGTCTCAAAAGCAAACCTGAAGCTCACTGTATCTTTCAGTTTATATATTTATTACATGGTAGACTTATTTCTTAATAATTTCACCAATATTTTTATTGTTAACCCTTCATTTCTTAATTGCGTAGCTAAATCGAGAATAATTTAGAAACATTTCTTTTAAGACTATGAACTTAAAAGAGAGGATTAAATAACAATTTATGATTCATTTCCAGAGTGCTTATGTACTTTCCAATTCCAAAACTTTACTTTAGAGCATCGTTTCTCAAACTGTGGGGCGTGCCCCCTTGGGGGCCGTGACAACTCTACGAGGGGGCGTGAGCCTATTGAAAAGTTGAAAACAAAGTTTTATTTAATTAAATTTGTTTGTTTACTTTCAGTAAATTAATAAATACATCCTGACATAATAAAAAATAAAATACACATTTACACTGATATATTACACTTATAAATGTATCAGTGCTACACAATGTATTTTATTCTAAGACCTCATGAGCTTGTCATATATAAAACTATATACAAAAATTAACACTTATCTTGATAATTTGTACTGTTTATATTTAATCCCTTAACTGCCGTTTAAAAGTTGCACGATTCGCCCCCCTCGTTTTCTACGTAGGCGCACATATGCGATGTAATAGGGGGGATAAGGAATAAAGAAGCAAATAATCCGAAATAAATCCTTCACAAACACTGTCAAGGTCCTTTTATTGCACTTTACAGACTTCGTAATAATTTTATGGATAGCAGTGCACAGAAAAGATCGTACTTAGGAAAGACGTATATATACGTCCGGGGAAATTCATTCTTTGGCTGAGCGAGACATTTATATACGCCAATGGCACTTAAGAGGTTAAAGTCGTATAGTAGCTTTAGCGTCAAAATGTAGTATTAAATTTAATACATTGTTATTGTATGAGGGGGGCACGATGAAAATTATGATTAAATATTGGGTCACGAATATTGAAACTTTGAGAAGCCCTGCTTTAGAGCTATTACAGAAAAAGAGAGGATTTGGATTTATTTGCATATATTATGCACGGAAACTTTTTTTTACTTAAAAATGCTTCGATATACCACTTAAAAATTTTAATTAAACCACCTGAAATGCTTTTCTAACAGAAGAATTTAATACACAATGCAATCTAACAGAACAGCACACCTTTTAGCAGTGAGCATTTGAAGCAATTGATTGGTTGATTATTAATATCTCACTTTGACGCCACGCTAAGGCTATTGGCGCTGAACCTCGTAATTTTTAACCATATTCAAGTGAATACCGGAGCTAGCATTCTGCTCTCAAACTTCTAATTCCCGCCAACGTAAAGATTTTGAGCCTACACAGATTTAACGTGCATCAGTTCCCCTAGAACAGTGGTCTCTAATCCCCGGCCCGTGGATCAAATATTACCGGTCCGCACAAGAAACATTAAATTATTTCCCTTTTATTTACTATGGTATATTTTTCTTGGGTTTAGGCTACGTTTTATGAAAATCACTTTATGTTCCTTGTTAAGTCACTTTATATTCATTTTTTGGTGTAGCTATATTTTATTCTGAAGTCACGATTAAATGCAATTAAATTAAAATTATTAAATCAAAACAGTCTGAAATATAAACAATCAACGTCCTTCTCAACGGGCCGCGGTAAAATTAACAAACGTTGACCGGTCCGCGGCTATAAAAAGGTTGGGGAACACTGCTCTAGAAAACAAGCCTTGTGTGTATGAAGCAAAGATTATGAATTAGGTTAATTTATTAGTAGCTCTCTTTGGCTTCCGTGAAGAAACTTTTTTAACCTACTATATATTATTTCAAAATATTTCAATTTGAAGAAAAATTAGTTGGTTTGTGAGAGATATATTTGCGATCCTTTCACTAATCCTCTTGGGAGATCTTTGGGCTATCAATTCACGTTTTTCACATCCAACCCTTCGGAAGAAGAAAATCGTGATTTATAAATTAAGTTATACATAGTCTAGGTTTTTTTGTAACTAGAATAGAGAGTAGGAGAGGAGATAAACTCGAAATCACACACACACACACAGGTGAGATTGTTACTGACAGGTATCATATTTGATTATTGTGATTAAAGACTTATTAGGAGAAAGCTTTAAAGCGACGATTGTTCACTGAGATTAAATTGATGTTAGATTAAATCGGATGAGATTAGATCCTATATTAAGGTTGGATCGAGTTTGATAGTCTCCTAATCTTTCATGTATTTTCGTCGTTGTTCCACTCTCGTGGTTAGCACCGAGACATTCTCTTATTGTTATTAAATGTATTTGTGTCGTTTCATTGTGCGATCAATAAATAGATTGATTGGATCATGGCGAGTGTTTCTTCCCTACCTCCTACATATATCTAATTGCCCAAGAAAGAGGTGTAAGCCTCTCACATGTTTACAATTAGATAAATTAGAAACAAATTTTGAAATGAATGAAAAATAGTACGAAAATTGATTTAAATGCAAAAAGACAATGTACTATTAATGTATAATAATGATTTGCTTTAGTGTTTTGTTTCTATGTTAAATCTCCTTAAAAATAAAAATTTGGCTTACATCTTAGCCATTTTTTAAAAAATATGGCTATTTTTTAAGATAAGTTTAGTTACTATGTAACAGTATTACCTCAATAAATAATATATTGATAAAAAGAAAATGAACTTTCGGTTATCGAATAGAAGAAATCTTCACACACAATTTTTAAATATATCAATTTTGAAGGGTCAAAGAAAAATATTTTAAAGCAAAAACTTACTTAAACAAACTTACTGTGTTGAGAATATAAGATTTTATTTATCATGCTTACAAACTTCGAACTATGAGGACACCAGGTAAACATTTCAACAATTTTAAAAAAGCAGTTTCGTCTCTTTCCTCAGTAGTTATGCTTAACTTAAAAAGTTTGAAAATTAAAAATGCCCACATTAATACTAATAATATACGTCAATTTTTAATATCTTTTAATAAAGGTAATTTATTAAAAAAACCTGTATCTACTAGATAATTCGTTAGCTCCATACTAATGACTAATCTTTCATGGTGTTTTTTCTGTTGATTATTTAACAAAACAAATTTCATCATTCGTGTATTAAATAAAAGGGTACACCTTGGAAGAAAAATGAGAAGTTGTTAAGAAGAAACACTACTTTCTTAGATTATTCAATATTATTATTTCCTGTAATACTATCTTCGTTAATCACGAGTTCCTTTTATTAAAATAAAACAGTTTATAATATTTTTATTTTCTTTATAAAAAAAAACTTCATTTGAATTTTTTTTTAAAAAAAAAAAAAGTGATAAATTAATTGTAAACGTGAAGGAGAATGTCTTATATATATACTGTTTCTAAAATAATTACTTCTGAGAATACAAATCGAAAATTACTAAACAGAAAAAAACCTAATTATATAAAATATTTTACCTTAAAAATGACTTTTGTCGTTTCTAACAATGTTTTGATTTCTCTAAAGCAGAATTGTCAAAGTAAAACATTCCCAAATGATATCTTAAAAGTACAGTAAGAAAGACTTACGAAACAATTTAATATAATTCCTTTCAGTATATTTCAGAATCAACTAACATACAGACAATTCTATTCCGAGACAAAATATGTTCTTTACATATTTAAAAACGAATATGTTTGTGTATATATATGTTCTATAATGATATTGCCAAATACGACGTAAATCCTAAGCCGATTATTCGAAAAATGTAAAATTTTATTGTCCCTTTTCAGAGAATTCGAACATATCTAATACCAAACGATATTGTTCTCCAGTATTGGTTCCAATGCGATATCAATCTGCTTTCCCCCCATCGACGCTAGAGACAAGGCCATCGCCAGATCTTTGAACCACTATTTCTATTTCCTTTGTTGGCAGTGATGCAGGGAATCGTTTGGTGACTGAAGAGACGGATCGAAACTTGAGGCGACGTCTTGTCTACTAGAGAATATCTTTTAGCCGCTTTCCAAATAGGGCATATTCATGGCGCCGGGGGCATAAAATGCATCTTCGGCAAGATTTTTAGGTTCCTGAAAATCACAACTCTTTTTTTTATTGTTTTTACTTGTTTTTCTCGACCGCCACTTCTAAAAGTTATGACCAACAGTATATTTTCTTAATAACTTACTTTTTTGCTAGTGATTTTTTCCGTCCTACTCTCGTTTCGTAAATCTTTGAAAATAAGAGTAGATATTACTGTTATGAAGTAATGTAGTGTAAAAGTTGATTATATCGTTTTTTTTTTTCCTTCGACACATGTAATCTTTCGTTTCATATTAATGAACAACATGAGATTTTATCACATTTTCTTTAAAGGAAATGTCAATAAATTTCTTTCTTTATTAGTTTTATAGTAATTGTTTTAGTCGATATCCAATGCTCGAAAAAATGCAGTCAAAACAAAATTCATTGAAAAATTAACTTGCTATCTAATTAAAAAAAGTCTATGTAGTTCTTTAAAACACAGATGTTTATAATAACAAAATTAAGCACAAGCAAATACACACAAAGAAAAAATCTCATATCAATTTATAAAATTACGAAGAAAAAATCAATAATCGAAATTAAATAATCCAATAATAATAAATTTTCTAAATCTAGAATATAAAACTAAGTACCTGAACTGTATAATTTACAATCTGAGATTAGTTTGCACTGTAATAAGTCATTTTGAATTAATTTTTATTCTGCTACTTTAATTGTACTTCATTATATCTGACATTCACCTGTTAAATTTTATGCAAATAGATTGCTGTATAGAATACTAATATGTGTGTGTGTGTAATGTGCAAAACTTGAGCAACAAAGCCATTTTTCAACATACATCATGAGACTGTAAGAAAGGTCTTTTTGTGTGAGCAATACGAGGAAAAGCCAACTCAATAGAAAGGACATGCATAAGCAGATATCAGATGCATGATGCCAGAAGTACCATGGGAGGACACAAATTACGTGAAGTCAACACGAAATTTAAAGCAACTTATAATGGAAGAATGTTTCACTTACAGATATTCCCTCCGAATGAAAGTGAAATCATACGAGCAATTTAGTTACAAGAAACCAAAATAATAACCAATACGCAAGATAGAAATGATTTGATTTAATTTTTTGTTAACGTCGCAGTCTTAAGTAACGCAAGAGCTGTCGCACGGACCTCGTAATTTTGAACCTTTGTCAAGTGACGATCACACCGCTGGGCTAATATCTCATTCTCTTAATTTTTATACCTCGTCATCGTGATGATTCAAAGCCCGACAGATTTTACGTGCATCAGTCTCTTGACACAACGGGTTCCAAAGGCACCAGGGTTCATACTCAAGATTCACTAGTCACAGGTTTATGACCATGGCCACGAGTGGTGTAACTGAAAATATTAGGGTCCCCCTTGAAAAGTCAGGTGTGTGCTCCAAGCCGGATCTTACAAAGGGTAAATACTTGGCGTCAGTCAGACTTTGGCACCCTAGAGTCCTGTCCCCCAACCCCACAATTTTTAGGGTTGCGGAGGTGTACGTTACGCCACTGATGACCACTCGTCTACTACAGCCTTTCCACATGGTAGAATGATCGGCAAATAAAGGAGGTCTAGTTTGACAGGAGTTTCCCAAAAGTTTGGAATTGACAAAAATTTTAAGCCACGAGCTTGGAAAAACTTCCAAATGTCAGGTACAGCTGTATGAAAAGTTGGTAGGGTCGGCCACGGAAAACTTCAAGTGATGACTGATATCTCAGCTGGCAGGCGAACAACATTGCTCCGCAGCTGCATAGAGCAAGTCTTTGTACCTTAAAATAATCGATGGATTATTCAATAGAACAAACAGAAACAAATCTTGCGCTTATTTGTTTTTAAATCCGACGAAATTACGTATTTGTATGAGATCGAAAATAAAATGAATATTATCTATATTTACATAATAGGTGAAAAGAAGTTTTTATTTTATTTTCTAAATAAATATTGAAAACTTATGACATAGAAAACAAAAAAAGTTCTTGAAAACGTTGAGCACAAAATAAATAAAACTATCTTGCGAAAACATAAAAGATATCATGTGTCAATTAGTGTACAAATTCTAAGTCACTGGTAGACTTAATTTTGATCATATGTATTATAACAACGGATTTTTTACAAAAGTTACATCAATAATAACTTTGGATTGAAAAGGGCTGTCAGGAAATCATAATTTTCTTAAAAGGTTTATTCATCTAAAATGTCAGAACTAAGAAATTATTTTTATCTTTACCTTTTTTCTGCTAGATAATTTTATTTCTAATGAATTTCTCCACTAGAGTACCTTCACTTTAGTTTAAGTGAAAGCGAATTTTGGAATAAACTTCAATCTAAAGCAGTGATTCTCTGCCACTGTGCCACGGCACTTTTGTGTGCCACCAAATTCTTAAAGTGTGCAGCCAACTTTTTTTAAAAAATTATTAATTATACTATGAGAAAAAAAATAAAACCCAGAACCTAATCATTCAGCCTTTTTATGGAAATAAATTAACATTATTCGTGGTACATTTAACTTATTCTTTCGCGGATAGATGAAAGTGTATTACAGATAAGAGTAAAATACTTCTAAACTTTTTTATTGTTAGTGTGCCGGCAAATTTTGAAACTGTTAAAAGTGTACCGCAATAAAAAAAAAGTTGAGTGAGTGAGTGAATGTTAACGTCACACTGTTCAGCTATACGGGACTTTTGGCGACGAACCACGTAATTTTGAACTATGGTCAAGTGACGAGGACAACACCTCAACCAAACAACGAGTAAAAAGACCCGTTTAGAACGAAAAGATTTTTAAAAAGAAATTCTATTTAATATTCCGAAAAGAAAAAAAGAAAAAGAAAATCGTATTCTCTCTTACACAAACGACATTAAAATTAAAAACAATTTTTAAAAAAAAAAAATAAGCAATTTAAAAACAAATTTATTTCAACCGGTGGATTTATTACAAGAACGCATGTTTATAAGAATAGTTTTGATAAATTTTATAAAATTGCGTTTGAATTTCTTATTTTAAAAAGCTTAATGTAAACTATTGTGAGTTTACTCTCTCTTTCAACACAAAAGCAATGGACATATCCCTGAATTTTCTCCCTTATAATATCTAATTTTTTTAGATCCCAGCTTGTGTGTGTCTACATTCTGAAACAAATAATATAAAAAAAAAATTTAAGCCAATTCATACTTAGACCAACAAAGAAAAATTTTATTTTAGCTACTTTTTATTAAATAGTTACAATTAATATAAATATGTATATATATATATATGACAGAATCACACCATTAAGGGGTAATTAGTTTTTATTAATTATCTTTAAAGTATCGTATTGTCATCCAAAACAATCGTGTATATAAAATTTCAGTTCAACTGAATGTTTTAAAACGTGAGAAGAAAAAACCTTTTCAGTTTTGACACAAATCGCCAAAAGGGTCGCTAAATCGCTAAAAATGATGCCAACGTGGATGTATTTGTAATTCTTTGAATAATTAGTTTTAATCAATTTTTATTATAATAATTAAATTATTGTATTGTTATCCAAAATAAAATCATGTATATAAAATTTCAGCTCAATTGAGCGCTTTAAAATGTATTTTTCTAACGATTGAAAACTCTACCAAGATAAATAAATAAATAAATGTATAGAGAGTGTGTGCTAATAGTAGGAATTGAAAAAAAATCCATGAAAAATTATAATATAATTTTTATCTTTATTTGATAACATATAATGTTTCTTGATTGACATATCAAAAATAAATCTAATAACATAATTATTTCTTCGGTCTTTAAAGCACTTATTTCCTATCATAAAGAATAATCAATAGAGAAACATGCTGTTCCGCTGTGTAAACTACCGTAAAATCCGGCGTATAACGCGCAATTTTAACACAAATAATAAGATCCAGATTTACGGGCGCACGTTATACACAGGATATAAAAACGACCGTTTAAGGTATCCGACTACTTGCGACAACTTTTTTTTGAAAAAAAGAAGATATGGAGATTTTTTGTGATTTTTATGTTTATTTAGTATATTTTAAGGAAAAAATCCTAAAATTGGTAAAATTAAAAAAAATTATTATAATTAAAATGGGAAAAAACTAGTAAAAATGTACGAAAAATTACATAAACGGGGCCTGCTCTGTACACAAAAATTTTATAAACAAATTCTCAATTTTTCAATTTTTATGTCCTACTTTGTTATTCCTGTTTGAAGTGACCTTCAGGATAAGAGATATTTTAATTTTTACAAAAACTAGAGCACTCTTTATCTTAGTGATTATACGAAATTGCTTAAAAAAACATTGACTATATTCACATAAAGGACTGCAAATTTTGAAATAAAGTAGTTATTGACAAATCTGAAGATCAAAACACTTCTACTGTTATGCAGAACACAAGCAAAAAATTTCAGCTAATTATTTTCAAAACTTTTTGAGCAATCACTGTCCCCGTTTGAGTTTTTCGAAAAAAACACATTTCGAGTAAAACGCATTTTAAAGTTTGACATCTTGTGTAAAGTTATGGCATTTGCTTTTACTAAAACACTTGTAGTTTTTGTTCTAGTGGAGGGAAAATAAAATACTTGGTATTGTTATTAAGCTAATAAAATGGTCTATAAAATAAAGTCAGAAAAAAAATTGTCAATTTTTGAAAAAAATCATGGTTTTAGGGTAATCGGATACCTTAAAAAAAACAAATAGGAGCATAGAAACAAATTAAACTTCTATATCTATCGAGAGAAAAACTTTCTTCTTTTTAAAAAAAAAATGGCATTCCTTGTGAACTTAAAGGGCTGTAGTCCTAGAAGTATACTATTTTTTTCTGAAGGTTGGAATAATACCTGAAATAAATGACTTCAAATTATAAGAGCATTGTTCACGTACATTTCAGGTTTCTTCGTAAAAAAGGAGGCTGCTTATTATTACCGCGAATATACCTAAAAACTAAAAATTGCCGCTTTAAAAGTATAGGTGTGAATTATACACCAGATTTTATGGTAAGTATTTGAATATAATTGATCTTGCTTGCTTGATTGGATATCAACATCTCACACGAGAGCAACACGAAATTCATTGACAATGACCTTGGCGATTTGAGCCACGCTCAGGAAACAGATTAAACCTCAACGACCACCCCACTCTTCAAATTCCCTCACCACACCAATACAGCTTCGGCAAATTTAGCTTGCATCATTCCCGCAAACAGCTTTAGAGTTTAAGCCCATCATTTCAGTGTAACATCACCTCCTACAAGCGTAGTGGGGAAGTTCGGAAAGGGGGATGCCAGTTCAGATATCATCCTAGTCACTTGACCACGGTTCAAAATTGTGATGTCCGTCACCGATAGCCATCGTGTTGCTTCCATAGTGAGACGTTAATAAACATTCATTCATGCCACTCATTAGCTAGTGGGCTGCGGTAGCCCAGTGGTCAAGGTATCGGATCATGGCAGGCATGTCATGAGTTCGAGCCCTGAACTAAAGCACTAAAGACCCCCCGAGTAAGGCAGCGATGTACGTTAAATCTGTCGATAGTTGAAACGTCTTCATGTGGTGTGGTAGTTAGGAGAAGGGGTGCAAGCTCAGGTGTCGTCTACGTCACTTGACGATGGTTCAAAATTACGTGGTCCGTCGCCAAAAGCCCTCGTGTAGCTGAACAGTACGACGTTAATATTCACTCGCCCATTAGCTCATGACCATGGAATGTATATTTGTTAGAAAATTTTATGCTTTTGCTGTTAAATTGTACTTTTTAAGTCATGTTTGTTAAATTAAAAAAAAATTTTTAACTTCTTTATTTTCAGTATTTTTTTTAATCTCTTAGTTTAGTTAATTTTAAAAGTTCGTATTTATATACCTTAAAATCCCTTCCAACATAAAAGATTCCAGATTTAAAATAAGAGATGAGCATAAAAAAAAATTAAACTTTTACATATATTGAAATACTGTTTATTTAAAAGAAATGACATACTTTACAAATTTAAACAGCTGTAGCTCTGAAAGTACACCATTATTTCAAAAGCCTGGGATAATACATTCAATAAATGACTTCAAAACATTAAAGCATTTCATACGTATATTTCAGGTTTCTTCGTAAAAAAAAGCGGGCGCGCGCGTTAAACGGGGAATATACCTAAAAATTTCAATTTGAAAGTATAGACGCGCGTTTTAAAACGTTGTGTGCTATACGCCGAATTTACGTAAATTAAAAGAAAGTAAAATACGACTCAATTATAATCTCAATGTAATAACTTGTGTATTGTGTTTGCTATCGATGAACCAAAAATATTATTTATACAGTATATAAAAACGATCGACAACGACAGGTCATTCGCATTCGAGAACATCTTAAGGTATCTAACTACGTTCGGGACCGTTAGTTTAAAAAGACGCATAAATGGATAATGTTCATGATATTTAGTGTCATTTAGATTAGAATACATGTATAAAATTATTTTAAGGACATTTTGACAAAAAAAATTTATTTAAATACAATATTTCGGCACAAAATTAACTTAGAATAACCTTTTTTCAAAATGTTATTCTTTTGTGAAAAATGCTTCTATTATAATAATATTTTGCTTGTATATAGCTCAGATCTCTGTACAGAGGCTCAACTATGATTTTTGAAAAGTTCACATTATTTTCAGAGTTACAACCAATTGTAATAATTATCGGCGTTTTTTCCTTAAAATTTCTCCCCTCTGTTATCGTAAAACATGGATAAACTCACTTCTAAGTAATATATTTCCAAAATTCTAGTTGAGCCTCTGTACAGAGGTCTGAGCTATGTAAACGGAAAATATTATTATAATAGAAGCTTTTTTTCACAAAATGAGAATATTTTGAAAATGGGTCACATTCTATGTTCATTTTTTGTCAAAATATTGTACTTAATTTTTTTTTAATGTAATACTATTCTTAAAACAATTTTATATACATTTTTTAATTTAAGTGCCACTAAATATCATAAATATTATCCATTTATACGCTTTTGCAAAATCACGGTTCCGAACGTAGTCTGTTACCTTAATCTATTTTTTGCATGTAGTTCAATCCTTGCAAGTATCATTAAATTAATATATAAACCTATTTTTATTATTTATTCACAAAACCATATATGACATTTTTACATCTAAAAAAAAATAGCATATTTTTGGGTCATTACTATCCTAGCTTAAGCACTGGAGTAAAACATTGCCTCGACCTTTTGAACTGATGCCAACTTCACATTGAGATTTTGAATGTATTATTGAAGTAAGCCATGAGATATCAACGAGGCTAGACGGGAAGTCGTGTCTTGTCCGTGAGATAAGTGATCGATTAGCGCGTGCATCTTTATTTTTACTGAGAGTCAACTACGCTTGAGAACGTGCTTATGTAAGATATTGATCAAAACATGGTAATGCAGAACATCTGCCTAAATCAACATCATTTTTTACAAGTAACCTTATATATTTGTAGTGTTGTATGGTTATTTATTATTTTATTTAAAGAAAATATACTTAAAATCTAGCAATTTATTATATGTCAAGGGATTTGATAAGCATTTTACTCCTGTAATAGCAAGAAGAGATAGATAACTGTTTCTTTATTTTCAGTAACATTATTCGCAAAACTCAGCTTGAGATTTAAAAAGAAGTAAGCCTCGTCTCGATGGCAACAGATATTAACTAACTACGAATGGGTGAAAAAAATTCGGAACTCACGTATTATACCGTCGAGCAATTTTGTGAATTACAAAGACATCGTCAAATGACATGATATAAAGCCAATAGTGGAAGCCATTCCCACTCATGTTCAAACACAATAATAACAAAGATAACAGCATATTGATGACATTTTTTCAATTGGCGACGTCTTTAAATTTGGCGAAACTCGTCAACGGTATATTACGTAAGTATCAAAATTCTTGTTGCTATTTTAATTTAACTTGTGTTCAGTTATAAATCTTAAGCTCTGAAAATCAAAAATTCAGTGTCAACTTCTATACAGAGCGTCCCCGAATGCCATGTAAAAACTTAAAGGGGAGGTAGAGAACATCCTGTGGTGCATAAATTCCAAGGAAAGCATGGGTGGAAACGTAACTCTAACGAGATAAAGAGACAGAAAGACAGTAAAGCCACAACACACAGAATGCAGTGTAAGACGTTTTATTGTACACAAAAAAAATCAATAATAAATAAAAAGTAAGACATAAAAGCATCACAGAAGGTGTTCGAAATTGCAGTCATTGCCATGTATGCACGCACTCGAGGGGCAGATGTTAGAGATCTTTCGACTGCAACGTCAGGCACCCGTACACTGGTATCGGGATTTCGGTCCACAACACGTAACACTCCCTCCATGAATACAGGAGTACGTGCTGTTCGTGGCCACCCAGTACCTTCAATCGTGGCTCTGAAAGAGCCATGTTCCTCCAGATTCTAAAGCACCTGAGCGAAGTTTTGATGATTTGTTTGCCACCTCGTTGGATATCTTTACCCATACAACCGGGCCGTAGATGAGATAGATATCCGCCAACTCGGCGTTCGTATAATGATTGATGTTCATCGCATGCTGTCGGTATTTGAAATTAGGAAGCCACACGTGTGAAACCTTGCGAGTTTGCGCACAGTCCCTCCTATCGCTATTGGGGCTGTGGTAGCCCAGTGGTCAAGGTATTGGATCATGGCCGGCGTGTCATGAGCTCGAGCCCAGTACCACTAAAGACCCTCCGTGTAGGGGAGTGATGTACGTTAAATCTGTCGAGAGGTCAAACGTCCTCCCGTTGGTGTGGTGTGGTAGTTAGGAGAGAGGGTGCTAGCTCAGGTGTCGTCCGCGTCGCTTGACCATGGTTCAAAATGACGAGGTCTGTCGCCAAAAGTCCCCGTGTAGCTGAACAGTGTGACGCTAATATTCACTCACTCAACCTTTTTTTATTGCGGTACACTTTTAACAGTTTCAAAATTTTCCGGCACACTAACAATAAAAAAGTTTAAAAGAATTTTACTTATCTGTCCATCGCCAAAAGCCCTGGTGTAGCTGAACAGTGCGACGTCAATATTCACTCACTCACTCCGGCCACACTTTCCTATGTGAATATGGTTCCTCTCGATATTCTCTACCTCTTCTCCCAGTGTGTACATGGCATTCGGGGACACCTTGTATAAAGGAAGTGCAGTATAATATTTCTTTCTCACGCATCGCAAAGCACTTAGTTCAACTTATCTTACTACTCATTAAATCTGTTCCTCTGAGAAAAATTATTCGTACAAAAGCTAGAAGTAAATTCATTTCATTTCTTAATCTTCTATAACCAACTTAGGGAAATGAAACGAGATTTATATATACTGGAAGCAGTCAAATCAATATAATACAACAATCCTAAATTACAGGGAGCACTTCACTTGTTTACAAAAATTTATAACGTTTCTTATGAACATCAATTCAATGAGACTACAAGTATAATGACAAAAATTGTTTATAAAAACAAAAATTTATTACTTGCAAAAAAACTGATATTTTTTATCATTTAGAAATGTCTGAACCACACACACACACACAGATATAACGCAAAAACTATTTCTTTAAAGAGAGTTATTTCATGTAATTGATTGGTCATATCTGCCATCTTCCACACCAGTGAGCTCATGGCGAACCGCGTGTTCGAGTCCTTGAAACATGTTCCGCTTAATTGCTTCATTCTTCAAGTCACACTTCAAAGCAAAGAGAGGACTATTGTCGATGAATCTCATAATTTTGAACTTCGATCAAATGAAGAAGACAACTCCCATTCTCCAAACTTCCACACAAAGTCAACGTGAGGGCTTAGAACAGGACTGTTCTACGATATAATGAATATTAAAAGGCTGGGACGTTTGAGAAAATTATTGATAGCAGGAGAGTTTGGGAAATTAAATAATTGGTAAATTTACATCACAGCTACTAATTATAGTATACACATTTACATAGAAGTTATTCGCGAGATTGATTGTTCATTTATGTTATTAATTGTTCAGAATTATGTAATTAGTAATCAGAATATGTAATTATTTGTTCAGAATATGTTATTTGTGAGGTTGTGACCGTTCTCTTTGGCGTTTTGCACCGGTCTCCTCTCTGCCCTCTCCGGGATGGGGTGGTCGCCCTTTTATCTTCGAATTATATTCCAGCTCGTGGGTGGAGTGAGATTTTTCTTACGGCCATTGGATGTCGGCGCGGTGTCAGAAGACAGGACCCGCAATATTTAGGGGTGCACGTGTGCATAGAAACGCTGTTATCATATTCACAAAAAGAAGCCAATTTTTCAGCTGTGTGTGACGTGAAAAAGTTACAACGCGTTAAATATTCCTTCCATAATATGAAAGGAGTAAAATCACAGATAATTTCCCTGTTATTTGCTATACTGATGGCAGTAAAATCGATGGAAGAGTTGGTTTCGCTTTTGTTGTGTACAGGAGTGGTGTTGAATCCGAGCACTTTCAATTTAGGATTCGTGATGAATGCGCAGTTTTTTTAAGTGAACAGTTTTTGTAGCCGCCATTAAATGGATCATTGAATAAAATAATGTCATCTCAGAATATCTCATCTATACTGACTCTCTTTCCTCCTTGGATTCTCTTACGTGTATTTCTTCATCTAACAACATAATCGCCGAGATTCAAAAGCAACTTAAAAGCCTAAAAGATAAAAACATCTCAATACATTTTGCATTTGTTTACGGACAGACAGGTGTTCTTGGGAATGAGCGAGTCGATTGGCTTGCAAAGGCTGCAACCAACAACAAAAATGACATTGCCGTTAATATTCCCAAATCGTTTTACAAGAGAATCACGAAAGAAAGAATGGTGAAGTCTTGGAAAACCAAGAATATCTCATTTCTAATAAAGGGAGCTTAACAACCATTAATAAGAGAGACTGTCATTCCATCATTTTTGTACTAATTACAAAATAACCTAATTTCTCACTGGTCATGGTAATTTTAAAAGCTACTTGAACAAATTTAATTTAGTTCATTTATCTTCCTGTGACTGTAAAATTGGTGGCGAGAAATTAATAATTCTAAAATACTGGTATAAATTTCTTCATTTTTATTGATGA
Organism: Trichonephila clavipes; assembly: GCA_019973935.1. Lineage (NCBI taxonomy): Eukaryota > Metazoa > Arthropoda > Arachnida > Araneae > Nephilidae > Trichonephila > Trichonephila clavipes. Next base: position 646,456 of record BMAU01007862.1, on the reverse strand, counting down.
GATCAATTATTAGATGCATAAGAAGTTCTTACTGATCTTTAAGGTCGCGTCTAGAGCGATGGCTTTTGGCTACAGACTTCGTAATTTTGAATGGCGTTGAGTTGAGTTAATATTAACGTCGCACTGTTCAGCTACACGAGGGCTTTTGGCGACGGACCACGTAATTTTGAACCATGGTCAAGTGACGTGGACGGCACCTGAGCTGGCACCTCCCTCTCCTAACTACCACACCACACCAACGGGAGGACGTTTCAGCTCTCGACAGATTTAACGTGCATCGCTGCTCTACACGGCGGGTCTTTAGTGGTACTGGGATCGAACTCATGACATGCCTGCCATGGTTGGATACCTTAACCACTGGGCTACCGCAGCCCTCAATTTTGAATGGCAACTAAATGACAAAGTTATGATGATGAATCATTGTGTTTTACTCGATTATTGTGAATTTAAAATTTTTATTCTAAACAAAAACACTGGTAATGCGTGAAATTTATGTTTTTTGCGAAGGATTTTAATTATGTTAAGTTTCAGCTTTTGATTCTGTCTTCTGCATGATTTGCGAACCTTCTTTTAATTCAGTTATTCTTTTATAGTAATCTGCACTATATCTTACTTATGTAGCGTGAATTAATCAAAGTATAATAAACAAAGTCCTACACATTGATAAACAACTCATTAATCAATCCCATCCACTAATAAAGGCTCAAAAGAATACCAACAATACATTTTAGGGCTATAATAAAAAAATGTATTAAAATGGTGTGCGTGCGTGCGATCAACATATGAAAAATTGGCTTCATAGTTTCTCTTTGAAAACATTTCCAAAAGATCTGAAAACTCACACAAGATTCATTAAAATAAACATAAAAGTATTTTCAGAAATCGGAAGGTAAATGGAATTTTAAAGATACCTTCTTTATTTTTTGACTCTTCTAGATGCGCTTTATTGCGTTAGAATCGATACATTAATCTATATATATATATATATATATATATATATATAGGATTGAGGATGGAAAAAGAAGTTCTTCAGGATTAACATTGCGATTACAAATTCAAAATGGCCGATGGAAAAGAGTTAAAAATAATTTTTCATTGTAAAACATGCATTTGTGAAAATTAAGGTCGTTTCTAGGAAAACAGACGTTTGAAAGAAAATAAAGCATACACACTTACAGACTTAATATATGAGGTTAGCCTTTTTTCGTTATATATATTCATTGATTTTAAAATCAAAAAATTCACGCTGTCTAAGAAATTCGGAGAAAGTTCATAGCTATATAACACGACTTAGATACTTCTTTACTTCTTTTTTTAATGTTTTCCAAGTTTAAGGGGAATCCAATATAAAAAAAAGTAGCAAAAGCACTTTCTCCTTTAATCAAATACCAGGATATCGCTCAAGGTACTTTTCCTGAGTTGTGATTGTTGAGTTTTCTTCCTGAATTACGGAGAACTACAATTAATGGATCTAAGAATCTTTTCAGAGAAAACATTCTCAGAATGAAATTTCCGATTCCAAGTAAACGGGATCTACAAAACTGATAGATGGGGACGTATTTTTATTGTTGGTGTGTAACAATTTTAATGTCAGAATATAATTAGAAATTGTTAGTCTTATATTAAATTTATACATTAAATATATATAAATGCCAATTATTCAAATTTATCCATATTAACAAAAATAAATGTAAAACAACTTATTTGTTTTAATAATAGGTTCTTTTCTGATTTAATTAATAGTTTGTATTAATACGAAGTGTGTTCCAAAGGCATCTGGCAATAATCTGAATGAAACGAATAATACTAGAGAATAGTGATTTATTTCACAAATGTATACAACTCTAAGGCTCATGTGTGAATTTTTCCTGCCTGCAGAAACTGTCAGACTCTGGCAGACCGCCAATGAGTGAGGAAGTATAAGGATTGCCGTCGGACTTCCCTTTTTGATAAAATGTCAGGAAAAACTTAAACGAGGCTATTGCTATAATATTTTTCTGTGAAACTCGATTCCTACATAGAAATTATCCGAAAGATTTTACAGGTCTTCGGAGGAAGCCTCGAGGCAAAAAAGGGCAGAAAGTCGCAGTTAAGTTGTGAGAAACTTCCACCCGAAGTTTCTCTCTCATCTTCTGGCCTGCCTAAACGTGTGGGAGAAATGAAAGCAGAACCAGAGAATTCCATAATCTCAATTATTTATTTAGTCAAACAAACTAACTGACAACAATCTATTCCCAAATGAGTAGCACGGAGAAAGCAATGATTATTAAGGGAATATATGGAATCAACTTATTTAACTCAATGTAATCTATTGTTGATTCCTAATCTCAAATCTACTAATTCAACACAGTGGCAAAACACCACTTTTAATCTTTACATGCGAAAGTAACCCTTATTCAATCTCCCCTGCGTAGCGAACGTAGCTGCATCCTACCTCCTTCTCTATAATTACAAAACTCTGACTTAATATAGTCGAACTAATCTGAATATTACGGTTTCTCCTTGAGAGGGATGGGTGTGAATTAAACGCAAATGCTAGCCCAAAGATTCCCCAAGAGTATTAGTGTAAAGGTCGCGTAAGGATCCGTCACAAAGTCACGATCCCCGTCCATTTGAGCGCCAGAAAAAGTCTCATCGCCAGAACTTGCCACATAGCACAATTTCATTATAAAGTACTTCCAAGAGATCTAACATCACTAAGATGACGATACGATGCGCAAACCAGTCAAATATCGTAAATATGGGCAATTGACAGCTGTATCTTAATAACGCACTCTCCCATTCGCTTTTTATGCAGTTTTCTTCCCAAACTTAATCCATGTTTTCTTCGTCAGACTACCTCTTCATCCACAAGATTCCGTATGACTTTTGTTTCTCACCAAGATAAAAATGACCCTGGAGGGGAACATATTCCAGTTCAGAGAAGATATTGTGCAAGATGTGATTGACCAGCTGCATGCCATCTCAAAAGAGTGACCGTGGGAATACAGGATCTTTGCGTGCATGGAAGAACAAAAAGACTAATTTTGTAAGTGAGTGTGTATGTTAACGTCACACTATACAACCAACTAGCGGCTGTTGGTGTGTGGGGGTTCGAATAAAGATCAGCCATAACAAGTTTTAAATTCAAATTTATAAATCTATTTCTCCCTTTGACTTAATCCACACAACTAAAGGTAGAAAACGCACTTAGTAACTAATTAAAAGAGCAATCACACGTCTTAAGGCTACTTAACACATAAGTATATACTCCACTTACTCTTGGAGCACTCTGAACTTCTACGCTGGAATTCACCGTGATTATCTATCTTAATTTTATCACTTATTTTCCAATTATCTATAATCGACGATTCAACGACTATCCGTCGACTAACATCACGTACCTAAATGCCAACGTTTAAATAGACAATTCATTTGAACAAATCAAGTCTTCTTCTTCGAGAGAAAGTTTTCAATAGAACATGCTGTTAAAAAGAATAATTTTACCCTAAGAGGATTAATAAAAGGTTCGCGGATAGACTCTTTACAATTCGAGGAAAGCCCAACTCAACTAAAACAACTCGAGGACTATTGATGGCAGACCTCGTAATCTAGAACCATGATCAAATGACTAGGACAACACCTAAGCTCGCATCCTCCTTTTCAAACATCCACACAGTGTCAGTGGGAGGAGATAAAGCCTCGACATATTTAACATGCGTCAGCCTCTCTTCAAGGCAAGTCATTAGTGACACTAGGGCTTCAATTCATGACACGCCGGTTACAAGTTCGTGACCATGACCACTAGGCTACAACGACCTAAAATTGAAAGAGATAAATGTATGATCCCAAAAGAGAATAACTATGGCTAATAGATGTCTTAATGGAATACTAAAATACATGAAATCGAATTTAATCAAAAGAAACACACACACACAAGGGTTCTATTGTATAAGCCTTTTAAGATCAGTATTGACTTATGCATGCGAAACTAGGTCCATGCTCGAGCACATGAGAACATGATAAGTATCTACGAAAAGAAGATTTTAAGATTTATTTTTGGAGGAATTCAGGACAAAGGAACATGGCGAAGAAAATCAAATTTTGAGCTTTATCTATCGTATAAAGAATCTGACATTGTGAACTTCATGAAAATACAACGAATAAAATGGGTAGGTCACGTTGTCAGAATGAATGAAGACCGCACCACTAAAAAGGTCTTCAATGCTCCCCCAATTGGCACATAAAGAAAGAACTGTGATGAAAGTTGTGATGATATTGTGAAAGGTCAAATATTAGATGGATTGATGGCCTAGAAAGAGATCTCCTAGTTTTGAGAACTAGGAATTGGAGAGCACTGGCAGGAAGAACGCTGGCCTGTAAAAGGCTTCTTGAGAAGGTCAAGGCCCAATTTGTACTGCCGAGCCATTGAGAAAGAAAGGAAAGAAAAGATTGTTGTTCAAATGATTATGAATATTAACAAAGATCGGATATTTTAAACACATTTCGTATATTGAAAATCAATGTGTTCAATCAACATGTCTTCTGAAACCTTAGAATAATTCCCCAAAATATGCACTTTCCCTACAATCCCCATATAATGTACAACAGAAAACCTCTTAACCTAGGAAAGAAAAGGTACAATCACTAAAAACAGCAAGTTCAGTTCTTGAAATGTGAGTTCCCATAAAATCTCGAAAAGGCGTCTTTCTGATAAGAGTAATAGAATCGTATGTCATAAATAATCATGAAGTGAAATATTGAAATGTATATGCAAACAAAAAAAATAGAGATGTAGAGCGCATTGCTACGGGTGAAGAGAAAAATTCGACTTTTTTAAAATAGGGGAAGTACTTACTCCTAAAAGGGATCTATTCATATTTGAGGTATTTCTCGAATTTCTGGTTTAAGTTTCTCCTTTACCCATAAAAAAATTACCCCTCTCATTTTTTCGAATTCTTATTTCATTCCTAATTATACGTTTTCAATGCACATTTTTTACATATTTTTTAAAAATGTATTGCTTACTTTTTAGGTACATCAATTTTCGCAGATAAGTGCCGCTTCGTTATATGCCTCTCATTTAGTAAATTGAAGTTTTCTAGGCTTCTATTTGAAGCTTCATACGCTTGCTCTTAATTTTTTTTTCCTATCCAAACAGGGCTTTATTCTCGCGAGATGTTACGAAAACCGGTTCGACATAAAATGTAAATAAGGCTTTCTAATTTCAGTTATGAATTAAATTTTAAACTTGAGACTTTATTCAGATAAAAGATAGTGTATTTTTAAACTTTTACAGAAATTTTAATTCTCAACGACTTCTTTTCCAGAAAAAAAACCACCTCATTGACCCAAATATGTTCTACGGGGCATTTTTACCACTTCTTTTAAATATAAATAGAAAATAAAAGAGAAAATATATATCACCCCCTCCTCCCCTTTCTTGATTCCAGGGGAAAAAATGGTACATTTATGAGAGGATATAAAGGTAAAAAATATGTAAGATAAAAACCAATGACGAACCTTTTTTTCTTGAAAAAAACCATTAGTACGACTCTTTCAGAAATTTTAATGTTTTCATGTTAAATGTGGTGAAATGAGATTTCTCCCATGTTCATTATATAAATTAATCAATTGATATACTAAGTTTGGATTAAGATGGTATAAACTGAGATTGTTCTTAGTGGTAAAAAAATTCATACTTGGGGGGTCAATTTTAATTATAAAATCATTCTTTTTAATACACAAATTTTTTATTTATAATACAAATATGTTTACTTGAATCAACTAAGAGGGATTATTTGTATTTAAATTCCTTGTGGTTAATATGTGACCGTGGTAGCCAGTGCGCACACAAGGGGGACCCCTCCCCCCAAAGCCTTTGATTTTTTTTCGATTGATTATAATTCTAAGTATATAGTACATAAAATTTAATTAACTATTTGTTATTAATGATATTAATTTTATTAATTAATGCTAATTATTTATTCAAAAATTAGTTTTTTTCTGTGTTTTGTTCCCGAAAATCGACAAAATCAAAAGAAGCATGATACACACACAAGACTGGTGAACTTTCAACCCCAGACACCCCCCTCCTTGAAAAATTCCTGTGTGCGCTACTGGTGGTAGCCAATGGTTATGGCCTTGAAGTCGTGGCTACCGTGTCAAGAGTTCAAGTCCTAGTTCGACTGAAGATCCGCCGTGTAGAGAGGCTGATGTGCGTTAAATCTGTCGAAGCTCAAAGTCCTCCCATTGGCGTGGTGTGAAAATTTTGAGAGTTGGTTCCAGCTCAGGCGTCGTTCACGTCAATTTTCCGAGATTCAAATTTACCAGGTTCGTCGCCAATAGCTCGTGTTGCTTTATAGTATGACGTTTATTTTCATTCACTCACTTACTTCTGTTTAATATATATATTCTATTTTGAAAAAATAAAATGCCTCCTTGAAAAATAATCCGATAATCTCAAAACTGCGCGTGAAAATTCCTTTACTCCAAGTGTGTTCATAATTCAAATTTTAAGGCCGATAAATTTACACTTCCGTCGAAGTGCGTGTTCCCACTGCGAGAGTAGCATTATATAAAACCAGTAAAAATGGACTAATGGCTTATCTTTTCTAATTGTTGATGTTGCGATTCCCTAGAGACATAGGGTCGAGAAGCCCAGGGTGTTCGAATGATAGCCACGAACTGCCTCAATGGTATTATTGTCCTCTATCCAACATGCTATACAAACATGTTTACTTTTAATAAAAACCGACACTTTTTTCATGATACTTGAAATTTGCTTTTTTTTCAAAGAAAAATAAAAACTGAAGAACCAATACATTATATCCCCACATATTTCATACGAAGTACTTTTCCCATTATTTCACAAAACATTGCGAGTAAGAAGACAGTGCATAGGCGCTTTATACAAGGTGTTGCTGAATTCGCCAGATTAATTCAGTGAGGAGATAGTGAGCAGCATGAGGACGACAAATCACCATAGAACAGGGGGTCGCAAACTATGTTTAGTAGGAGAAATTCGCAAAAATCGTTATGAAGCGTATGATGTCAAGTGGAATGAAACGGGGCAATAACACATAAGAAATACATTTATTAGATGTAAAGCATATTTATAATACGAACACTGCATCTCAAAGTGACTGTCACTCACAGGAATTGTTTGAATTGTGGACGCTTAGGCCGTAGCACTGACGACATCGACAGACTAAGAATTGTTGGGCGTGTTCAAACAAATCTGGTGTACTGGCGATGTCAGCTGAAGCAATGACGATCCGCGCCGCGAGATACTCCACTGTAGTCATCGGCGTCTCATACATAAGCATTTCAGGTGACTCCAGAAGAATAAATCCAAAGTATTGAAGTCCGGGGTACTCGGAGACTAAGCAATGGGCCCGCCAGGTATACAATCAACCAACCAGGTTGATTGATTGATTGATTGAATATTAACGTCGCACTGTTCAGCTACACGAGGGCTTTTGGCGACGGACCACGTAATTTTGAACCATGGTCAAGTGACGTGGACGACACCTGAGCTGGCACCCCCTCTCCTAACTACCACACCACACCAACGGGAGGACGTTTCTGCTCTCGACAGATTTAACGTGCATCGCTGCCCTACACGGCGGGTCTTTAGTGGTACTGGGCTCGAACCCGTGACAAAGCAAGCCACGGTCCGATACCTATACCACTCGGCTACCGCGGCCTCTCAACCTACCAGGAATGTAGCATGAAGGTGGTTATACGCACCGCAATCGAAAAATTACCATCAAGCATAAACCACACTGTCTGGTGCGAAGTGGCCGGTACTCCCGGTAGCAACTCTATCAAAAGTGAGATATTTGCATAGGAGCAGGTTTCTTCAACCCTACCACTGTGCTTCAAATCCCTGCAGTCGCTTAGCCATCCCCTTCGTCTGGCTCGTCGTTCTCTCGACGGCTTTAATCCTCTTGATTTTCACCGACTAAATGTGGTTTGCGACCCCATGTTCTTTAGTGATTTGTCGCCTCCATGTTGCCTATTTCCATTCCTCTGAATCTGTCGGTTGAATTTGGAAACAACCTGCATATTCCAGTATCAGGCACGCAAGCCCCCTGTTTTGCCTTCAAGCGAGCTCATTGTTCAAGGTTAGGAGTTGCCATAGTGTGGTGGCTCATCAGTGAATATATATATAAAGTATTACCGACAAAGTATGAAATGCCGACATTCTATAGAATGACCAAAGCTGTATAGGCAGAGTATGAAATAAGGTCATGATAAGGCTATTATGTCAATGATGTATATTTCTAAAAAATACAAATATTATTCTGACAAAATGATGAGAGTGTCATTAGAAAATTATTCAAGATACGTAAAGGAAAAAGAAAGTTGTACCGAAAAGAAACTTAATGTCTTTCTTATTAAGGAAAACAAAGTTTTCAAATAGAAAAATAAGAACTTAAAATTAACCTACTTATTCAAAATGGTAGGCTTGAATGGTGTTTTGAATTACATTTCATTACATTTTTCGTGCAAAGACCATTCTTATTTTGCTACTTTGTTTTACACATACATTTGACGAATCCGCTTCCGTTGGAATGAGCAATTGCAACTGAAAGAAGATGAATTTCATGGTCAGGAATATCTTTGCTTCTAAACAAGCTCTTAGAGCACAAAGTAAATTGTGATTTGGCATATACTCTTTTAAAATTCCTTCAGAAGTTCCAAGTCGATAAAAACCGTTTTTCCACTCGTTACAAGTGTCAATATATTGGCATTCAGAAAGAAATCATAATTTTCACAACACTTTTTTAAAATAATTTTTCTGTTTTTTTTTCTGACAAGGTCCACAAAGGTGGATGTACAGTTCAATATCATTCCGTGTAACGTTTTCAGATTTGATTGAAAGTTCTTTCAGAATTCTATAACGTTTTCCATGTCCAATAGCCAAATGATCTTCATGAAGTACGTAAAATAACTCAGCATACGTGACGTAATACTGTATAGAAGTGTTTCACAACTTTTTTATTCCAGTAGACCGGTCAATGTTTGATAATTTTACCACGGCCCGCTGAGGGTGGGACGTTGTTTATATTTTATATATTGTTTTGATTTAATAATTTAATTGTATTTAAACATGCCTTCAGAATAAAATTCAGTTACTCCGAAAAATGAATATAAAGTGATTTTACATGAAATATAAAGTTATTTCCATGTAAAGTCAACCAAACACTAAAGAAATACACTCCAGAAAATAAAATAGAAATAATGTAATACTCCCCTTGAGTGGCGCGATACCATATGATCCATGAACTGGTGGTTGGGAACCATTCTGTAGAGTACTGACGCCTTCTTTAACAGGTTTACTTTTATTTTCACCAAACATCACATCATAGCTATTCAGCAGCCAATAGGCCCTGGATTCAGTTTTAGTAGTCATTTTGGCTATTTGAATATCAGTTATTAACTTCTAGTAAGTAGTTTCAATTTTTAAAAAATACTTTTTTTGTGTGTGCAACTTTAACTCGAATTTTGGACAGCTCATCATCGAATAGTTGTTTCATGACTATAGACCCAGGGGTTGGCAACCTTTGAGCTGTGGCGCATCAAAAATCAATCTACCAATTATGATTCAGCGTGCCCCACAGTAAGACATTTTTGAAGAGTTCTAAGCCGAGCCGAATTAGAGGAAAGAGTTCAGTTCTATAGATTTACAGCTTAATCGCACATTAATTTTGCATTAATTAAAAATATTTCTTAACATAAAAATAAACAGCATAAAAAATAACTATTTCTTCAACAAAAATATAAAAAAAACTCGAAATTGTACATACACTCAGGAACATTGAGAATAGCGACCCAAGAAGGAAGCTAAGTACAATCGCGAAACTTTGCAAATAAGTACAGTGTTAATGTGATATGCAAATGATCCAAGTTTTGTGCCAATACGCATGCTCCTACACGCCGAAGTGGAGCTACAATCAGGAAGAGGGTGCTATAAAAGCCAGCGCAAATTCGAAGATTCATAAACGTGACGATTACCCGCCGATTGTAGGAAGATTTTGGTAAGCGAAACATGCCAGGTAAACGTGCTAGAAGACATTTCTCACAGTTAAGCGAGCTTGAGAGAAGTCTGATCATCGGGATGAAAACTACAGGCTGGTCGACGCGCCGTGTTGCTGGCCAGGTGGATCGTTCGTAGTGTGCCGTTAGAAATTGTTGGGAGCAGTGGACACGAGAAGGTACCCACGAGCGGAAAACCGGGTCTGGAGCGACCAGGAAGACCACGAGGAGAGAGGATCGAAGGATCGTGCGGCAAGCACTTGTGGACTCCACAGTGACTCTTTCAACGATACGAGCAGACGTAGGCGTAGCAATTGTTCCACAAACAATTTCCAGACACCTTGCAGAAGCAAATCTTAGATCCAAGTGCCCTTTCCGTGCACTCCCTTTAACACCGGAACATCGGCAACTGCGTCTACAGTGGTGCCAAGCCAGATCAATGTGGAATGTCACAGGTTGGCAAAAAGTTGTGTTTAGTGATGAATCCCGGTTTGTTTTGGGGACAGATGATAACCATGTACGGGTGTGGAGGCGCCCTGGTGAGCGGTACAATTCCCCCATACTGTTCTACGTCACACTGCCCGCACATCTGGCTATGGGGGGCCATAGCCTATGATAGCCGGTCCACTTTAATTGTGATGCGTGGAACTTTAACAGGCCAATGTTTTGTTGATGATATACTTCGACCCCATGTAGGACCTTTCCTAAATGGTCTCCCAGGGGCAATTTTCCAGCAAGATAATGCTCGTCCGCATACAGCAAGAGTTGCTCAAGACTTCCTACGTCATTTTCAGACTCTTCCATGGCCAGCCCGCTCCCCCGATTTGTCGCCTGTAGAGCATGTGTGGGATCAGCTAAAACGGCAGATGCCATCGTGTCACTCTGTACATGATTTAGAGTTGGCTGTTCAAGATTTGTGGGCCCATCTGCCTCATTACTACATAAGGTGTCTAATCAACTCAATGCCGGACCGTGTGGCGGCATGTATTGCAGCTGGAGATGGTCCAACGCGCTATTGAAGTTGCCCAGTATTTGTGTCGTTGCACACCCTGTATTCGTTTAATTGTCTTGTTTTTGAGATCAAGTGAATCTCTTATCTGTGTCATTATGTGTATTAAATTTCATTTCAATCCGATGCATTCTTCTTGGGTCGCTATTTTCAATGTTCCTGAGTGTATATTATGTTTTTTACACACATTTATAAAAATAAGAAATAGACAACGTAAAATATAAGTATTTTTCTTCATTATACAAAAGATACAAAAAAAAATTTTAATGTGAACCTAGTGCTGCTTCGCTCTACTTTCACATCGCAAAAAACGTGGTGTAATTTGTGACTTTGACATGATTCTAAGCATTCAGTTGTTAAACAATTTCTTTGCTAACTCGAAATATTTTTCTCTCATATGAGGAAAGATATTTTACTTAGATATGTAAAACTAAATGCGGAAAAGCAGAATACATCCAATTTTCTCTCTTCAAACAATTAAATATATCCAGTTATGGCATTCAATAATTTACAAAAAAAGCTGCAAATTTACCTTTAGAGTTATCTTTCAAATTTTTTCATAGTTCCTTAACTATCCCTAATTCTGGAGATGTTTGTCAAATAAGGTTGGTTCCAAATGTATGTTCATCCATTCAAAAACTGACAAATTTGTTGAGTAGTGCTGAGTGGCAATTGTACCGTGTGTCATAGACTGCCTACCCCTGCTACAGACCATGACTCCTTCCCAGACACTACAGCTTGCTTCTCCATTTTCATGCAGCACAGGAAAAAACCAATTTTTTGTTGAACAAGATTAAGTAAAATTGAGTATTTTTTGACACACTTCCGAACAAACCATAATGTGCAACTGACAAATTCTGAGCCTGAGGCACGCGTTAAAAGTCTCGCGCCTTGCCACACAATATTCGAAACGAATCGGAGATGTATTCCATACTTTGCCTGTTTCTAATTAAGCATTCTATAGAATGCCTAGGCGATGTGTGAAATAAGAATCATTTCAAACATTGCCGGCATTCCATAGAATGCCAGATTTTATACTTTGCCGAAACATATACACAGTATTTTTGTTTTAAATGCAACATTTATTTTTTTATCGTATATAATTTTAAAGTTAAATAGCGCCTAAATAAATTCAGAACGCTTTTGAGCCAATTTTTTTTATGTCGAAATTCGCTTGCGACGTTAGGATTATTGCATTTCGTTAGTGTGTAAAGAAAAGAAAAAGGTTAAGCGTACCTAAAATAACGAGGAAAAATATATTTATTTGACCTAATTTTTATCCAATTTATACATGGAAATTCATAAAGAATAATCTAACAATATAAAATTGTCTACAGCTACAAAAGCCGTTATGTATTTGCTATAACAGCCATTTTTTAAAATTACAGAAAAGCTTTCAGGACAAAAGCAAATGCAGGAGACAAAACATTTTTTAAAAAAAAAGAATTATAAAAATATATTTAGATAGATAAATGCTTTAAATTTGAAAAAAATGACGATGCTGCCGTATCTAAATAGAATCCATCAAATGAAATTAATTGTTCAATAATTGAAACAGAAAATTATATTGTTGATGCTTGCGATCAAATTGTCAAACAATATCCATAAAAACCAGCTTGTAAAAGGTGATTAGTTTATTTATTTATTTATTTTTGTTTTACCATTTTCTGTTAGAAAATATTCTCTAGAGAGAATATAAAATATATTGAATGCATTTTCCTTATATGCATTACACGTAAACTTTGTGGTTTCTTTTATGTTGTAAAATGCTATTTTATCACAATTTTGTTTGACGAAAATACTTTCGCAATCCTTTTGTTCATTGAAAACGTATTTCCCATTATATATGCCATCTTTGATATGAAAAATATTTCCAAACAATATCTTATTCACTTTTTTATTGCGTTTTGAAGAATTTCTCTCTTCATATCGCTAATTTTTGACATTTTAAAAAAAGCATTGTTTTCTCTTTCCTTGACTTCAATTTACTAAACTAATAACTGGATTGTTCCATGTACTTTTTGCCTTCAGACAGTCACAATAAGGGTCTATTACTAACTTTGTCTATTGCTTAATCTTAGATTTTTAGTTGATGTATAGATTTAAATAGTAACTCCTAGATCTTTTCTTTTGATCACCATTTGATCAAGGTCTTGAAACCGGTATTTCGTTGATTAAGAATTTTGATTTGACTTATTTTCAAAATACTACGAGGACGCCATAGTCTAACGCATCGAAACTCAACCTGCGGTCCATCCAGCTTTTTTAAATGCCCCGATCATGGCCCATTGCTCTGAGAAATTCACTCATTTAGAAACAATGAATTAAAAATTTGGTGGGAAATTTTTTGTTAAGAAATCAAATATATCAATTTTGCTTTTTGCTGTCGATGTCGTACGGGTGCGAATTGATATTCTTTTTCTATTTGTAACGATTACGGTTAGTGATAACAGACAACAGTGTGGCTTAGCAACAACTTAATGGATGGAACTTATCTTCAACTATCTTTCATATCTAGAAGCGAAAAATATTCGAAGAAAATATATCGTTTAAAGACAATTTGGAGGTTGACTATTTCGGACTGAAATACAAACATGGATCAGTAATTGTTTGATTTGCCGCGAAAGATATGCATTTAAAAATACTAATAAACAGGAATCAGTCAATGACACTTTTCCTCGAAGATCTCTCTCAAGAGGTGATAAAAATGGCTTTCTTGAATAATCTTTGCAACAGCAACAAAGTGTTTTGTCAGTAGTAATATCGCAGAGGCAGCAAAGACATCGGATGAAGTTTGTTATATTATTGGTAATCATATGAAACCTTTTACTGATGCAGAGATTATGAAGAAGTGTTTCTTAAATGCTTTTAATATTTGTTGCTAGTGACAAAAATAAAAAAATATTAAAAAAAATAATAATTAAAAAAGCAAAACAGGAGTTATAATATTTTGATCAATTTTTCACATTTTAAATTTCTAAAGTTATCTTGGTCTTAAAAAGCATTTCTTCCCCCCCCCCCATTTATCCTCATGTTGCGGCCCGCGTGAAATAGCTGAGATATGTATGCGGCCCAGCAGAAAAATGGTTCAGTACCCCTGGTCTAACGGTTAAAGTAACGAACTGCGTAGATAGGACTTCATGTGCAAATCTTGACTCTGCAGGCTATTGAGGAGTGTTTATTAACGTCACACTATGAAGAAACAATAGTGCTATTGGTGACGGACCTCGGTCACGTGACGAGGACGACAATAAGCACTTTGTGACATCCACATCGTGACAACAGGAGGACATTGAACCACAACATATTTAGCGTGAATCAGTTCCTCTATACAGCGGTCTTCAGTCGAACTCTTGACTCGGTGGCCACGACTTCATGACCATAACTATAGACTACCATGGTCACATATTACGCAGGAAGGAGTTTAAATACAAATAATCCCTCTTAGTTGATTCAAGTAAACATATTTGTATTGTAAATAAAAAAAATTGTGTATTAAACCGAATGATTTTATGAGTAATATTGACCCCAAATATGAATTTTTTTACCACTAAGAACAGTCTCAGTTTGTACCATTTGAATCAAAACTATGTATATAAATTGAGTCATTTATATAAAGAGCATGGAGGAAATTTCATTTCACCACATTTAACTTGAAAACCATTAAAATTTCTGAGAGTCGTACTCTAATGGTTTTTTCCCAAGAAGAAAAAAGATTCCTTATTGTTTTTTATCTTATATATTTTACATTTATATCCTCTCATAAATGTACCATTTTTTCTTTAAAATCAAGGAAAGAGGAGGGATATATTTTCTCAGGGAGATCATTCATGGAGGGTGTTCAATAGTATCAGGACTTGGACTCATGACACGTCAACAAAGAGCTGGTAACTATGATCACTAGGCTATCGTGACCCCACAGGCTATTGAAGATATCTACACGGTGAAACGGCACTGAGACTCAAAAGCCTCACAAAATTTGAAAAGTAAGGTACGAGTTCCTTGCTAATAGTCGTTAAGTCAAAATTAGGAACTGTGACATTAACGTTATCAAAACCAAATTCAGAATTAAGGCCCAAATGTTAGTATATTCTTTCATTTCTCATAGCACTTACCGGATAGTTCTTGGCGTAACTAAATCTTGAATATGAGACTGAATTATTTATGGTATTCAGCAAAATTAATTCTATTAAGCATTGAAATCTCCACACGGATACTAAGCTTCGATTTTGGATATAAAAGTGCTCCTTGTTTAAACTCACAAGGTTCCATATTCTATTGTATACCGAAAGTAAAATCAGGTGTGAAATTGATGGTTTTATCAAGGAGTGGGACTAAAAACCAATGGCTAAACGGAGAATAATAGCCCCCTCCCCCTTGCAAAGTCAAGTTCTCGTCCCCAAGTCAGATCTTACAAAAAATTTCAAAAAAGTCTTTGGACTCCTAGAATCCTGCCTCCCCTAGATGAGGAAGTTGAGAGGGTATACGTTACGCTACTGCTAAGAGCTATCATTCCATATAGAAGACACAGATATCTAGAATCAAATCAGCTTCCAAATATGGTAGCGACTAAAAGCTCTTCACTCTAGAACATGGATGGTAAGCCAATGGCACACGACACAATATTTTTGGCACACCATCGGTCAAAATGGTTAGCATTTTAGTTCAAAATAACAAAGTGCACAATAAAGTATTTCGAACAATCGCGAGTGATCGGTCGCAAGGGGGCGGGGAGCACGCTCGTTTGTTACTATGCTGGTTATTATTATTATTACAAGAAACTACAAGTACTTCCCAAACTTGAAAAAGAGTTATCAAATATTTAGATGTACTTCTCAGAAACCAGGCAAATAAAAAGTTATTGAATAATTTATCTCTGTAATTTATTCTTCAATCAAGGAATGTTTAGTGAGATTTTCTCAATTCAAAGAAATATCGGACACGTTCAAATTTATTATGTACCCTGATGTGACTTCATTTGGTAAAATGAACTTGTCCCATTTTGATTGGTTGGAAATTGAAGAATTTCGAAAGCAACTCATTGATTTCTAGTCTAGTTCAATATGAATTCAAAAGTTTATTGAAACAAGAAAAAGTTGGAATGGATTGAAACAGAAAGATTAATAAGCAATGTTAGTAAAAATGCCAAAAACGAAATTTTGGAAACAAGGAACTAGATTTCAGACACATTTTTATTAAGAAACTCTGACTCAACTCTATTTTAACCATATTTTAATCTACCTACGCCTGCGAGTCATAACTTTTAGAGATAAATAACATTAAAACATGCTCTCTAAGTGGCAAAGCCATCGGTGTTCCAGTCCTCGTCATGAACAAATTGGAGTGGCTATTGAAAAGGTGACCAGTTTTTTTACACTGAAAAGGAGGACGAAAAATTTAAGAAAAAATTACAGCGTAAATGTAAGAAACATTTTATTAATTCAAACAAAAATACGCTAATTACACTTTTAATTATTTACTTTGACGAGTATTTTTCCAATGAATGATTTTTTGTTGACATATCATTTTCTAATATATTGAAAATTTCAGAGCAAAAAATATCCTTCATACTGAATTTTACGGTAAGCACTGTAGGTAATATATTAACATACAATCTTGATTTCTCACGTGTTCAAAAATCATTACCAACTGAAAAATTCTTTCAACTGCTGCATTAGTTCCAGGACAGCAAAACGTAAATTCAACAAGACTAACGAAATTTTCATATGGAATGTGTTCATTTTTGAAATAATTTAAATACTTTCATCCATCCTTTATCAATTTCAATATGCTTATTTTCCAATTGTTCTAATTTATTAGAATTTAAATATGCATTCAGTCGTCTTTCTTCTTCAAACAGACCATTGTCATCGATTTTAATATCAGGCCTTTCTTTCGATAAAAACACAATTTTCTGTATTTGCCCACTTTATTTGCGATAAAGTCAAAAAGCACCTTTGAAAACCGTTATTTCCTGTGATATTTGTTTCATTCCAGTCTTCGACATATTGGAGATATGTTTGGTTCATCTCTGAATACAGATATTAAAAGATCGGTTTTAAAATATTGAAGAGGAAGACAAGTAGGGGGACACTTTTCGAGGAAGAACAGAACCTATAACCGGAGGACGGTTGATCATTTTACTATTGATAGAGACATCAGCTAATGTTATCGTTTCGCTTTTCCTCCATTTAGTACTATTGTTAAACACTTATCTTTCATATGTAAATGTCTATAACATTGTTTGATTTTCAGATACCTTTACTTGAAAAAACTCGTTGATTTTGAATACCTATTCCATAGCTTGACACTACGGCATATTTCGAAGACTTCCGACTTCAAATGGATTATGCTTGGTCAGCCTTTAAAGTATTAATGACCTCCTACTCCCAAGGTAATCTATATGACCAAGACATGATATTGGGAGTAAGTCATCCATCGAGGCATTCAAAACATATCAGTGTTATCTAATTTCATTCTTAATAAAGAATGCTGAAATGTGTGCCGAAAACAAAAGGCGAAATGTGGAACACATTCTACATTGATTCGAACAAAATTTAAGAGCATATCAGTATACGAGGAATGTGGTGGCTCAGCTCAATAACTATCAAATTAATTAAAACAACTATTTTTTGAAAAAATTTAACATTAAATATCTTTCTTCTTATTAATATTTTTATTTCTTAGTAGTTTTCTATCTTATTATTCTTTTCATTGTTTATATTCATGTCTTATTTACTTTTAATGCTCGTTTTTCCGAAAATGAGGACGAGGGTTTTTGGCGATTAAAAATAAAAATCAGATATCGAAGCAAACGTTTCCCTAATTAATGTACATTTATCAGTGTCCCTTTTCCAAATTCTAAAATAGAGAAGCTTTATATGTTTCTCTCCATAGAATAGCGAAGTCAGAATATAATATTAATGATGTGCAATTTTTTTCTTCAATTCAACAGCTGTCCTATTTCAGGTACTATTCGAAGACGGCCTTAAAAACTTATACACAATACATAATACACCCGAATCTTTTTTTACACGGTAGATACATTCCTTAGAAAACCGTGTAAAAAAATGCATGCGACATACGGTAAAAGTTTGGGGATATATTTCACAATTTTAAAAAATCGTGGAAGAGGGAAAATCTTCAAAACTTTTCAGAAAAAAAGGCGCAAAAAAAAGTTTAAAAATTCATATTACATATTTATAAAATAAAAATTCTATTCATCTTTGTTAAAAAAGAATTAAAATCAGTATACAATGAAAATTTAGTTTATAAGTACATGCAACATATAAAAATTCAAATTGAAATTGGGAATAAGACTACTAACAACTATCCATCGCTACTTGATATCAAACGTGCACGTTTATGACGAACTGAATCAAAAGTGCTATCATCAGTAGATACGTCAAGTACAACTGTCGGTTTTGATTCAAATGAAGAATTTCGTTCGCGTTTTTAACGACCTCTGTTGGTTCTTTTGTTGTTACAAAGTTTTATTAACAGATACCTTTTTGGTTCCCCAAGTTAATAATAAAGGGTGTTTTTTTGAGAGGTATAGAACTTTAAATTGCAATAAAAC
This sequence comes from Trichonephila clavipes, assembly GCA_019973935.1. Taxonomy (NCBI): domain Eukaryota; kingdom Metazoa; phylum Arthropoda; class Arachnida; order Araneae; family Nephilidae; genus Trichonephila; species Trichonephila clavipes. The sequence continues at coordinate 627,845 of BMAU01007862.1, read as the reverse complement.
AACGATGTATTATTCTATTGACATGAATTTTTTTATTCGAAAGATAATCTTGTGGCATTACATTTTAAATATGATTTCTGGCATATGACTGCCACGGCTGGCTCGGATGTAGTCCAATCTGGACGTCCAATTTTCGATGACTTTTCCCAACATTTGTGGCCGTATATAGGCAATAACACGGCGAATGTTGTCTTCCAAATGGTCAAGCGTTTGTGGCTTATCCGCATAGACCAATGACTTTACATAGCCCCACAGAAAATAGTCTAGCGGTGTTAAATCGCAAGATCTTGGAGGCCAATTCACAGGTCCAAAACGTGAAATTAGGCGGTCACCAAACGTGTCTTTCAATAAATCGATTGTGGCACGAGCTGTGTGACATGTTGCGCCGTCTTGTTGGAACCACAGCTCCTGGACATCATGATTGTTCAATTCAGGAATGAAAAAGTTAGTAATCATGGCTCTATACCGATCACCATTGACTGTAACGTTGTGGCCTTCATCGTTTTTGAAGAAGGATTCCACCAGCCCATAAAGCGCACCAAACAGTCAGTTTTTCTGGATGTAACGGTGTTTCGACATACACTTGTGGATTAGCTTCCCTCCAAATGCGGCAGTTTTGTTTGTTGACGTAGCCATTCAACCAGAAGTGCGCTTCATCGCTATACAAAATTCGCTTATGAAAATCGACCATTATTTTCGAAATAAAATTGCACAATTTGAATGCGTTGTTCAGGCGTGAGTCTATTCATGATGAATTGCCAAACCAAACTGAGAATAAATCACTTGACAGCTGTTAAATCGGTCGCCATCTTGGAAAGTAATGCCAACTTAAACTTCTATACCTGGAAAAAAAACACTCTGTATAATTCTTGATATCCTTCTAATCTAGATTACGTAGAAATTTTAGTGCTTTCCCTTTGTCAGAATGTCTCTATGTTGTCCCATACTTGTAGCAAACTTCAAGCTCTCCCGAATTAAACCAGCTGTTAATAGTTGAGCTTCGCCTTCGACCTTGCCAGTATAGACTTCTGTGTTATTATAAACTCGTTCAAATTCTCCTCATCAAAAGGGCACGAGTTCCCAATTTTTTAAAAATATTCATGCAAGAACAAAAAATTCGTGTAAAAAAATCGTTAAATTCGTGTACAGTGTTATTTCCAAATCGTGTAAAAAAGGATCGTGTTTTTACACGATTTGGGAGTATTTTCTGTTCTACATTTAACAATATTTGTATATATTCTTTACGAATTAAAAAACGATTTATAAGAATCAAAACTCTAAAAACAGACAAACACAAAATTATTTCTTCTTTTCATTACCAATTTGACTTCCGAATAATTAATGCTTTACTACGTTAATTTGCTCGTTAGTTAAAAGTCTTAAACACTTCCTAAATTGATTTATCACTTTCCGTAATCTACACTTAACTACACTTAATCACTCTGACCTTGTTCTTTATTTTAACCCAGTCAAATACTTTTATTCACTAACAAGACACTTCTCTCTTTCGTTTATTACTTTTTATGTCCTTTAATTGATTTAGTCTCGTTTACACAGCGGCACACTTCTAACTTTACAATTCAGTCTGGAATTGTTATCTAAATAAACCAACTGACTGGTTAAGCAATGGGGTTAAACCGCAGTCACACGAATGGTATTCTTTTTGCAAGATCGAGTCTCAAAAAACTGTTCCTGTTTAGTCTTTCCAGTTCAGAAACAAGGTCTGCTAACTAGTAAATTATCTTAAAATCACACCCTCAACCTTGAAAACCTAACTGTGAATGCTTAAATCACCAGACGTAACATCATCGTGCACGTCTTTTTTTACAATCGGGAAGAGCTAAAAAAGTAATGGCTATGAAATTTTTCAAGGTTGCACCATACAGCGGAAGTGTAAATAACGGATGAGTATTGTAACTTGAAATATAAATTACATTCGGTGAAGCGAAGCATCGGTGCTTTTTGCATTGGAGCTGAGTATGGCAGAGTGGACTAAAAAAAGAGATTTCGAAATACAGTGCCCTAACGGTGCTAAAATGATTTACTAACGGTTGCAAAAAATAATTCATCAAAAACTAAGAATGGCAAGCTGCGTGAAAAGTTTCAAATGCAACTTTTTTGAAGTTGTGTTGCAGACTTGGAAGTAGTCATAGAGGGGGGATTTGTTTATTATTGTAGTTTTTGTTGTATAAGGCAGTGGTCCCCCAACTCGCGGACCGGTTCGTGGGTCAAATAGTACCGGACCACACCAGGAACATTAAATTATTTTTATTTTATTTACTGTGGTGCTTTTCTTTTTTTCTCATGTTTGAGCGACTTTCCACGAAAACCATTTGTTAATCACTTAACATTCACTTGTTAACCTTGTTAAATCACTTTGCATTCACTTTTTGGTGCAACTGTCCTTTATTCTGAAGGCATTGTATATAAATTAAACTTATTAAATAATAACAATCTAAAATATAAACGACAAACTACCCCTCCACCTCTCAGTAGACCGCGGTAAAATTATCAAACGTTGATCGGTCTGCGGCGATAAAAAGGTTGGCCAATACTGATATAGGGTATCCGAAAAGTATGGCTACGCTTTTAAATTTGGGATTAAAAATAAAGAGATTTTTCGCTTACGGTTTTTATATTCCAAAAAAAGTAAAGAATGAAGTTTCTGTTTTTTGAAATGCAAACTAGATGATGCAATGTCCATATGTTGCACCATTCTCGTTTTAAAATGGTTTCACCGCAAGAACAAGCGCAAGTTGTAGCGTGGTTTATCTAATTAAATTTGCAATGCATGTACTGCTTAAACTCCTGACTAATTATAAACGCAACCCACCTTCAAGATCCACTCTTTATAAGTGGCATGAAATATTAATGACGGTTTAGGTAGGGTATTGTCAAAAACAAAATCTAGTCGCTCGATTAAAAGCAGAGATGACATTACTCGTGTAGACTCGATGTATGCGCTCGAGACTAATGGTGCGCACATTGAAATCGTGCAATAAAAGATCGTAAAAAAACTTGGGTATTTCCTTTTTATGGAACATAAAATACCGTAAGTGCATATTGCTGTTTTTTTATTTCTAATTAAAATTTAAAAGTGTAGCTATACTTTTCAGACACAGGGTATATTTATCTCTCATTTGACTGTCTTACAGTTTGCCTACGTTATTATCTTTAAATTTTAAGCATGCAATTGATAATACATACAATTTAAATCTTGTTTTTGATGCATTTTTAGAGCTATCTCAATTTCAACTTAAAGTCATTATCAATTGAAAATGTTTATTAATTAAAAATGCAAGTTTCTTTATGTGTTCTATGCCAAAAGATGTCAACATTAAACATAATTTTAAATTCAACACAGCTTGATTTCAAATTTTTTTTTCTCGCAACGTAACTTTCCAAGACGGTATCATTGATAAGCATTGTGCTGGACAGATATCATTCAAAATTTTTATTATTTGTATTTCATCAGCTAGTTAAATAAGTAGATATATTTTCAAGGTATTGAAGTAACAATGGAGTCATATTGGTGATGATAATCACAACTGACAGCTTTGGAAACAATACAGTAGCAAACTGATAGCAATGACATTTAGTTATGATAATAATATCCATATCTAAATACTCTAAATACTTATTCATTTTTTTTATTTCGATAAACCCTGTCTAGCTGCAGTTGTACTGTTTTCGTGAAATATAGTTGACAGTTAATGAAATATATCTTTATTGTCTGTATAATGGAATACAGGGGTCAGCAACCTTTTAGCTCTGGCGTTTCAAACAAATCTACCAAGAGGATTCAGAGTGCCACACAGTAGATCATGTTTGAAACACTTCGATTCCAGCAAAAATGCATGCAGAGTTAGAGAATAGAGGTCAATAACATAGAGAATTACAGTTTTATTATATATAATTTTGCATCACTTAATGATATTTCTTAATATAAAAATAAACCCCAGCATAAAATATATATACTCTCATGGACAAAAAAAATTAGCGCACCAAGAAATAATTGAGGGATCGTAACGAAACTTGGCGTGAAGGTACATGTCGGGGAGATATGCAAATGATTAGAAATGCAGCGTGATTGCGCATTACGTATAGGGTTTAACGTCGTTCTCCGTGGAGTATAAAACAGGTAACCAAAGCTTGTTTCAGTGTGCTTAATCGTTTACAAAGCAAGATCTAATGTAGACATGCCATTACGCTGTTTTCGAAGACAATATGAGCAGCTGTCGCAGTTTGAGAGGGGGAGAACCATCGGCATGATGGAAGCTGGGTGGTCAACTAGGCGAGTAGCTCGTCAATTAGGCCGCTGCTCTGATTGTGTTGTGAAGGTGTTGGGACCAGTGGATCCGAGAGATGTCATTTACACGAAAACCAGGTTCAGGACATCCTCGACAGACCAGTCGTCGAGAAGACCACTACACTACATCGTAAGAAATGAAATTGTACAACCAACTGCTTCATCTACTTCCATCCAGGCACAGGCAGCACCTTCAGTAGGAGCCCCTGTGTCTTCTCGAACCATACGAAGGTGCCTGGCTAAAGGTCATTTGGGATCGCGGTACCCATTACGTGTGCTGTCCTTGACGCCCACCCATTGACGCCTCCGTTTGGAATGGTGCCGCGTACGAGGAAACTGGACTGCAGCGGAATGGAACCAAGTCGTCTTAAGCGACGAATCCAGATTCAATTTCAGCAGTGATGACAATCGTGTTCGTGTGTGGCGACCCCGTGGTGAACGCCTCAATCTTGCATTTGCTTTACAGCGACACACCACTCCCACAGCTGGTGTGATGGTGTGGAGTGGCATTGCCTACAATACACGGTCACCCCTAGTATTGATCCGGGGTACCATGACAACCCAGTTGTATGTACATGACATCCTTCAATCACATGTGTTGCCACTCCTGCAACGGCCCCCAGGAGCCATTTTTCAACAAGACAATGCTCGGCCTCCCACGTCAAGAGTGTCACAAGACTGTCTCCACATTGTTACTACACTTCCTGGGCCTGCCCGATCCCCAGATTTGTCTCCAATCGAGCATATCTGGGATCATTTGGGACGGCGAGTTGGGCATCCCACGAGTTTGAACGAACTATAGGCAAGATTACGGTAAAAATGGAACGAAATGTCTCAAGACATCATACATAATTTGTATGACTCAATGCTCTGTCGCATCGCGCATTCGCGCTAGAGGGGGTTCAACAGGATATTAAATCCTAACGTTCTTTTGCCCTTTTATCAGAAATAAATGATCCTTTTTTCTTTGATTTTCTAATCATTTGCTTACATACAAGTACTCATTACGTATGTAAAATTTCGTTTCATTTTGACGACTCCTTCTTGTTGAGCTAATTTTTTTTTCCTGAGTGTATTACTCAACAAAAATTTAAAAAATTAAAATTGTTCATATATTAAGTACTTTTAAACGTATATATATATATATTAAAATAAGAAGTAGCCAACATAAAATATAAAGTATTTATCTTCATTATATTTAAATAAAAATATAAATATAAATTTTAAGGCCAACTTAATGTTTGCACCGCTCTATCGGAGTTATAATCTGTGACTTTCAATTTGAGACGATTCTAATCATTCAGTTGTTAAACAGTTTCTTTACGAACTCAAAATATTTTTTTATATGAGGAAATATTTTTTTTTTTACTTAGAGATGTTGTGAACAAAAGTGGAAAGCAAAGTACATGCAATTTTTCCTCTTCAAACAATTAAACCTCTTCAGCAATGATATTCAATAATTTACAAAATAGCTGTAAATTTGTTTCCAGAGTAATCTTTCAGATGTTTTCGTAATTCCGCAAATATCCTTTATTCTGAAGATGTTTGCCAAATCTAAGGTCCATTACAAATTAATCAACCTCCATCCACTCAAATATGGGCCAACTTGTAGAGTAGTGCAGAGTGTCACTGAAAATTGTATCGCGTGCCATAGATTGCCAACCCCTGAATGTACTATTTTAAGCCTAACTGGCTAGGAAGCGACAAGAGATTGCAATACCGGACCAAAAGTTCAATACCGGTATTCGGTATTTCTTAGATCTTAATATCGGGATACCGGTTCTAATACCGGTAGTAGAAATTTTAGAAAAATTAATAAAACACGGGTGTTTCTCTTTCTTTTATATTTGCTAGTGTTATTAGAAAATGTCAATGTAACAAAAAATAATCTGTAACTTATAAATTATAACAGTACATAAAGAATCACAAAAAGGGTAAATATCACTATTTAGTATGTGGCAATTCTAATTTTTGTGCAATAGACAATCCCTTTTCACTATCGATACTAGTTATAGATCGATACTAGTAGATCATCTTCGATGACTGTATCCAATTCTTCTGAATGTGGACAGGTTTGTGGCTAAAAAAATTTTAAGAAATTTGAATTGGTTTTAGTCTTTCTTCTTTTTTATTTTCATTTTTTAAAATTATAATTATGTAAATACCGAAAGATATTTTCTATTTCGGTAAGCCATTCTTCTGTGCAATTTTTCAATGTAATATATAATTTTTCAGATAGTGATGTGTGCTGTTCCTTCAGTGACTGCAACATGAAATTTATTGTTGCATTATCTGTTAATAAATTAGAATCTCTCCGACATAATTCCTCAATAGCCAGTTTTATTCGAAATAGAACTGATACAGTTTTGGATATTAAGTCGAATTCACTATCGGAAAAATCAATTAACAGGTTTAGTCGATCATTGACTTTTAGATTGGACTTCTCAGTTTCTAAAATCGTTCCATCATTAGGAGTAAACTGTTCCAAAGTGTTTTAAAATCTGATATTAATGTATGATCTGTTTCTAGTAAGTACCGAAAAACCGGTATTTAAACTTGTAAATACCGGTATTACAAAATTTTACAAATGGCTCAAAATACCGGTATTCGGTATCCCGTTATACCGGTATTGCAATCCCTAGAAGTGACAAATATGCTACAAAAAAAAATAATAAACCTGCGGAAATATTATTCCACGAACTTTCAAAATAAAAAAAGATATTGATGTCTTTTTTGGTCAGAAGATGAAATTTTTCGTGAAATGTCCGCCGATTGGTAAAAGTTTCTAGATTAATATTCCGGGTGAACATCACTCATCTCAGCAAAGGCATTCATTCTGTGAAACTCTTCCACGAGCAGACAGACCGAATTCCACTAAACCAAAGATAATCTATTAATCTTTCTGATAAAACTTCATTTGACCTTTCAAAAATATATTACCAACTACCTTTTAAAGCTAGACTTAAAAAGATTTGATATATATTTTTGAAAAAATTGAGCTGATATTTTCAAGTTTCAGTAAAATAAAAGAAAATGATGCGTTATTACAGTTAGTGTCTTTCCCTATATTTAAGATAAGAGATCTGTTATTGATACCACCCGCTCCATTTACTATAAGCAACAAAATTCAATAATTATTAATATTGAAATGCATTGAAAATACTACCAATTTCAATCTATTATAATTTTCTAACCAAATTTTCTAAAAAGAAGTACAGGTAAAACTCGATTTGACGAATTCATTGGGACCGAACATTTTATTCGTTGATTTGGGGTTATTCGTAATATAAGGGTCCAAAAAAAAATTTCACTTACTTTTTGGAAATTCTACAGAAAGAAACTAAACAAAAAATGCCCATAGTTAGAAGTAGCGATTGCAATACCGGTATTTTGAGCCATTTGTACAATTTTGTAATACCGGTATTCACAAGTTTAAATACCGCTTTTTCGTTATTTACTTCAAGTTTTTTTAATTGCTTCCACTATATGTTCAGGGATCGCCATCATAGCAAAATAGTATACGCTTTTGTTTTTGTTGCCCTAACGGGCGGAATTAATTAGATTGTGAATATAAAGTTTCACCGTACAATCAAAAGCAGTGATAAAATACGTGAATCTTCCAAGGAGGTGGGGCAAAAGTATCCTTTTACAGCACAGAGCAATACTGCACACGCGCACGATTCGTAGTTTGATATTCGTATATGTGAAAGCAAGGTTGTACTTAGTTATGAAGAAAGTGCTGTAATTAAAAATAATTTAAACTAATAAAAATATTCGTATGTTGAAATAATTCGATTATTATTCGTTAAATAGGGATTTTGCCTTCATTTTGGTCGGGGGAAAAGAAAATTTTGTTAATCAGGGGTTCGGTAAAACGGGGTTCCACAGTATTTAATTTAAATAAACGAAAGTATTTCATTCGATTGAATTATCTGTATTTAATAAAAGAAAAGCTACTCAATCACTTATGACGATATCTCCCAAACTATTAGACATACAGACTTGAAATTTGATAAGTATGTTTCTTTTATTGAATAGAGAGCCGCTAAAAAATATTTTACAGAAAATCTAAAAAGGGGTGAGAAAGACAATTATACTTCCATTTTAGAAAGTCAAGAAAATCCCTTTTTAAATCAAGAGGGGGTGCCTATAAGAATGTTTTTAATTACAATTGAAAGTTTAGTACTAGAACTTAGATACAATAACTTAAAAAAATCAGTGTGCAAGGTGATTCAAAATTAGTGTGACCATTTTAAAATGCATATAACTATTAAGGATAAATTTTAATCGCTTTACTGTCAGTTATATTTTTAAAATGAAACCTTTTAATTACCAATATAACTATTTTTATTGATTGGGAGCAAATTATAACTCCGAAATTAGATTCTCAAACCTGAAACGAAATGCCTAAGCTTTTAAAGGATGTTTGCTCCAATTCTGTTATAAATGAAGCATTTAAAAATCAGAAAATACATTTTTCTAATAATTTCATTTGTCTTCATATTAGCTAACGAACCGATTTCAGTACTAAAAAATTCGAACATCATTTATTCTTTTCTAATGGATTATAATCTCAACTTCGAAAATAAATGAAATTTGGCCGCCAATCAAAAGCTCTGAGAAAAAAATGTGCACAAAAGGAAGTACTTGGTGAAAAAGAAAAAAAGTATTGAAAAGATGTATTGCATTAGAATATCCTCTGCCATAAGATATCCGACTACGTTCAGAACCATGATTTTGCAAAAGCGCATAAATGGATAATTTTTATGATATTTAGCGTCACTTCGATTAGAATATATGCATAAAATTGTTTTAAGGACATTTTGACAAAAAAAATTTATTTAAATACAATATTTTGGCAAAAGTTAACTTAGAATAATCTTTTTTTCCAAATGTTTTCCTTTTGTGAAAAATGGTTCTATTGTAATAATATTTTGCTTGTGTATAGCTCAGTTCTCTCTACAGAGGCTCAACTAGAATTCTTGAAATATATAACTTAGAAGTGGGTTAATAATTATTTCAATTGGTGGTAACTCTGAAAATAATGTGAAATTTTCAAAAATTCTAGTTGAGCCTCTGTAGAGAGGACTGAGCTTTACACAGGCAAAATATGTATTATTATAATTGAACCATTTTTCACAAAAGGAAAACATTTGGAAAAAAGATTATTCTAAGTTAATTTTTTGCCAAAATACTACATTTAAATAAATTTTTTTGTCAAAATGTCCTTAAAACAGTTTTATGCACGTATTCTAATCTGAGTGACACTAAATATCATGAAAATTATCCATTTATGCGTTTTTTTTAAAATAACGGTTTCGAACGTAGTCGGATACCTTAAAGAACTTAAGCAATGAAACTGCAAGTACTGCAATCGAAAATTTGTCATCAGATACAGAAAACTGGTTATAAAAAAAGTGAATAAACCAGTCTCTGTCATCAAATGTTGGCAAAGACCATAGGAAAACGAAAAAAACATTCTTGCCCTCTGTATTTAATGTTACACAAAGGTAGATACGAAACATGGATAACCTTGGATGAAGCACTGTTTCACAAAGCAAAGATACAATATATTTCACGTGAAAAGCGTCGCAAACACGCAGCTGTTTTGAAAAAGGAGAGTTGGCCCTCAGTTGCTATGGTACGGATGGGAATATCCTCTTAGGACTTAACAAAACAATTTTATGTAGAAACAAAAGCTAAAACTGATAGTAAATACTATCTGAATAAAGTTTGAAGCACATGTTCAAAGAAAGTAAATATCTTTACTCTCAAGGAAACTTTGTTTTCCCCTAAGATTCTGCACCGTCAAAATGCAAAATCCTCTATAAAATGGCTGAAAGATTTAAAAAATAATAAATTTTATTCCTATCATAGTATCTGCATAAGATCTCCATTTATGAATATAATACTATAGATCTACAAAATGAAATACCTAGAAATTTGGATTCAACAGCATCCTCCTATTCAAGAAAAAAAAACTTGGTATAAGTTACTAGATAAGGGAAACACTGAAAATTTGTTCTTTCAAAAAACATTCTAATGTGTAATGGGTTGCTCATATCTATATTCCGAAAAATATCTAAATAAGGCAACAAAAACACTTTTTTTATCAACTGTAAGGAAACATTTGTCTTCATATTAGCTAACTTACCGATTTCAGTACTACAAAAATTCGAACATTATTTATTCTTTTCTTTCTACATACCTGAAAGGACTCTTCAATTAGGTGAGTTGTCTTATAACCTAGTTAAGGAAAAGATTTTCCTTTTGGAGAAATTGTTGGCTGTGGAATCTTAAAATACAGAATTTTTCCCAAATGAAAAAATTCTTAATATAATATAGAGATTAAAAGTTCAAATTTATATAAAAAGTTTAAGCTTCTAAGACTCAGTTTTATAAAATAATAGCCATTTTTAAAACTAAACTTATCAAAGAACTTGTATGTTAAACAATAATGTAAGTATCCAATTAGAATCTGAAAATTGAATAAAACAAATAATCATGAGCGAAATACATAGAATTGGAGATCTTTAAATAATGAGAAAATCAAAGTATGTGTAATTGACAGAGAGAGTGTTTTCTTGATATGAATATTTTATGCTTGTTGAGAATTGTATGTAAAGTATATGCTTGTTAAGAATTGTATATATAGAGAGAACAGAGTTTTCAACTCTCTAAATTTACTTTTCTTAATTACTTTGATGTTTTTAAACAATAGCTTTTATATACCGGTTATATATACGAAAATATCTATAATTACTTTCTCAAGAGCTCGAATGTTTTTTTTTTTTTTTTTTTTTTGGGGGTATTTTTTTATTTCAGAATTCTATGTATATTAAGTTTTGCTTTGAGTAGGCATTTTATTTTTTATACTATCCTTCGTTCCATGCAACTTCAATGTAAATAGAAATGTATGATCTAAATGTACACATTTTACAATGATTTATCATCATTAAAAAAGTTAGATACAAAGAATTTAGAGCATAGATTTCAATGAATTCTATTTCTTGTGACTTAGTTTACTTCTGAAATACGAAAACCTTTATAAACACGCATGTTCATATTTGGAAATTATTTAAGTAAAAATTAATCACAAATAATTAATAATATATATTTGACATAACAATGTGCATAGTTTTACTAATAGATCTGCAGTTTTAAAAACAACTTGAATGATAAATTTTTTTAACTTCAAAAATTGACTTTATATAATCTCTTATATTTAATAATTCTCATACAGTGACGAGGAACACTAAAGGTGAGAAAATAGGTGCTCAAAACATTAAACAACGTAGAGTTGGTGAGTGAATATTAACACGTCGTGACATTAATATTCACTCACTCACTCTACATCGCTGAACAGTGCGACGCGTCGTACTGAGGCTACAGGAGGGCTACAGGAGCTACAAGAGGGCCTTCGGCGATGGACCTCGTAATTTTGAATCATGGTCAAGTGACGAGGATGACACCTGAGCTGGCACCCCCTCTCCTAACAACCACACCACACCAATAGGAGGACGTTTGAGCTCTCGCAGATTCAACAACGTAGAGATCTTTTGTATTCTAAATTTTTACTGGAACAAAAAAATACTTTATAATAACTAAACTAGGAAAGCCGTTACGCTTGTTTGTATCTATCTAGTAACCGGTTCTATCAGATTATAGATAGACTTTCTTTCAATAAAAAGTATTTTCGAGAAAGGCACTTTTTCTCTCTACTCTATGGATAATTTCGTTACAGACCTATTCATACTGACCATGTTCAATCAACATCCAGCAACATTTTTAAAAAGCATTAGTTCATTTTTGTTATGTGTCTCCCATCATTAGGAAGGTATGAGATATTCCGATTGAAAAAGCTGGAGTTTTTTTTCTGTCTTATGTTAGTTTATACCCTAAAAGCTTTCCTTCTAAATTTAAAACGTCTCTTCGAACAATGAATCTTTTTTTAAAAAAAAAAATTTCAACCGTGATATTCTTTCGGCTCCAAGTAATCACAAATACAAACTCTTCGTATGAAATAATAATGACTGTTCACATCTATTTGAGTAATTTGTATCAGAAAATCTTTGCACAAGGAATGATTGGAAGATGCTGGTCAAATGAAGAAAAAAATATTTATTTATTTTTATTTATTCAACGTCCGTTCTTGGCTTCTTGACCATTTGACACTGAGCCTCCCAGTACCGTCTGATATATCGTCAGTCGGATATTCATCGAGTCCAGTCCATTGGAGCAGATGGTCACCATCCCTTCTGGCACAGCCGCAGAGTGGACAGGCCTCGTCAGCAGCCAAGCCAAGCCAGTGGAGGTATACACCGAAAAAGTTATGTCCGGTGGTTAGACGAAAACAGGCAACAGCCTCGGCTCTCCTCAGGTGCCTCGGGATTGGTCCCACAGAGTTTCCCATTTGGCCGCAGTATTTCCGCAATTTCCGCAACTTAAAACGCAGTATTTCCTTAGCTCTCTCTCTCAACGTTAAATTAAAACAAAACAAACCAATCTTTATCCACATCACTCTCTCTCTCTCTCTCTCACATTCCATTTCTAACAGAAAAATTATTAAAAATATACAAAAATACAGTTGTGAATTTTTAAAGAGAGACTATCTCAACACATTCTAAAATTTCTTTTTATACTAATTACTTTGAATTTGCACATTTAGCTTGGGGAAATCTGATTTCAATCGTATAAAACAAATTTCGATGTCCTATACATAATTTCTCAATGTGTTATATAGGAGGAGAGAGAGAACGCAAAGTCTTGCACGTATTATAAAAAAAATTATCACAAAATAACCATTTAATATAATAAAATGTTTATACCATAGGATAGGTCAGTTTTAATAGTTTTATTATGCAGTATATGGCATGAATGACTCAGAGAAATATTTGTAAGGAAGACGTCATTGTTTGTCGAAATGGCGTCGATGCAAGAGAAAGCCCGATGCGTGATTTGGTTTCACGAAACGAAATCGTCCATTAGTGTTCAGTGAAAGCTTCGAAGTTCTTATAGAAGCAAATTTCCAGGTGCAAAATTAGTAAAGCAATAGTATTAAATCTTTGAAGAAATAGGCAGTATTAAGGTATCCCCCAGAAGTGTCAGGCTGAGTGTGAGTGAAACAAATATGGAACTTAACAAGTGGCGGATATTGGAATACCGCTTGGACATTTTCCGAGTTACGAAGGGGACATACGTTGAAATTTACAGAAGAAAGTTGTCTTTTAACAAATTCATAAAAATACTTATAATAATATTGAAAAAAACACATTAGTTTGAGCACACAACAAATATTTACAATCAAGGGCAAGACTTTTAGTTCATCCTTTTTATATGAAGGATGAACCAAAAACGTAAATCCTACCAGAATCGTGCCATGAAATTCGTAAATGGGGTATTCCCAATGATAACGGACATTGTATTCCTCAATGCAACTGGCACTGGAAGACTCTGTTTATTAGAAAACTGTAAGTGCAATATAAAAAAAAACTAAAACTCGGTAAAAAAATTTTAGGAAAGATTAAATTAAACTCAGTAGTGCAACAGCCTATGGTCGGCCAAGGCCTACTGCGCCCTTCTCAGTTTTCGTGACTTTTGGCGCTTGGGTGCATGAGCAGATGTTCCGGTCAGGTAATCAGTTTGATGTGAAACACCAAGTTTTTGGTTCCCTCAAGCAAGCCTGGTATTCCTTTACCAAACCTCTGAAGTGATAGAAGGCTGAGTTGACTCTGTCCTGCTCGGGGCTTAAACCTCGGACCTGAGGCGCGGAAGCGCGATATGTTACCACTCGGCATTTGGGCATAAAAATATTATCTATATCATAAAAATTTAAGTTCAAATTGTTGTGTATGGTATTGCGGTATTCCAATATTTTTTAATGCAACCGGGGCAAAATATGTAATTTTTTTAAAAAAATAAATACAGTTAAAACAGTTTTTAGTTAAAAGATTATATAAGGAAAAAAAGATTGATATAAGGGTTGCTTTGATCTTATTTTGTGTACTTATATTCCACACACACTTCCTAGAAAATAATTACTGAAATTTCTTCATAATTCATTATGTTGCTGCGTAGCATTTCTCCCACTATTCCTTTTTGTAATGGACTGCTGAAAACATTAATTTTCACGGAAAAATAACTCCGCATTCTAAAGACAATTGTAACAAATTGTTTCCTTGGTGCTTTGTTCTGGCAACGAATCAGAAGAACAATAAGGCCACGGGATTTCATCTTCAGTCAAAAATTATTCGTAGCAGGTTTGTTGAGGAGTTTCAAGAATTTAAAAACAAATGTATAAGTTCTAATTTGAAATTGTATTAGTATATTTAGAAAACATTTCAGAGATGGAAATTGCCCTTTTAAATTCAATTAATTCATCTCGCTTTTTTCCAAATTTATCTGGTGATAAATCGAGAATTTATATATTTAAAAACAGAATTTTAACTCTCTAAAAAGTTGAACGTTTTTAATTGCTCTAAATGTATGATATGCCCCTTTAATATTTTCAATACTTTATTTAAAACATTGACTACAGAGATTTTATTTTTTAGCTAAGGAATTGAACATTTTTTAATGGGAAAGTATTCACAGTAACGGAATAAATTTCCCTTAAGGTATCTCTTAGGACTACGTTCGGAACCTTGATTTTAAAAAAGCGCATAAATGGATCGTTTTCATGATATTTAGTATCACTAAGATTAGAATACATGTATAAAATGGTTTTAGGGACATTTTGACAAAAAAATTTATTTAACTACAATATTTTTGCAAAAAAATAACTTAGAATAACCTTTTTTTCAAAATGTTCTACTTTTATAAAAAATGCTTCTAAAATAATATTTTGCTTAGATAAAGTAAAGACTTCTCCACAGAGTCTGAACTATTTTTTTTTAAAAAATTCACATTATTTTCAGAGTTACAACCCATTGAAATAATTATCGGCGTTTTTTCTTAAACTTTATCTCCTCTGTTGTCGTAAAACATGGATAAAGTCACTTCTAAGTTATATATTACAAAATTTCTAGTTGAGCCTCTGCACAGAGGTCTGAGTTACATACAGGGAAAATATTATTATAATAGAAGCATTTTTCACAAAAGGAGAACATTTTGAAAAAGATTATTCTAAGTTAATTTTTTGTCAAAGTATTGTATTTGAATAGTTTTTTGTTGTAATAATACTCTCAAAACAATTTTATATACGTTTTCTAATCTAAGTGACGCTAAATACCATAAATATTATCCATTTATACGCTTTCGCAAAATCACAGTTCCGAACGTACTCGGATACCTTAAAAAGTTGTACAGTTGCAATAAATGTAATGTTTTTGTTTATTTTCACGTATATTCTATGTGAAATAATACAAATCATGTACAGGGTGAGTACAAATGATGGACCCGATTTTAAAAAATAATGTTTTCGAAATCATCATTCGGGGTCCATCCTTTGTACTCACTCTGCATTTCTGTGTGTAAATTAAGAATTTTTGGAACTGTTTTAAGGTGAAACTTTTGGTTTGTACACGTAATTTTTTTGGTTTACATATACTTATTTCAGAAGAAAAAAATAGCTTGAGAAAAATAGGTTTTTTAATCATTATCCATTTGCCATGCGCAAGTGATTTTAATCTTTTAGCTCCTTTGGTGTTTTGAATGGAACTTATATTCAAAAAAAGAATTTATTTTATTCAAAAAGATTTATTTATATAGAATTAGTTTCCAAATAGTTCATAAAATTTGGGTTTAATCATTTGGATGTATTTGAATGGAATGTGTTTATGGTCATTATGCAGCAAGTTTTCCTCCTGGGAATGAAGCATTGCTCGACGATCACGTGTCGTATACAAATTTTTCTTCCCGATCATTTTTCAAAAAATTGATGCAGAAAATATGATTTGTTCAGGTATTGAAAAGATAACAATGATTTTTTAAAGTATGTTATAGAGTTTCCAATAGGGTTATCAGATTAAAAATCAACGTCATTAACGCTTTACTAAAAGTAATTTGACTGAAAAATATTCCATTCATTTTAACCACTTAGCAACATTTTCTCATCCATGTCAACATATTTGAAAATTTCAGGAACTTTTTTCTATTTGACTTATGCACAAACTTAAAATTTTGGGATAATCTTTTGAAGAAAAAACGCACTCTCGGCTTATACTCAGAAATATGTGATCTTTCAGAACATAACATAAAATAGTTTTGTGTAAAGTGAATGTTTGGTTCAGTTTATTACATTTTAATAGTACTAAAAATGGAAGTGAATCAGTCATTAAATATTTCGTATCAGATAGTACAGGAAATGGTCAGCACATTTTCAATTTTGGAGCATTTTATTCATTTCAAAAATATTAAAAATTATTTCTTGCTTAAATGTGTAGTAATTCCTGAAATAAAAAAAAATATATAATTGTGACGGGTTTTTCCTATGTGGATCGTAAAAAGAAATAATTTAATTGTATAGCATGACACTTTCATGAAATGTATCTCATTCAGTTAAACTAATATGCATAAATGCAGTTAACAAATAATATGAGTATTTGTTTTCTTTTATATCAGCAATCGAATGATTCTAAAAGGAGTCCTATTACAGGAAGAACAGCACATCACCCACTTGTGTCTGTGGTGTCTGCCTGTCGCGGTCCAGGAAGTGTTTACCTTAGGGCAGCTGGAACGTCTCAATAAAAAAGGAAAAGGTTTCTCTGTTCGGAGGAGGAAGAATACGCAAATGAGTAGATCCACCCTAACGCTGCATATTCAAGCAGTTGTTCTCTGTGATTTACAGTTACAAATAATCAAAATGGGAAATTTCGAGTTTTTAAAACGTGAAATCATAGATCTTTATTATTAAAATTACCAACAGAAACTGGTTTTCAATTTTTAATTTAATTTTATAAATATGTTAGTCAACTTTTAAAAAAAGAGAAATCTGTCAAGATAAAAGTACAAGTATGGGAATATTAATGATGGGATTAAACTGCGCAGGGATAAGACTTTTAATATTGTTTTCGATAACTCAGTAAACATCTAAATTTACAATTTGTACAGTGACAGAAATAAAATTCACGAGATGCGTAGGAAATGCAAAATTATCATTTAAATAAATTGTGTGTACGGAATTATTAATTAAAGATGAATTCTTTCATTTTTATAGTACCGTAATGGAGGATTTTACATTAATATTTACATAATTACTATCATTCTTGACAAAAAAAATTCAATTTCTTGTTCTCTTACTAAACAGTATGTACCAGTAGCGCATACAGGAATTTTTCAAGAGAGGGGGGGTCCGGGGTGGAAGGTTCACCATTCTTGTATCATGCTCTTTTTGATTTTGTCGATATTCGGGAACAAAACACAGTAAAAAAAACTAATTTTTGTGAGTAAATAATTAGCATTAATTAATAGAATTAATCATTAATAACAAGTAATTAGTTAAATTTTACGTGCTATATACTTAGAATTATGGTAAATCGGAAAAAAATCAAGGGCTTTGGGGTGGGGTCCAGACCCCCAGGACCCCCTTGTGTGCGCCACTGGTATGTACCAGTCTTCCGAAAACACTAAATAGTACAGAATTCAGATCTTCATGTAGCCCAGTGATCACTATCTCGAATTCGTAACCGGCATTGTCGAGCCGTAAGTTTGAGTTCTCATGTTAGTGTAACATGGAAGTTTAGACAGTGGGATGCCAGTTCAAGTGCCGTTCTCGCCACTTGACCTAAGTTCAAATTATCGGGTCCGTTGCTAATAGGCCTTGTATTGTTTTAAAGTGCAACATTAACAAAAAAACAAAACAAAAAACAGTTCTTTGCTTCAATTTCAAGCTGAACACGTTTATGATTGGATAGTGAAATAGAGTATAGAAACTAAATATATTCAGAATATAATTGAAGAACTTCAAATTTAATAATACAGTCGTATCTCTATTTTGCGAAATTTTTCCTTGGACCAAGAACAGCTTACTACCGGGATGGGTATTACGTCGATCGCGATCGACTGGTGGACAGCCAAAACATTTTGAGGTGACCACCTGAAGATTTTAGCTGTAAGGAATTATATACGGAAAATTCAAGATTGGCTGACAGTACGCAGACTACGAATCTTCTACTGGATGTAACAACGAAAACTAACTTTAGGAAGAAATGTTTTATTTTTTTAAGTATTTTGAATTGTTTCATAATAAATGCATCGTTTGATATAATTATATTTGTGGCTATTATTATTATGTGTGTATCTTGCGTTTTGCTTTCAACGCGGTTTTAAAAGTGTGGTTACAAAAGGTAAGTACATATTCCGCATTTATAATTAAGTTATAATAATAACCTTTTCCTCACCTCACCCCTCCTACGACATTGGGCGGTGGCGCACACAAGAATCTTTCAAGAAGATAGTGTCGAGTGAGTGAGTGAGTGAGTGAGTGAAGATTAACGTCGCACTGTTCAGCTACACGAGGGCTTTTGGCGACGGACCACGTAATTTTGAACCATGGTCAAGTGACGTGGACGACACCATAGCTGGCACCCCTCTCCTAACTACCACACCACACCACAGCAACGGGAGGACGTTTCAGCTCTCGACAGATTTAACGTGCATCGCTGCCCTACACTGCGGGTCTTTAGTGGAACTGGGCTTGAACTCATGACATACCTACCATGATCCTATACCTTGACCACTGGGCTACCGCAGCCCTCACCCGGGCCATTGATTTTGTCCATTGTCGGGAACAAAAAACAGCAAAAAAATTAATTACTAATTAAAGGGTGTTGGAAACCTCTCTTTCTATATATACTGACAATGTTAAATTGGCTGTATTCGATGTACCTTTTCTCAAAATCTGTTTTATGTACGTGCTTGAAATTTTTCATACTATTAAAGTACATCTCTCTTATTATACTAAAATGAGCTTTTAGCTCATTTTGAATTTTTTAAGAAATTATGAAATATTTTATCAAACATTGCAAAATTTGACACATTTTTTACTTAAAAAATTTGTAAAAATTTAATTTTTGAGTGTTTTAAAAAAAGCTCATTTTAGTATATATTAGACATCATTACAAATAATTCATAAAAAATTTACATACCTGTGAACAGTAGTTTCTCAGAAAAGGTACATCGCACATTAAAATTTACATTTTGAGATAAATTGATTTTAAAGTATACAGTGAGACTTCTAATCGGCTGGGAAATAAAAATAAAAGGCTCAATTTAAAATAAAAGATACATGTTTTGGTTCATATCAGTCGTTACACTATTAAGCAAAACCAAAGTAATTTGTTTACAATTTTCTCTCTCGCCATTAAAATGGGCCTGGCCCAAATTCAACGATTATTTAAAAATATGTTTTAAGGGCTTCTAAATACCCTAGAGGTTCAAGTAAGGTATTTTTAAAAAGGTTAAAATCTATACAATTTGAAAATGTAAAAATATCAAATTGTCAAAAAAATAAGATTTTAGCTTTCCAACACCCCTTAAATAATTAACATTAATTAATAAAAAAATGTTTCTAACAAATACTTAATTACATTTTAAGTACTATATACATGGGATTATAATCAATCGGGGAAAAAAATCAACGCCTCTAAGGGAGAATCTGAACCCATGGACCCCTCCCCCCCTTTTGTGTAGACCACAAGACCTTGAAAAAATTAGAAGTAGCCCGTACCCTGAAAAAGTCTTCCCACCCCTGCCTTACTACAAAGGTGTCAAACTCAAACGCAAACTTGGACGAAACAAACAAGGATTAACTTTAGGTAGGCCGCAAAAAAAATCAATATTCATAGAAACGTAAGTTTATTTCGAGAAATTCATTACAATAAATATAAATATTTACGTCCTAACACTTGACATCTCTTCTCTGCTACTATCTTTCCTATTGCGGGAGAAATGTTGATATTTTATTATATATTATTGTGGGCCAATATACTGGCTGGATCCCAAAGTATTTGTTAAGGCTGCATGCTGCGAGTTTGACACCCTTGTTTTGCTATTTCCTTCGTAAATTAACCTTCAAATAACGAAGTCCATTTTCCATTGAACGAACTGGTGAACAACGAACTGGTTTAACCAGGCGCGCCTAATTCACCGAGAACAACTAAATCGCCGTAATTTCTCAAACAAAAAACTCAAGAAAAATTAACAGATTGTATCTGTAATTAAATTTAAGTACGCATTTGGTAATATATGTTTGCAACTACTCATTATAAAATAATATATGTATATTTAAATTTACTTGTAAGCTTAAAATTAGTGTCATTATAAAAATTTGTTTTAATATAAAATTATTTTTTAAAGTTGATATTACAGTGTTGACCTACAATGTACCTAGACAATGTTGTTGTTGTTTTCTTGTTTTCCTTATAGATTTCTTTTTGATGGAAAAATATATAAAATAAATAGATATTAATTTTTAAAAAAGTATGAATAAGTACTTTTTTTAATTATATATAGTGGTTCTTAAACTTTCGATCGCCGCGCCCCCTCCCCTTTATGTATCAGCTTGACATTGCGGACCCCCAAGGTTTTGAACACCCCACCCTCACTCCCAATACATGGCTGAGTGATTTATAAGTTCCGCAATAGTCCTAAGACACCCTATGCAACTTATATACTAGACTTTTTTTAACGTTTCATTTTTTTTATATTTAAGAAAATAGTAAACATCTAATTAAAGGTATTACAAAATACCAATTTCAAATAAATAATATACTTAACTTATTAAGTAAAATTTTTAAGGAAAAGGATGACGCAGCATATTTCTTTTTTACAAGTTTTGTTATACCAGGAGTAATATTTGAAATATCTCTCTGCAATCTCAATTCCGATTCTACTCTACCAGGTGGATGGACACAGTCGTTCGTATTAGCGCTATATAAATTCAATTCTTAATCTTTGCACATGCGTTTCTACAACTTTTCAAAACATACTCGTATTACGTTGTAGTCATGGCTATATAGTTGCAAACCATAAAAATATTGAATTACTATTAATGACCGAAATTCGTGTTCTATTAAGAGTTTTTCATTGGGGCAATATAGTGATGAAGTCTAGGATGACACAGCTTTCAATTTTTCCACGAATCCTTTCAGAGTTTGCATAAGAGGGAAATTTTAATATTAAATGAGAGATCTTCGAGGAGCCCCTAGAAAAAAAAAACTGCGGATCCCCGGGGGTCCTCGAGCAATAGTTTAAAAAGCGCTAATATATAGTGTTTATAAATTTAAAGTTTGTTTAATGTGTTTTATGCAATACATTAAAAGATGAATCTTTATTTAACGAATTTTCCACAGAACGAACTTAGCTTGACTTAGCGACTTCGTTAAATAGAGGTCCAACTGTAGTTATTTTTCATTCTTCCATAAAATTTTATTCGGTGAATATCAATTATTAATTATTATTGAGTGTTTATTAACGTCAATAAACACTCACTCATTATAAAAAGTCGTAAATAGAAACTTGAGAGCTATTTACGACGGTCCTCGTCATTTTGAACTGCGGTCAAGTAGTGACGAGGGCAACACCTGAGCCAGCATTTATTCTTCTAACTTCCACACCACAGAAATGAGAGTACTTTGATCCATGAAAAGATTTATCATACCTTAGCCCTTCTACACGGCTGATTTAGTGGCATTAAGGCTCACACTCATGATACTCCGGCCACAAGTTTGTGATAGTGACTAGGTTTTCATGGTCACCTTTGTTGGTCTTAAAATATGTATCTGGAAAAGTCTATAAAACAAGAATGAATTGTAACCTTTGAAACTTGCAAAATTATATTTTTATCGAAGGCATAATACCCTTTACTAGATTCCATGTATTTCATCATACACGATTGTATTATATATGATTGTATTGTGCACACAACTATTTAATACAATTGTATTAAACACTATGTGTATAAAGTGTTTAATTTGAGTAATATATCTTAACAAACATTGTACTGTTTTTAAGGTATCCGACTACCCTAAAATCATAATATTTTTAAAAAAATCGACAAGTTTTTTTTATAATTTTATTTTATGGGTCATTTTACTAGCTTTATAAAAATACCAAATTTTTTATTTTCCATTCACTAGAACAAAACCTACAAGTGTTTGAGTAAAAGCAGATGCCATAACTTTACATAAGATGTCAAACATTAAAACGCGTTTTACTCGAAACGTGTGTTTTTTTCGAAAAGCTTAAACGGAGACAGTGATTGCTCAAAAAGTTTTGAAAATAATTTGCTGAAATTTTGTGTGTGTTTGTTCTGTATAACGCAGTTAAAGTGTTTTAATACCTTTAGATTTATCAATCACTATTTTATTACAAAATTTACAGTTCTTTATGTAAATATAATCACTGTTTTTATAAGTAATTTCGTATAATAACTAAGATAAAATGCTCTTGTTTTTATGTGAATATAATCACTGCTTTTATAAGCAATTTCGTATAATAATAAAGATAAAGTGCTGTAGTTTTTGTAAAAATTAAAATATCTCTTATCCTGAAGGTCCTTTCAAAAAGGAATAGCTAAGTAATACATCAAAATTGAAAAGCTGAGAATTTGTTCATTTACTATTTACACATGGCGGGCCCAGTTTATGTAATTTTTGTCAATTTTTTCCTATTTTAGTAATAATAATTTATTTTTCATTTCTTAATTTTAACCTTTTTTTTCTTAAAATCTGCTAAAAATAAATCTAAAAAACCAAAAAATCTCCATGACTCCATTTTTTTTTTAAAAAAAGTTGTCGCAAGTAGTCGGATACCTTAAGAAATATTTGCTTTGCTATTTATTACATATAACTTAATGGAAATCAATGTAAAAACATTGACCTTGAAATGCTTAATCTTTATCTTACGCAAAGAAGCCGTCTCGTACTATTTTAAATCAAGCTTTATGTGCAACAAGTGCCACTTTTAGATAAAAAAATCTATCAATATATCCGGGTACTTAAATTACTAATCGAGTAATTCATTCTTTGTACAAGTTGTGCCTAATTACTCTCACTTTAAAAAATCGTCTGCAGAACAACGTGTTCTTTTCTCAGACGGTGGCTATTAAAGGGATATCGAACCGGGGCTTACGTGAGGCGATAAGGTTGCATAATCAGTTCATTCATAAATCGAACGTGAGTGACATTATCTCGGCCGCGAGTCCTTAAGTGTATCGCTTCAATGCAGGCTTTGAAGTGGTATTTGGAAAGGCAAGGGTAGATATATTTGAATCGCCTATCGGTTTCGTAGATAGCAAGAAAGATAAGTTGCTATTTGAAAAGTTACTATGTATCTTCCTGGGAACTGAGCCAAATACGGCGGGTATACCTTGAATGAATATCTACTAAAAGAAAACGAAAAATGATTTTCGTTGGCGACATTTTACATCAGGGACAGGTCGAATTTTCCAGGGTACGGCTACTTGTAATGTTTTTTAGGTGTTACTGTTTACCCAGTAGTGTAGGTGTGGCAATTCTGTATTAAAATTGAACGTTTTCATTTTTAACACTTGTTTTCGACGCGTTTTTTCCCCCCTCTTTTTAATTACGGCAGATTACTATTTTTTGTTACAAAAACACAAGTAACACAAAATTGTCACGTTGAATGCGTGAAAGCAATGATTGACTGCTAGACCGTGGAGAGTGGAATATTCAGTGTAACCAGCAGAGCACGTACGTGAACCTATGAATCTGAAACCAACATACACTGGTGTGCAAAAATTAAGGACGAGACGGTTTTTTCAATATAACTTTGTACAAAAGCTTTCCAAATCAACACATTTAATACCGTAAGATCCCCAATACGTAAGGACATGTGTAAGGTAAGCAACACTTACTAAAAGAGAAATCAGAGGGATAAAAAGAAGCTTGATTGAAAAAGTAGCATGGAGCGCAATGCGACTGAAGGACGAAACATCCCTGTGATGGATGTCCAGCAAGAAACATCCGGTCTTTAGTAGGGGATATGATCTCCCCTGACTGCTAGGCAGGTTTCACAGCGTCTGCCCATGCTGAGAATGAGGGTGTCAATGAGTTGTTGAGACATTGCTGCCCATTCGTCTTGCAGCGCCAATCGAAGCTCCCGTATCGTTACTGGTGGTAAGGTACGAGCTGCCAAGCGTCTGCCTAGAAAATCCCATACATGCTCGATGGGATTGAGATCCGGAGATCGTGCCGGCCAATCCATACGTTCAATATCCTCACTCTCTAAGAGCTGTTCGACAGCTACTGTGCGATGACATGGTGCATTGTCGTCCATGAAAAGGAACTGCAGACCCATAGCGCCTCTAAAAGGACGCACATATGAAAGAAGAATCTCGTTACAATAACGGGTCCCGTTGACTGAACCTGCGTCGAAGATGTGAAGGTCTGTACGACTACCAAGCATGATGCCTCCCCAAACGAGAACACCGCGACCTCCATACCTGTCCCTTTCAATGATGTTCGAGGGATCATTGCGGCTTCCTCGCTCTCTCCAGATGAGTATGCGATGAGAATCGCTACTCAAACTGAATCTGCTCTCATCTGTAAAGAGTACTCGTCCCCATTCATTGTCTCTCCAATTCCGGTGTTCCCGGCACCACAGAGAACGCCTTCTCCGATGGGCAGGCGTTAAAGGTACACACCGTACAGGGCGTCGTGCAAACAGACCACCACCGTGCAGTCTTCTGGCCACGGTAAAACGCGATATCGGTCGTCCAGTCGCCTGTGTCGTGTGTCTAGCGATTTCTCTCGCTGTCTGCCGCCTGTTTCTTCTGGCCTGTAAGACAATGTACCGGTCATCTGCGGGTGTGGTTCCTCGTGGATGACCACTACTGAACCCCCGGATAGCTGTTCCTGTAGTTTGAAATTGTCTCCAAAGTCGTGAAACGATGCTGTGAGCAATTCCGAACTCTGCAGCCACACTTGTCACACTGCGGCCTTCCTCCAACTTCCCAATGATTCGACCTCGGATAAAAGCATCCAGATGTCGTCTAACAGATTGATTATTCGCCATTTCTCGCTGAGGCAGCAACTCGGTGGGATTTTAACTGCTATACGGCGTGCAATCTCTTTGCCAGAAATACTGATCTTACACCGACAACATGCTTTATACTACTCAGACACTCCCCCATTACGTCTACCTGCATATCTGCGCATGTGCTACCGTACATCACCTTACTTAATCTCCTGATTGGTCTTTCTGTCCGCTCTTCCTCTTCGTTCAGCTGATATGCTAATTTTTCGACTTCGTCCTTACTTTTTGCACACCAGTGTATGTACTTAGTTTTGTTCGCTGCTGAGTACCGCGCCATCTCGGGACATGACATCAACTCTGAGAACCCAATCCCGTGAAAGCGTTAAGAGTATGATGATATTTCACTAGCCTATATCCCGTGCTATCACGGGAAGAACTGATCATCAACATTTATATCCTCTGCAGTCTGCGTATACAGAAAAATTCCATCTCAGTGTTTACTTTTTCCCCTACAGCGGAAGTGACCGTGTTAAGCGTCATCGTTCGCTTCCATTGAAGGTACATATGTCGTCTGCAGATTTATCGAATCATTTGCTTAAGGAAACATAGTCACATCAATTGTGAAAAGCCGATTCTCAAGTCTAGCTGGAGTTGTTGTTCTATAAATGATATATATATATATATATATATATAACAGTTATAACTTGTTATATATAACTTGTATATTTTTATTATATATATAACATGTTATTCAGCTGACCAGAGGGATTTTTAAAATTCTGAATTGTACGAGACTGTAAGTTGGTTGAGAGAGATTCCATTTTTTTATTAACGCTATACTTTGAAGCTGATCTAGGGCTACTGACAACGGATCTAATAATTTTAAACCATGATAACGTGACGAAGATGCTACCTGAACTGGACTCCGTTCTCATAATTTTCACATCACATCAATGTGAGGTCTTTGACACGTTTAATGTGTTGAGACATTTCTACACGTTAACATAAGAACTCGAACCTTTATTTTGACAGAAAGAATACCAGCATAAAGTTCACCACCGCAGTCGAAATAAGAATATTGGGTGAAATGTTGGTGCATTTAGCAGCAAAAGATTAGTGTTTGTTATCGTAATATGTAAATTACAGTCAGTATAAAGTCTTAAGACCCTCTTGAGGATCTGGGTCCCTTCGCAGAAGTGGGTGACCATTTACTAACTTGCTATAAATAATTGCACAAACGGTATCGTAACAAATTTGCATGACTCCCAATCTTAGGCCAAAACTGAATCAATTTTAAATTGTTAATGTTCTTAATAAACCAAAGGTAAAAAATGTTACCAAATGTTATGGTATCCATCCAATGGACTAAATTCATGTGCCGCCATTATCATAGTCACATGATAAATGCAATCACTTGCTTCAAACAGTCAACTTTTCAACTTCCGAGAGGGGTGGCTGGCCAGTCTCTCAGCAACCCATAACCAGTTGTTTTCAATAGGTGACAGATCTGGAGACTGTGTAAGCCAGGACAACTATTAAATATCCTATGCATCAAGGAAGGTCAGAAAATGACGTGTAGCATGTGATATTGTATTATCTTGTTGGAAGATTCCGTTTGGCAGACCACGAAAATAGGACACAACCATGGGACGGAAGATATCAGAAATATACATATCTGCATTCAAACTACCATCGATCTGAACTACAGATGTGAGTGTCGTGTACCCAGTGCTGCCCAAACCATCATGCCAGGTACTGGTCCCCTACATTGATATCGAGGGCAAGCAGGCGACGAGTAGTTTCCTTAGAACCTCCGGACGCGTATAAGGCTATCAGAATACTTCACGCAGAATAGGGACTCGTTGGAAAATACGACATTGTCCACCTTATGTATCCAGTTTTGCCGCTCGGCTCACCAGAGTCACCGTCTCTATCTATGCTACATTGTCAAGGGAAGCCGAAGTAATGATCACCGTGTTGACAGTCCTCGAAGCTGCAAACGTCGTCGCACCGTGCGAGCAGATACTGGGTGTACAACAAACGTGCCCATTTACTGATTAATGGTCCGTGATGTGGTTGTACGGTTTTGTAGGGCCAACCACACAATATGTCTGTCCTCTCGGGCATTAGACATAGGAAAGTGTAGAGATCCTGCATGCCATCCAGTATGACCCTCAGCAAACCATTGATTCCATATTCGAATGACAGTGGTTGGATTTCGATCAGTGCCACGGGGGATATCAAGAAACAATGATAATTCACACTCTCGATAGGCAGCGATCCTGTCTCTATCGAATTCCGACACTTGCTGGTAAACATTTCTTCTTATTATTATTATTCGAGGCATAACATGATATTCTGAGCAATCTCCGACCATACAAAGCGCTTTTCCATGGATAAATCCCTTACACAACTTTTCTTTTATGTAGTATTTCAGAGGCCGTTTGTCGCTACTGTGTCGTTCAAATGTGCTGACCTCTTCTCCCTTCTATGGTATTTTGACATTCGTTAGATCATTCCTTCTTGCTGTTGCAGTTTAATGACCAGCATTGTAATTGGAAATAGCTTCATAATTTTGAACCACGATTTGTTGGACAAGGATGATCATGAAATGATACCTTATTCTTCCAATTACCTCATTGATTCGCTTTATAGGCTTCGAAATCTATATAACTCAGTTTTAATGGAGAGAAGTCTTCAATATTCTAATCAATTATCTTTGCCAGAGTGAGAACTCAAATCCAAAAAACGGAGTCACAGATAACCGACCAACAAGGCACAGCTTACACCTCGTAGTTATCATGATTCTGAATTTTGACACTCAAATATATTTACTTATCCCGATGATTATTTTTCTTATAATTTTGTATTATGTTGTGGTTTCTCACTATTCGCACTGAAGTTGTAGCCGTGGTAACCAAGTGATCATGATCACGAACTCGTGACGATATTGTTTCTGTTGAGTCGTGGGTTCTAGTTATGATACCATTAAGAACAGCACTGTAAAGATAACCTTGTAAATTAAATATATATCGAAGCTCTCAAAACATATTACATTGGTGTGGTGAGGAAATTTAGAGAGGGACCTCTTCCCTTGATCAAAGATCGAAATTGCCAATGTCCCTCGTGTTGCGTTGTAGTGTGAGGTTAATAAACAACATTGGCGTAGCTAGTCCTGAGTGGGCCCTGTACCAAAATTCTTTAGGTGGCCCTTTTTTTGGAAATTGAATCTTTGTTAATCGGACTATTTTTAACATTTTAAGATTTTTTACTTACACATTTTCGGGCCCCTGTAGCTTGGGGTCCCCGTATCATTGAAACGACGGTAGCTACGCTCCTGATAAGCAATCCACCACTGTGAGGTTATCTGAAGTTTCTTTAAAATTCGCACATTTAAAAACTTATTCACACTTTTTATGTAGGTGTAAATAAGTGCATACTTGATTAATAAAATAGCCATAATCATAAAATATAACCATGTACGTTAAGTGATCTTTGAAAACCGAAATGGACAATGATGGGTAAATTATATCCCTCGTGTCATTTAGTGACACATAAAAGGATTGCTGGTAACACGCCAAGAAAATAACGATTAATTTATCGTTTCGATGACTTCTCTACCTTCCTTTTTTTCTTCATAAAATCTTATATTTATAAAACAAAAATCCCCTTTCTTTAAGTTTCTTTATGTTCTTATAAGTTGAAATAAAATTCCTTTGTTTTCTCTTGTGTAATGACTCTAAAAATGATTATTGTTGTGTATTTTTTTATTTGGAGAAAATTCGGAAACTTGCGTTTATATATTAAGTTTAAAAAAATTTGAAATAAAATTCAAAGAAGTCACATACGATTAGTTGCTGCTATATTTGATTCTCTTTAAGTCTATGTTATCAATGCAATCAATATTACGCAATTATCGTTGTGTATTTAATTATATAGCTTACGTTACACTTATAACATTTGCGAAAACCGTATTTTAAAATGGATAATTTAAATAACAGTAATTTTACTAAATAAAACTATACTTATCACCATCATAATTACTTATCACTTAAAATAAATTATAAAAATTCTGACAATTTCATTTAAAAAAATTGTGCTAATTATCATAGTTAATAATTTCTTTCTGTAGTCTTTTCCTATGATTGGTTAATACATACCAATGGTATGCGCTTGGCTTGTAATTGCATTTGATAAAAAATGGGAGCACTTGTATACATATCATTTGGCATCTGATATAGGATAAATTACTGTAAAAAATCAGAGTGAATTCTTATGTGTTTTGAAATTAAATGAAAATGATAGGTTTCACATTAGGAAACCAATTACAAGGAAAGAACAAGCAATAAGAGTTCAAAATTGTACATATGCAGTCGGACCTCTATTTAACGAAGTTCTAAATCATGAAAAAAAAGTTCGTTATATTAAGGTGACCAACCGTCCTCCTTTCGGGAAGATAGTCCTCCTTTTATAGGTTCTGTCCTTCCTCGAAAAGTCTCCTCCTACTTGTCCTCCTTTCCAATATTCTAAAAAACTGATCTGTTAATCTCTATTCCGAGATGAACCAAACATGTTTCCAATATGGCGAAGATTGGTCTGAAACAAATAGAACAGGAAATAACAGTTTTCAATGGTGTTTTTTGATTTCATTGCAAGTAAATTGGGAAGATATAGAAAATTGTATTGAGTTACTATCGAAAGAAATGCCTGATATTAAAATCGTTGACTATTGTCTGTTTGAATAAACTAGAAGACTGAATGTATACTTAAATTCTTATAAATTGGAACAATTGATAAATCAGCATGCCGAAATTGTGTGATATAAGATGGGTGGAAATACTTAACCATTTTAAAAGGAACACTTTCCATATGATAATTTAGTTATTCTCGTTGAATTTACGTTGCGTTAAACTGGAACTAATGCAGAAATTGAAAGTTTTTTTCAGTTGGTAATGTGATTTTTGGACAAGCGAGAAATCAAATATCGATACTTTAGCTGTAGCACTTACTGTAAAGCTCAATACAAAGGATATTTTTTGCTCCGAAATTTCCGATGTATTAAAAAATGATATATTGGCAAAAAAAAATTCAATGGAAAAATACTCGTTTATGTAAATAGTTAAAAGGAATGCAAGCGTAATTAGCGTATTTTTATTTGAATTAAAAAAATGTTTCAAATATTTACGTTGTAACTTTGTCTTAAAATGTTTCACGCGCGTCCTCCTTTTCATTGTAAAAAAACTAGTCACCTTATTTACATGGAAAATTCGTTATATAGAGAGGTTCACCTTTCGATATACTTTATAAATCACATAAAACAAATTTTTAAATTCATAAACACTATATATTGAAAACAAGGAATTATTCACACCTTTTTGTAAATTATAATATCTATTTATTTTATTATATATATCTTACCCATCAGGAAAAAAAAAGAAAAACTGCAAGTAAAACAAGAAAAATGAATGTCCAGAAGTACGCTGTATTTTCAAAATTAAGAAAATAATTTTATATTAAAATCAACCAATTTTAAGGATATTTTCTAATTTGAAGTACACAAGCAATATTAAGTATACATTATTTTATAACTAGAAATTCTAAACATACATTATTACCACGTGCGTCCTTAAATTTAATTACTCATAAAATATGTTAATTTTGTTTGAAAAAATGCTTTGTGCCATAATACACCTCAAGCTAACAAGAAACGAAGTTACCAGTGCGACTTATCAACATTACAATTGAATGGGAGGCTAGAGTTCTAGGACACGAGACAACTCTACTGAGGGTGTAAGCTGATATCGAAGATGTTTCTAGTGAACCGGACAATGTGGGTTAAGGGTTGCACTTTTTAAATGAAACGCCCTGAATTATATTGCTTTCGGAGAGTTAGGCCCCTGATAAAACCAGTTCAATATTTATGACCACTATAAATTGTGTTAAAAGAGAGAATATCTTGAAATGTTCAGAAATATATTTTTAAAAAAAGGAACAAAAAACTGAATCACAAGTTCCCCATATAAATTACAAAATACATTTCGCTATTGGGAAACTATTTTACGAAGAAAATCGTGAATTGTTCTTGGTTCTAGGAAAAAGTTCGCTATATAGAAAAATTCGTTACATAGTGGTTCGTAAGATAATGGTTCGACTGTGTATAGAAGGCGAGTTCCTTTTAAATTTATCTATTTAACTTTGAATGCATATCCATAGCTTCGTTTACTTAACTATTAGCATTTCTTTTCGTATTTGAATAAAAGTTCATGCTGCCAGATTCTTAATTATGATATTTAATCTTGCCTATCATGAGTGTGTGGGTGAAATAAGTACCGAGAAGATTTAATGCAAAAAATGAAATAAATAATGCGATCATTAACTTATTTATCATTTGCTCTGATGATTCATTCAGTCATCAAATGAATGGATAAAAATCAGCGTTCATTAGAACCATAAATCAGTCATCAGGAATAATTACTTTTTTTTTTTTACTCCATTTTTCATAAAACCAGAAATCAATCAATGAAATTCGCCATCCATTTTTCAAAATGATAAGGAGAAAAATAATATGGAAAATTTATATATAATTTAGAAATGCATCTGTAGAAATCTGATATATATTCTATGTAGTATTTTATCTGATACAAGAATCAGACAACCCACACACTTCTTCATTGTAAAATTACACCTACAATATTAACCAATTTTGTTTTCATAACATATTCATAAATACAACTACTATTTATTTTAAGTTCATTTGATATTGCAAGAAAATGATTAAATAGATTAAGATAAAAAAAATAGTGAGAGAGAGATGTATGTCAACAAAATTAGACTTTTTACCATAAAAGTAATTTGTTCCTTGTGTGCTCCGCAATCAAATTAATTTAACAGATACGTCGGAGAGATTGTCATCTTTTGTAACAATTTTCATTAAATTTCATGCTTAAAAAAACATTGATTCTAGATCGTCTTGGTTTGAGAATCGTTTTGTTGATGTGAATTTTAATGTCTCAAAATAATTATTATTTTAATGTAGACAGAATGCTTCTAATTTAAAACCTTGTCCGCCGATCGTTTAAATTTATGTAATAGTATGAACTTTCCATTTTCTGATATCTAGATGATAGTTATTCGAAGCAATAAAGGCACATAAAAAGAAGCAAAAAAGCTTCTGTAAAATTTAATATTTTACCAAGTTTTCGAAAATATGTTTAGTTTAATTATTTCTTGAACAGTTTTCAGAAATTAAAAAAATATATAATTCTATAGAAAAATCTGTGTTATATATATATATATATAT
This sequence comes from Trichonephila clavipes, assembly GCA_019973935.1. Taxonomy (NCBI): domain Eukaryota; kingdom Metazoa; phylum Arthropoda; class Arachnida; order Araneae; family Nephilidae; genus Trichonephila; species Trichonephila clavipes. The sequence continues at coordinate 595,299 of BMAU01007862.1, read as the reverse complement.
ATATATATATATATATATATATATATATATATTATAATAATAATAATAATAATAATAATTCCTCTAGCATCCTTTTAATTAACTCTTTTTTAATAATCTTTTAATTCTTTGGTTCAAAACGAACACCCTAATCTTAATCGTAATCAAATAGTAATATTATATTACCTCAGAAATCTCTTTCCCGCCCGTTTTAACCAATCACATCTCCTGTTACAAAGGAGTCATGCGGTATAAAGCGGTTCACTGCCGGTATATAAGCGAGTTTTTTGTGTTCATCCCTCTTTTGTCTCCGCCACGACGTTGGGAAAATGTGTAAATAGCAGCAGCCCTTGTCCTTTTGTATATGATCGTCGCTGCTTTTTTGTACTTTATCTGTGTGCGTGTTCATCCCTGTTCTGATATGAAATACCCCTGTGATTATAAGCTTTTGATGTATTGTTAAATAAAAGTTCTAAACGTCCATTCAGATGATGTTTCCTGAAACCCTGTTAACACTCCAAAAACACGCCATAACCGGGCAACGTTACATATATACACTTCTGTTTGTAAAAAATGCAACACCTTGAAGGAATCATTAGAATTCAATGAACTTTGCAGCAAATATCAATTATAAGATGTTACTTAAAATAGTAACGTTTCAGAGCCCCCGAGCATACGTGGCGTGAGCAGCGCACTCTGAACTGATGCTGAAAGCCTATAAATAGAGGGCTGTAGCGGGACGTTGAAAAGAGTTAAGGATTATTTGTTAGGTCTCACTAAACGTTCGCCACTAAGTAGGCATCTACGACGAAATAAGGAGAAATTCCAACCACTTACGGAGTTTGAACGCGGGAGGATTATCGGCCTTCGAGAAGGAGGATTTTCCTATCACGCAATAGGAGCTCGTGTGCCGCGGAATGGTTCTTCAGTGATGCGAATTTGGAAGCAGTGGACCAACGAGCACCAAACAACTCTAAAAAATGGCACTGCACGACGGAAGGTGACGTCAGCGCGTGCTCCACATGGCGGTGAATGACCATACAGCTTCCTCCATGTACTAATGTCGGCTTCATCAATTCGTCGACGTCTGCTGCATCGTAGATTGCGTGCAAGGGTGCTTTATACAGGATCTCCCTCACGGCAAACCATCGACGGTTGTGTCTGCAATGGGCTCATAAGCACAGACCCTGGCTAACTGATTGGCACCAAGTTGTCTTTTCAGATGAATCACGCTTCAATTTGTGGGACCATGGTGGCCGCATTCGTGTTAGATACTATGTGAACGCTGTCTTCCAGAGTGTGTATCGAACGACATAGTGGGCTTAACACCCGGAGTTATGGTTTGGGGTGCGATTTCGTATCATGGACAATCCAATTTGCTACGAATTGAGGGTAATCTCAATAGCAACAGGTACGCCCGTGAAATGCTACAGCCCGAAGTCGTTCTCTTCCTTTAAGGCATCCCTGGAGCTATCTTTGAGCAGGATAATGCACGTCCGCATGTTGCAAAGATTGTTCGGGACTTTTGTTCAGCCCAACACATGCAGCTTCTTCCTTGGCCTGCTTTTTTGACGGGTATGTCGTCTATTGAGCACGTGTGGGATTTGGTTGGTCGGCGTCTCGTTCGTGATCTGCGTCCTGCAGCTTCAAAAGACGAGCCTTTGCTGCGTATACAAGCAATATAGAATTCTCTTCCACAAGCGGACATTCAAAATCTGTTTGACTCCATGCCACGTCGTATAGCGACACTTATTGCAGCACGTGTGGTGGATACACCAAATACTGATTTCATACACTTAATATTTTCTTTTTTGCTTTGAAAATTTCGTCATTTTTTTGTACTAATACAAGTCGTTTGTAGATACATTAAATTTCATTTAATTCTGATGATTCCTTCATGGTGTTTCATTTCTTATAAACAGCTGTATATATACATTAAGCCTTCGAATACATTTTAATGCTTTCAAATCGATGACTGGAAAAAGGGAAGAAAAGTAGAAATTATATAAGTAATAACTTTTTGGCCATTACAGAACATTGCAAAGTATATTAGCAGTTTCTTTGCAAAACATATCGACATTTATCTACAGCATATAGAATAAAATCGAATAGGTTTCACTCACATTATGAATCTATATAGGGATTCTATATAGATTCATTATCTATATTTAACTATATTTATCTACATTTAACTATATTTAATCTATACAAATCTATATTTAACAAGAAAACGCTTAAGACGAAAACCGCTTCACACAAAAAGATTTCCCTTCTGGCAATGAACAAAATACGGGAAAACACCAGCCACGTAGGTTCATCAGCGGAAGTATTTGTTGCAATAGATGGTGATAATGTGTACAGCCCTAACTATGGCAGACAAAGATATGTTGGAGTTTGTTCAAAGTTCAAAAAATATCATTGATGAAGTTTCCGAAGACGAAAATGAGGTGAATAATGCAGTTCCTGATCCCACATCATCTCCGCAATCGGACCATCATATAAAGTATGCACAGTTATATTTAGACGCACATTCCAATGGTGAAAAGAATAAACAAAATGGACGACATCGAACATTTTGTTGACAATCTATTCCTGAAAGAGGCAATGTAAAGAAAAATAGCAAATATAATTCCAAAAAATTAGTGTTTTGCTTTTCAAAAACTTGAAAATTTTGTATTAAATTTTATTTGAATGATTTTGTTTCATTGATTTTTATTAAATCCGTGCATATATAGATATCTATGAAAAAAATGTACTCTAATAAGCTTAATTTTGCTAAACGCATATTTTTTTTTTTTTTTTTTTTTTGCAATACCTTTTAAGACAAGATTTTTTAACACGAAAAAATATTTCAGTCCCCCCACTTAGTTTCGTGTTAAACGATTTTCACTGTATATCTATCTTTCTGAATCTAACATTAAATACATATAAGGCTGTCTCTGTCTTCACGTCCCATATATTCCATTTATCTCCGATAAATCCTCTTATTGCGTAGACCTTAATATAACAATCAGTCAATCAGTCTTCTCCTGTCACCGAACTGCCGTATCTCAAACAGTGTCATCTTATCTCTGAACTCCCAATACTCATACAGCGCTGTATGTTTCACTGTACTCCTAATGTTTATACAACACTGTTTTGTTGAATGATAGGAAATATGTAACAACATCCATTAAGTCGAAATAGCTGTTAGAAGAGACAGAGAGCCTTAATATTGTACAAGGCTATAGGATGACTATTGGTGACCAATTTCGCGCTTTGGAATTGCGATGTATGGAGAATAAGGAGCCAGTTCAATTGCCGACCGCGTCACTTGATCATGGTTCAAAATTTCGAGGCTTGTCACGTAACTTTGAAATACCATATTAATAAATAATCAGTCAGTTGGAATTGCAATCAAAGTAACACGAACACATTTTGGCAAATGCTCTTTACTGTTTTAATCCGATATAAAGTCACGTGAGGAACTAGAAGATCAACTGAATTCAAAATGAAACAACTCCCATTATTCTGCATAAAGATCTTTTATAAAACAAGGACTCGAATTTTAGACCAGAAGAGAGTTTTATAAGCTGCTAAGTTCGCAACAGTGTTCATTGGATTTCCACAACTTCATACGTGTTTTTTTAGCAATATTTTATTAAAATATACCTCGTTTCTATTTAATGTTAATAACTGTAACACAAAGATTTCAAGCGAGGCAACTCCGAGCCGTTGTCAAACCTGTCGAGATAGTGTGAGTGAATATTAACGTCGCACTGCTCAGCTACCCAAAGGGCTTTGGGTGACGGACCTCGAAATTTTGAACCGTGGTTAAATGACGAGAATGACACATGAGCTGGCAGATGTTGATTGCCAATTTGGCGCGAAACTGGTTTTCGTAACCAAACCTTGACTTTTCATAAAATCACGCTTTTTATTAAAGTTTTTATTATTTGAAGGCTTAATTTTTAGGTTAATGGCTTACAATTTTATACATCGATTGAAAACAGTGGTAATTTTTTTTAAAAAAAATCTAAGAATAATTTTTTAGTAAAAAATTCTCGTAAAAAGCTAATAGACGAAAAATGCCAAAAAATTTTAAAACCGTAATTTTTTAGCAATTTTTTTTTCAGTCTTTGTACAGATTATGGATAATATTGTTCAACACACAGAAAAAAAGTTTCGTGAGAGTACTTTTATAAATAACGAAATTATTTAATATTTACTTAAAATTTTGAGTATTTTTGAAAAATCGTAAAAAAAACAACAGTTTTGGACATTCTTTTTTTAAATGACTGATTCTCTAAAAGAGAAAAACATTAACTTTTTAGGGTAGAATATCAATTCATTAACGCGAAAGGAAATTGAACAGGAACGGTTTAGAAATCCTTTTCATAAAATCGTATCGTTTTGTCTCATTTTAGAAAAAATCGTAAAAAATAAAAGATATCCCTATTTTGTAGAAAAAGTTATACCGTATCGTGGCGAAAAAAATGATCTTTCTGATTCTGTAATTGTTTTTTATCTGAGTTTGATAAAAAGAATTAGATGGGGTTTTTTTTGTTTCGGCCTATTTATAATAAAACAGATTAGTTTAGACAATTCACAGCCACACAAAAACTCGGCATTCTAAATCTTCTTTTTACTTATTTTTCTCTCACTGTTGCTATTTACATAAAACCATAAATCTTTTATTTACAAAATCGCTTCAATACAAGTTGAGTTGTTTTTCATTGATTATTATAAACTTCTTAGAGTTTTGAATTTATTTTAGTTTAAATATATATATTACACTCATGTCCATAAATTAAGGGTAATTCAGAATCACACAGAAATTGAACTCTAAAATAAAATTTCACCTGTAGAATTATCACACACATCTTGAAGAAGAATATGCAAATTACAGGAAACCACCAGATGGCTCGGACAGTACGTCGCAATGAAGAAAATGTAAGAGAGGGGTATATAAGGAATTGTGGCAAAGAAGTAAGATTGTTCACAAGCGCTTTAAAAGCCTTTCAGTGCAATAACCGCATAGTTATGGCACAAAGGAAGCCTTTGAATGATTTTTTACGTGGTAGAATTATTGGACAACTGGAATGCGGACGTACCCAGCTGGAAGTATCAGATGAACTTGGAATCGCCCAGAGTGTCATCTCCAGGCTTTGGTAACGATTCCAAGATGAAGGTAATGTCAGTAGATGTTACAGCACAGGTCGCCCCCGAATTACAACGCCGAATGAGGACGGGTATATATATATATATATATATTTGGCAGTTACTGCCAAAAGAAACAGACGGAGCACAGCATCAGACCTGTCTCGTCAGCTCTCTTCAGCTACTCGTACGACAGTTTCAAGGCAGACCGTGTACAGACGCTAAGGACACATTGGTCTATATGCTCGTAGGCCTGTCAGATGTGTTCCACTTACCGCAACTCACTGCCGCCTGCGATTAACCTGGAGTAGAGAGCATGCATTGTGGACACCACAACAGGCCTTGTGGTCTTGTGTGATGTTTCCCGACGAGTCCAGGTTTAGTTTGCAGTCTGATTCTCGTCGGACTTTAATATGGAGAGCGCCAGGTACCCGTTACCACCAAGAGAACACCATTGAAAGACACCGTTACGGTGGTGCAGGATGGCTCGTTTGGGGAGGAATTATTCTTGACTCCAGAAATGACCTGCATGTTCAGAGTGTAACGATGACAGGCCACATCTATCGGGATGTCATTCTGGAACAACATGTATGTTTGTTTCGGGGTGCCATGGGTGCTGAATTTCTGTTTATGAATGACAACGCCCGTCCTCACCGTGCAAACATTGTAGACGAATGCCTTCAATCGGAGGATATCACCCGTATGGATTTGCCAGCATACTCACCGGACTTGAATCTAATAGAACATGTGTGGGATATGTTTGGCCGACGAATTGCAGCCCGTCAACCCCCTCCCACCTGTCTACTGGAACTTCGGAGGGTATTGCTTGATGAGTGGTGTAATATTCCCCAAGATCAGATTGATAATTTGATATTCAGCATGCCTAGGCGTTGTAAGGCCTGTATTGCATCGTCCGGGAGACATACTCCGTATTAACCATCATACTAACCATGTTATACTGTTTTTTGTAAATAGGTTCTTTTTTGAAATTTGCTCCAGGGAGTAAAAATCGCAATTTTTATTAATTATGTCAAACATATAGCATCTTTTTTGCTCTTTACCTTTTGTTTAATAAATAGACTTTACAAATAAGTCAAATTTGTTTGCTTCTGTCTCTTTCTTTGCCTGAACTTCATTATCCTTAATTTATGGACATGAGTGTAAATTACACCTCGTGGTTATGATATGAATATTTGTTAAACTCACGACAGCTTTTTTAAAAACGTGGTGAAAGTTGAAACTTCATACATCTTTAACTTACGTTCATCGCGTAACCGTAACTGGTAACTCTTAACGAAAATTTTTGCCTAACGTGCCATAAGAAATTAACTTCAATAAAAAAAACAAAAGTTAAACTGAAACAACAAATTTATCCCTTCTCCCAGACAAAGTAATAAACAATTCCATTAACTCAATTAGCACTGATTAACCTAACTTCCTCCTTTTGTTCCTTTCATTTTCCTTCATTTTCTCTCATTTTCTTACAAATGTATTTCTTTTCTCATGTAAAGTGGGTGGCACATTGTTTCGAGCGATGTTCAGTGCCAACAGATAACATTTTAACTACAGGTTCTTTATACATCATCATTTCTTATCTGATTCATGCGCGAAATATCAATAATTTGTGTAGTGTTAAAACGTGTTTTAAAGTGTGTTTTTTTCAGTATAGTTGCATCAATGTGATGCCTATATAAATAGAGAAATGTCATGGTACATTTAAAGAAAGAAAATATTTTGGAGAACACGTGAAGAATATTTCCATGTTATTGAATAGCCTAAGTATCCATATTTTACAATATGATTAGTTCCTGGAATAAAATTAGCTATCTCATGTAAATGATGCATGAATTAATTTCTAAATGAATTTTCTAAATATATGTTTTTTTTATTCTTCTTTCTTGATATGTTCTCAAATTATGCTAGAATTGAGAATTAATGTTTCTTTTAATGAGAAATTTAAAAACTTTTTCAAATATAATATTTGATTCCTAATTTTAGAAACCAGAATTGGTACCATATTTTTGTAGGATTTTCATAAATGGGTTAGGAACTACCGACCCTCTAGTCAAATTATCCGATGCTAGAATTTTTTCTGCTACAATGTTGACATTGAAATAAGTTGTATTACAAGTACAGGTCATATTTTTCTTCATGATTATCTTGTTGAACTTTGAGATGAGTACTATTGAATGACATTCATCTCAGATGCTTGCTTTTTAGCACCCTTTTATAAGCTTCAATTGTATGCAACGGAATCTTTGAACTCAATATTTACCAACTTTAAAGGATCAGATTAATTCGAAATTTTATCCAGGACCGACGACAATACAATAATTTAATAATTTTGTTCCCTTGTCCTGATCAGGATCATCAGGATTAATTAACACCCTTTAATAAGCTTCCCTTGTATGAAACAGAATCTTTGAACTCAATTTTCAGCAACTTTTAAAGGTCGGATTAATTCGAAATTTTGCTCACTTGTCCAGGACCGATGACAATACCATAATTTAATAACTTTGTTCCATTGTCCTGATCAGAATCATCAGGATTAACGATTTCCCATTTTCAAATATCGTCTCGCATCTGGAGACTAATTTCAGATAACATTTCCAGATTTGGTGATTGAAAGATTAAGTTACAACTTTATTCGGTTAACTAACTAAAAGGGTGGTTTTTTTTTAGTTTTTTTAAACTATAAATTATTTAAAACTAATGTCTTTTAATTGATGGCTAATTTTTATTTTAGGTAGTGAAGCATCAACTCAGGTAACGTTTTTCTAATATGTATACTATACCATACCATACCATACCATGCACACCGAATAATCATTATAGTATGACCACCCCATACTTGTAACAAAGGAACTCGCTCAGAAACAAAACCATAGAGCACGAATAGCTGATACCGGAGAGTATAAAGTGCCCATGCACTGTCGTTCCACCTGTAGAGTTTTGTGATATAATGGAAAATGCAGATGATTTATCAGATTTCAATAAAGGTCAAGTTCTTACGGCTCGGTGCCTAGGAACTTCGATTTCAAAGCGGTGCTGCTCACGTACAACAGTTGTGAGTACTTATTGCAAGAAGTATAAAGATGGTGAAACAACAAGTCGAAGGCCAGAAGTTTATCGATCTCAACGCACAGATTCCAGAGAAAAGCGGAAACTATTACGCATAGTTTGCCATGACCAAAGGGCTAAAACTGCTTTAGCCTGCTGCAGCCACTACAGTGGTGATCCAGATACAAAATGTCTCAACATAAAATGTCCAGCCACTGAACCCAGGTCATCACCAACAGGGCTCCATGAATCATGGACGAATGGAAGAAAGTCACGTGGTCCGACGAATCGCAATTTTTGGTCGATCGCATTGGTGAACGTGTACGAATACACGGATATCTAACGAAAACCTTACCTTCCCCCCCCCTTGTGTACAGTTGATCGGATGCAAGGTAATGACGGTGGTATTATGGTCTGGACAATTTTTTAATGGGCTACATTAGTATCCAATTAATTTTAAGTTTGTAATTTTCGTAAACTCAGGCGTATAACGCGCACTTTTAACACAAAAAATGGGATCGAAGTTTACGGGTGTACGTTATATGCAGGGTATAAATATAACATCTTTAAAAATAAAAAACCCAATACAAGCACAGAAAAAACTAGACTTCTACATATATCGAAATAATATTTATTTAAAAGAAATGACATTCCTTGAGCTTAGAGGGTTATAGAGTTATAAAAATATACCATTTTTTCTAAAGTTAGGAATAATTAATACCTCAAATAAATGACTTCAAAACAACAGCATCATTGTATACGTATATTTCAGATTTCTTCATAAGAAAAGGAGATGCGCGTTATACGGCGAATATACCTTAAAATTAAAAATAACAGCTGGAAAGTGTAGGTCCGCGTTATACACTGGATTTTAAGGTAGTTTTTTTCGATCATAAACATCTTGTAAGTAATTTATTTATTTAACCCTTTCTAAAGGCCGTGATAAATATAATTACCACCAATGGCACTAATTTCTAAATGTCCATGGTAAGCTATTTTACCAATATTTATTTTTGTGCTGGCATCTATTAATATCTTCAGAAAATTTTTAAGAAAATTGTAAGCCCTTATACACCTTGTTATCAATTAATAGGTTTCAGAAAAGAGGTCCAAGTCCTGAAGCCATTTTTTTCCGATGATGCTGCCTTGCATTTCTTAGTTTATTTTTCGTGTATTTGGGATTATAAACATCTTGATATCACCAGATAGCCAGCCATCAGATGAATGGATAAGAAACTAGTAATAATTTTCACAACACAAATAACCCAAAAGCACTAAAGCTGCGGTTCTTAAATTTTCGATCGCCACGGACCCTCTTAAAGTATCAGACTGACACCGCGGACCCTCAAGTTTTTGAACAACCATCTCTGACTTGGTAGACTTGATCGAAATACATGTTCTAATGGAGTTTCTTCATTATGTTCAATTTAGTTACCTAGTCTAGGATGACACATCTTTCAATTGTTCCACGAGTATCTTTCACAGTTTGTAACAGCAGAAAATCTTAACGTTATTTGAAAGACTCCGTGGCCCCCCTAGAAAGACACTGCCGAACCCAGAGACCCACGGACCACAGCTTAAGAACCGCTACATTAAATTTTCAAAGAAAAATAAGGATGGGTCCATTAATAAGGTATCATGTCCAATTGCTATTGCCGCGTATAATGAGATTATGGAAGGGGTGATTGATCTCTTTGATCAACATCGAGAACGTTACGCAATTGGACGGTGCTCCCGGAAGTGTTGGCATCGAATCTTTTGCTTCCTTATTAATCTGGAAATTTCACTTCCTTCATTTTAGATATATGGTCTCTCAAGACCAACTAGGTTTTTGTCTACGTCTAGCATGCCAATTAATTTCAGGATTTCCAAGTCGGAAACGAAAAGAACCGACCACCCATAACTTCGCATGGCAAGAAAAAATGATCCCCGACAAACTAAGATTGAATAAACATTTTCCAATTTACATACAGGCACTATCGTTTGTACTCTAATAAGGCACAACAAAAAAAAGAACACGACATGTGTGCATAACTTCTGAGGTCCCGTTACGTGTAAAACCCTTCCGGCGTTTTCCAAAATTTCAAAGTAAATAATATTGTAATTTGTCATCTATGAATAAAAAACCTATAATATACAAAAAAATTTCCATTTTTAATATATTTACAAAATACATTTTGGAAGTATAAAACAAAAAAAGAAAGAAAAATCACTAAAAATTTCTACTTTTTTAAAAACTCTTAATGAGCAGTGGTAAGTGTACTTACAACCCAAAAAATGGTATTAAAAATCAAAATAATTTTATCTAATCTCTCTCACTTTAATGAGTTTCTTCTTTTAAATCATTCTCATTTCAATCATTCACTAGAGATATATGACCCTTTAAGGGGTTAAAATCTCCTTTGTGCAGATATTAACCATTTTGCATCGTCTTGTTCTAAAATACAAGTTCTTTTTACAGTACAGTTTAGTACCTTGGTTCATTTTAAAGTTTGTTAGTTTCAATCCTAACATTTTCTTTTTGTCAACCTAGACCTAAATTAGTCAGAATTCAACGAATAGAATCTTACTTGTACAGATTCCTGAAATTTGTATACCTTTGGAGTGATGTTAATACTTTGCGATCGAAATTGTACTAGAACATGAATTAATAACAATTTTTTGAGGAAAAATTGTTTTCAAATAATTATCTTTTACTGGCTTCAAAACGTCCAGCTATATTTGCCGAGCAAATACGAAGATAATGAAAATGTGGGTGTTCCAAAATCTGTAAATCGGCTATGACTTCTCTCGTATATAAAGATATTGAATAATATTCATTTCTCTTATTATTTAACCAATATTTTTTAAATTAAAAATTTATAAGCAATAAAAATATATTTTTTTTTTAAAAAAGATATACGGAAAAAAAATTGTAGGTTTAAGATGTGAATCTCTATTTGAGAAGTTTTTCCATGGATGTGTAAAATTTAGATTAATCTTTCTTGATCATAGCTATTGAAAGCTGGCTAGCTTGACCACAGTTACTATTTGGAGCTAGCGTAATGATTGATCGAGCCCGAGGAATATTTGTGGTATTAACATATTTTTCTTTATTATTTTTTTAAAAGTACAGGTGAAAGGAGACTTTTTCCTTTCTCTCCGTGCATTCGCCAATCTATAATCACCACGGTATAATTTTGATGATATACTCATATCATGTATTACTTAACTGTACAAGGTAGTTATTACTCTTTTTATACATTTCCCATACGAAGATTTATCTTTACAGCCATTTTAGATTTCTAACTGACATTTTTTTTATTGTTAAAGTAATTTTCATGCAATTTCAGAAAATTTCATGTGCACATCTTGAAATTTTATGATTTTTAATTTATTTTTCTCCAGTTTGAAAATGGGAATCTAAATGTGCGAACCAGACGTACAAGAGGAATCATTCCCACTCGAGAATCTCTTGAAAAAAGCTTTGATTTTTGAAAACTTGAAAAGAATGGATAATTTAATACATATAAAAGTAATTATATTAAGTTGGGGAAAAAGAAATCCATTATTTTTTCAGTAGATGGCTGTAGTGTCGATATCTCGTGAAGTATCGATCAAACAATTTCAAATTTATGCTCGTTGTTAAGATGACATTTCACACTAAAAAAATTATTTTGCTTTTTTTTGGTTTGGTCCATTTAGTTGTGAGTTACAGGGTGTTAAAAATAGAAGTCAACAAAGAGAAAATTCGGTTCTTTTTACAGTTTCTCTTTGATAAAGGCGAAAATGCAAGCCAGGTGGCTGAAATTGTTTATGGTGCCGATACTGTAACAGCTAATTAAGTGCAATTTTGGTTTCGTCGATTCCATTCAGGTATTTTTGATGTTAAAGATGCACCTCGCACAGGCAGGCTCATCCTCGAAAATGTCGATAAAATCATAGAAATAATCGAAGTTGACCCACATGTTAGTTGTCGTAGCATCGCCCAGAAGCTAAAGATCGACCATAAAACAGTTTTAAGCCATTTGCGCAAAGTTGGATTAAAAAAGAAGCTCCATGTTTGGGTGTCACACCAATTAACACCAAAGAACATGATGGGTCGAATTTCCATCTGTAAAGCCTTGGCCAAACGGAATGAAATCGACCCATCTCTTAAGCGAATGGTGACTGGGGATGAGAAAAGGGTCACATACTACAGTATTGTGCGGAAACGATCGTGGTCAAAGTGCGATGAAGCAGCTCAAACGGTGGCCAAGCCAGGACTAACGGCCAGGAAGGTTCTACTGTTTATTTGGTGGGACAGGAAAGGAATTATTTATTAGGAGTTGCTTCTGCATGACTAAACACTAAATTCAGATATCTGCTGTCAACAACAGATATCTGCTGTCAACCTGCTACAACTACCGTTTGTAGCTAGCAATTGACCAGAAATGGCCAGAATTGGCCAACAGAAGAGGTGTTGTGTTCTATGAGGACAACATCAGGACATACACTTCTGTAGTGACTCGCCAGAACCTCTGGGAGCTTGGTTGGGAATTTTAACGCATTAACTATATTTATTAATTTAAAACCATAGCTAATATTTATTAATTAAATAACCATAGCTAATACTTATTAATTAAATAACCATAGCTTATTGAATTTTAAAAAATAATTAAATGAATTGAAAAATAAAAAGTTTATCGATGAATTGAACCCTAACCTCGCGCATAGTATGCAGACAATATTCCAACCACAGGCTATGGAATTGTTGGAGGAAATTGAAACTTAATTCTACAAAAGCTAATATTGAATTTTGAAGGCTATTTTCTCTAAATTGACTAGCCATTCGGCGGAATTGCATTGAGGGTAGAACACACTAAAGGAGCACTACTATTACACCAAGTCTCGACCCCAAATAAATTTCCTTAGTCGTGCCCTCCCCTTGTAAGATATAAAAATGTAAAATTTTGAAAAAAAAAATCATAAAATTTTAGTAGTATGTTACTGTATATCTTTAAATAAGTAGGTTTTTTGGTGCTATCTCAAATTTATGTTATGGTTTATTACTTATTGTTAAAGTTGTTTTTTTAATGTAATCCAAGGAATCGGTCAAAGGTTTAAATAAAAGAAAAAGCAAAAAAAAAAAAAACTACTATATGTATTTTTTTTAAATATCTCGGGACAGTATTTAAAGATATTTATGAATATATAAAAATGTCATTGTGAGGATGGAAAAATTCTTAAGTTTTCATATGATTCAACATAAAACTTCCTCCTTTTTTTCTTGTGTGAATATAGCATCATAAATTAAAGTATAATAAAATAACAATTTTGATTTTAAAGAAATAATTGCTCTAATTCAATGCTGATTTCAAATATTTACCAAACGATTTTTAAAGCCTTAAAAAATAAACTAATCATTCAAATTTAAAAAATAATTTTGTATTTGGATGATTTTAAATTTGAATAAAAAATACAATTAAAAGATTATAACAAAATAAATAAAAATTAAAAGTTAAATTTTAAAATCAAAATGATATCCATTAATATTTCTACCTATTTACAATTATTTAACGACAAACCCGAATTATCGCTATTGCATTGGTTCTTTTTCGAATGGCAACAGTCTCATGCAGATTCCTATTGAGATGAGTCGTTCGTAATGGATATTAAATTGAATGTAATAATTGTTTCGAATGAGTCAGTTATGATGTCACTGCTGTTCTGAATTAATCGTTTGCAAAGACAATTATTTGCGTACGAGATGGGTGATTTTCAGTGGGATAAATGGCTTAACTCTTTCCAATTAGTTGACTGTGTCTCTCGCAATTATATCAATATTGAAACTAATTATGTAAAATCTTCCATGAAATTTGGCTTGTAAATGGAATTCATTTGCTAAATGTGGCATTGTAATTTTAGTCAGTGAATAAATAATATAATTATTTGACTCGTAATGAAATAAATGATGGGGATATTACATTTTATTTCTCATATTTTAAATAAATAGTATACGAAAACAAAATATATTCTTATTTTTCGTAACAGTATAATTTATTGATAGCGTATTTGGACAATATTTGAATATGTGTTGTACAACATGTTTTTAATAAATTTCGCATAAAAAATTATTTAATTAATATAAAAATGGATTTAATTTTCTAGAAAAAAAACTTAGACGGATACAGGGGGAAAATCTCTTAGAGGATCAACTGAAAATGTTTAAATTTATTAAACCAATCAGGAGGCTCTTTTTCCCCATCCAAGACAGCAACGTCAGAGGACTCTGATACGATTCCGATATGGGACGGAGTATTAATTAATAATCCATGTTCCAATAACCCTCAGCGTATATTAAACTTATTTCATCACGAGGAAAAAATATTGTACTTCATGTTTTAACTGAATGAGTCATCCCTAAAGTACTGATGATTCAAATAATTTATTTCTTAAAATGTTTCTAAAGAAGATAATAGGAACAATTTTTTTCCGAATCTGTTATAATTTCAAATGGAAGCCTTTGGGATTGCAAAAGTGCACCAGAAATTATTTGAACCCCAAATCTTGGGGTGTTTTTTTTTTTTTTTGAAATTCTAAAAGTGAAAGCTATTTTATGAGTTTAAAAAGTATATAAATTATATTAATAAGATTCTAAAAATGTACATGCTTTGAAAGATTCATTTATTTTATATTTTATGGAATGAAAAATAAACTAATAATGAATAATGTATGATATTTCTTCATTGAATTCAAAGTAATCATATATACAAAAATATAAAGTGTCTTAAAAAGAATATGATTTATATCAGATGCTCAATATCAAACTATGATGCAAACAAATATATTAATTAAAATTTTGGTATCAGTACAGTTAAAAATTTAAAAAAGTACCGAGCCTATTTGATACGTACAGTAATAAAATGGAAAATATTCATCTTATCAAAAACAAAACCAAGTAAAAAAAGAAATAAAAAGACTTTTAAATTTTATTATTTTGAAAAAATGCAGAACAAACAATATTTTACGATTGAATAATATTCCTCTAAACTTTAGTTTGTTTATATGATCTAGTTTCTGAATTATGCATTTGTTATAAAACTGAAATAAAATGTATTTTTTCTCTTCATTACGAGAATTTCTTCTCTCTTAAGGTATCCGATTACGTTCGGAACCGTGATTTTGCAAAAGCGTATAAATGGATAATATTTATGATATTTAGTGTCACTTAGATTAGAAAATGTATATAAAATTGTTTTAGGAAGTATTACAATAAAAAAGTATTTAAATACAATACTTTGACAAAAAAATGAACATAGAATGACCCATTTTCAAAATAGTCTCCTTTTGTGAAAAATGCTTCTATTATAATAATATTTTGCCTGTAAATAGCTCAGACCTCTGTATAGAGGCTCAACTAGAATTTTTGAAATATATTACTTAGAAGTGGGTTTATCCATGTTTTATGACAACACAGGGGAGTAATTTTAAGGAAAAAAAAGCTGATAATTATTTCAATTGGTTGCAACTCGGAAAATAATGTGAATTTTTCAAAAATCATAGTTGAGTCCAGTGGCGTAACGGAGAACACTTGGCCCCCCTGCAAAGTCAGGTTTTGGGTCCCCCAAGTTGTATTTTACAAAGGGTAGGTACTTGGCGATAGTCAGGATGTGGGCCCTCTAGAACCCTGGGCCGCCCCGCAATGCGGGGGTGTACGTTACACCACTGGTTGAGTCTCTGTACAGAGGTCTGAGCTATATACAGGCAAAATATTATTATAATAGAAGCATTTTTCACAAAAGGAAAACATTTTGAAAAAGGTTATTCTAAGTCAATTTTTTGCTAAATTATTGTATTTAAATATTATTATTTTTTGTCAAAATGTTCTTAAAACAATTTTATACATGTATTATAATCTAAGTAAGTGACACTAAATATCATGAAAATTATCCATTTATACACTTTTTTAAAATCGCGGTTCTGATCGTAGTCGGATACCTTAAGTAATGTGCACAGTAATAAAAAAATTTATTATTATTAACAAGTCTGCTTTTTCGAAAAGAGTTTAAATACAACTTTATTACAAATTTCAGCACTATCATTTTCTATAAGTAGTAAAAATAGGTTTATTTATCCAATCGTTTCTACTGCATTTTTTAAAAAATCTTTTAGCAAGTTTAATAGTATTCTCGCATTAAGTATGAGTGACTAATAAGCAATAATATTTTAACCCATCTAATTCTCGAATAAAATAAATTCCAGGTTAAAATTCCTTTGCCATAAAACAATTAGTCAAGCTTATCAATTTTCTTCAAAAAAAGATGAAAACATTATTTTTTGGCTAAATTTCACCTTATAAACTTCAAACTCAAACTCAGTGACGCAACAGCCCATGAGGGCCAGGGCCTACTGTGGCCATTCCAGTATACGTGACCATTGGGTGCTGAGGTGCATGAGCAGATGCCTCGATCAGATGGTCGGTCTGAAGCGAGATCCCCAGTGTTTAAGTCCCCAAGGAAGCTTGGTACTCATTTATCGACCAACTGCAGTAGGGATGAAAGGTTGAGTCGACCTTGCCCAGCCCAGGAAAGAACCCAGGCATGTGGCTTGGGAGCACCACTCGACCACCGGACTCTTTTTCGTTAAAAACTTCACCGTTGTTAAATTCCAAATTAAATTTTTTTATATCTGATATCTTGAGTACGCTTTTATTGGAAACACATATTAGTGCGAAATTAGTTCCATAATACGTGTAAACGAAAGTGTTTGTTAACGGAAATTTTATCTATGATCGGAAATGAATTCAAGATCTCAATTGTACAAGATTCCTATAGTAGTAATATGCGCTACATTATCAGAAACAAACAAGATATTTGAGTTCATACACATAATAAAACAGATTTAAGACTGTTTTCGCCATAAGCGCAAGAGCGTGAGCTTGACGCGGAGCACATTTTCGGGCAGAAAAATGTCTCAATTTTTATAAAAATTTGTGACATTGTAACTCATACATTTGTTTATAATATAGTGTTTTTAAAATATCAAAATATGTCATAAATAATTAGTTTTTCCTTTGAACGTGTGAAGGGATGGCTCATTTAGCATTACCATAGGGAAAATGCAAAACACATTTTATAAAAGAAAAAATGTGTCAACTCGGATAAAAATGAGTAGTATGATAAAATAAGTGATTCTCTACAAGAGAGAGAGATAGTGTAGCCAGAATATATATAATATTAATGTTTGAGTACTTTTTTACCTGAAAAAATATTCCGAATTCGGCCCCTATTTTTTAACATTAGCCTTAATGGCGTCGGAGATCCAGCCATGATTTCTGTATTCTAGAGCCTATTTTCATCTCAGACCCAACATTTCATTCCAGACTCAGACAGCGTATTTGTAAATATGATTCCAAGAAAAAAATAACACAATACAGAATGAGAAATTGTTGTATGCAATAAATTACAAAGAACAATTTTAACCATTTAAGGTACGTTTTATTAAAAATAGGATGAAGAATGAGAAACATACATTTTCTCAGGACGGGTAAGGGAACAATCAGGATTGGAGGAAATGAAAATGATGCAAATTTGAACATCGATTCTTTTTCCTGATTATTGTGTTCATGTTTATTCGGATTCATACGACTTTCTTGATTTCTAACCTGATTAATCTTTTTCTTCCGCTATCCCTGCATATTTCTACCGAATTCATCGCACTTTCTCTCGACAAGTTTCTTTCGTTCATTTTCTTTAGAAGGCGATTTCCTGTGAAGAATATTAATTATTGTTCTTAATGCTCTATAAATTTCTTTACAAATGAAAGTGACAACATTAACTTTTACACACACGTCTTACAATTATGCAAACACAGCTATTACTAGGTGTACATAAGGGAGACAATGAACAATGAACCCCAAGATAAAACTCGAATCGTAAATTTATTATTCTATTCGACAGATCAGTTATAAAAACAGTTATCAATTAGACATCAATATAGTAAACTATTTATTTCAAACGAATATGTTATAATTATGCAATTATAATTACCAAGGGATTCATAAGAAAATATAAATTTAACTGACCAAAGAATATTTTAACTACAGTGAAATACGTTTACCGAAAAAATGCTTAAGACGAAAAATCGGTTAACACGAAATGATACAACGGTCCTGACAAACTACTATGTATGTTCATGCATTTTCTTTTCTCTTAATACGAAATGAAAATCGTTGAACACAAAAAAATTCCCTTCTGGGAATGAACAAAGTACGGAAAATACCAGAAATTTAAGAGGGGTACGAGATGAAAGGGAGGTGGTTTTACATTATTTTTCTGCATCATCGGAAGAATTCGTTGTAGTAGATGATGATAATACGTGTACATCCCACATTATTACAGACAAAGATATTCTGGAGTTTGTTCACATTGCTCAGAAAGTATCATTGGTACAGATTCCAACTGCAAAAATAAAATGAATAATGTAGCTCCAGTTCCCACAACATCCGAAATGAGGAACATCATGAAAAGTTTACGCAGTTATTTATATCCACATTTAGTTTCACATTCCAATGGTGAAATGAATGACCAAATGGACAACATCGAGCAATATGTTGACAATTTCATGTTAAAAAAGACAATGCAAAGAAAAACACCAGATTATTTTCCAAAACTCAATAAATGTCTTGTTTTTCAAAAAAAATTTGAGAATTTTGTATTAAATTTTATTAAGTTCTTGTGAATGTTTTTTTCTTGAGGCACTTTTCTTAAACACATTCATATATAAATATCTATGTAAATAAAATGTACTCTAATATATTTAATTTTGTTAAATGTATGGGGGTGGGGTTGTGCGGGCAATATCTTTTAACATTAAATTATTTTACCACGAAAAAATATTTCAGTCTCCTTCAGTTTTCTGTTAAACGATTTTCACTATATTTAATTTCTAAAGTATTTCAATGATAATATCATATTTTTAGAATAGTTCCTTATGGCAGCCTTTCTCAAACTGTAGGAGTGAAAACTTTACTGAAAGGAAGAAAAATAAAATACATTCTGATATAATAAAAAATTAAATACACATTTACACTGGTGTAATATAATTATAAATGTATCAGTACTGCACAATGTTTTTGATAATTAATTTATCAATACTAGATTATAAACAAGTTCAATAATTACTAGTGCCTCCCATTGGTTTGTTACATCAAAAATTTAATAATTATCTTGATAATTTATACGGTTTATGATTAAAGTTATACTGTAGCTTTACGTCAAAATTCATTTTTATTGCATTCAATACATTGTTATTATGGGGGGGGAGCATTGAAAATTATGATTCAAAATTGAGTCGTAAATATTGAAAGTTTGAGAAGCACTGGTTTAAGGGGTTCATAAAGGAACTCATGTAATAATTCTGAAGCATTTTCTCTCGTGAATTCAAGCCATTTCTTTTTAAAGCAACTTCTTCGAAAATCAAAACGAATCCCTTTTTAAAGTTGGAAATCATAATTTTTATGTTGCCCCTTATTGCTTCACTTACCTTATTTTATTACTGTAATTAATACATCAAAATATTTTTTGCGCGGTATTAATTTTGATTAACAACCTAACATATTTCCCAAGTCGGTCCTTTATCAATGTTAAAAAAGTTAGTGCCCGAAACAAAGTGGACATAAATATTTTATCTTAAAAGCTCTTAAAACCAAATGGAATCGCATAAAAAGTAATGATTTGTATTATATTAGAACTCACTAATTTAACGTTTCTTGAGATACTCTAAATTAAAAATGAAACAGAAAAAAAATTCATTCCTCAATTGTTCCAAGAGTAGTCATTCAGACTGCAAGAGTAAAAACAGAAAGGAAAATTACAATTGTAGTTTAACAGAACATAAAGCAATATTTTAAGCTCTTATTGTAAAATCGAGAAGCATAAGAATAATACTTAACTACAAAATAAAACTTTATTCCATATAATCATTTCCCGTTTATCAAAAATTCTGAATTTTTTATTTTAATAAAACTCAACTATTTATCTAAAATAATATACTACATATTTATCTTATGGAAAACTCAAATTTAATTTCATTCGTACGCTAGACAGAGCTCAGTTATTTTCCAAAACTATTTCTCTAGTTAACCCTAATGCAAAAGAAGCATCAATCATAATAATTTTTCTTTTGCCCTTTGCATAACTTGTTCTTGATGTATACCATTTCTGCTTCTTTTAAAATGCAGTTTATTTGAATAGCTTCTAGTTTTAAAAGAGATATATTTTACTTTTTGTATTCTCGATCCAGTTATAATTAAATTTAAAAAGTCAAATGAACTTGCTTTCACTTCAAAAAAAGAAATGTTCCATTTCCGAATTAAATCGAAAATTAAAATATAAGATCCATTCTCATAGAATTTTTTATTATTTATTTGAAGAAAAAAAACATTATCATCATAAAAAAAATATGTAATAAATTCTGCATTATAAAATAAATCTTTAAAATTTCTATATAGTCTTAAAGTCAATATACTATTCTTTCCTCAATGCATAATAATAGTATCATAATAAAAATGATTTTATATTATATATATAAAGGGTGTTTTTCTGAGAGGTATAGAACTATAAATTGCAATAAAACAACGATGTATTATTCGATTGACATGAATTTTTTTTTATTCCAAAGATAATCTTGTGGCATTACATTTTAAATATGATTTCTGGCATAGGATTGCCACGGCTGGCTCGGATGTAGTCCAATCTGGACGTCCAATTTTCGATGACTTTTTCCAACATTTGTGGCCGTATATCGGCAATAACACGGCGAATGTTGTCTTCCAAATGGTCAAGCGTTTGTGGCTTATTCGCATAGACCAATGACTTTACATAGACCCACAAAAAATAGTCTAGTGGTGTTAAATCACAAGATCTTGGAGGCCAATTCACAGGTCCAAAACGTGAAATTAGGCGGTCACCAAACGTGTCTTTCAATAAATCGATTGTGGCACGAGCTGTGTGACATGTTGCGCCGTCTTATTGGAATCACAGCTCCTGGACATCATGATTGTTCAATTCAGGAATGAAAAAGTTAGTAATCATGGCTCTATACCGATCACCATTGACTGTAACGTTGTGGCCTTCATCGTTTTTGAAGAAGGATTCCACCAGCCTATAAAGCGCACCAAACAGTCAGTTTTTCTGGATGTAACGGCGTTTCGACATACACTTGTGGATTAGCTTCACTCCAAATGCGGCAGTTTTGTTTGTTGACGTAGCCATTCAACCAGAAGTGCGCTTCATCGCTAAACAAAATTCGCTTATGAAAATCGACCATTATTTTCGAAATAAAATTACACAATTTGAAAGCATTGTTCAGGTGTGAGTCTATTCATGATGAATTGCCAAACCAAACTGAGAATAAATTACTTGACAGCTGTTAAATCGGTCGCCATCTTGGAAAGTAATGCCAACTTAAACTTCTATACCTGGAAAAAAAACACTCTGTATATCCAAATTTATTGTATTTTAATTTTAATTTTATATTTTCAGTTGATTTTCTTTTGTTTAAAATTTTTTTACTAACATTTACGTACTTAGTTTCATTTTTTATTTAAATACAATTATTTTGCATTTGATTTTTAAACTTCCTATATATTAATTTTATTTGTTATTATTTGTATTTAAATATTCTTCTATTTGTCATGCTGTTATGAATTTCAATTTCAATGTATCTTATTGTTTTCCTTTATTTTTTTATATCTTTTAATTCTCCGTGTTTTTGTTTATTTGAATAAACATTTCCCATTGCCATATGTTTTGTTCTTTGTTAGTTATTTTTCGCATAAAACATTTCAGCAGAATTGTTATTTTTATACGTGTTTATCTTTATTTTATAATTATTTCACACAACCTAATAATTCTTTTATTTTTACCTTTTCACATTTGCAACTTCATCGTTTATATCTAATCTCTTTTAGAAATAAAGTAATGTTTACATATATTCGGCAAATTAATATTTATTTTACATTTTTTTTTTTAATTTTCAGATGTCATTCAGCGAGACAAAGTAACATTTAAAAATAAAGTATAACTCGGCAGTAATCAAAAAAATATTTTTAAATATCGAATTTCTTGATTATGTTTAATCAAAAATAAAAATATATGGAAGTACGTAGATCATAATAAAATGTATGCGATTGTGAAAAATGACTATGCTCGCATAAAATTAATTTAAACTGAAATAATTTATAATATAATTTTGTAAAATTACAATTATTTAATTTATAATCATATATTTGTGACTAAGATCCTTATAATTAGAAAAAAAATTAAAATTGAGTATTGGATATTTAACGAGAGAATCAATATACCTAACGATCCTAAATTTTATTTCCATGTACCACACGCATGTACGTATTACATAAATGAATATCTTTTTTAAAAAATTATTCTATTTAGTTTTTAATTTTAATTCCTTAATGGAGCCTATTTTTTAAAAAATATATTCACTATTCTCAGTCATTCTGTCAATAATTCCAGCCTTATTTTAGATTATTTGTAGCACATAGGTTGCAAAGATAATTTGAATTTCTTAAATATGTTTGATCTATGTTCAATTTCAAGATGAAAATTCCTTCTTCAATATTTCAATGGTGTCTCCCCCCCCCCTTCTCCTATAAACCTGCCTATAAACGAATTTTCTAAGCATACATCCTTTGTAAGGATGACAGCTGGCGAGGAACGTCAATTTTAGAAGGACTTATTAACTTGAAAAAAAATTGAACGAAAGTGATGACAGATCGTTTGGAAGGACAGGATCCAACTTTATTGATTTAACAAAAAATTAAATTCATTGAATAAAAAGGATTTGGAGTATTACTGAACATAATTATGTAATATCACATCATAGGTAGTTCACAAAATATTTTTTTATCACACAACGTCTTTATGAATGTATATTTATGGAAAACTTACTGATTTAAAAAAGAAACAGAATGATATAAAATAATAAGTATAAAGAAAATACTTAAAAAATAAGTATTTTTGAATCTACACAAGTTTTTTAATTCTAAAATTTTTTTTAATTATGCCTAGAGATATATAAAAAAGAAGAATGTGTATTACATTCAAAATGTTAGTAGTATTTAACAGATTCATAAATAATTATTTTATATGAAAGGTAAAATAACATTATATATATATATATATATATATATATATATATATATATATATATATATATATATATATATATATATATATTAGTGGTACATTCTCTAACCTCAAAGTTGGCAAAACATTTTTATTTGTTTAATAGCGTATTAAATTCAGCATTGAAACATCTCTAATTTCGAATAATTTATTCACAAATTCTTGAAGAATAGGATTCTAGATTTATTTTTATCGTATCGGAAACACCCGTCTAACGCATAGACATTTGCTGCTAGGAGAGAGTCCCCCAGTATGCGACTTTTGTCAATGTGATCTTTCCATTTTACACATTTTACTAGAATGTCCAAAGTATTCATCTAAAAGAAACACCTTTTTTAAAACCAATCTTTTAACTTTGACTGATTTGGTTCGGGAAACTCCCCATCCAAACCTTTTTGCATTTTTACACTCAATTGATGTTTTGCATGAAATGTAATTTTCTTATAAGTATTTTATTGTACCATTAGATTATAAAATTTTACATTTATGCACTTTTAAATACTTTGCTCAAATTTATATTTTTCTTCTGACATTTTAAAATACATTTATATATGTATATATATATATATATATATATATATATATATATATATATATATATATATATATATATTGTGTACATATTTTTAAAATTTTAATATACTAACGAATGTGTGGTGCAGTATAGCCAAACTTGGCTCTTGCGCCAAAAAAAAAAAATCAACTATCTCATCATCGAATCAGAAATCGACAAATGATTTTTGCTTGGATGATATCGTATAACATTGCAATCTACTCTGCTCCCATTTGTTTCGACAGTGAACCCACTTATTGCTTTGGACGGAATTTGAAAATTCCTTTGTTCTTTTTATTCCTGAATATTCCTAATCGTGTTTCATACCTGTCAAATTCTTACACTTAATTGTTATGTTCTTAGTTTTCAATGTATATAACCTTCATTCCTAAAGCTGAAAGTTTGTTTCTGTACTATAGAGGCTTTCTTACTTTTGATCTATACTATCTTGTTATATGAATATTTAGTGAGTGTGTGTGTGTGTGTGTGTGAAATACACATCAAGTTAATATACACACATACAAATACACTGCTGGACAATTGCTAAGGACGTATAACACTATCATCCATAGCAACCACAAAATGAAAGGAAGAAAAATGTGGAAAATTAGAATAAGTGCGGGATATTAATAAGAAGAAGTATGAGTATGCAAATTTTTTTTCCACGTCTGTTCATCACGTGATAGCGTTCATAAGAGCTTTAAAGGTTTTGACGCGTGTGGACAGTTGTTGTTTCAAGTCAAAGTTTTACAGGAAAGATTTAATAGACGAACTTAAAATTTTTGGCATGTCTTCCCGACATCACATAGATGATTTTATGCGTGGCTGAACTATTGGAAAGATCGAAGAAGGGCGAGAAAAATAACAGATGTTGCCAGGGGGTTCGACATCGCTCACAGCGTTGTTTCACGGCTGTGGAAGTCATTTAAAACTACTGGAATGTGTAGTAGACGGCACGGGGGAGGTCGTGTTAGAAGTACGACGCCTGCAGAAGACAGATATATCGTCCTATCAGCAAAAAGGAACAGGCGAACTACAGCTTAGCAGGTGGCAAATCAGTTTCTTGCTACCTCAGGAAAGCAGATCTCCCGAAAAACTGTTGCCAGACGTTTGAGGGGAGGAGGACTATACGCACGCAGACCTGTTGTGTGTGTCTCATTGACCAGACAGCACCGTACTGCCCGTTTTCAATGGTGTTGTGAGCATCACAATTGGACTGAACAGGACTAGGCATGCGTACTATTCTCATATGAGAGTAGGTTCAGTCTGTCATCGGATTGTAGACGCCAACTGATCTGGCGCGAGAGTGGTACTGCTTATCGTCCAGAAAATATCCAGGAAAAGAACCGATATCCGACATGCAGTATCATGGTGTGGGCCGGCATCATGATCAATGGCCGCACGCGCCTACATGTGGTTGCGAATGGGACTATGACGGGCCAACGATACATTGATGAAGTTCTACTTCCTCATGTTCGTCTTTTCCGTGATGCTGTCGGTGATAAATTTGTTTTTATGGACGACAACGCAACATGTCATCGAACACTCGCTGTTCAGGATTGTCTAGACAGCGAGGGTATTCACCGTCTCGTACGGCCAGCGCGTTCTCCAGATCTAAACCCCATTGAAAATGTGTGGGATGCTTTGGGGAGGCAAGTTGCTGGTCGAAACTATCCTCCGACAAACAAGAACACCCTTTTCAGTGCACTTACAGAGGAATGGGATAAATTGCCTCAACAGCTGCTGAATAATGTTGTGCAAAGTATGGTACGACGTGTGGAATGTTGCATCACACTCCACGGTGGACATATTCCGCACTGATACCTTTCTTTAAGGTGCCTGCTTACTTTTAGATGCATTGTTCCATTTCTCCGTACGCAGATCAAATGAACATTTTTTTTTTCTTTCAGATATTTCACAGCTTTTGTACTTTCCAGAACAATAAATATTCTTTATTCTAATGTCTGAACAGTATGGCAACTATATTTTCTCCTACTAGGCCTCATGCCTCGCTTAATGTTATGCTACATAGCAATTTGTGATCCGTCCTTAGCAATTGTCCAGCAGCGTATATGTATATGTTAGCCACTATTTTTTAAAGCTGAGCTGGTTATGGATTCGGGAGTGCACGAAGATTTTTTAAAAGAATTGATTTCTCCTGTTATAATTTTAAATGATATTGGTCCTGAAAGATCCACGTATTCTTACGTACTCTTCACATTTCGCACTGCACGGGTCAAGAGGTCCGTCTCTCATCAATGACCGGCGCCCTTTTCGACAATTAGCAACAAATGACATTTCTGTTCGCTTAACATGATGTAAATGATTTTTCCTCCTTCTTGATGACACCAACGTGGCGGCTGAAGCTATTAATTGTCGCTCTCTAATGACGCCAATGCAGTCTGTAACTAGCCAAGTGTTATTTATGGTAGAATATTATTCCTTCAGGATATATGTTTCTCGAAATAACATCAAACTCATGTATTAATGTGCTCACTGCCATTCAATAACGAACGTATCAGTTATTTATGAATAAGAAAATGACGAATGTATGTTATCTCATATTACCCATGAAAGATTGGGGGAAGTTTTTTTTTCTTGTATAAAATGGACTAATTTTCGTGATTAATTATATAATATTTCAACGGCAGTTCAAACAAAAACATTTCAAACATTAAAATGGGATAGATCACCGAAATCAAAGGTTAGGTTGATTGATTGATTGAATATTAACGTCGCACTGTTCAGCTACACGAGGGCTTTTGGCGACGGACCACGTAATTTTGAACCATGGTCAAGTGACGTGGACGACACCTGAGCTGGCACCACCTCTCCTAACTACCACACCTCACCAACGGGAGGACGTTTCAGCTCTCGACAGATTGAACGTGCATCGCTGCCCTACACGGCGGGTCTTTTAGTGGTACAGGATTCGAACCCGTGACAAGCCACGGTCCGATACCTATACCACTCGGCTACCGCGGCCACATCAAAGGTTAGGACTCGACTGTAACGATGCCGCCACGAATTCGAAGCATTACCACTCGGCTCGTAGCATTTCTGTTTGAGAAAAAGATTGCATTGAAAAGTTTAAGACTTTTTTTCTCGTAATCAATTATTTAATACGGAAACCTACTCATCAAGTATATTTTTTCTTTAAATATAAGTGAAAAACTTTATTTTTTTTAACAATAAAATGCCTTACAAAAAAAAAACTTGAATAATTCTGAATTAAATATTAACAGTTGAATTTAACTACCGTAAAATCCGGCGTATAACGCTCACTATTAAGTCAAAAAGCAAAAAAAAAAAAAAGTTATATTTAAAAAAAATTTAAGTCAATTCCTACTTAGATCAACAAAGAAAAATTTTATTTTAACTACATTTTATTAAATAGTTACAATTAATATAAATATGTATATACATATGACAGAATCACAACATTAAGTGGTCATTAATTTTTATTAATTATCATAAAAGCATCGTATTGTCATCCAAAACAATCGTGTACATAAATTTCAGTTCACGGGAGAAAAAAAAACCTTTTCAAATTTTGACAAGTCGCCAAAAATGATGATGTCGCCAAAATGAAATTTTTTAAATACTTAGTTTTAATCAATTAATTTTCATTTATTATTATTACATTATTGCACTGTCATCCAAAATAATCCTGTATATAAAATTTCAGCTCAATTGAGTGCTTTAAAATGTCTTTTATTAACGATTGAAAATTCCGCCAAGATTAATAAATAAATAAATATATAAATAAATAAATATATAAATAATTTTAGAGATATATTATTATATTAGAGATATTATAATATTTAGAGATTGTGAGCTAATAGTAGGAATTGAAAAATAAGATGGAAATTTACAGGTGCGCGTTATATATACGCCAAGTATAAAAATATTAGTTTCAAAACTGAAAAAGATGAGCATAGAAAAAAGTTAGACTTCTACCTTTATCGAGATGCTGTTAATTTAAAGGAAATGACATTTCTTAAGAACCTAAGGCAGCGTTTCTCAAACTATGGGGGCGCCCTAGGAGGGCATGATAACTCTGCAAAGGGGGCGCTAGCATTCTGAAAAGCCGAAAATAAAAGAATATATAAAAAAATTACTAATTTACACTGAAAGTAAATAAACGAAATGCATTCTGACGTAATAAAAAATAAAATACCCATTTACACTGATGTAATACACTTATAAATGTATCAGTACTGCATAATGTATTTTATAATAATATAACTATAGTAAGTTAAGAACAAGTTTAAAAATTACCAGTGACCCCATGGACATATCATGTATAAAATTATACGTATACAAAATTAACACTTATCTTGATAATGTGTACCGTTTATAATTAATCCCTTAACTGCCGATGAAAAGGTACGCGATTCACTCCCCAATGCATCCTTTAGGGGCAAGGGGTAGAAAAGGAATAAAAATGAGCAAATCCTCTGAAGTAAGTAAATCCTTCACTAACACTGTCAATGCCCTTTTATTCCATTCTAAAGCTTTTAGAATAGGGAAGCAATGCACAGAAAATATTATACTTCGGAGAGACGTATATATACGTCGGGGAAAATTAACGCTTTGACTGAGCAAGACATTAATCAGCGTCAAAGTGTAGTATGATTGAATTCAATCCATTGTTATTGTATGGAGGGGGGCGCGATGGAAATGATGATTGAGTATTGGGTCGCAAGCATTGAAAGTTCGAGAAGCACCGGCCTAAGGGGTTATATTTCTAGACTATTTTTTCCAAAGCCTAGGGTGATAGCTCTAATAAATGACTTCAAAACATACGAGCATTGCATACGCACATTTCAGATTTCTTCATACAAAAGAGGGTGCGCGTTGTACGGCGAATATATCTAAAAAATTCGCTGCTCTGAAGTATAGGTGCGCGTTATACGCCGGAGTTGACGGTAATTCAGATATTTTTTTCAAACATAATTGGGTATATAATATATGTAATTAATGGATGCTGAATTTCACGAGGGTCCAAGAAAACTCAGAGTTGGAATGTTTTCCCTCTCTTACGTTTCTTTATCTGGGAATTCATAGGTTCTCTAGAAATCTCAAGGAAAATTTCATAAAGCTTTGAATAAAGAGGAATCAGATTGTCGTGTTTATTTTCAAAGCTCCTCTATTCCGATTATCTCGATAAAATCTTCACTGTGTAACCATCTGTGTAAATGTGGCTTCACATTTACACAGATGGCTCACTCTTGGACTTTGCTCAAGGCGCTGGCATTGGTGTTTTTAGTCACCTCTTCTCCTTCTATTTACACGCCGGCCCTTTGACAACTCACTTTGATGGTGAGGTTGAATCTATACATATAGCCCTTCAGCAACTTGCTGTTCGTCTTCCCCCCATTGAAAGAGCTGTAATTCTTTCAGATTCTACTTCTGTCCTTCAGGATGGCCGCGGTAGCCGAGTGGTATAGACAT
Source organism: Trichonephila clavipes (assembly GCA_019973935.1). Classification (NCBI taxonomy): domain Eukaryota; kingdom Metazoa; phylum Arthropoda; class Arachnida; order Araneae; family Nephilidae; genus Trichonephila; species Trichonephila clavipes. The sequence goes on along the minus strand of BMAU01007862.1, from coordinate 565,944 downwards.
CGGATCGTGGCTGGCTTTGTCACGAGTTCGAGCCCAGTACCACTGAAGACCCGCCGTGTAGGGCAGCGATGCACGCTAAATCTGTCGAGAGCTGAAATGTCCTCCCGTTGGTGTGGTGTGGTAGTTAGGAGAGGGGGTGCTAGCTCAGGTGTCGTCCACGTCCCTTGACCATTGTTCAAAATTACGTGGTCCGTCGTCAAAAGCCCTCGTGCAGCTGAACAGTGCGACGTTAATCTTCACACTCACTCACTCTGCCCTTCAGGCTTTGTCCAACTATAATGAGAATAATTGTTTACGTGTGCAGAACTGTAGAGAACTCCTGGGAAATATAAAAGGAAAGATCGTCTTTCTCAATGGGTATCATCCCACTGTGGTCTTTGGGGAAATGAGAGGGCAGACTTTTTGGCAAAAAAGGGAACGGGTATCCTTCAGAACTTTCGCAGAAACCTGACACTTCATTCTGCTAAACTGGAAATTAAAAGGATTTTTAGGGAATCATTTCGCCTTACAGCTTCTCGTGTTGCTCGTGATAAGCCTTGGAGTACACTATGTAAGAAATCCCACGGTATTCCAAGTTCTCCTCGTGCTGCTGCTGTGGCTAAATTTAGACTTTTAACCGGACATGATTGCCTTTGTGCTCATCTGTTTCGTTTTAATTTAGTGACTTCACCTATCTGCGTTTTGTGTGACACTGGACAAGACATGACTGCCGCTCATTTGGACGAGTGCTCTTCACTGAATGATCTTAACTGCATTGTAAAAAGGTATTGGTGAGCCCGTTGCCTAATGACCTGATGGTCAATGGCCTGGCATTTGTAAAATAAATAAAAATAAAATCTTCACTGGGCGACGTGTATTTTTATTGGAATCAGGGCTCGCATGCAGTTTTGAAATTCTCGATTATGACCCCTCGTGCACCACCGTAACGATTTTTTTTAATGGAATGATGGTTTTGTTACATCCGTGGTGTATATATCAGGTAAAAATACTTCGAAATAACAAAATTATTTATTGTTTAAATATTTTATCTGGCTTAATTTACAATTAGGACACTTTTAAAACCAATTTTCAATCAACCATTTTACAACAATATCAAATGGCTGAGGAAGTTAACACAAAAATGGATTGTCGTGTAGAGAATATGTGGTCAAAGTCCTTATGGCAATGGGACATGGATATGGAGAACATGGTATCAGCTCAGGTACTGACTTGTTATTCGACTGTGAATTGACAAAACAAAGCTCATCCGATATTAGAGGACCTTGTGTTGGACAAAAATAGACTGCCAAAGAATGTACAATAGACAAACTATCAAGTGTCTTTTGTGGCCGTGTTCGCTGAGAGGTCTTGGCCTCGAGTAGTGGAAGATAATGTTTAAGTTGAGCCGCGTGCTTACAAAGAACCTATCGATAGAGAATTAATGCAATCACAACGAAATAAAATGTTTCATTGATTACTCAGAACTGAGCCCCAGCGATGTAAAACTCTGTATTCCAATCTAATGCAGTACTTTTTTATTGGATTTAAATCAATCTCATACCAGAGAGAGAGAAACGTAACACATGATCTATTAGCAACGGATCACATAATTTTAGACCACGATCAAGTAACGAAAACGACTTGTGAATTAGTACTCTTTCTCGTAATATCAGCTTAATACTAACATTAAAACACCAAATTTATTGTGTACTAGATGGTATACCCGTTCTTCGCACGGGTGAATCAAAAAATTAAACAATACAAATTGAAGGATAAAGAAGTTTTTAATAAGTTAATTTTTCGTAAATTGTAAATTAAACAAAAAAAAAGCTTTTCCATATCTCAGCTGAACAAAAAACCCATATTTGTTAAATTTTTAAGTCTGTATATCTAGTAGCTGATAAAAATGAATTTTTTTTTATATCGCCCCGGAACTCTCTTGTGGAACTCAAGTGTGAAGAGCGCGCGTGGCTTCCTCTATAACTTCTTAGTTGAGTCAACTAGGGGGGGAGGAAATCATGGTTCTCGAGAGGGCGTGTCAGTTGCCTTTGTGTGAAGAAACCCAAAAGATTTCGATTTAAAACTACCTCCTGGCTGAACTCTATCTGTTATGTGCGACAGTAGTTGATTCATGTGAAAGGGCCTCAGTTATCGACATCAATACATTACAATGATTAAACATCATGCGACGTGCTATAAATGTTATGTAAGCTTTAGAATCATGCTGAAAATTAATAAAAAAGCCATCATAAAAATCAAGTTTTTTTCCTCCTTTTTGGAAGTATAAGAAATGTAAAAGAAAGAAAAAACCCGTTTTTTCATTCATTAAAACTAATTGCAGAACCTAAATAAGATATTTCTTTAAATTATCTGCACTTAAGTTTTATTTTTACTTTGATGAATGCATTGAAAGAAATCTTAAGGATTAAAAGTAATTCGAATTAAAATATAAAGTTCATTTGATAATAGAAAAAAATTACAAATTCGAAAATTAATTTGAATCGATAGTTTAATCCTTTACAATTATAAAATAAAAATTCAACCTGAGCGATCGCTAAATTACTTCTTTAAGTAAATTTCAATTTCTCTTGCTCTAAAAAACGTAATTAATGAAAGACATGTGAAAATTTTTTATTATGTATTAAGTTCTCCTAGCAATAAAAACAATATTAAATAAAATTTTAGGAAGAGAATGTTTGCATGAAATAACAAATGAAGTATTTTCGAAAAACATTATTTATAATTAACTATTATTAACTAATAAAAAGTTGTTAAAGCATTAAAAATACAAGACATCAATTAATTTTAAGATTGTAAACTTAAAAGCATGGACACATTAAAATTCGTCATAAAAAAAGAGGTAATGTACGTATTAAATATTCATTAGACAAACAAAAGGTAAAAAGTCCATTTCGAAATGAGTGGAATGTATCAAATAAGATGTAAACAAAGAAGTTACATTAGTATTTAAAATATTTTTTAAGCAAAGAAAAAGATATTTTAAAAATATATTTCGTATGACAATTTTTTTTCTCAATTACACAATTTCTATCGAATTTTAACTGATTTAATTTATTTATTCTCATGTTCTTATTTCACTTATTCTTCGAATAGAATTAATTGAATTCTATCTAATTCTATAAAGTTGTAAAATTAAAGTTGGGGGTGTAAATTTAAAATTATTTATTTGTGCACATTTGATCATGCTTTCTTGAAAGTCTAATGTGTTATCCTCTCTTAGCAGTTGCTGGCCACGGAAGCCTAATGGTCACTTACTCGTAGCCGGCATATCATGAATTCAAGCCCCAGTGCCCAGTGACGGATTTAGATTTGATCGCGCCCTAGGCCCAAGTTAATTTGACGTCATTATACATAATAATAACAATAATACGAATAGTAATAGCATTTGAATTTAATTTCGGCATGAATTAAATATGTATATTAATTAATATCTATATACAGTCGGACCTCTATATAACGAATTCGCTAATTCCCAGAGAAAAGTTTGTTATACGGAAAATTCGTTATATAGAGGTTCATCTTTTAATATACTTTATAAATCACACAAAACAAATTTTAAATTCGTAAACTCTATGCATTAAAAAAAAGTTGTGATGTCCCCCCCTCCCCTTGGGAGTGACCCCGTCACAAAGTATTTCTTCAGACCTTTTTTAAATTAGTATATGTTTATTTTATGTATCTTATCCAATATAAAAAAAGAAAGAATGAAAAACTGCAAGGAAAACAAGAAAAAAGTATGTCGAAGAATTCACTGTATTTTCAAGGTTAAGAAAATAATTTTATACTAAAATTAGTCAATTTTAAAAACATTTTATAATTTAGAAAAGATACAAGTAATATTAAAATACATTTTTTTTATAATTAGAACACGGGGAAACGGGACAATGCCCCTGAGGGTGAAAGGGGATATCGAAGATGTTTCTAGTGAACTGGACAATAGGGGTTAAGGGTTGGACTTCTTGGATGAAACGTTCAGAACTCTATTGCTCTCGGCGAGTTAGGATATAATAAAACCAGTTCAAGATTTATGACCACCATAAAAAATGCTAAAAGAGAGAACTTAAAATGTTCAGAAATACTTTAAAAATAGGGAGAAAAAAATTGAATCACAAAAGAAAAAGTTCGCTATATATAGAAAATGCACGTCGCTATAGAGAGGTTATTATACGAAGAAAATCGTGAAATGTTCAAGGTTCCAGGAAAAAGTTCGCTATATAGAAAAATTCGCAATATAGAGGTTCGTCATATACAGATTCGACTGTATATTTATATACATTTGGCATAACTACTAAACGTACAATTTAAAATAATTTGCTTTTAATTAAGAATTTTAATCATATCTATCCAATTAATTATAAAATATATTTGATACAGTTAATAAGAAAACAAAATTGATTTCAAATTTTTGCCGCCTCAAAAATTTTGGCACCCCTAAAAATTTGCCGGCCTTGGGGCCTAAGCCAAAGTCCGTCTTTGGCAGTGCCATGGAAGCCTTGCCATGTAGATGGGTTGATCCATGTTAAATCTACTGAGGCTTGAAGTCTTCCCGTTGGAGTGGCAGGGAAGTTAAGGGAAGGAGTGTACCAGCTCAGGTGTCGTCTTCGTCACTTATGAAGTCCATCGAAAATAGTGTCTTCGTGTTGCTTTATAATGCACCTTTAAAAAATAACACACACTCAAGCGATCTCTTAGCTATTGATTGTGATAGTTCTAAATAAAACAATTTTGTTATATTTTATGAATTAATTGCTAAAAATGCCATTTTAAATTTCACATTTATCTATAGAAGACATTTGAAAGTTGATTTTTACGGATATTTAAAAGCATTAAAAAAATTAGATACTTTATGCATAAAAATTCCCCACTTCCTCTTATTTAAATTCAATTTAAATATCAATCTTACATCACCGAATAAACTTGATATTAATATTAAATGTAATCTTTATTTTTTATATCAAGCTCATTAAATATTAATTTAAAATATATAATTAACTCCAAAGGTGGCAAAACAGTATCTTCAGCTCAAAAACAGTTCTTTAAAAAGATATAAAAAATTACGATATGATTTTTTTTTTACTTCCTTTCTTTGATTTGTTAATTTGGGGAGTCATTATTACTCTCGCCAAAAGAACGATTCCCTTCAAAATTATAGCAACCCTATCCCAGAAAGAAGAGCATGCGCGCGATCGTCTTGTACTCAACTTTGAATGGAAATTCCTACTCCTTACTTTGATACACTCGGGCCGAAATGTACCATTTATCGCTTTGGAAATTTTTTTTTTCTTTCTTCCCTTCCTTTCTCTTTCTTCTTTTTTTTTTCCAAGATATTTTTCCTTGCCTTCTTTTTCGTCTTTAGATCTATCGAGCAGTGTTAACCAAACCGAAAATTTCGGTGAAAATTTAGTTATGCCTCGCAGTTCATTTGTTTGTTTTGGTGTCTTCTTAGGTCAAGAATTTGGGGGTGCTTCTCCTTTCTCCCCCTCCCTATTGTAAACAGTGTTATTGGGAAGAAAAAAAGATGTTTTTTTCCTTTCTCACGAGTATACTTGCCTCACTAAGTATTTTTCTTTTTGACTTTTTTAATTTTTTTTTTTTAAATTGTTGTGTGTTGTTCTCTTCTGTACAAGTTTTTATACAAGGTTCCGAAAACAGTTTTACACAGAAGAGGATACTACTGTAAGAATGCAACAAACAGATTAAATGCTTTCTAAAACATATTTTTCAGACCTCTTAACACAAGATTAACAAACACATTTAGTTTTAATAATCTAGCTATTCGTTCACCTAATTTCCATGACTGAATGAATGATTTTTTTGAGTAGATAACATATGAAAATTGATATCGCGCTGCAAGCTTATACACTTGATATATTATACGCATGTATCTATTTATTGTTATCTCTCACATCCTTTAATCGAAATAAAAGGAATCTTGTGAAGCTGAGTTCAAGCCAGTAGCGTAACGTATTCCCCGCAACACCCGCATTTCGGGGTGCGGCCTAGGATTCTAGGGGGCCCAAAGCCTGGCTGATGTCAAGTACGTATCCATTGTAAAATCCGGCTCGGAGCCTAAAATCTAACTTTGCAGAGGGGCCCTAATAGTCTCCGTTACACCACTGGTTAAAACTTACGTTTTTACCAAAAATTAATTTTTACATGGTAGAAGAAATATTTTTTGGAATGTGTTTGCTGGGGTATTTGATACTCTAGTTTGTGTCTGCACTACTTCGGTGCAGTAGCGCACACAAAAATCTTTCAGGGGGAAGTGTCCAGGGTCGAAAGTTCACCATTTTGGTATCATGCTCCAATACGCCGCCTAACATATTCTTTTGATTTTGTGGATTTGCGTGGAAAAATACAATACAAAATTAATTATTGAATAAATAATTAGCATTAATTAATAAAATTAATTATTAATAACAAATGCATAATTAAATTTTACGTAATATATACATAGAATTATAACCAATTGAAAAAATATCAAAAGCTATGGGGGGGGAGTTCGGACCCCTAGGACACCCCCCTTGTGTGCGCCACTGCTTCGGTGCATAAATTGTCTCGAACGTTACCAATGGTAAGCGATCATGGGCACAAATCTATGTCAAAAGGCCACGGTTCAAAAAAATATGCAGTTTTTCTCCAGAAGTCATACAGTTTATTTGTGTTAGTCTAGAACAGTATATTATAACTATTTTTATACTTCCCTATTTTATATCGGCTAAAAAATACTGGTCCAGAACCAGTGGTGCACACAGGATTTTGGGAGGGGGTGTCCAGGGTCGAAAGTTCACCATTCTTGTTCATGCTGCAATACGCCGTCCCACATATTCTTTTGATTTTGTCGATTTTCGGGAACAAAAAACAGTAAAAAAATTAACTATCGATTAATTAATTAGTATTAATTAAAAAAACTAATCAATATATATTAATTACAAACAACTTAATTAAATTGCCCGTACTATATGTTTAGGGGTATAATCAATCGGGGAAAAAGCAAGGGCTGTGAGGGGGGTCCAGGCCAAGGGACCCCCTCGCCTTATGTGCGCCACTTTCCAGAACTAAAATATTACGTACAACTAAGGTAATTTTTAAATATATTCAAATATAAAATATTAAGGCTGAAAACGGGGCACTTTTTTTTTTCATTCTCTAAACTCCTACAGGAGGAACTTAGGATCAGTTAGATGTATTGGGCAACGCTTCCATTATTCAGCATAACTGTTTCTGGTTTATTCGTTAAACTGTGCTTAATTAAATGTCGTCTTATAGCAGGGGTGGCCAACCTTTTTACGTAGAGTGCCACCATTTGATTTTTAAAAAATTATGCTTGTCACTTTCAACTTTTCCAACAAAAATATGAAAAGGTGGAAAAAATGTTACTTACGGTCTTATTATGGGATTTTTACGTAAATAGAAATTTTCTAGGCAAATCTAAGTAAAGTAGGAAAAATACAATCTTTTCCCTGTAATCTTAAACTTAAATTATTTAAGTGTACCATAATATCGGGGATGTGAAAAGTTGATTACTATAGCCAATCTTCATTCTTGAGTAGCAAGCACTTTCAAGACAGACATTCCATTGTTTTCTTCCTGATATTTCAAAACACGCGCCCTCAAATTGCAAAATCTCGCGAATGCACTTCCTTTGGAAAGCCAGCGCACAGAGCAACGAAGAATATTCGCTGCATATTAATTTTCTATTTTAATTCGCCTTCTTAAGTATATTTAAAATAAATCATGATTGTTTTTTTTTTTTTTTTGCTGTTGTTGTTGTTTGAGACAACCACATTTCAATAAAATTGATTAAAAAAAATGTTACTTATTATTATCTTTCCTATTTTTAAAATTTTTCAATAAGTCTTCGCGGGCCGCTGTTACAACTCCGCCCTGCCACACTGTGACACGCGCTCCGAGGGTTCGCCGCCCCCGCGCCTTAGAGCTACGCATTACTCTTTGAAAACAAACTTCGTTTCTCGAAAGCATGGTAGGGCGCCTGGGAATTTATTTAACTGTCTTGAGTTTCACACGAGATAACGAAAAAACACCTTATATCCGTTCCCCTCTTGTTATTATTCGCATGGAAAGAAATTTCCTGTCGGAATATAAATCAAATGTGCCACGTGTTGAAGAATTACCGTAAAATCCGGCGTCTCACGCGCACTTTTAACATAAAAAATAAGATCGAAATTTATGGGAGCGCGTTATACGCCGGGTATAAAAATGATAGCTTTAAAAAAAAAAAATTTTAAAAAATGAACACAGAAAAAAAAATTAGACTTCTACATAGATTGAAATATTGTTTATTTAAAAGAAATGACATCCCTTTTGAACTTAAAAGGTTATAATTCTAAAAAATACCATTTTTTCAAAATCCAGCGATAACATCTCTAATAAAAGGCTTTAAAACTCAATAGTATTGCAAACGTACACACTGTAGAATATACGACGAATATACCTTAAAATTGAAAAATGCAGCTTGAAAGCTTATGTGCGCATTATACGCTGGATTTTGCGGTAAATGTTATCCAATGATCAAAGAAAAAAATGCGTTATTTATTGTTCAAAATGTTGATGTTGTGTACTTTATTTTTCGCATTTCTTTCTGAAATTAAAGTCGCATGTATTTTCAGCATCTCTTTCAATGTCACAACTCCAACTTAGAATTTTCCTTCATTATTCCTGGAAGTACATTAATGTACATCTAATATCCTTAAAATGTCCTTCAAGGAAATATGTCACACACATACAACGTTTATCTCCTGATGTGACCTTCGAGAGGGATTTCGAACTGTGTACAGAACACAAGAATGACATAAAGTCTAAAAAAAGAAAATGTCCAGACAACTAGCATCAATCGATATTAATAACATTAACTGATGATGAATATCACTCCAAATACTTTTCTTTGAGGAAGCATCGGCAATTTTATTAAATAAAGGAAACATTTCATTGTCATGATTTTGTCTCTAATCAGCAGACAAATATAAATAATCATATCAGTATAATGTCCCTTTATGATGAACAAGGATGGTTTATATTTGTAGGTTCTTTAGTTTTGTTGGCATAAATCAGTGGTTAAAAATCATTTTCGAAAAGAAAATTTTAGAAGAAAATAATAAAGCAAATTAGAGAAAAGAAAATTAGGAAAGAAAATTATAAATATATATCCAAAATAGATTCAATAGTTCTCTGTGGAGTTTGTATGACCATGAGTATCTAAAAGTCGTTTCACAAATCAAGCAGGAGAGTGACTTTAAAAAAATGTTGCACTAGACAACGTCTCTTTTGAGTTTTTTCCTAAAACCTTTACTAATTTGTATACATGAGATCAGGAGACATTATAATAGATATTCTACATTAAAAATTAGCCTAAAAAAGTGATAAAAAGCCCACTCGTGCTTCATGACATGTTTAAGGGCCAGAAGTAAGTGGAAGTAGAATGACCCGGAACAAGTGGGAAACGTGTGGCAATTTGACTTCAGAATAATCTATTTAGCTGCCACATTTATACAGATACAGTAGAACGTCGTTTATCCGAACGTTTATTATCTAGAGCAGGGGTGGGCACACTTTTACATAGCACGGTCTACTTTAAATTTTTTTCAAGGTGTTTTTCGGTCCACCTTGTGACGTAGGTGATGATAAAAAAAAAAAGCTCAATAATATTTGTATTATAACAATATAACAAATACAGAATATGTGTACTTACCTACGTAACTACAGTAGAAAAACTTACTATATTTTAAAACTACGTTTGAAATACAGCGCAAAATACAAACACAATATATAATTATACCCATAAATTTAATATGATGATTAACTGATGCATTTTCAAACAATTCACAATACATCAGAAAAATAATAATCTTCACTTAAAATTGGTTCTTGTAGCTATAGTCTCAGTAGAAGACTTCATCTTCATAATATTCACCCAAATCTTGAATACCTCGATATATAATTACTACCTGCTAGTCTTGCATTGGATTCTAAATGGTCGTCTGTGAAACGGGAATGATATGTGTGTTGTCTTAATTATATTCGATCAAACTGTAGATTCACAGAGATAGGTAGAGCGAAAGATTGATGATAAATGAATTGAAGCTTTTTTAAAATTGGGATACTTTATCTATTAGATTCCAAAAGTTATTCTTTACAAATTACGTCCTTCTGAAGGAGAAAAAAAGCTTCGTTTTCCTCGAGAGATAAAGGGAATATGTAACATATTTGTAGTTATATTTTTCACATCAACATTGCCAAATGGGTTAACCCATGCATGCAACTTTTAATTCTAGTCCAGTAAATTCTTAAAAACCTCTCTCAAATTTGGGTTGCAGTTTTATTCACGGGTGTTTCCATTATCTTGATAGCCACTTGTGTTTCTTTTAGTATGCGCGTCTAACGTCTTATGTGAAGACGGTCACCCCAAAATGTCTTGGCGGTCCATCGGTCGATCGTGGTCGACTTAATGCCCACGCCGGATCTAGAGTGTCGAATATGCCGACCATTTTTTCAACTACATGTACTGTATATGAATACGTGTTCAAACAGTGCAATGCTCAACAGTTGTTTCGTGTGAGGCCAAAAGTGACGGGAAAACCCAAGGTCAGGGATATTTAAGAAATTTCAGGTGTGTGATTTGGTAAACATCTGCGCGGAATATTAGGTCAGTTTGTTTCCAAGAGAGGGGGGGTGTATACGTGCTCTTTTGTTGAGTTGTGAACGGCTATGGCTTCGAATTCAAAACGGAAGCGCAACGTCTTGAACATAGAGACAAAACTTGAAATATTGAACTGTCTCACGAAGGGAGAAAGTGAAAAGTCTCTAGCACAGTTTTATAATGTTGGAAAGTCAACAATATCTGACAATAAAAAAGCCGAGAAACCCTTTTAAATTTTTCGTCAAAACTTGACTCGGAAGTTGACAAGATTGTGACTCCGTGCAATAAGAATCCGACTCTGTCGACGACGGAACGGATGAAGACAAGGTAGCAGAGTGGCGCCCAGGACCCCCCAAAGCCCTTGATTTTTTTCCGATTGATTATAATTCTAAGTACATAGTACGTAAAATTTAATTAAGTATTTGTTATTAATGATTAATTTTATTAATTAATGCTAATTATTTATTCAATAATTAGTTTTTTACTGTGTTTTGTTCCCGAAAATCGACAAAATCAAAAGGAGCATGATACAAGAATGGTGAACTTTCGACCCCGGACCCCCCTTGAAAAATATCTGTGTGTGCCACTGCAAGGTAGCAACAACGAAAGTAACAAGGGTCCATCAAATGTTGACGCGTTTTCTGCGTTAAGGACAGCTATGGAGTGGTATGAACAACATCAGAATGCTGTCCTACTCAACTATTGCTGCTCAAGAGAATCAGAGACCTTACAGCGAAAAAAACGAATGTGTACAATGGCACGGCGAAAATTAAGTGATTATTTTCCACAATAAAAGTAAACTTGGCGACATTTTACACCTATATTGCTTTTCTTCAAGTACGTTTCCCGCATGTGATGATTTTCAATATTCGTATAGTGTCCGGTTTCCTATTCTGCATGGATCGCATTAAGTTTTCGGTTGTCCGAACAATCGCGTATCCGAAAGGTGTCGGGTCCCAATTGATTCGGATAAACGACGTTCTACTGAAAGACAAAAATCTCAGAATCTTCATTTCATGTTTAAATAAATAAAAAAGTTCACTATATTTTCCTTTTCAAATTCTTTTGCAGTTCTTTAAGATTTAATGCACTCGTAGTTTAGTTGTTGTGTAAGATAAAGTGAAAAAATGTTTTATTGCATTTATGCTTTTTTATTTCACCTTTTCGTTTAATATCCATTAATATTGCCTGTTGGGTGGCGTGGTTGGTTTATCGCTGGCCCTCCTCACCTAAGATTGTGGGTTCAACCCCGGCCCAAGTTGGTGGATTTTCTTGGTGCAGAAAATCAACAGCGGATAAGTCGTATGATTATACGGCATGTAAAAGTCCCTGGAGTATCTGCTTGGCTTGGGTGCTCTCGGAAAAATTAAATCCAAAAACAGGTTCGCGCATCATCAGAGCTCAGGTGCTTCCCTCTAGGGAGGAAACTGGGCGTCAAAATTACCTGCGACATTAATATCCGCCTCTATGGTGCCGCACTGAAAAGAGATACCAGCTTCCGGGTAATGTACTCGGTCTGCAATGGTAAAATACCAATCCGCAGCCCATTAAAAATGAAAAAAAAACATGCATCATTACCATCAACTCTTTAGAATACGCGTTTATATTTATTAATATGTTTAAAAGTATATTAACTTGAATGCATCAAAATCTTCCAAAAACATTTTCAACTAACATTGCCATTTATTTTATTTTTTATTTGCCTTTCATATTGAAAAAAAAATTCTACTGTCGTTTATAAATGTTGATAGCATTTCTTGTAAAATAATAAATATAAATTAGCTTTACAGTGCATTCATTGATTAAAATAAAAGGATTCTGCTAATGATAGCTATATTCAAAATTGAAATTAAACATTAATACATTTATTCATTACAAATTTGTCTTGGGATTAGTAACAAATGAATAGGCCTATAATTATTAAATATTTCATTTATATTGTTTGAAACTATAACAGAATTTCCAAAGAAAATGTGTAATTTGTATGTCTATTTCAGTATGTGTTTTTTCGTACAGGCCTATAATAATGTTTTTCTTAGCGTTTAGGATGTCTCCTAGAATAAACATTTTTGAATACACTCGATTTTGTGGAAATGTTTCTAGTAGCTTGAATGCCTATACTGGGATATTTTATCTCAGTAATAAAGATATTAATAATTTTAAAAATATGTTTTATTATGGTAGTAAAATTAGTTTTTAAGTTTTTCTTTTAAATAAGAATAAAGCTGGGTTCTTTGTTATTATCTCCATTCATTTTTATGCTATTTGTGCCATTTTTTGTTAAATAGTTTTTGGAGATTTTCTTAAATAGTTTTAGTTCAATTAATTGAATTTTTAGAATGGATTAGGGGTTCAAAATTGGTGAATTGAAAACAAGGGCCAACAACAGTGAATAATACATACAGCTGACACCGAACAATAATCCTCAATTGCATACAATCTGCGAGTATTTTCATCAGTTTCGTCATCCGAATATTCGTGAGAATAAAAAAAGTCAAAGTTTAAAAACAACTGCTTAGATTTTGGCTTAATTTAAACAGAAATTGAAGATGAACCTGGTGGACTAAGTGTGGAACAATAATTATGAGAAATGCCTTAAATCCTGCTAAATTAAAAAAAACATATGGAAACTCTTCATCTATATTCTTATTAAAAAAACAATAAATATTTCCAATGCAAACGTCACGAGCTAAATAACAAAAAAAAAATTCATTATCAAAATTTATGTATTCCAACAACCAAACTTCTCTTGATGTTTCTTCTCGAATTAGTTATTGAATTGTTAAAGATGATCTATTGTAAGCGGTGAAAAGTTAGCTAACTATTGAAGATGTAATACCTTGAAAATTTGATTACAAATATCTTAAAGGAATAGAGAACTTGACACTCTCTGTGATACCACTGTTGCGCGACGAATTGAGAGAATGAAACAGTGTTTTGTGAAGATTTACTGTTTCGTTTAAAATCTTCCTATCAATTCACTATGCGGTTCGATGAATCAGGAATGCTGCGATTTGTTAATTCGTTGTGTTTCAAGTTCCACACGACAAGCGTCCTCCCGTTGGTGTGGTGTGGTAGTTAGGAGAGGGGGGTGCCAGCTCAGGTGTCGTCCACGTCACTTGACCATGGTTCAAAATTACGTGGTCCGTCGCCAAAAGCCCTCGTGTAGCTGAACAGTGCGACGTTAATATTAAATCAATCAATCCACACGACAAGAAGATATGTTTCTATGCAATTTTTTTTCAAGAAAGAATTACGGAGGGGGGGATGGGAATGTGTGAGCTTATAAATAATTATGTAAACGAACACAGACTATATATATATACTTTTTACGTTGGGATTTATGTTCGCATAATTGCACATATATCACAAAATAATTATTGGGCTTTAACAAAGAACAGTGTAAATCGTTTAACACTAAACTAAGGGGTCTGAAATATTTTTTCCTTTTAAAAGAACTCAGTCTTAAAGGATATCGCACACACAAAAGAAGAAAATACAATATCTTTAACAAAATTAAATTTATTAGAGTTTATTTTATTTACATAGATATGTACACTGCTGGCCACCGTAAATGCAACACTCTGAAGACCGCATGCAAATAAAATGAAATTTACAACATGCATTAGCGGAGGTGAAATATGCAAATGATTAGAATTTCAGCGCAGACACACATCACGCGCGCCTGTGGCGCCACCTCAAAGCGTTATTTAAGGCTTGGAGATTTCGATGATTTCAAGTTCCGCAATTGTGTTTTTCTTGTGGTTTTTTCAAAAAACGATCAGTTATGTCTCGTAGAAAACAGCGATCAGCTTTTGATCAAGTATCCGAGTTCGACAGAGGAAGGATAGTGGCCTAACGAGATTGTGGATTACCTTTCAGGAAAATCGGTAGTCGTGTTGTGGACGAAACCAAACAACTGTAATACGGATATGTGACCGTTGGATGCAGGAGGGTATGGCGAACCGACGTGGTCGATCACATGCACCTCAGTGCACCACTTCACGTGAGGACAGCCAAATTGTGCGCATGGCAGTGATGGTTCGCTCAGTCACATCACGAACCGTAGCACAGCACATTCAGTCTGTAACGCATCATTCATTGTCTGCGCGTACCATTCGATGCCGTTTACAGCAGAGTGGTCTGTCCGCATGACTTCCATTGCTTGGTCTACCCTTGACGCAGAACCATAGATGTCTTTGCCGCCAATGGTGCGATGAAAGAAGGTTGTGGGCGGCAGAATAGAATGAAGTTGCCTTTACTGACAAGTCACGCATCTGTCTGCAACAACACGATGGTCGGATTCGAGTCTGGAGACACCGTTGAGAGAGGATGCTGAACAGCTGCGTTATGAACCGCCACACTGGTCCTGCACCGGGTATTATGGTATGGGGTGGTATTAGATATCACTCTCGCACTCCTCTAGTACGCATTGCCGGTACTTTAAACAGCCAGCGCTACATCTCCGAAGTGCTGGAGCCAGTTGTCCTTCCTTACCTTCAGGGCTTGGTCACAGCCATACTTCAACAGGATAATGCGCGACCACACGTCCAAAGGTTCTTCGTCAATCACCAGATTGAATTGCTTCCCTGGCCGGCTCGCTTTCCAGATCTTTCACCAACAGAAAACATGTGGTCCATGGTTGCTCAATGATTGACCCAGATTACAGCCTCAGCTGCCACACCAGATCAATTTTGGCAACGTGTGGAAGCTGCTATATATATATATATATATATATATATATATATATATATATATATATATATATATATATATATATATATGTGTGTGTGTGTGTGTGTGTGTGTGTGTCTGCTGTACCCCAAGAACACATCCAAAGTCTCTTTGAATCAATGCCGAAGGCGTGTGACAGCGGTGATCTCCAACAATGGCGGCTACTCTGTGGCTACTGTTTCTGGCTGGAACCACACTTCACAGAAGTCTATAAATTTAATCATTTGATATTTGGTCAACATGTTATCTACAAAATAAATTTTGTTGTGCTATCTCTTGTCTTTCTTGGTGTTACATTTATGGTGGCTAGCAGTGTATATATGCATATATTTAATAAAAATAAATGAAACAAAAACATTCACAAATTTTAAAGAAATTTAATACAAAATCTGATTTTTTTTTCTCTGCTTTGTACTTTTCTAGTATCAAATTGTTTCCAAATTGTTCAATGTTATCCATTTGGTTTTTCATTTCACCATTGGAATGTGCGTCTAAATAGCTGAGCATACTTTTCACGACGTTAATCATTTTGGATGATGTGGGAACAGGAGTTGCATTATTCATTTCATTTTTGTCTTCGGAATCTGCATCAATGATGTTTTTTGAGCTTTGAACAAATTCCAAAATGTCTTTGTCTGCCATAACTAGGGGTGTACACACATTATCATCATCAACTGCAACACATTCTTCTGATAATACAATAGGACAGTCCAATCCGGCTGGAGTTTTCCGTATTTTGTTCATCACTCGAAAGGAAATCTTTTCACGCAAAGCGATTATCGTTTCGTATTAGGAAAAAAAATGCATGAAAATACATAGTAGTTTGTCGGGACCGATGTATATTATTTCGTGTCAAACGATATTTCGTCTTAAGCGTTTTCGCGTTAAACGTATTTCACTTTGTAACAAATCGCTTCTCTCTCAGTTACACCACACATTAAACATACTCATTATTGTATTCATTACTACGTGATTGTTGTAAATAGGGTATTCAATACATTAAAACACGTTTTAAATGATGCTGTGAAAATCATAAATTTTACAAAATCCAGGTAATTCAATTCGAGATTATTTGCTTTAATATGAGAATTATTATCTAGAAATCATAGAATCATGCTTTTACACATAGAAGTCAGACAGATAGCTATCAAAAGGAAAAATTTTGAACCAACTTTTTCAGTTAAAAGATAAATTCAGATTACTTTTAAGGGATTTCTCTACAATAGTGTGGTGAAATATTATCATAATGGTTTTCCTATTTAACAGAAATTTTCGCTATTCTAAGTGAAGTAAACATATCTCTTCAAGGATTGAATGCGTGCATTATAAAAATTTCAACAAAAATGAATGCATTGATTTTTAAAGCTTAATTTGTGGCCATCATGTGTTAAAGAGAATGTAATTATTTATAAAACTAAACAGTTTCTTAATAGAATATGAATTAAATTAGAACGCCAGGGTTAAAAATTAGAAAATGAAGAACTTTTTCAATTGAAAAAAAACTACAAGAGAATATTTTCTCCATGAGAAACTAAACATGATTAGATGGAAAATATCCGCTCTAGAGCTACGATAAATCAGAAGGCTTTCCGATGAAGAAGAAACAGCTTATCGACAAATCAACAGATTCGACGTTAAAATTTTAATTTAAGCCTGAACAGCACCTAAATTTTTTGATGTAAATTTCCATGTAGAACACACAGATATATCTCCCACAGCTAAAAAACATTTCAATATGATTTGGACCAATGTATTTAAATGAAAAATCTTTTACAACCTACATGGACATAGAAACAAATTTAACGCAGAATATGAAATGCGACGGCAGATAACTACAATACAGCTAACATCGATAGTTTGTGCAAAAAGAAAAACGCAAGCACATCCCAATCATATAACATAATACAAGAGTAGATAACATCTAGAGCATGAAATAATGTTATAAATGAGTAAAACAATTTTATGCTAAAAGTTCTTGGAAAAATATACGATACTTTTCTTGACTGTCTTTACATAAAGTACCTATGACATATTTATCGCAACCTAAAATACTACAGTCGAACCTCTGTATAACGAACCTCTATATTGCGAATTTTTCTATATAGCGAACTTTTTCCTGCAACCTTGAACACATTTCTCACAATTTTCTTCGTAAAATAAACTCTCTATAGTGAAGTGCATTTTCTACATAACAAACTTTTGCGATTCAATTTTTATTCTCCCTTTTTTTAAAGTACTTCTGAAAAAATTTCAATTTATTCTCTCTTTAACACATTTTATGGTGGTCATAAATATTGAACTGGTTTTATTAGATCTTAACTCGCAGAGAGCAATAGAGTTCGGGTTGATTGATTAAATATTAACGTCGCACTGTTTTAGCTACACGAGGGCTTTTGGCGACGGACCACGTAATTTTGAACCATGGTCAAATGACGTGGACGACACCTGAGCTGGCACCCCCCTCTCCTAACTACCACACCACACCAACGGGAGGACGTTTCAGCTCTCGACAGGTTTAGCGTGCATCGCTGCCCTACACGGCGGGTCTTTAGTGGTACTGGGCTCGAACTCGTGACAAGACAAGCCGCGATCCCATACCTCTACCACTCGGCTACCGCGGCCACAATAGAGTTCGGGATGTTTCATTCAAGAAGTACAACCTTTAACCCCCATTGCCCAGTTCTCTAGAAACATCTTCGAAATCCTCTTTCACCTTCAATGGAGTTGTCCCGTGTCCCCGTATTCTAATTATAAAATAATGTATGTTTAATATTGCTCTTGTATGCTTTAAATTATAAAATATCCTTAAAATTCATTAATTTTAGTACAAAATTATTTTCTTAATATTGAAAATACAGTTAATTCTTCGACATTCTTTTGTCTTGTTTTCCTTGCAGTTTCCCTTTCTTTCTTTCCTTTTTGATGGGTAAGATATATAAAATAAACATATATTAATTTTAAAAAAGATGTAATTAATTTTTTTAAATATATAGTGTTTATGAATTTAAAATTTGTTTTGTGTGGTTTATAAAGTATATTAAAAGATGAACCTCTATATAACGAATTTTCCATATAACGAATTTTTTTCCGGGATTTAGCGACTTCGTTACATAGAGAGGCCCGACTTTATTTTAAAGTATATTCTTTTAAAGGTGTGTGTGTGGGATGTGCGGCTTCTCAATCTTATAGTTCTAAGGATTATGTGAGTGGATAAAATTTGAAGGAAATTTCCGAAAGCATTTAAAACAAAAATGCATAATCCTAGAAGAGTGAGTGAGTGAGTTAATATTAACGTCGCACTGTTTAGCTACACGAGGGCTTTTGGCGACGGACCACGTAATTTTGAACCATGGTCAAGTGACGTGGACGACACCTGAGCTGGCACCCCCTCTCCTAACTACCACACCACACCAACGGGAGGACGTTTCAGCTCTCGACAGATTTAACGTGCATCGCTGCCCTACACGGCGGGTCTTTAGTGGTACTGGGATCGAACTCATGACATGCCTGCCATGGTTGAATACCTTAACCACTGGGCTACCGCAGCCCCCATAATCCTAGAAGAGATAAAAGCGAAACAATTTTTTACTTTATGAAAATCATTTAATTTAATTTAATTAATTATACCTGCTTATTGAGTTTATACTTAGGTATTATACACGTATATATATATATATATACAGTGACTCCCAAAATTGAGAGTACACTTAATTCCGAATTCACCATCGGATCACCAGGTGTAGAAATTAATACGCTATGTTAACGCACTTTTGTACATTCAAAATGCATACATTACTCTTCCAAATAACATTAAACGTAAGATGTGGAAATTGATTGAAACAAAAATATGAAGGTTTGAAAGAAAAACTACACCATTTTAATGTCACAAAATTGAGGGTACACTTCTTTAATCACTATGCAAAACTACTAGTTATTTTTTAAATAGAAATTTGATAATAGTTCTATGATAAAGGAAGGTTTTCAAAGGCTATCTGATAACAAATTTATGTTTGTGATTTGATGTCTTGATTAAAATGGAGAATCGTAAGGAAACGACGATCGAAGAGAGAAAACTTGTTAAACTGTCAAATGAAGGTAAATCCCAGCGGAATATTGCTAAAGTAGTTGGACGAAGTGTTAACTGTATCCAAAAAATCCTGCAAAAATTTAAAAAAGACTGGTATACTGGCAAATAACGAAGGAAGAGCGAGAAAGAAAATTATGAACTCTATAACCGAGCGAAGAGTTATACATCAAGTGAAGATTGATCCTAAAATTAGTGCTCCTAAAATTGCAGCCAGTACCTCTAATACCTTAGGTCGATCGGTTTCTGCTGAAACGGTACGAAGAGTCCTAAGAAAGGCTGGTTATAATGGTAGAGTAGCTCGAAAAAAGCCCTTAATTGGTAAGAGGAATAGAGTCAAGCGATTGAAATTCACTAAAGAACACATTTTAAAGCATCAACAGTTTTGGAACGAAGTCATTTTCAGCGATGAGAGTAAGTTCAACATCTTCGGCAGTGACGGTCGTCGAATGGTGTGGCGTAAACCAAATACCTCACACCACCCAAAACACACAACTCTTACTGTGAAGCACGGAGGTGGGTCGGTGATGGTTTGGGGGGTGTATGGCTGTGTTGGAGGTGGGAAAGCTAGTATTCATTGATGGAATCATGCACAAGATGGCTTTTCTTAATATTCTGCAAAATAATTTGAAAGAAAGTGCTGATAAATTGGGACTGGGGTCAAATTTCATATTCCAGCAAGACAGTGACCCCAAGTACACTGCGTTTGTTGTAAAAGAATGGCTGCTTTACCATTGTCGGAATCAACTTAATACACCGCCACAGTTTCCCGACTTAAATGTTATCGAGAATCTATGGCCCCACCTTGAAAGAGCTGTGCAAAAACATCAAATTAAAAGCAAGGAACAATTGAAATCGGTATTGCAAGAAGAATGGCCGAATATTTTGCTCCCGAGACCACTAGACATCTTGTGGAATCGATGCCTCGGCGATTGGAAGCTGTCATATCAGTAAAAGGTTATGCTACTAAATATTAACTCTTTATTATTCATGATTTATGCAGGAAAATAGATGCATGTACTCTCAATTTTGTGGCTATTAATTTCTGTTAATTTTCTTTATAAGTTATTATATGTATGTTTAATCTATCAAATATTTTATTTTATCATTCAAAATAATGAATTATGATCTAATAAACGCATCTATGCTTAAAGGTTTTAATTATTTCCCTCATTTAATATAATTTTTTCATTCTAAACATTGATTCCCATTTTAAAAGTAGGTGTACCCTCAATTTTGGGAGTAACTGTATATATATGTAACATAACGTGGAAAGTGTAAGGAATTCTTTAATTAGATCATATTTGCGATGGTTGATGTTACTAATGAAACAGTCCTTTGTCAAAAGAAATCCGGTTTATTGTACATTTGACACAAAACAGGGGATAGACGACGCAATAAATACAAAAGACGTCCTGCAGCTAGTTATACGTTTTGAATACAAGACAAAGATAGAGAGTTTTCAGTGTCCTGGCTATTTATATGAAGCGGCAACAGGAAATCTTGGATCCACGTGACTTCCTCATACGGAGGCTATGATTGATGGAAAGAATAGCGTTCGATAGATACTGATGTAATCTTATTTTAAAAAATGCAAGCTGTTAACTTTCAATAGATGCGATTACGATTAAATCTCGTTAGGCGGAGAAGCAATAATTAGTTATGTTTGAGTCCTGAATGCCAGGATCATTACAAATTTAGAATATTATTCAGGATAAAATAAAATGATACACAAGGATAAGTAAAGGATACACGAATACATATAACATCAGTTCTACTCCCCCAAATAAATCCTAGTTAAGATTTTCAGCCAAAAGGATGCAAGACATTGCCGAATGGCCAATCGAAGTTCAGATGCAACATACGGGTACATTTGATAACAAACGTACTTGGTTTCAACTGATTAGATTGCCTTGTCACGAGTTCGATCCTAGTACCACTAAAGACCTGCCGTGTAGGGCAGCGATGCACGTTAAATCTGTCGAGAGCTGAAACGTCCTCCCGTTGGTGTGGTGTGGTAGGAGAGGGGGTGCCAGCTCAGGTGTCGTCCACGTCACTTGACCATGGTTCAAAATTACGTGGTCCGTCGCCAAAAGCCCCCGTGTAGCTGAACAGTGCGACGTTAATATTCAATCAATCAATCGACTGATTAGACTCTTCGATATTCTATACGTCATGTGTTGCAATGGGTTATGAGCAGTTGACTGAATAATAAATATAAAGGATTAATTTATAATTCTCAGATAAGATGTGAGCGCTAAGAGGAAGAGATATTCCAATGTTTATTGAAAGAAAAATGGGAAACATATTCTGAAGATTCTCTCCGGTATAGGAGAATACTTGTGGAAGATTCTAACTGGAATCATACAACCTAGAATACATTAACTATTAAACAAAATAAGCAAATGCTTCGGGCGTCAAACAGAAAAGTATACAAAAGAAATTTTTCAAATGTAGGATATTTGATTCGATTTCTAAATAAATTTAATCTTCATCAGTATATATGATTCAATTCAGCCAACTTGATTCAAAATTCATTATATTTGATTTTTTTTAAAAAATGTTCCCTATAAACGAAGATTATTAAGAAATAGTGAAAAAAAATATTTGTAAGCCAAAAGAAGGCCAATTTATTGGTAAAAATACCTCTATGGATAATCATTCCTTCAAGTCATTTCCGCCAACTCTTTATTTTTTGTATATAGGAGTTCGGAGGCGTTCATGAAAGGTACAAGACACATACACTCAAGCAAGGATTCAGCATCAACAGGAAAGACAAAAACATACTCCATATTTTATGACTTGCTGTTGGGCAACGTTACCGAACCTTTAAATCGCCGCGGCCCGGTCAACGTTTGATAACTTACCGCTATCCACTAGAGAGGAAGGAGAGGGAGGGGAGTTTTGATCGTTTGTATTTTAAATTATTTTGACTGAAATTTTCATTTAATTGTATTTAAATATGCCTTCAGAATAAAAAAAGCAATTACGTGTAGAAATGAATGTTTAGTTATTTAACAAGAAATATTAAGTGATTTCCTTTGAAGGTCACACTAACTCGAGAGAGATACACCATAGCAAATAAAATGAAAATAATTTAATGTTCTTTTAGCGGCTCCGTACCATTAGATGCAATGACCGGTTCCGGTTCGTAATCTGGGGGTTGGGGACCACTGATTTAAGGAGAATAAAAAGAAAGTTTTTTAAAAAAACTCTTGTTACGAAATCTCAAGAAGAAAGTATATTCGGGTTGACTTTTAGCAAACGACTTGGAAATAATTGCGCGAACACCCACCGCACTTAGAAAAACCTTCTTTAGAGAAAGAAACCCTCAGGATGAGACAGAAAATCAATGAGAATAAGACCAGATACATGCCTCGCACTAAATCATGTTTTAACAATTCCCACTTTAATATTGAAGAGTATAATTTTGAAGTTTTATTGAGATAGTTTCACTTATTTAGGTTTGGAAATTAATAATAGAAACGATTGTACTACTGAGAATTACTATGGCTAATAAATGTCTTAATGGAATACAAAAATAAAGGAAATCGAATTTAATCAAAAGAAAAACAAAGGTTCTATTGTACATATAAAAGCCTTTTAAGATCAGTATTAACTTATGCATATGAGACCTGCTACGTGTCTCGAACAGAAATCATGATAAGTATCTACGAAAGGAAGATTTTAAGATACATTTTTGGAGGAATTCGGAAAAATAGAAAGAGACGAAAAAGATCAAATTTAGAGCTCTATCAATCATATAAAAAATCTGACATTGTTAACTTCAGCAAAATACAACGAATGAAATAGGCAGGTCACGTTGTCAGAATGGACGAAAACCGCACCACTAAAAAAGTCTTCAATGCCCAACCGATTGGCACACGAAGAAAGGGCAGGCCAAACCTTAGATGGATTGATGGCCTAGAAAAATACCTCCTAGTTTTGAGAACTAAGATTTGGAGAACACTAGCAAGAGGAAGGCTGAGCTGAAAAGGCTTCTTGAGAAGGCCAAGGCCCACCCTGGGTTGAACCACTGAGGAAGGAGGAAGGAAAAGGAGGGTTAACATGAACCTAAAAAATTCACTCTTTTTCGGAGATAGAGAATAACTTGTAGCAATTTTATGTCAGGTGTTATTTATTTACCTTCCAATATGTATTTTTTCAGATGTATTTCAGTTTTATTATCTTATATTTCCTACTTTATGTTTCTTTATGTCTGCACACAATACTTTTTAGAAGATTCGAATTAGCCTTCTTGACACGAAGAATTCTCAGTCAAATGATGGAGACGAAGGTTATACTAGTTTATCACTCTCCTAATTTCCAAACCAAGGTATAGTTGTGAAATTCTCTATTAACTTAACACTCAGTATCCCAAATTGCACAGCACGACTCTATGTAGTGAAATCCTTAATTTGGTATGTATTTGAGCATAGAATAATGACAACATTGCACAATAACTTCTCTGGCAGTTTAGGTATTGGTTTTTTGTCAACTGATAATGATTCAAAATGATCATCAATTCTGAAACGTATAAGCTCTATATCAAGAAAAAATAAATAATTCATATTACTTTATGCATATAGATAATGACAGTAGCTTAATGGAGAATATTAGCCCCCTCCTGCAGAGGCAGGTCTTTGAGCCCTAAGCCGGATCTTACAAAGGGTACGTATTTAGCGTCAGTCAGGCTTTGGGCCCCCTAGAATCCTAGTCCCTCCCACAATAAGGGGGTTTGGGGGGTATACGTTACGCCAATGGATTCTAATCATTCTTTAGCATACCATTGAGGGTTTGCAAAGATTATGTACTGATTTCTTTTTGATAATAGAAGAAAAAATTAGCCTAAGGCGTTTTGAAATTATGACTTAACACTAAATGTCTTGGGGATATTCAATCCCAGTGTAGCTTTCAGCTTAATCACCAGTATGAATAATTCTTTTCGCTCAATTCGATGATAATTCAATGAGTACATTTTTTCCAGCATTATTTTGCTATCAGGAAGTTCAGAACCTGTGAGCCCCGCGAACAGCTATAGAGTCTTATTTTCGTATGAGCATTTGAATTTTTTTATTTCCTTTTCCTTGAATCAATTTTTTTGAATGTTTGTGCAACTCATGAAATGACCCGAGTCTCAGTAGATTTTACGGGATCTCTCCTAGTCTGTCTGGTCCCGGATTTATTGAATTGATTTACGTTATTTCCCCAAAACCCGGATTTTTTTTTTGTGTGTAACCCTTCTACTAATAATTTACTCATACATATCCGAAACAACAACAAAAACTCTATCTACCACAGTCTCATACGCAAATAAGGATAACTTTTTTCCTATTGCTATAATGAATTCTGAAAAGAAATTTACACCCTGAAAGATAGTATCTATAAGTAACTTAATAATTCTACAAGGAAGATATATTGCTGTCTACTCGTTATATAAAACAGTTCTTACAAATATAATGGGAGTTGTGACTTCAGCAAGGTTGCACAGACACATAAGAAGTCCACAACAACAAAATGTGCTTTGAAACAAGATTCATTATAGTCTTCTTAGAAAGATAAAACCACAGAAGAGTAAAAGTTTTCTAATTAGAGAATTCATGAGGTGTGTACTAGTCTGGTAATTATATCTCAATGTAAAAGCTATATAGACTGGTAATACTTATTTTAAAACTTGTTTCTCCTGCTTGTGTTTGGGATAAAATATCTTTGGAAGGGCAATGAACAGTATATATAGTGCTTTTTCTTTATTTTTAAACCACAGACAAGAAAGAACTTTCTGTTAAGTGATTAAACTTATCACACGGGTGGATCTCACTAAGTGAAATTGTAGCGATTTAGAATTTAAGGAGATAAAAAAAAGTATATATGTGAAATATATAAAGCCATTTCGACATAGATTTTAACTAGCAATTATTCCGTAAGAAGTAACGAAATAAATGGAACTTAGAAACTTGTGAAACTGATTTGTATCGAATAAAACATCAATCATATTTTTATTTCTTTCTTTTTTTTTTCTTTTGACTCGGAGTTCCTTAACCTTTAAGTCGTGATCTAAGGTAAGTCTTTTAAAATATTTTAATCATTTACTTTTGCAAGATCATTAATAATACAAATGAACCGTATTTCTTTAATTAACACTCTGTAACACAGGAGTTATTGATGAAACGCCTAATAATTTTGGATCACAGCCTGGCGATAAAGACGATAACACAAAAAACATGTACTTCCATTTTTAAATCACGTACAGGTATCAGGGGTCTCTAGGGCCGGACAAACCGGACCCGTGCCTGGGGTGGCAAAATTTAAAGGTGGCATTTGGATCAAATTTAAGATATATATATATATATATATATATATATATATATATATATATATATATATATATATATATTTTGTTTCAAAGAATTTTATATATTTTCTGAAATATTATTGGGTGGGAATTCGGTATTTTATTTAACGTATCTTATTTCCTTATTTTGTACTCTGTATGTTTAATGCCAGTTTTCTTTTCTGTTGAAAATAGAAGGGTTCGAGGCGAGAGTACATGTTAAATAATGAAATTCGATATGTTTACACATCTTTCACTAGTAACTTTCTCCCCAGCCCGGACTGGGGTTACAACGGGCATTCAATTCACCCATACGAGGTCCGATTTCAGCTATCCAAAAAGGGACAGGGGTAATTAGAGTTTTTAGTAGATAGAGGGGTCGCCCAGCCAGTATGGGGGCTATGACCCTCGGCTTGTAACCGAGTGGGTTCGGGTTCGAATCCCGAGTAAGACTTGGTTGTATCTTCTTCGGAAAAGAAGTCGGTCTTTCGCCTGAAATGGATTCCTGTCTCGAAAGGAAAAGCAGCGCACCTCATCTTGTTATATGCTGGGATCATCGTTTGTAATAAATCTGTATTCTTCTGTGGTTGTGTTATATGTTTCTGTTCATCTATCTCACGTCTTTCGTATGTATCCCAGTAATAAACACACGACAACAACAAGTAGATAGAGGGCAACAGGAGATGTTTTATTTTGATCTCGAGTGTAGTTACTATAAATTAAAATAAGTGATTGAGTCGAGCGAGTGTGGTTGAATTTTAGCGTCGCACTGTTCAGCGACACGAGGGCTTTTGGTGACAGACCTCGTAATTTTAAACCATGGCCAAGTAACAAGGACGACATCTGAGCTGGCACCCCCTTCTAATTACCACAACCAACGGGAAAACGTTTGAGCTCTCGATAGATTTAACGTGCATCGCTTCCCTACACGGCGGGTCTTTAGTGGTACTGGGCTTGAGCTCGTGACAAGTCAGCCACAATCCGATACCTTGACCACCAGGCTACTGCGGCCACTTGGGAATTTCAAACTGTATGCCAACTATAGCACCAAAAGCCCTCGTGTAGCTGAACAGTGCGACTTTAATATTCAGTCATTCGTGGCATATAGTTAATGAACATTACATTATAATGACATGTCCGTGAAAATGATCTTCTATTAATAGTAGATTTTCAAGACGTAGTTAACGATTTAGCGAATTTAAAATGTATAGAAAACGAATTTCTTGGTAAAACATCATTTTTGTTATGGATACTATTTGTTGAACTTTACATGAATTTATAAAAAAAACTCGATATAAGGTTCGCAGGTGGTGTCTTCTTTTGCACAGGGGCCCACCAGGGACTTGGGAAGTTTTAAGACACCGTTGACTCGAATACCTTATATCAGTAATCCCTAACCCCCGGTGCCGGACCGCCTAAAGAACATTAAACTATTGCCATTTTATTTAAAGTGGTGCATTTCTCTCGGATTTGCGCAACTTTTCACAGAAATCAGTTTATATTCCACGTTAAATCACTTTTAGTCATTTTTGGTGTAACTATATTTTATTCTGAAAACATTTAAATGTAACTAAATTAAAATTGTTAAATCAAAACAATCTAAAATATAAACAATCAACGCGTCCCACCCTCAGCGAGCCGCAGTAAAATTATCAAACGTTGACCGGTAGGCAGCAATAAAAAGGTTGGGGAGCACTGCCTTATATGAAACTTAGTATCTGAATTGGGGCATTGTTAAATGTATAAAAATAGTTCACAAACTCGAGATGAAATCTTGTAATAAAGGGTGTTTTTTTTAGAGGTATAGAACTTAAAATTGCAATAAAACAACGATGTATTATTCGATTGACATGAATTTTTTTTATTCGAAAGAGAATCTTGTGGCATTACATTTTCAATATGATTTCTGGCATAGGACTGCTACGGCTGGCTCGGATGTAGTCCAATCTGGACGTCCAATTTTCGATGACTTTTTCCAACATTTGTGGCCGTATATCGGCAATTACACGGCGAATGTTGTCTTCCAAATGGTCAAGCGTTTGTGGTTTATCCGCATAGACCAATGACTTTATATAGCCGCCCCACAAAAAATAGTCTAGCGGTGTTAAATCACAAGATCTTGGAGGCCAATTCACAGGTCCAAAACGTGAAATTAGGCGGTCACCAAACGTGTCTTTCAATAAATCGATTGTGGCACGAGCTGTGTGACATGTTGCGCCGTCTTGTTGGAATCACAGCCCCTGGACATCATGATTGTTCAATTCAGGAATGAAAAAGTTAGTAATCATGGCTCTATACCGATCACCATTGACTGTAACGTTGTGGCCTTCATCGTTTTTGAAGAAGGATTCCACCAGCCCATAAAGCGCACCAAGCAGTCAGTTTTTCTGGATGTAACGGTGTTTCGACATACACTTGTGGATTAGCTTCACTCCAAACGCGGCAGTTTTGTTTGTTGACGTAGCCATTCAACCAGAAGTGCGCTTCATCGCTAAACAAAATTCGCTTTTGAAAATCGCGCGCGCGCGCGCGCGACCATTATTTTCGAAATAAGATTGCACAATTTGAAAGCGTTGTTCAGGCGTGCGTCTATTCGTGATGAATTGCCAGACCAAACTGAGAATAAATCACTTGACAGCTGTTAAATCGGTCGCCATCTTGGAAAGTAATGCCAACTTAAACTTCTATACCTGAAAAAAAAAAAAAAACACTCTGTATGTTATGTGAATCATTGAAACCATCCTTTTTTAATTGGAACCTAACTGGTTTCTGGTCTAGGCTAATCCGGCCCTGTATTAGCCCCTCTACTCGAAGGGTCTTTAGTAGCAGGGATACTTTAGCCCATAATTCGGCACGAACTACACCGACTATGACTACTTGGAATAGTCGCAAGTAAGTGAGTGTTTATTAACGTACCGCTATAAAGCGACTCCAGGGCTGTTAGTGACGGACTTTTATACTTTGAACCATGGTCAAGTGATAAGGAGGACACCTGAGCTTGCACCCCTCACCGAATTTACCCACCACGCCAACGGGGGTAAGGTCGCAGAATGCAGTACTAAGATATTTGATAGAAATGCGATAGAAAATAAAATTTTGAATCGAGTAACGGTATTTAAATAAATATGTCGAAATACGCGATTTTTCTGTCGTTTGGAAAGTAAGAGTTATTTTTTCGGAATTTTTCGGTAAAACAAAGTATTTTATTTAAATCAAATAAATTTAAGAGGACTTGGTACCCTTTGAACTATTTTCTTTCTTTATGTATTTAAAGTGGCCGCGGTAGCCGAGTGGTATAGGTATCGGACCGTGGCTTGCCTTGTCACGAGTTCGAGCCCAGTATCACTAAAGACCCGCCGTGTAGGGCAGCAATACACGTTAAATCTGTCGAGAGCTGAAACGTCCTCCCGTTGGTGTGGTGTGGTAGTTAGGAGAGGGGGGTGCCAGCTATGGTGTCGTTCACGTCACTTGACCATGGTTCAAAATTACGCGGTCCGTCGCCAAAAGCTGAACAGTGCGGCGTTAATATTCAATCAATTATGTATTTAAAAATTATATTTTAACATTTTATACAATGTTTCTATTCAAGAAAATGATACGAGATGAAAATTTTAACACATTATATTCACACAATTTTAAAAATTTTAACTTTTTGAAGAAATTTAGGAAAATTTTAAAATCCTACTCCTTCTGTAATTATGAAATTTTTGACCTGAAATTTTTTTCGTAATATTCTTATGGATGTTCTAAACAACTTTAGGGATCGATTTTAAAATAACTTAATTCGTTTTTGAGGAAAAAAAATAAAATGTTGATATGCATGCTAAAAATCAACGAAAAAGCCAATATCTCTCACATTTTAATTTTTTTTAAAAAAAAGTATTCAGTTTACAGCAAAATGGATCCCTAATTTTGTTACATGCTTTATATGCAAGACACAGGAAAGAAGTGATTGGTAAAGAGTTGGGAAAGGAGTATCATTTTGAATGCACTAATATTTCGAAAAACACAAACTGAGAAAAACCATTTTAAAGTTTATAATTCTGAAAAAATAATTATAATAAGCTTAAATGAGCTTAAAATACCCCTTTAAGATATTATTCGTGCATTTTTCTTTAAAATAATTGCATTTTCATATTTTTCAACCCATACATTTTTATAAATGATTTATTTTAAGAAGGTATTAATTGCACAAGAAAATTCAAGAAAAATGTTAAAAAAAATTTTTTTTCTGTCACGACAGAGAGTTAAGCTTTTTTTCTTCACATAATATTGAAGTATTACATGTGTATGAAAACATATCAGGAATAAGAACTGAAATTATGAATTATTAATATAAAATGCCTTAATTCAAAATTTTACATGCACACATTTCACAAAGAAGAAAAATTACATTATTGTATTTCCTCGAAAATATTCTGCTATACATTTCACACATTCTTTTTTTATAGTTATTATTTCTCTTTATAAAATACATTTTCTTATCATGATGCTTTCTTAGCTTTTTTTTCTAAAAATGGGGTGTGACGGAATTGCCTAATTTGTTTTCAAATGAAGTTTTATTCAACTTCTCTAACTTTCCGACTTGCACAAATGATGTATCAATCGAAAGATAATAATGCAGAGAATAAGATTAAATAAAAATTTAAAAAAACGATAGGTCCCCCCGTCAATTTCGGAGTACCAAGTCGCCTTAAATAAACTTTTATTATAAAATTTGTTTTAACTATTTTTCAGTTAGTTTCATATTAATTAGCAATAAGTTATTAAAATACCGTAAAATCTGGTGTATAACCCGGTGTTAACTTTTAACACAAAAAATTAGACCGAAATTTACGGGTGCGCGTTATACGCCGGGTACCAAAATGATATCTTTAAAAATTAAAAAAAGAGATGTGCATAAAAAAAGTATAGGCTTTTTCTATATGTATCGAAATACTGTTTATTTGAAAGAAATGGCATTCTTTACGAACTTAGAGGATTGCAGTTCTATAACTATACTATTTCCTCAAAATCTTGGGATAATACCACAAATAAATGACTTCAAAACATAAAAGTATGGTACACACTTACATTTCAGGTTTCTTTGTAAAAAAAGGGAGTGCGTGTTATACGGCGAATATAACTTAAAATTAAAACGCAGCTTGAAAGTATAAGTGCTGGTTATACACCAGATTTTACGGTATATATATATATAAACAATTAGTATAAATTTTAAAAAAAAAATTACTTTCTTTTATTTTTTTGATTAACTGATTCTCACAACATATTTTTTAATAATGGCCGACTTTTTTTAAATATATTGCCCCATGCTCGTCTAAAAAGTTTTCTTAAGACACTTTTTTTTAAAAATAAAAGTTTTAGATAATTTTTGTTATATATTTAAAGTAAAATTATCTTTTTATTGTGTACTTGCATTAATAAAAGCAGTTATAGATATGTATACGAAAAGTTATAAGTGAAAATGCATTACACTGTTGCATACAAAAAAAGTTAATTCTACTTTTTTAAAAAGAAATACGTTTAGTTTTATCTTATCGAATATTTCTCTGTAGGTGAAATTTTTAAAAACCATATCCTTGAAAATTTGATAAGAGTGGAATTTATCTTTGAATGAATGCAACTATATCGCATAGAAAATTAAATTTAAAAAATAATTTTATGATGTATTTGACAGTTGGACCCGGTAGTTGAATTTCATATTTCCAGATACGACTTTCGACATGCCTTTGCCGTAAGTCGTCGTAAAGATTAAGGTGTAACGAACCCAATGATAACGCTCGACTCGAAACCGCATTGCAAAATTGTTACAAATATAATCAAGAACATTCTTTCTCTCCCTTTTTTAATGTAGCGCACGTACTTGCAAAAATTGGCTGAAGAAAATGTGCAACAAATTGTTGTAACGTTGCTTTTTTAACTATAAAATAATTTTTTAAATACAGTCGAACCTCTATGTAACGAACCTCTATATTGTGAATTTTTCTATGAAGTGAACTTTTTCCTGAAACCTTGCACACACATTTCACGATTTTCTTCGCAAAATAACCTTTTTATAGCGAAGTGCATTTTCAATAGAACGAACTTTTTCTTTTGTGATTCAATTTTTGTTCTGCCTATTTTCAAAGCATTTCTGAAAAAATTTCAAGTTATTCTCTCTTTAACACATTTTGTGGTGGTCATAAATCTTGAACTGGTTTTATTAGATCCTAACTCGCCGAGAGCAATAGAGTTCTGGACGTTTTTCCAAGAAGTGCAACCTTTAATCCCCCATTGTCCAGTTCACTAGAAACATCTTCGATATCCTCTTTCACCCTCAGAGAAATTGTCCCCGCGTTCTAATTATAAAATAATGTATGCTTAATATTAATTGCATGTTTTAATTTAGAAAATGTCCTTAAAATTCATTCATTTTGGTATAAAATTATTTTCTTAACATTGAAAATACAGAGAATTCTTCGACATTCTTTTTTCTTGTTTTCCTTGCAATTTTTCTTTCGTTAGTGATGGGTAAGATACATAAAATAAACATATATTAATTTTCAAAAAGGTGTGAATAATTACTTTTCTAATATATAGTATTTATGAATTTAAAATTTGTTGTATGTGGTTTATATAGTACATTAAAAGACGAACCTCTATATAATGAATTTTCCATATAAAGAACTTTTTTCTGGGATTTAGCGACTTCGTTATATGGAGGTCCAACTGTATGTTAATTGATTTTTTTATGAATTTAAATAAAAACCACTCACATATGCTAGATGTAATTTTGCCTTAAGGTTCATTTTCATTATCTTAATTCCTACATTAACAAGTGGCCGCCTCAGTAGCCTAGGAGTCATGGTCACGAATTCAGAGCCGGCATTGTTAAGTAGCGGGTTCGAGTCGAATTGTAACTAAGACACACTGTGTAGAGGGGTGGTTTGCACGGTAAATCTGACGTCTAAATCATGGGTGGGCAAACTTTTCCAGGGTACGGGTTATTTCTAATTTGTTCCAGGTGTTGCGGTCCCCCCAATGGCGTAGGTGTGGTGAGCTAAGAAAAAGATCTACAATATTCATTATAACTTGAGAATAAATACGGAATACAGTAGAATGTCATTTATTCGAACATTTATTATCCGGAGCGTCAAATATCCGGACCAGTTTTTTGTCAACTACATATACTGTATTGGAATACGTTTTCGAACAGTTCAATGCTCAACTGTTATTTCACGTGAGGCCAAAAGTGACGGGAAAATCCGAGGTCAGGGATATTTAAGAAATTTCAGGTGTGTGATTTGGTAATCAAATGGTCAATGACGACAACAGGGAGGAGATAACCGACTTCGTCCAATCGGTCTCAGGATTTCAAGAATGCGATGAAGAAGATGTAGAAACCTGGATGACATGCGATGAAGAAGACTGTAGATTTCAAATGCGAAATGATGACGAGATTATGACTTCTGTGCAAGAAGAGTCCGACCCTGTCGACGATGAAACGTATGAAGACGAGGTAGCAACAACGAAAGTAGCAAGGATCCATCAAATGCTGACGCGGTTTCTGCGTTAGAGACAGCCAGGGAGTGGTACGAACAACAATCAGAGTGCTGTCCTATTCAACTACTGCTGCTCAAGAAAATCAGAGACCTTGCAGCCAAAAAACGAAGGTGTACGATGGTACAGCGAAAAATAAGTGATTATTTTCCACAATAAAGGTAAACTTGGCGACATTTTACACCTATATTGCTTTTTCTTCAAGCACGTTCCCCGCATGTGATGATTTTCAATATTCGCATAGTGTCCGGTTTCATATACTGCATGGATTGCATTCGGTGTTCGTTTATCCGAACAATCGCGTATCCGAACGGTGTCCGGTTTCATATACTGCATGGATTGCATTTGGTGTTCGGTTATCCGAACAATCGCGTATCCGAACGGTGTCTGGTCCCAATTAATTCAGATAAATGATGTTCTACTGTTATGTACTTACCTACAATAAAAAAATCTTACACTTTTAAAGCAAGACACGAAGTATTAACATAATTATAGTCACAAATATAATAATATCCAATGATTAATTAATTATCAAACTATTCGAAATACAGAAAAAATAAAATCTGAAATTAGTTCTCGTAGGTAAAATCGGTAGAAGAGTCAGTCTGCATACTATCAGCCAATCTTGAATATTTCTGTATAAAATTGCTTACTGCTAATCTTCAGGCGGTCACCCCAAATTGTCTTTGAGGTCTACAAGTCGATCGCGATCGACTTATTACCCACTTTTGCTTTAAATCCTCCGGTTAGCGTGGTGTGGAAGTTAAGAGAGAGGGGTAAGAGCTCAGATGTCATCAACTCACCTGAGCGTTGTTCAAAATTAAGAGATCCACCACCAAGCCCTCGCGTTGTTTCATTTGACGTAAATTAAATTAAAATTAACAAATTATAACCCATATATATATATATATATATTAATAAGAATATAATTGAAAATAGAGTGCTCGAAACTGTTTAGTATTGTCGCACTTAGAATCAACACAAGGGTTATTTGCGATAGACCAAAAACATTGAAACACTGATCAAATGACGACCTGAGCTAAAAAGCCACTTTACAAACTATCACCCTGCGCTGAAGGGAGGATTTCGGACCTATATTTAACATACAATATCACTTCAACACGATGGGTTTTAAGTGGTATCAGGATTCGAACTCACGACATTACAACACCGGCCACGAGTTCCCAACCATAAACACTCTGCAACCGCATGCAGTTTACATTAAAAAGAATGTGTCCATTAGTATATCCAGTGTAAAGATGGTTTTTTTTCAATTTTTACTTTTAGAGTTCACACTCTCCCTATATATATATATATATATATATATATATATATATATATATATATATATATATATATATATATATATACATACATATATATATCTTGTTCAAATTTTCAATCGTTTATAAAATACTTTTCATTCATCCCCTCAAGTTCAAAAACATTTTTTCAATGTTGTAGTGGATGATTTTGTAGTGGAAGAAACTTGTACTTGATGTTAATACAGTTTTTTAAAATATTAATTCATTAATTTTTTAATTAATGAATAAATAGTAAAAAAACAAAAATAATAGTCCAGCGCCATATATAAAAAGGAAAATCACTCGTTGCGTCCCTGTAGCGCAGTGGACTAGTAATCCAAAGTTCGTGCGTTCGAATCCCACCTGGGATGGCCTAATTTATTTTTATTATTCTATTTTATTGAAATAATTAAATTTAATTAATGAATAATTAGTAACAAAAACAAAAATAATAGTCCAACACAGTAGCGCACACAGGAATTTTTCAGGGGGGGATCCGGGGTCGAAAGTTCACCATTCTTGTATCATGTTCCTTTTGATTTTGTCGATTTTCGGGAACAAAACACAGTAAAAAACTAATTTGTGAATAAATAATTAGCATTAATTAATAAAATTAATTATTAATAACAAATACTTAATTAAATTTTACGTACTACTTAGAGTTATAAACAATCGGAAAAAAATCAAGGGCTTTGGGGGGTCCGGCCCCCCTGTGTACGCCACAGGTCCAACATCCTATATAGAAAGGAAAATGTAAGATTGCAAGGAAAATCACTCTATTTTGTTGCCACTTAATATTGTGATTCTATCATATATACATACATACTTATTTAATTGTAATTATTTAATGAAAAGTAACTAAAATAAAAATTTTCCTTTGTTGACCTAAGTAGGAACTGGCTTAATTGTTTTTATATTACTTGTTTTAAACTTAAGTAATAAGGATTTGACCACGTAGCCTAGTGGTTATGGTCACAAACTTGTGGACAGCGTGCCGTGAGTTTGAAAGTATCACGGAACACCAACCGTTTAGAGGGAGCTGATGCACACCAAATCTACCGTGGTTCAAAGTCCTTACATTGGTGTAATGCGGTAGTTTAAAGAGAGGAGGGCCACCTCACGTTCGTTCTCGTCACTTGATATTGGTTCAAAATTACGAGATCCGTCACCCAAAGCTCTCGTGTTGCTTTGTTGTCCAACGTTAATAAACACTCACTCATTTAGTTACAAGAATGAGAAAGAGGACTGATAATAGGTAAAGTACCGTCGCCTTAAAAGCCTTAATGGGTCTCAGGGGTGTTAAATTTCTTTAGAGGTCTGAAAATATGAACAATTTTCAAACAGGTATAATTCTTTTAATTTTAAATTAAATAATTCGAGTCTTTTACACATTATTTATAAAGGCATGGAGCTTCAGAAAAGTGTAAAATGTTTAAAATATAATCATAATTTTAAAAATTATAAGCATATGAAAATAAGAAACTTTTCTATAAGAAATATTTATTAAGTTTTACGTGGCGCATGCTATTTTCTAAAATAGTAGCTTTAATTAGTAGCTATAAGTTGATTAATAAAGTTAAATGTATTCTCATTACACAGTAGCTATTTTTATATAAATAGAATAATAAGTTACACATATTTTAATTAATAAAAAAAATAAATTTTTTAAAAACATTTAAAAAATTGCAATGTTTTACAAAAATATTTTGAAATACAAAAGATATATAATACTAAAATTAGGTAGGGCTTAAAGAGTATGATGCATTTTATAATTCTATAGTTTTATACATCCTAGGCTACTATTTTAGAAAATAGCGTGCCCAACGCAAAAAATACTTAATATTTATCATAGAATTTTCATATGCTTATGATTTTTAAAATTATTATTATATTTTAAACATTTTATACTTTTCTTAAGCCCCATTCTTTTATAAATAATGTGTAAAAGATTCGAATCTCATTTAATTTAAATTTAAAAGAATTATACCTGTTTGAAAATTTTTTATATTTTCAGACCTCTAGAAAAATTTAACACCCCTGAGACCTCTTAAGACATTTTTTTCTAATATGGCCTTTAAGAATAACTTTAAAATGGAAGTTGTGGAATTGTCCAAGGACAAGAACTGGGCAATCTTGAACAAGGACCCGTCCTGGGTTCCTGGGGCTTCTAGAAAAGCCGCTGTAGTTCATTTTAGACTTTTGACTGGTCATAACTGTCTGAGATGACATCTCTACAGAATTAGTACTCTGTGCGACTCTGGTCAGCTTATGACCGCTGAACATTTGGTCGTGTGCCCTGCACTAATTAGCTTTAATTCAATTGTCGAGAAATATTGGAGAACACGTGCACTAATGGCATAGGTGCTGTTGTAATGTGTGGCATTTGTAAAATAAATAAGTAAATATTATTCTTAAAGAAAAAAAAATTATTTGTAGATTAACTGTATGTGGTTGTATGATTCTTTTTTGAAAAACATCCTTTGACAATTGCTTCGAGTTATTCATCCAGAAAAAACACATTAAACTTTTTTCTTCAAATATTTTTCTTCTATCGCTCTTTTTACAAATGTAAATTTCAGTTATGTACTTGAAGGCTAAGACCATGGAAGCACAATTAAAATATTGGATAATTCCATAAAGCATATCTTAAAATATGATAGATTGAGGTTTGCACCTGTACAAAATGTTATTGAAAGGTAAGCCATTAATCATCGGAGAAACAAAATGATTCATGAACAAGCTTTGATATCAGTAAAGATTAAGAAAATATTATCGTGAATTTTTAAAAAAGATCGCTTATTTTCAGTAATTACATCTTTTTTCTAAATTTATTTTGAAATATCAGAGGTTAAATTAGCTTTTATAATTTTCAAGTGTCAGAGACAAAACGTGTTTTTGGGGGATGAGGGAGGGGGGGATTTGCGAGAGCCCTTTTTAGCAAGTAAAAATATGATTACTAGCCTTGAGTATATGCTTATTTATAATAATCTAGTCATATAAAAATATGATTTTCTAAATTGGCTAATATTTTAATTAATCATTGTTTTTACAAGTAATCGACTTTCTATTAACTCGATTTTTCTTGGTGTGAGTTTATTAAAGTCGCATTCTCTAAAGCAAGGCAAAAGCTATTGGCGATGGACTTCGTATTTTTGAACCAGGAGTTCAGAATCAAAACTGCAAGGCCACCGCGGCCACTTTTCTACTTCGAAGCAACTACAGGGTTAATGGCGACGGATCTTGTAATTTTGTACAACGTCAAGTGCTTAGCACACTTCACTCTTCTGCACCAACGAGATAAATTTGAGCCCTGAGAAACTAACGAGCATCAGCCTCATTGCACGACGATCTTAAAGTGATACGAAGAGTCGAACCCACTATTTGACTACAGTGGCGTAACGTGCACCTGCGCAACCGCTCCATCGTGGGGTGAACCAAGATTCTACGGGGCTCAAAGCCTGACTGACGCCCAAACG
Source organism: Trichonephila clavipes (assembly GCA_019973935.1). Taxonomy (NCBI): domain Eukaryota; kingdom Metazoa; phylum Arthropoda; class Arachnida; order Araneae; family Nephilidae; genus Trichonephila; species Trichonephila clavipes. The sequence goes on along the minus strand of BMAU01007862.1, from coordinate 527,819 downwards.
CTTACCTTGAAGGGAGGGGGGCTAAAATTCTCCGTTACGCCATTGTTTGACCGTATCAATTATGAACATGTACTCATATCTATAATTTGGTCAGTGTAGCCCCTCATGAGGCCACGCTGACCAAATGCTTATTAACGTCGCATTCCGAGTGAGTGAATATTAACGTCGTACTGTTAAGCTAAACGAGGACTTCGCTCGATGGACCTCGTCATTTTGAACCGTGATCAAGTGACGAGGATGACAGCTGAGCTGCCCTCTTCTCCTACGTACCACGCCAACGGGAGGGCGTTTGAGCTCTCGACAGATTTTTTGTGCATCACTCTCCTACACAACGGGTCTTCAGTGGTACTGGACTCGAACTCATTACATGCCTGCCACGAGTTCGTTACCGAGGGTCTCTCTAGGCTACCGGGGTCAATGTCGCATTCCGAAGCAACACAATGAATAGTAGAGACGGAATTGTAATTTTGAAACAGGATCAAGTGACAAGAACGAACCTGAAGGGAGGTGACTCCACTCTCTAAAGTCTACACCCCTTTAATGTGAGGAATTTGAGGCACGACAGATTTAACGTATATTAGCCTCTATACCATTACTGCCCAACCATTTTATTGATACAGAACGGTCAACGTTTTATAATTTTACCATGGAGGGGGAGGAGGCAGTGATTGTTAATACGTCACATTGTTTAATTTATTTTCCTATAAATATGCCCTCAGAATAAAATACAGTTGTTGTTTTGTGTTTTTATTCTGAGATACATATGAAATACAAGGGGAAGAACACAGAAGCATACAATACAAACAGAAGAATATAGACATTTATTACAAATGATGATCCCAGCACATAACAAAAGGGGTGCGCTGCTTTCCATTTGAGACGGGAATCCATTGCAGGCTTAAGTCCGACTTCTTTTCTCGAAAAAGATACAACCATGCCTTACTCGGGATTCGAACCCGAACCCACTCGGTTACAAGCCGAGGGTCATATCCACCATATTGGTTGGGCGGCATAAAATACAGTTACACCAAAAAATTATTATAAAGTGATTCAACGTGGAATATAAAGTGATTTCCATGCAAAGTCGAACAAACCCGAGGGAAATACGCAACAGTAAATTAAACGGAGATAATTTGATGTTCCTCTGGCGGCCCGGTACGATTTGATTCATGGACTGGAACTGGTCCAAGGCCCGGGGTTTGGGGACCACTAGGGATATCTTAAGGCATGAGGGGCAATTGGGCCTTGGCCCGGACTCTCGGCCGAAATAGGGGCCTCGTATCATTCTCGACATAATCATAATAAGATAGTGATTCGAATAATTTCAACGGTCAAATTTTTTCTTGCGGTAGTGTTTTACGAAAAACAGGGAATTTCGGACGACATGCCAACAGGCTACAGGTGATGACCATCGATCATGTATAGACTTAACACGAAACACAAAATCACATTACTCTTTCAGTCAAAAAGCGACAGTCGAGTCGGTATCTGCGATCGTAAGTCATGCCCATTTATTTGTTTCGTGTTATTGTTTGTTATTACGGGTTATTGTTATTCGACAAAGTATGCTATGTACAGTCTACTTTTAAGGGTCAAATGTAGGGCATACAGTTGTGTAGGGGCATAGAGCCTGCTTTTGCGTAAGGGCACAGGTCCTACTTTTGCCAAAGGGACACAGCTTACTTTTACGTAAGGGACAAAGCCTACATTTGCGTACAGGCCCAGGGCCTACTTTTACAGTGGGGCCTCAGGGCTTCAAGAGAGAAGTATTAAGACTTCCCTGGGGACCACTACTCCATATGAGTGGCTTCAAGAGTCAAATCTTCTATTCGACAAAGCTGACTACGAGTTCTTGACCACGACCACTCAACTACCCCGTGTTACACTGAAGACTACAAGTGCAGAGTTATTAAGTATTCAAAGTAACAGTATAAAGAATTATATCAATGGAAAAAAATAACACAATTAGTTGCATATTTAAATAATTTATCATTAAGTCCTACTATGATCAAGCTAAAATTAAATCTCGGAAGTTTGATTCATTGAAAAAGAATGTAACGCAAACTAATAAAAAAACGCACGTTTTTTTTTTCACAATTCCTACTTAAGATTCGGAAGCAAATATCTTATCTTTCGAAATTCCAATTATCAATTCAATATCTTTTTGCGAATGAAATATTTTCCTTAGAAATTATCTTTCGCAAATATTTGTATTTGCGTACTTATACTTTTGTATTTACGAATCCATACTGAAATTATATAACTGACTTGAAAATGGTTGTGTAACACACTATTTTTCCCCTCTTTTCTACACACAATCGGATAACTTCTACTATGTAGAAGAAGGCTTATAAGTGAGTTAAAAGAAAAATTCTTTCTCTGAAATGTTTTGACAAAATCTTGAAAACATGCTTCTTTAGAAAGCTGAAAAATTTTAATCAATGCATGTGAAATCGATATTTAGCTTTTACCATATAAGTACGATTTAAGAAATAAAAATTTACATATCTTAGAAGAAAATATAATAATACTTAAAGTAAATTTACATGAAATAAGTTATTTTTCGCTTCACCTTTCATTACCTCAGTAGGTCGATAAAATGAGTACCAAGCTTGCTTGGGAACTTAACACTGGAGGTTTCGCGCCAGAGTGACCACCTGACCGGAACATCTGTTCATGCACCTCAGGGCTCATGGCCGCGTATAATGAGTTGGGCATAGTAGACCTTGGTTCTCATGGGCTGTCATGCCACTGAGTTAAGTAATATTTAAAGTAGATCAACATGTTATGGGCACTTTATGTAAAGGCAAATAAAAGAAGTATTGCATTTATTATTAAAAAGTTATAATTTATTTTTAATATATATTTACTCATTAACAATATTAGTTTGTGATCCAAGTGTCACTTATCCATGATTATTTAATAACTGGGATACGTGCTTACTTTTTTTCACACAAACTGTCGAAGTCTATGTTTATTGAGATTAAATACAATCGCATTATTATTCAGAGTTAGCCACTCACGTTGAGAAATATATTTCACTTAAGGTATCCGACTACGTTCGGAACCGTGATTTTGCAAAAGAGCATAAATGAATAATTTTCATGATATTTAATGTCAGATTAGAATACATGAATGTTTTAATGACATTTTGACAAAAAATGGATTTAAATACAATATTTTGGCAAAAAATTAACTTAGAGTAATCTTTTTTCAAAATGTTCTCCTTTTGTGAAAAATACTTCTATTATAATAATATTTTGCCTGTATATACCTCAGACCTCTGTACAGAGGCTCAACTAGAATTTTTGAAATATATAACTTAGAAGTGGGTTTATATCCATATTTTACGACAACAGAGGGGAGAAATGATAAGAAAAAAACGCCGATAATTATTTCAATTGGTGGTAACTAAAAATAATATGAATTTTTCAAAAATTCTAGTTGAACCTCTGTAGTGATGTCTGGGCTATATACAGGCAAAACATTATAATAGAAGCATTTTTCACAAAAGGAGAACATTTTGAAATAAAAAAATTCTAAGTTAATTTTTTTTGCCAAAATATTGTATTTAAATAATTTTTTTTGGTCAAAATGTCATTAAAACAATTTTATACATGTATTCTAATCTGAGTGACCCTAAATATCATGAAAATTATCCATTTATGCGCTTTTGCAAAATCACGGTTCCGAACCTAGTCGGATACCTTAAGTACAATATTATGAATGGCATTACAATATTTATAGCTGTGTACAGTAGCGCACACAGAAGTTTTCCAGGTTGGGGGCCAGGGTCGAAAGTCCACCATTCTTGTATCATGTTCCCTTTGATTTTGTCGATTTTGGGGAACAAAAAACAGTAAAAAACTAATTATTGAATAAATAATTAGTATTAATTAATAAAATTAATCATTAAAAACATATATTTAAATAAATTTTGCGTATCATATACTAAAAATTATAATCAATCCGAAAAAAAAAATCAAGGGCTTTAGGGGGGGGCCGGACCCCTAAGACACTCCTCTTGTGTGCGCCACTGGTTGTGTAAGAAAACCCGTGTGTTTCGTATGAATTTTCAACCTAAATTTTAGATGCTATTCTTGTAGAATTTAGATTATAACATCAAATCTGTTGATAAGTTGTTTCGTCTCCTTCATTATAGGTGTATGGCGCAGTTTGGCCAAAGTTGGCCCTTGCGCCATTAAAATTTACATTAACTCACTCACTTATTATATGTGTTTTTACCGCTAATACAAAAAGGTGAATTTTCCATTAAATAACTAGTTTTGTAAGGCATTTTGTTAAATAACGAGTAGAAATTATCTCGTGGAACTCGAGATAGTAAGCAACAGAATAAAGCAACAGAATATTATCAATCCTGTAGGAAGTATTAATATATACACATAAAAAGATATAAAAAGCGTTTTAATATCAATTTTTTATATTATAATATAAATTTAAAAAAGTGTTGCATAATAAAGGTATTATATATAAGTAGAATTTTCAGTTTTAATGAGTAAGACGAGCTATAGATACTTGTAACTATAAAAACTTGATAGAGAACGTAAATCAAAATTTTAAATACATATTTATTTTTTCTGGATTTTTTCATTGTGATTCTCGGAACCCCTGGGTATGCCTCATGGAACTCCAGGGTTCCGCTGAGGTTTGCCGATATTGCACTATATCAGGGTTTGGAAACCACTGATATAGTGTAATAGTTATGCTCTTTTTCTGGCATTTCTTTTTAGTTTAACTTATTTATTATACTCTTTTATTTTGACGTTTTCAAAAAATTTTGAACTTTGAATCAGAGCTTATTTTTTTTTACCACACACTTAAGTGAAATATCTATTATTTGTTCAAAAATTAGCAACATTTGAATTTCTTTATATGTAACTGAGATTTAACAATAATAGGAAGTTTTCAAGGTGCTATTATTATCCCCCCCTTTTTTTTTCTTCAAGTGTTTGTAAAAAGGAAGCTCAGTCTTCAAGTGGCTTTGAATTTATTACAGACCTACCATCTGAGAGTATAGATGCACAAACGGATGATTCTTCAGATGTGAAGTCCCAGCAAATTATCTGCTGGAATTTTGTTAGATTCTTAAGGAGACAATCAAGAGACTGAACCAAACTCTAGATGCAGTAGTTCATGTAAAAAATGCCGAGAAATATACTGTATTTTCAACAATAAGAAAATTTTATATTAAAAGTAATACATTTTAAGGACATTTTCTAATTTAAAGCATACAAGTAATTTTAAACATTTTACAACTGGAAATTCTAAACATACATTACCACAAGCGTTCTTAAATTTAATTTCTCATAGAATTTGTTTGAAAAAAATACTATATTTCATAATACGCGCCTCAGATCTTTAGAATGCTCCAAAAATCCATTCAGGTGTATTTTTCCGTGTCTTTTCTTAAATTTTTCTAACCATCCATTGCTACCTAAAAATGGGTCGTATTCCAATGCATTCGCAAATTGAAGAGCTTTCATTATTACGAAAAGTCTAGAGATCGAACATTTTTATATCGCATTGTGTATATCCACTTCAAAACTGCCTCGTCGACATCTTCATGGGCACATGTACTTAAACGTTTTGAACAAGAATTCGATGAATCCTAATTTTGTAACTTATCTCGATTTTTTTTTATAATAGCTGTTTCGAGCTGTTCTTTTTAAGCTGTTTCGAGGAATATCAAATTTTAAAGTAATGTCCTTTATACTTTAAAAATAGGGAGGAAAAAAACTGAATCACAAGAAAAAGCGTTCGTTGTATATAAAATGCTCTTCTCTATTGGCAGGTTATTTTACGAAGAAAATCGTGAAATGTTCTTGGTTCCAGGAAAAATTCCGCTGTTTAGAAAAATTCGTAATATAGAGGTTTGTAATATGGAGGTTCGGCTGTATTTTAAACCTTCGTGTATTGACGGTCTTTGTAGTACCAATTTAATTAATTAGCTCTAACGGATAAAATTTCCCTGAGTTGAGTATTTTATTTTTGTATATCCCTTAATTTTCAATGAAGTGGTTCAAAACAAAAATATTGCACGAAAAAATTGCAGTGAATCATAATGCAGTATATGAAGGATTAAACGAAAAGAATGACACCTTTCTTTTCAAGCGTATCTTAAAAATTTAAGTTTTGAATCGCGCCACAAGCAAAGATTTTCAGAATCCAGTTTATCACAGCGTAAAATTTTATTTTGTGAAACAAAGCATCGGGCTCCCGATTGGATACTTGATCGAAACAGTATTTCAATTTTAAAAACAAGTTACAGAAGCATTTTAAATAAAACGAAAAAAAAGTAATTAAAAATTATGCGTCTGCGCATTCATACTTGCTTTTAATCACATAAAATCATTAAAATATTCTTTTTCCTGAAATTTGAAAAATTATGATTCATCAAACTGAAGCAAAAAATTTCCATGCCAAACTGATCGCAATGGAATGATTCTGAAAACGAATTAGTTTATCATTCTTTAAGTTAACATGTTAATTACTTAAATATAATAATCGAATTAATTATTTAAATTAAAACTGGATCCTTTTTAAAATAATCAAACTGCGACGGTAGAGGCTGGAGATGAAACAGTTCAGAAACTATGTTCTTGACCTTCAGTAACAGTCAACTCTCGAGTACTTATTAAAAGGAAGAATGAAAAAAAAGATCGATCTTAACATTCGTCTTCGGTTTACTTGGCGCGATGAGTTTGGCGACGTTTTTGGCTCCTAATTTCCCGGCAACCTCAGACGGTTTCGCGATTATGTTGGCTCCTCAGCTTTTTCTTCGAGCCTTGCCGGTTCAGTTTGACAGAACATCTCCCCCTATTGCAGAAGTGTACCGAATGGGGAACTTCGAGTGTATCCAGAACTGAGGGGAGTAGAGGGGAAGAAAAAGAACAGACTTCCACAACTTTCTTCTCTTTTTCATTGTTTTTTCGTTGCCGACGTTTATAAGAACAATAAAAATAGAAATAAAAAAACTTTTGGAGTAGGGAGGGACACGAAGGAAGAAAAAAAAAAATAAAAGAAAATTATCTGTAAATTGACTGGTCCATCTCTTCCTTCAAACCCCATGGCGGTTCCGAAAGTGTGTTCCGTAGTTCTGTTCTTGTGTGTGGTAGTTTTGGGGACGTATGGAGCATCTCATAATCAGGTAAGAATATTCAATTTTATCATATTTTGATTATTATTTTTATTATAAAGCAAGCGATTCGTAAAAGAATTGCCAAAATTAATGAAAGAATATTCTATTTTTTAATATGCATTTAATATGAGGTAGAAAATTTGAGTTAATTTCACTTTTGATTCTCTTAATGTTTTAAGTAAAAAGCTTGAGATGGTTATTATGAATGCAGATTTCTTTAAATATTCAACTGTTAGGTATTTTATAAACGCTATGTAATTTTTTATTGTTTCTGTTTTATCTAAAATCGTTTTTATTTTTCCTAAGATCTTGTAAAAATGTGTTTTAACTAATAGTTAATTTTTTTTTATTAAGAAATTCTTGTTTTGTTACAATTTGTATTGATTCAAATTCATTTGTAAATTTAAATATTACTGTATTTTTATATTTACTGAAATTTTCGTAATATTTGAATGGAATATAGAACTAACTATTAAATTCGACTATAATTTATTTTCTGTTGAGCAATTTCAGATTCTATTTCTGAATTTATAAGTGCTAATATAACATGATTGGTATTTAATAAACTAATTATTTTAAGATAATTGTGTTGCATTAATATTTCTAAAGTAATAAAGGCAGTTTATTATAAACAGTTATTAGAAACTTACACGTCGATAGATTGGAGCATTTTTGTAACATTATTATCTTCAAGTGCCTTGTTTTTAAGTTCATATTCTTACTAAGTACATTTTTTTAAATGCTATGTTTTATATTTCGTGATAACTATATATGTTTAAATTATATAAGCCTACAAAATTTCACAAAGTTATATATGAGAACTAAACATCCCTCCCTGTGAAAGAACTTTTTTCTCGTGTAGAAGAAAAAAAAATGAATCTTTGAAAAGAAATTATTTTATAAATAATTTTTATTTTTCGAAAATTGTGAATTTAACGCCTACTTGCTCATTTTGAAGATGCTCACTCAATAAATAGTAAAGCACAAGCTTATGTTCTTTTAAAAAATACTTCTATAAGTGGTAACGATTTATATCGTGTTTCTCCGCTCAAGCGAATGTTATTAATTACTTTCACCTGTCTTAACCATCTGCCGGCTTTTAACTAATGTTGTTGGAGCTGGATTTCCCGGTTTCACTTAACCACTCCGTAGTCCCACATGCATTTTACACTGCTAATTTAAATGCTGATTGTTCGAGAAATAAAAGATTACATTGTCGAGGTGGTCTGTTGGCTTTTTTCTCACTTTCGTTCCGGGTTTGTCGTGTAGCGGATTTTATGTCTTTCAATAACTTTCTTTGTCTTTTTTTTTTTAGAGAAAGACTTCGGTGACTCATGTTCTTGTCGGCTTCGATTGTATCAGCGCTGTAGGTTTGTTCGTTATATCGAAGTACCCGTTAGGAATGGGTTATGAGAGACTTTAAAATTGTCCGCCATATATACACTGTTTTTTTTAAACAAAATGAATTAACTCAGTGATACTCAACCTGCGGCCCGCCGACCTTTTTTGAGTGGCCCGGTCATAGCCCCTTACACTTAAGAAATTCAATTATTGGAGAACAATGTACAAAAAATTTAACAGGAAATTCTCTCAATCAAGCAATCAAATGTGTCAATTTTGCGTCTATTTGTTTTTTTTAATAGTATAATGTAAGCAAGAGGCTTGGTCATAGATGAAAGAAAATAAAAACTATTCCATAACTCAGTAAAAATTCATAAAAATATTTTTGTGGGTTCGTTTGATAGAAAAGTTAATATACTATTAAAATAAAAGCCAAAAAAATATTTTTAACATTTTGATCTATTTTTATTTTTTTTTGTCAATGCTGCTTTGGTCTCATAGTGTGCTTTTTCCTTTACCCATATGTGTGCGGCCCGTGTGAAATAACTGGCATATGTGTGCGGCCCGCGTGAAATACCTATCATGTGTATGCGGCCCGGCGGGGGGAAAAAGGTTGAGTACTCCTGAATTAACTGATTGTGTTTTTTTAATAAGTTGGATTAGTATAATTATTTGTATCTTTTTGTATGACTTTGCTTTTTCATGAAATATTTTAGGTACATTAGAGATTTTTAATTCTAAGAAATGAATTAAAAGGTTATATATTTTTTTCTTTTATTGTGACACTGTGTTAATTTTTGCGTTCAGATTTGCTCAAGTTGAATTTATTGAATGCTTTCTTTCTTGAAAATGAGTACTTGCTTGGAATGAGTATAAATTTCATACCCTAGGAGCAAACTGGAATTTATATCTTGATCTTCCAGTAACATTATCGAAGACAAATATTTTATCAGAAATTCAGCAAGTATTTTTCCGCAATGCTACTATTGAAGAGCTCATATTAAAAAGATACAATTTTAATCGATATAGTTTGGACTTTAAAAATCCATTTATGCAAAATTTAAATCCCACCAGAGCAAACATAGCTGTTGTAACTTCGACATTTTATTGCATACTGGTTGTGTTTTTACATAATAATAATGAAAAATTCCAAGATTTATTTTACATTTAAATTAGGGAAGTAACATATATATAATCTGGTTTTGAAGATGTTACGTAGCAGTTTTAGTATTAAGATTGCTTTTATAACGAATGTTGAGTAAAAAAATAAAGTTTAGGGATAAATTTTCTAAGAATAAGGGCTAATAATACTATGTTAATATTTTTGTTATCGCGAATAATAAAAAAGAATGATCCGAATTTTTAAAATATTCTAGTTTAGTCTTAGGAAAAATATTTAGGTAATTCAATGCGGTCTTGCGTATCGGGACGTGACATAACTCATTGCTTTAGTTGAAAAAATATTTACAATATTGAATTTTAAAACATTGCCGTAAAATTTATAATTTAAATTAAAAAAATAACACAATTGCTTCTCACCTGAATATGTAAAATAAACCGATATATTTAAATTCATGCTGCGTTGATCATTGTTTCCCTTCTTTTGTAATTACGTGAAAGAATATCTCCTGATCCCCTCGGATGGCCACAGAAGTTATGGCCGTTAAGTACTAACAGCTTTGTTTCTGTCGATTCTTGGTCCACTACTGATCATTTGTGGGAAGATTCTGACGCTCATTTAATCCATAAAGGCTCAAAGTTCTCTCATTTCCTTAGTGTGGAAGCAGTGCCGGTTTAAGTAAGATGACCAAGTTTTTTGCAATGAAAAGGAGGACGCGCGCCTGCGAAAAATTTAAGAAAAAGTTACTTCTTAAATATTTGAAACATTTTATTGATTCAAATAAAAATACGCTAATTAAGCTTACATTCATTCCTTTTAATTATTTACTTGAATGAGTATTTTCCCATTGAATAATTTTTTTGTCAATAAACCTTTTTGTAATGCATCGAAAATTTCGGAGTAAAAAAAACATCCTTCATACTGAATTATACGGTAAGTACTGCAACTAAAATATCAACATTTAATCTTGATTTCCCACGTGTCTAAAAATCATTATCAACTGAAAAAACTCTTTCAACTTCTGCATTAGTTCCAGGGCAGCACAGCGTAAATTCAATAGGAATAACCGAATTCTCCCATAGAACGTGTTCATTTTTGAAAGGGTTAAGTATTTCCACCTATCTTTTATCAATTTCAGCATGTTGATTTTCCCATTGTTCCAATTTATTGGAATTTAAATATGCATTTCAGTCTTCTAATTTTTTCAAACAGACATTAGTCATCGATTTTAATATCAGCGCATTTCTTTCAATAAAAACACAACACAATTTTCTATATCTGCCGAATTTACTCTCGCTGAAGTTAAAACACAACATTGAAAACTGTTAGTTCCAGTGATATTTAAGACCGTTCTTCGATATATTGGAAACATTTCTGGTTCATCTCTGAATAGAAAGTAACAGATCAGTTTTGAAATATTGAAATGGACACTTTTCGAGGAAGGGCAGAACTTACAAAAGGAGGACTGTTCTCCCTAAAGAAGGAAGGTTGGTCACCTTAGTGTAAGCTCACTTTAAGCCCTAGGGGCAGAAGATCTACTAGAACCCTTGGCACTTGCTGATCCAAATTTATAACCAGGAAATTTGGTTAAGTCCAGCTTATCCGGGTTTTTCCGAGCCCCGGTCCCCTGGGCACCCGCCCCAAGCGCCCAATGAATAAACCGGCGCTGTGTGGAAGTTCGAATTGTATGCCTTGCTCGGGTGACGTTTTCGTCACTTGACCTTAGTTCAAAATTAGGCGCGTCACCAATATTTCTCCTGTTGCTTTTGAGTATAATAGTAATCGATCAAAATTCTCTTCAATTTTTGTGTTCGTGTAAAGGAACCACGAGGCTTAACGGGACATGCGTTTGATAAAACATTAACTTTTTCCTTTGTGGGGGCTCAAAGCTTTGTTCTCCCATAAATCATTTGAAATATTGAGAAACACTGCTAATTAAATTGTGAATTAGACGTCAAAACTTCCCAGAGACGTCAAAACTTCCCAGAGAAGTGGGTACGGAAGTCGTATTCATGAGTTATCCTTGTTCCTCATTGCTCACCATATACAGATATATTGCCCAAACAGTTTTTGTGCGATCTAAACTCAATTTTTAAGAATTATCTGTTAGATCCTTAAACTTTTTCTTAAAAATATATTGAGTCACGAACCTTCATTAGTACCCTTATATGTGTATTAGATATAATCGCATCATATTTGTAGACTTTACATTCATGATGACAATCTTAAGGATCCTAGATGTCATAGCCACACCCTACTTTCCTAACTTCCAGACCAAAGTGAGCCACGATAGATTTAATGTGCATCGGCCCTTCTACACGTGGGTCTTCAGAAAGTAAGAACTCAAATCCGTGACCAAACACGAGTTCCTGATCTTATGATCACTGGACTACCAAGTCCACTAAACTTTCGTCGAAGGCGTAATAAAAAGAAGTAAACCGAATTGCGCCATTTTTAGCCGAAAATGCTGTACGGATGTAATGGAAAAACGTCCGTACTAGCTTTCAAAACCGAATTATGAAGTGCTGTTAGATTCTCAAAACATCGAACCTCAACAAATCCTTCATCAAAACATTAAAAAACAACTCATCCTTAGAGGATACCAAGGATTTGTTAAGCATCGACTTTGTAGAGTTGGAAAGTTGCGATTTAAGAACTCGAATCCTAAAGAAATGTACCGTATATTAGACATCCCAGTGGTTAAGATCCTTAGTTTTATATATAACGACATACGAACAAGTAGAGTTATGTAATGACTTAAATTACCTAATTATATATATAGATTATTTGAAGATCCATCATGTGTAGTACGAGTGATGGGAAACCGTTGTATACTAAATCTAACTGGGTTCAAAGCTCTTTCATTCCGACGTGATCTGTAACTCAGTGATATACATGCCAAGCGTTATCCTTGTCACTTAACTACGAATCGGAATTTATAGTAGGTTCATTCTCAGTTGCATTTGTGTTGCTCTAAAAAAGTTCCGGTTATTCAGCCACCCTTTTAGAACTTTGAAGTGTTTAAATGGTAAATCAAAATAAACATCAAAACTCTAAAGGTTAAAGATAGTATCGTACTAAAAATATTGGCAATACCAAAAAAAAAAGGTTTGAAGACTATATCAGAATCAGAGTAACGCACACACAAAGGTGGTTGCAAGGGATCCACCACCTTTTGAGTTTTTTTATTAATTATAAACCTTTGTATGTAGTAATATATACACACTGTGTATATAACACTTCTGGTAATTTAATTATTTGTAAATAATTTATTTTATTAATTAATGCTAATGATTTATTCAATGATTTATTTTTTACAGTGTTTTTTTGGTTCAAGACGATCTATGAAATTAAAGACTGTTCCGCGGCGTTTTGTGGTATACGAAAATGATGGTCGTTCAACCCTCGATCACCACTCCCCCCCTGTGTGAACCACTAGCGGACATTTTAAATGTCCTATAATTTTTCCCTGTGATTGGAAAGTCTGAAATATTAAACCTGAGCATTTTACGGTTAAAATGAGCGATAGAATCAATGAAGTATAAATTAGAATTTGCTATAATAAAATTTTAGCTGTGTGTGTGTGTTTTAATTTCTGAATATCGCTTCGTTTATATAAATTTGATGTTAATCATCAATTTTAATAATTTATTCTATGGTATATCCAAAATTGGTTTGAGAAAAAGGGTAATTGACTGGTAAACATCAAATACCATCCTTATTTAATCTCTCTAAATGGTTAGTGGCAGAATGAAGGTCGGTTTCATTATTTCCTGATAATTCCCGAATCGTGATGCAGAATGAATTGGGATGACCATAAATCGTGATTAATTCTCATCCATTAGTTTTGCTGTCCTCAACTATTGAGTTGCTATAAAGTATCCTGCTGGTGGAAATGATCTTTGCTAATTGGCGGTCTTTCGGTGCACATGTTTCAATGAAAGGATCACTCTTCACAAAGTTTGGCTGAACTTTGAGGGCTTTCATAAAGGCTTGTTACATAATGCTTTGGATATATTTGATCATATGTTAGATAATTGGATCGATTTGGCGATATTTATAGTCATGTGTGGGTTGATTCAGAATTTGTAGATAAGTTAAGGATCTTTATATTTAAAACATTTCAAATTAATCGAGGAAAATGCAAGTATTTCTTGCCCTTTGTAAGAATTCGTGCAGTGAATGACTAAGATTATTTTAGTTCTAGTTATTTGCTTAAGAGTAGTTGGAAACCTCTCTATATATATTGACAATGTTAAATTGGCTGTTTTGGATGTACCTTTTCTCAATCTGTTATATGTACATGCTTGAAAATTTTCATAGAATTAAAGTACACCTTTCTCATTATACTGATATAAGCTTTTAGCTAATTTTGAATTTTTTAATAACTTATGAAAAAATTTATCAAACATTGTGAAAGTTTACCCATTTTTCGCATAAAAAATTTGTAAAAAAAGTTAAGTTTGATTTTTTTTTTACAAAAAAAGCTCATATCAATATATATTAGCCATCATTATAAATAAATCATAAAAAAATTTACATACCTGTGAACAGTAGTTTCTCAGAAAAGGTACATCGAACATCAAAATTTACATTTTGAGATAAATTAATTTTAATGTATACAGTGAGACTTTTAATCGGCTTGGAAAAAGGCTCAATTTACAATAAAAGACACATATTTTGGTTTATATCATACGTTCAACTTTTAAGCAAAAACGAAGTACTTTGTTTACATTTTTCGCCATTCAAATGGGCGTGACCAGTTTCAACGATTATTTAAAAGTAGGTTTTAAGGGCTTCCAATTACCCTAGAGGTCAAAGTAAGGTATTTTTAGAAAGGCTCAAATCTATAATATGTGAAAATGTAAAAAAATCTCGAATTGTCAAAAAAGTCTTATTTCAGTTTTCTCCTTAAGAATCAAAATTATCAACGTCCATTATTTGTATTAAGATAAATTATGCCGGCCGGGCGAGATAGTGGTTAGTGGTACTGACTGCCGTGTCGAATGTTCAAGTTCGAATCCCAGAGAAGGTATGGATGCTGGTAAAAACATAGTGCCTTTGCGGCAAAGGGACACTAAATATTCATCGATCCGAAAGTTTCCTCGAGAGGTTTGTGGTAGGGGAAGAGGGGTATGAAAGGCCTCTGGACCACTCCCCAGTGTCTTTCCTCAAAATTGGGCAGAACGGTGCCAAAACGTGCTGTGACCTGCATGTTGATTTAAATGCTTGCTCTAAACATGCAGTCAACATGCTGGATTTTGCTCGTACTGTCACCTGCGGCCAAAACGATAGAGGTATTCTAGCCTTTTGCCGCGATGAATTTCGTGGGTCTCGATCTGACTTTGTGGATCAGGTGGCGTTAGTAACAACCCCGCTCGCAATAGATAAATTATCAAAGCTAAATATTCAAGTAGACTTTCAGAATGAATTCTAGTTCAGTATATATGATCTTTTCAAAATTACAAGGTTCATCCGTTTATTTACTTGGAATAGTTTTAAGAGGCGACTTTGATATAAGCAGAATGAAACTTGTGTGTGATGCTGCCAAATCTTCACTGAAACCAGAATAAACAATCGTATGTCGCGCCGCTCATCCTTTGAGGAGATTAAAAATAAAGCCGATGACCTTGAAATTTGCGATATCGAATTTAAATAAACTGCAGTATAATAGAATATCTCCGTTGAGATCCTCCCAAACCATATTTTTTGCTACTGATTATAAATTATGGTTTTATATAGCTCTGTTTGTTGCTTATCTGTTTGGATACAAATTTTCCCTGTAAAATCCCAGCACACAATTAATTTTACTTGGAACATATTAAAAGCAGACTTTAAATAAAATGAAGCATTGTTTAATGCTTTTAATCTTTATGTATTTTAATTGGTTTATTAATCTATGTATAGTGGAAATGGTAAAATTATTTGAATGCATTTTCGCATTCTACATTAAATTAATGGCTGTTCCATAAAAGTGTTTTTCATTTTTTTGCGAGAAGTTTCTCTCTCATAGAGGGATGAAATAAATCAAACGAAGAAATGCCGTGTAAAATTTAAATAATGTATATATTCACTGGAATAAAACGTGTTGCGGGGACATTTTTTGCTGGGTTTAACTAATGGGATAGCTTTTAGCAATTAACATGGCAAAAGGTAGCAACACAATACTGAGAGAGAAGACAAAGCAAAACTCAAAAGCATTCTTCCGTCTTATTCCAGAGATCTCAGCTTTTATAGTTTTATCTGCCGGAAGCTTCTCGAATCTTCGTTGATCATATGTTTCTCGGGGTTTAATATGCTAATTGGTCAGATGCGGTGGATGATGTAGTATTGCATCATCTCGCCATGAAGTGTGTCTAAGTGACAATGTTTAAGTAGATAAAGTTGTGGTTAAAATAGTATTTCCCGTGAAACGGGTGAAAGAAAACTGACACGAAATGTCTTGGAGGACCCAAGACTATCAAATTAAAGAAAATCCTTCGATAGAAAGTTTAAGTTGAAAATTATTACATGTATAACCTGTGAATGAGAGGAATATCAATGTTTATCAAGGAATTGCTGTTTTTTTATTAATAAAATATTATTAATATGTAATTTTCAATCTTTTTTAATTTTGAAGACAATTGGTTGATTCGATTTATCGTAAAATCCGGCGTATAATGCGGACTTCCAACGCAAAATACAAGATCGAAATTTACGGTTGCGCGTAATTTTGCTGGGTATAAAAATGGGAGCTTTAAAAATAAAAGAGTTGTAGAGTTCTAGAAGTGCTTAACTCTTTTTTCTAAAGTTTGGAGTAATACCTCGAATATAAATGACTTCATAACATAAGAGAATTAATTACACACGTACATTTCAGGTTTCTTCGTAAAAAAGGCTGCGCGTTTTACGGCCAATATATCTAAAAATTAAAAATTGCGACTTGTGAAAGTTCAGTTGCGCGTTATACGCCGGATTTTACGGTATATCATTGTAGAAAATGAATAGAAGACTATTGATGCATTTTTAGATAATGATTAGTTGAAAAGGGCTATTCCTTAGCTGATAGCTAATTATAGTTTCCACACTTAGGAGAATTTTTATTTATTTCATTGGATTTTCTGTATCGTATAATTCCTTCCTACAGTGTTCGACCGACAGAAAAATTTCTGGAAATTTCGAGCATAACGGGCAGGATTTATTGGAATAAACAAAGTATTTTTTATCTTTGTTCCAAAAATGAAGTTAAAATATTATTTATTCCACATAAAACGATGTTGTAATTTAAAACGAGAAAATTAAATGTTAATATCAATGCTTCATTATTCTTATAAAGCTAACTGAATTTCAAAATTTTTCGTTTAATACTCTGCATGATTCGGTGTTGGCACTGAAAAAAATATCTTAATAATACATACATTTCTTTCCTTTTGGTCATCGAACAATATCAGTCTTTATACTGAAAAGAAGAGGGAAAATATTTTGGTTAGAATTTCACCGACTCTCTTCCAAATAAAGAAAACGACAGAGAATAACTCTTTTCTGCGATTTTTCTTGGGAAAGATGATTGGTCATTGGAATTCTTGCTATTTCAGTTGGCTTTTTTTTACCTGTTAACTTACTGATGAATTCAAAATGAGAGAATTTTTTCTTGATTTTATTTATTATATTCTCAATTATAATTGAAGAGTTTCGTAAATCCTTGATTCAAAAATCTGCGAAATTTTTTTCTAATTGTAGAAAAAAAATACTCTACATGTAAAATCAATCATTAGCAACAAAAAAAATTAAATTGGGGTTTTTTCATTTATTTACTATTTTTTTTATGGGTTTTGATGAACTTCGTTTATATTTCTATCAAGTGATTGGGTTATACACTGCTGGACAATTGCTAAGGACGGATAACACTATCATCCATAGCAACCACAAAATGAAATGAAGCAAAATGTGGAAAATTAGAATAAGTGCGGGATATTAGTAAGAAGAAGTATGAGTATGCAAATTTTTTTTCCACGTCTGTTCATCACGTGATAGCGTTCATAAGAGCTTTAAAGGTTTTGACGCGTGTGGACAGTTGTTGTTTCAAGTCAAAGTTTTACAGGAAAGATTTAATAGACGAACTTAAAATTTTTGGCATGTCTTCCCGACATCACATAGATGATTTTATGCGTGGCCGAATTATTGGAAAGATCGAAGAAGGGCGAAAAATAACAGATGTTGCCAGGGAGTTCGACATCGCTCACAGCGTTGTTTCACGGCTGTGGAAGTCATTTAAACTACTGGAATGTGTAGTAGACGGCACGGGGGAGGTCGTATTAGAAGTACGACGCCTGCAGAAGACAGATAAATCGTCCTATCAGCAAAAAGGAACAGGCGCACCACAGCTCAGCAGGTGGCAAATCAGTTTCTTGCTGCCTCGGGAAAGCAGATCTCCCGAAAAACTGTTGCCAGACGTTTGAGGGGAGGAGGACTATACGCACGCAGACCTGTTGTGTGTGTCCCATTGACCAGACAGCACCGTACTGCCCGTTTGCAAATGGTGTGAGCATCACAATTGGACTGAACAGGACTGGGCATGCGTACTATTCTCAGATGAGAGTAGGTTCAGTCTGTCATCGGATTGTAGACGCCAACTGATCTGTCGCGAGAGTGGTACTGCTTATCGTCCAGAAAATATCCAGGAAAAGAACCGATATCCGACATGCAGTATCATGGTGTGGGCCGGCATCATGATCAATGGCCACACGCGCCTACATGTGGTTGCGAATGGGACTAGGACGGGCCAACGATACATTGATGAAGTTCTACTTCCTCATGTTCGTCTTTTCCGTGGTGCTGTCGGTGATAAATTTGTTTTTATGGACGACAACGCAACATGTCATCGAACACTCGCTGTTCAGGATTGTCTAGACAGCGAGGGTATTCAACGTCTCGTATGGCCAGTGCGTTCTCCAGATCTAAACCCCATCGAAAATGTGTGGGATGCTTTGGGGAGGCAAGTTGCTGGTCGAAACTATCCTCCGACAAACAAGAACACCCTCATCCGTGCACTCGCAGAGGAATGGGATAAATTGCCTCAACAGCTGCTGGATAATGTTGTGCAAAGTATGGTACGACGTGTGGAATGTTGCATCACACTCCACGGTGGACATATCCCGTACTGATACCTTTCTTTAAGGTGCCTGCTGACTTTTAGATGCATTGTTCCATTTCTCCGTACGCAGATCAAATGAACATTTTTTTTCTTTCAGATGTTTCACAGCTTTTGTACTTTCCAGAACAATAAATATTCTTTATTCTAATGTCTGAACAGTGTGGCAACTATATTTTATCCTACTAGGCCTCATGTCTCGCTTAATGTTATGCTACATAGCAATTGGTGATCCGTCCTTAGCAATTGTCCAGTAGTGTATAAGATGTTGAGTTATTTCATATCGTAGTATTTTTCAATGACTCATTTTTTTCTTTGTTAAAATAAGTTTTTAACTTATTTTGTATTGTTTTCGAGATTCAAAATTTGCTCGAACGTTGCGACATTTTAAAATGATATTTTTTGTAAAACAAATCAGACTAAATGTCAGTTTTTTAATGTCCTGTAAAGAATTGAAAGTGGTGCGCAAGATTCTTTATTCTGTTTTAAATAGGTGTAGAAATTTTATTAAAAAAATACATTTAAGAAATGAAAAAAAAATTAGAACAAAAATTAGATTTTAACATTTCGCGCCATTTTACCCTAATCTTTTAAAAATTATTATTACTATTATTCTAATATATGATTCTGATAGTATTCAGAAGATTATAGTTTCCCCTTTCTTTTTGTAATTTTAAACATTTGTAAACGACTTGAAAAATTAAAATTTATAATATGAGGGAAATTTCTCTTGAAACGTATCTGAAGTGTTTCATATATACAATTAGTTATTTTATGAACACTTGACGGTATCTTGTCAAACTGTACTCAGATTATTTGTGCAGCCTTTTAACCAATTAAAATAATTTATGTTGATTTTAAGCTAGTTATCTATCCAGTATTTTTTTTTTTTTTTAATAAAGCGTGTTATTTTATAAATTACACAAATAAGCATCGAATTGAACAAGCATCGTAAGCCAAAAAAATGGTGAAACTAGCGACGAATTCTGACATCTGTATGTAATTCTGGACGAATAGCGGGGTACACAAATGAGTAGATAGATGACACAGACGAAATCTTTTAACCTCAATAGTCACGTGACTTATCTCCCACCCCGCACCCGATATCGGTGTTCCCCGAGTTATCGTTTAGCTGCTACTCATCTTTTCCTTTGACCGGTGGATTTTTGAACCGGTTGTGCGACCCTATGCCTTGATGCAATCTAGTGCATAAGACGATTTATTATTTTTTTTCAACTTTTCTTTTATATAATCTTCTTAAATCGTCTGCAAAACGATTTTTTTTTTTAATTCGCTTTTCTGAAGCCAGGCTAGACCGCTCTCTGAAGAGATTGAAATCTCGTGGCTTTAAAGATATATACCTATGAAGATATTATTACTGTTCTGAAATAAAAAAAAATCAGATTGAGCTTTTTTTACGTCCCCCTCGTCACTAGCCTTTCAATTTGTTCTAGTTGAGAGAAAAAATTGCCCTCCCCCTTTTTTTTTTAAAAAAATTAGGTTAAGTTTCATTGTTAAAGATATTTTTTTATTGGTGTGAAAACTTTAATTTTTTAATATATGGGGGGTGGAATGTTCTATGTTTCCACTATTTCACCAAAAAACAAGTTATGAAAATCGTACTTATTTGTTTAAAGTTGGGGAAACGAATAAATTTAGTTCCAAGATAAACGATAAATTTTTACCCACTATTTTAAAGAAATTTAAGAGCTCGGTTATCGCAGAATTATTATTCTAGTATGGATTCCAAGTAGCTTAAGATATTTGAGGTTTGCATAAACGTTTCTGTGTACCAAAGTCGTTACATGACACGATATGAAAGGTTTTGACTGCCAGATACCTGCTTGCATGTAATTATCGATATCTGAAAGGCTTTTAAAATGTAGATGTCATCGCCAATAGCTTTTTGTGTATCCATGTAATGCAAATTAAAGCAAATCAAATTATTAAATATTTTGTGTAGGAGTGGGAAGGCCCATTGACACCAGCTAAGGGGAATGGGTAGTTTCCCCTCCCCTTGGAATGTGGAATGGCAAGTGGCAGGGATTCGGTCTTTGGGTACGACGGAGTGAAGTCATGTCCGAGTGTTGCTAACTGTATAATAACTGTTTTCTTTAAATGTTTTTTTTTTTAATAAACCTTAATTTTTAAAATTTAAATGCCAGGTTTTTTTTTAATTTGTTTCCGTGCCCATTGATTAGAATCAAACTTTACTGGCGCAGCCGTTAATGATCGAGTCTTAGTGGAAAACCCCACAGGAAGAACGTTCCAGAAATTTCGAGTTTTCTGGATTCCCACGTGGAAATGAATCAGGTAAGAGTTTTTGCTTGCAACTCCCTGTAATGTAAGACGAGAGAAATTTATAAAATTATACTGTTAATATCCATTTATTAAGAGAGAATTTTGATTTTATTTTTTTGTATACGTCAGTGTACGTTTTTTTTTTGCTCTGCATATCCATGCAGTTATAACTTGTTGAACGCCAGTTCAATTTTGAATTAATTATATACATCAGTATATATATTTTATTATTCTTGTTCCATATCAATGGAAAGTAAGTTTTAGAACATCCGTTCTAAAAATTAAGAAGCTTCAAAATCATTAATTCTCTCAGTATATTATTTTATTGCATATCCATGCAGTTATTTATAAAATTTTGAACGCCAGTTCAAATTTCAGTTATTATATATCAGTATATTTTTTTATTATTTCTTGTTCCATATCAATGGAAAGTAAGTTTTAGAACATCAGTTCTATGAATTAAGGAAAACTTCAAAACCATTAATTCTCTCAGTATATTATTTTATTGCATATCCATGCAGTTATTTATAAAATTTTGAACGCCAGTTCAAATTTCAGTTATTATATATCAGTATATTTTTTTATTATTTCTTGTTCCATATCAATGGAAAGTAAGTTTTAGAACATCAGTTCTATGAATTAAGGAAAACTTCAAAATCATTAATTCTCTCAGTATATTATTTTATTGCATATCCACATGCAGTTATAAAATTTTTGAACGCCAGTTCAATTGGGAATTATTATATACATCAGTATATATATATATATATTTTATTATTGTTCCATATAAATGGAAAGTGTTTTAGAACATCAGTTCTATAAATTAAGGAAAGATTGTATGTTTTTTTTTTTTTATTGTATTTATTTATTTTTGTAATGCACAATAATAAGTTCACGTCAGTGAATAGCAATTGAGTTTATTGAAAAATTAATGCTAAAGAATAATACTTATCTCATGTCAATGAAATTATTTTGTGCTTATGTACGCATAGTATTTTCGATTAATGTGAAAAAAATATTATCAGTTTAAATTGGAGAAAAACTACCGAATATATATTTTGTAGTGTTCTATTATTCCAGCCAGGAATAGATTAAGTGGTGCATGTCGGTTATATTTTAAGTGATTATATTGTGTATATCAGAAATAGGTTAGGAGATTATTGTGTGTCAATAATATTTTAAGTGATTATTGTGTGTCAGTAATATTTTAGGTGATTATTGTATATCGGTAATATTTTAAGTGATTCTTGTGTATCAGTAATATTTTAAGTGATTATTGTGTATCAGTAATATATTAAGTTTTATTTATTAGTTATTTAAGTACACTTGGTATATTGCGAAATATATAATACATTATTCTGGAATTCCTCCTAATTCATTGAGTGTTGTGTTAGTGTAGCGGATGCTTATTGTTGTGTGTTTTAAACAAAGATATATTTGTGGTGTTTAATTTTTAGCAATCCCTTCTGGGTGTTATTTCATTTGATTATTTGTTTAGTTGCGGTATATTGGAAAAAGAAAATTTTCAAATGGCATTTTTGGAGAAAGCTAAAAAGCAGGATTTAGTTTTGTTGGCTGAGGAGTTAGGTCAAAAGGTATCAGATAAAATGACGAATATAGAGCTAAGGAATATCATAATCGGTAGCAAAGATTACGAAGAAGAGTTCGTTAGAGATCAGTTATCTGTTATTTTAGAGGAACGCTTTGAAAGGGAAAGTGAGGAAAAAATCGCCAGGCAGCTCGCAATCGAGGAGGAAAAAATCGCCAGGCAGCACGCAATCCAGCAGCTGCGCTGGGAATCAGAATTGAATGAACTGCGGTTAGAGATCGAAAGTATTCGGTCGAATGTCAAGCGGACGAGTTGTGCAGAAGATCGTAAGAAGACATCTTCAAATTACCGAATTAGTATCGGGAGGGCCGAGGAACATGTGAGGGAAACGTCTCCTGCTGTGTTGATGGCTGAAGCTACGATACCAGTAACTACTCCTATCAAGGAAGAAAAGGGAATGGACGATTTAAGGGTTGTTTACGTCAAGGTCAAGGGTGAGCAAGAAATGGTGAATGCTGTCATAGACACAGGTGCCCAGATGCCCGTGGTAAGACCAGATGTTGTCGAAGGACAAAGCATTAATAATAGAGGGTCAATTCAAATAACGTCTGCATTTGGGGAGCATGAAATGGGTGAAGTAAAAGATTCCAACATGGAATTGAATGACTTTAGGCACGGTGTTGTGCCTGTCTCTAAAAATTTGGTTAACGACATGTTAATCTGTTCCTCTGATTATGAAGTATTAATAGAAAACTCGCAAATGATTCGCAATCCTGCGAAACTTCGAGAACCTTCAAAGAAAGAAGGAATTATTAGTTCAACAGATTCAAAATCAGTTTGCAGCCAAGAAGTGGTCACCGATCTACTTCCTGAGACACAGTCTTTATTGAATGTTCCAAACGGAGATTTGGTTGCAGTAAAAATTAATGGATCGAATGTCCAAACAAATGGACAAGGTATAAAAGAAAGCAAGGGTGAGGTTGTCTTAACTTGTGAATTTAAAAAGGAATCTTGTATAGTACTAGGCGTGGTTGCCCCCGTAAGGAATGTATTCCTAATTTTATTGACTCAACCCAGGTGCAATGTTGTCGTGATCCAATAACAGGAATTGTTAATTTGGAGTTGAAGGCAGGATTGAAAATACTTAAGGTTCGCGAGGATATTTTATGGACAATAACATGCGTTGATTGTTTTTTGTCACTCTTGGGACTGAAAAGGATTTTTCTTGCTTTCATTTTACATAGAAATTGGAAGAAAAAGAGAAAGAGAATTTTTTAAAATGTTTAAACCTGGTACAATAAAAGAATTAACGTTTGGCTGAAGGTTTAAGCATGTAAAAGTAATGAATTATTCAGGTTGCCTGCTCCTGTTAAATAGATAAGATTTATGCCAATGATTATATATGTACTTAACGTTTTTCAGTACCATAATTTCTGGAAATTTCTAAAGATTAAAACTTTGGCTTCTAAATATGCTTTGCTAGTACATGTCGTATAATTATTTTAGATTTTATGATATATTTTTGGTAACTTCTTTTTATATTTTAATATTTTTTTTTGAGTATTTTTTGTGTTAAAACTTGTACGGATATTAATTTTCTAGCATATTAATGTGATTTGTAAATCTATTTCTTGGGAGTTGTGTTAGCAAAAGCTCTTTTTACATGATACCTGAAAAAAAAAAATTTCTCTCGTTATCTTGTTTCTTGCCATGTATGTGTGCATGTGTTTTTTTTTATAGTTTCTTTTCAGCTTCATCGTCCTGGAATGACGGATGAGCTTTTTAAGGGGGGAGGTGTAGGAGTGGGAAGGCCCATTGACACCAGCTAAGGGGAATGGGTAGTTTCCCCTCCCCTTGGAATGTGGAATGGCAAGTGGCAGGGATTCGGTCTTTGGGTACGACGGAGTGAAGTCATGTCCGAGTGTTGCTAACTGTATAATAACTGTTTTCTTTAAATGTTTTTTTTTTTAATAAACCTTAATTTTTAAAATTTAAATGCCAGGTTTTTTTTTAATTTGTTTCCGTGCCCATTGATTAGAATCAAACTTTACTTTTTGTAATTACTGTTTTATCTTTGTGGTAATTTTTAAATCGGAAGTATTTTAATATGAAAATAAACTATCACTATATATATAGAGAGAGAGAGAGAAAATTTGACTGTTTTAATATATAGGAATTTCTCAAATTCGTTAAGAAATAGAAGCAAATAAAAAATATGGTTATTTAAAATTTGAGAGTATATTTTTAGAATTCTTGTATGTTGTGTTCATTATAAAAAAAAATTAATCTGTTGATTTTTGAATAAAAATAATTTTCTATAAACGCAGACGCGATTTTTCTCCAATGCGATAAATAAAATTTAATGTGAAGAATATAAATTCATTTCACTTTAAAAAATGTTATCCGTTTATTGAAGAAAAAATTAAGTGTTTTCCCTTGCACTAGAAAAAGTGTTTGTAAATATTATACTAATTCTACAAATTTTTATTTGTTCTGTAATCGGTTACGCCAAATAATTCGCTCACAAAATACTTGAATCTTTGAATTTTTCGAAACAAAATATATATGTTAAAATATTTTTTCTTAAAAAAATGGCATCACAAAGCGAAAATTCTGTTGCATAAATATTCGTGAAAGCAGCCATGAATAACATCTATGAGGAAGGTCGAGTCGCGGTAAGTGACTTGCCCAAAGAAAACATTCCACGCACACACACGCTTCTCATCGTTCTTTTCCTTAGCACATGTTCGAAGTGTAATTCCCCCCCCCCTTTCCAAGTGCGGAAGAGAAAAAAAAGAATGAAAGGGGGTTGAAAAGAAAAGTAAAAACAAACGTACTTTATATCTGGGTGCAGCAAATTATTTCCTGAGATTATTGCTATCCATAAAAGTATACAATTTACACCTTTTTCTTTTTGTCTCGTTGTGTAATGTTTAGTATAAATTCCATTCTTTGCTTCTTTTTCCACTTTCACATCTAGTTAATGAATTTTATTCTTTTATATTTTATTAAATGGTGGAAGTACTTTAAATTTTTAGAAGTATTTTGTAGGGGATAATTTTTTTTTTCCTGTTTTGGAAAACTTTTCCCTCATAAATAGATAAATAAATTGGACAAATTATTTCTGTAGTTTTCGCTATTTTCTACAAATGATGAAACATTTTTTTGTTTCATACTTTTATGATGCAGTTTGTATAAAATAGTTAATATGCTTGAAATTTTGAGAATATCACTTTTTCGTTGGAAGAAAGAATAAAAAGTTTGAATTTTGATTTTTACACATATATGGAATATTTTGTTCTATTCTCTCTGTGTAAGAAATAATAACACATGTAAAAAAAATGACTTTTTTAACATGGGTTTTCTTTTAAATTTCACACTTTGCATAACATAATTTTTTAATACCTTAAAATTTAGGGTGAATGGGAACGTTGAGTCAGATTGAATTTATTTAATAATTAGTTTTAATAATTTAAATCTTACGATAGGATATTTCAATTTGCTGGTTTCAATATTCAACCGTTTCACGTTATAAACAATGGGAATTAGAAGTAAAATTTTAATTCCTCAAATAATTGCTTTTAATCAGTTAAATTTTATTAATTTTAGTTAAATTATGGTGTTGTCATCCAAAACAATCGTGTGTAGAAATTTTCAGCTCAATTGAATGCTTTAAAATGCGAGAAAAAAGTTTTTAAAGTTTTGACCTAGACGAAGTTACAATGTGAGTTAAAGAAAATCCATTAAAATACTATACTGATGTTCAACAAAAATGTTTGTGGAATAAAAAAATCAGAAGCTCCCCTCACATTGGTGGTTAAGTTAAGAGAGTGGGGCTCTAGTTCAGATATTATCATTGCCACTTGACCGTGGTTCAAAATTATGAGATCCGTCGCGAACAGTTCTCGTGTAGCTTTTATAGGGAGGCATTAATTTCCAATCAATCCCTAGTCAATGTTTTGAAACTGATAATTTCCAACTTATTGTTTCCGCTTCGCCGGCGCAATCGATGAAGTCGCAAAATGATACAACAATTTGCTGAACAGATTATTCCCACTGGTAACCAGTTGGTGTGGTGTGGTAGTTAGGAGAGGGGGGTGCCAGCTCAGGTGTCGTCCACGTCACTTGACCATGGTTCAAAATTACGTGGTCCGTCGCCAAAAGCCCTCGTGTAGCTGAACAGTGCGACGTTAATATTCAATCAATCAATCAAACCCACTGGTAACCTTTTAACACATTTCAAAACAAGTCGTGGTGTTTTCGTATCAGTTACGTCTTTTTCATAATACATCAGAAATGGATGAAAATGCAACGAGAACAAATATTTACATTTTTTTATATGTACATTGTTGCTGTAACAATTCCCGCCACACAGCTGTGAATCGGCTTCTTTGTGGATCACCACACGTGCATTGATACCGGCAACTTTAAAATTATTGCGCGGTATTGTCTTGAATCTCCCTGGCAACCTTTGAAACTGCGAGGGACCCCTTGCCGCCACTAGCCGGTTGTAACTGGGAGCTAAAGACGCCGTCCTCTGTCATTCCCGAAGCCAGAGAGTTTAGAGAGAGAAGGGAGATAGGAGGGGCTGAAAACATATTCGTTCAGAAACTCCTCCCTCACAAACCACATCATTTGAACTCTAAAAATCTCTTTAATAAGTTTAATAACTTCAATGTATAATCTGTAAATAATAGTTATGACGTAAATAAACTAAAAATTTAAATTAATCAATATCACGGTACCATTATTTATCTCAAATGACACATTGACAATTAAGCCTGCTTAGTGAGATTTGCGCCGCAAAAAAGAAAAGTATCCTATTTTCTATCTTTCGCGAAAAATCTAAGCATGGCTGGTTTGTTGTACTAATACTGTTAAGGATTAATGCCCTTACCCCATTTTTTCGTAATTAAATATGAGAAATCTGATAAATGTATTACATTATATTAAGAAGAGTATAGGTATATTTTGTATATCTTGTTGTAACCAATGGGAAATACTGAAGGCGGTCATAAAAGTAAAAAGAAAAAGAAAATATATTCATGTAGATTGATTTCATTTCTTATATATATATTTAGTTACCTGCAGCAAGTAAATTTTGATGTATAAAAAGCCTTTGGAAATCAGTCTTTTCGATTTTCGTTTTCAGAATATTCGATCGCGTTTCATTGAAAATTACTCGTACATGGAGATATATCGCAGAAAAAATAAACTATCCTATTTCCGGGTTAAAAAAAATATATTAGTTTAACTGAGAGTAATTCATACACAATATTCTTCTGAAAGAGAATATATAAATCCATTCTAAAATTCGAACTTTCTTGATTATTATGTGCAGCTATTTCATGAATTTCTTTTAAGAACGACATTCCTATCAAGTCAGTCAACTCTAAAAGCTTAAGTGTATTGTGATTCTATATAAGCCTAATTTGTTGTTGGTTCCTGAATTTTAAATCAGAATTATGTTAACACCTGGCAGGCCTCTACTCAGAGATTGATTGTTCTTTTTCGCCAGACGATAATTTAACATTCTGAGCTTTGATGAAATAATTTGATGCCATCCTACGCGTACGGTGTGTTGAATACAGAAATGAATGAGAAAAAAAAATTCTTTAAGGCCGTATAACGAGATATGTTATCTGCCTGTGATTTAATCAGTGGTAAATCTCATTTTTTTTTGTTACCCTTTTCGTGGTGAGTAATAATACATTTGATATCATTGATATAAATTCACCCTCTTGACAGACATTGCTCAATATAACGTCTCGGATTAGTTTTCATTTATTATGTATGCGTTATGATATTGTGTGTGAATATAACCTGTTTGAACCCAGTAGACTGCGGTTCTATGAATAATAAGCAGGACTAAAATAAATGTGAGCTTTGTTAGTTCAGAATTCTTTTTTGGAAAATTGGAATTCTTGAATTTGGCTTTGTGGGTGAAAATGGAACTCTTCATCCCGAAACTTTTTTTTTTTGCACTATTCTCGCAGAGAAAAAAAATGTTACTCCGGAACTTTATTCTTATTTTGTTTGCTAAAAAAATATTTCTGAGATTATAGTTTAAAAAAATGTTCGAAGAATCTTCGAGACTATTTTCCTTTGGGAAAACTTTTTTAAAAGTAGTTAACTTTCATGGTGAAAGATGGGAGAGTAAAGTTCACCTTGATTTTTTGGAATTAAAACCATCAAGGGATTAATGCTGTTTTCGGCTAATGGTAAAGACTAGGACTCAAATGATAAATATTTTTTTCATATATAAAAGTACTCAAACATTTTAATATTGTATTCTGACTTCACTATCCTGTAGAGCAAGGGTGGGTAGACTTTTCCAGGGTACGGGTTACTTCTAATTTTTTTAAGTTGTTGCGGCCCACCCAGTGGCGTAGGAAGGACCTCTTCCGACTTTTTACCTCTGTATTTTTTAAAATACCGCGTGTATACTCGAATCTAAGCCGCACTTTTTCTCTAATGTTAATGCTACTAAAATTCGGATGCAGCTTAGAATCGAAGTGAAAAATTTTGGGATGGGGTATGTAGAGCAATTACAGCTACATGCGTGCATTTAAAAGTTTGTAATACTGATAAAATAACTAATTATTCACTTTTTATTAGTTTTCCTTTTAAATTTATTTTAATTTCGTTAAACTGGATATTGATGAACCCTTTTACACTAGTTTTCATTTTGCACAAAATCGTGTTCAGTATTTGGGGCGCAGCCTAGAATCGAATAAATACAGTATTTCTCGACCTTCGTATGAAGGAATGATTATTAGGTCTTGGTGAAGGCGGTCACCCTAAAATGGCTTGGCGGTCCACCGGTCGATCGCGATCGACTTAATGCTCACCCCGGCTGTAAAGAATCACTTATTTTATCATACTACTCATTTTTATACGAGTTGACACATTTTTTCTTTCTTCAAATGCGTTTCGCATTTTTTCTCCTATACTATAATGCTAAATGAGCTATCCCTTTACATGTTAAATGGAAAAACTAGCTATTTATAAAATATTCTGAAATTTTAAAAACACTATCCTATAAACAAATGCATGCGTTAAAATGTCACAAATTTTTATAAAAACTGAAGCATTTTTTCTGTCCAGAAATGTGTTCCGCGCTAAGGTCACGCTCTTGTATATACGGCGAAAACAGCCTTAATAGATGTGTTATAACTGTAAAATGATTTAGAGGTGATATAATGACTGATTTAAAAGTTTAAAATTGTTCTCTCTCACCCTTCCGAACGCAACTTTTGTATTGGAATATTATTAACTTCCAACGTTATTATTAACTTCCGACGTTACTAAATATTCACTCAGTTGGTGAGGTATTGAATAAGAATTGTAGCGTGAAATTGTACAAATTCGTATTAAAAAATTATTTTATGTAATGTTAAATAAAGAATAATTCACAATCTTTATGAAATTTTTATTTCATTACTAGTTCTAAATCGAGTTTTTTTTTGCCTCAAAACATAAACACTCATTTCACGAAATAGAATTTTATATTCTGTAGTCACATCCGTTCGTATTTTTTATTGATGTTCTGATAAATGTCAGCAAACGATAAAGTTAGTGTGAATCTCTGGATAAATGGACCGCTGATGTAATTTTTTAGGAATTTTTCCTCCATTCCTATCTCTTTTTCCCGAGATGAATTGGTCTTTGCCAAGGTTGTAATACGTAATAAAATCTAATCTTCTTCGAAGGACAAAAAAAGAAAAAGGAAAAAGCAAATAAAAATTGAATTTTTTTCGATGTTTTTGCTTCCGTTCTGAATTTATTATGACATACAACCAACCGAGAATCAATAAACAATGTTCTGATGTCATTTCGTTATGTCGTTTGGAAATATATTTTTGACAATAAAAGTTAACAGGAAATTCAATTAATATTCATACTTCGGCATTATGGATTTTTATTACACGAAAAAAATATTTATACGATGGTATTTTGCAGTGTTATCTCATTGTTTATCCTTTAAATGGATCAATTTTTACTGCCTTAATAGAAATGGATTTCAAATACAAATTATGCAAATAATTTTTAATGAAAGTTTATTCTATAAAATATTTGTTTTATCCCTTGGGTTTTATTAGGAAATTAAAATAAAGTTAATCCTTTTTTTCAAAGTTTAGCTCATTTGTTTTTAAATGGAACTCTCTCTCTCTGTTTATT
Organism: Trichonephila clavipes; assembly: GCA_019973935.1. NCBI lineage: Eukaryota > Metazoa > Arthropoda > Arachnida > Araneae > Nephilidae > Trichonephila > Trichonephila clavipes. The sequence goes on along the minus strand of BMAU01007862.1, from coordinate 497,038 downwards.
TTTTAAATATATTTTTATTATCTCATCAAATTATTATCGCAAGTGAAATTACTCATTTCTTTTTAATACATATTCTATTTGTGTCTTTAAGCGATTTATGCTTATCACATAATTGTATTCTCTTTATTTGGATTAGTATTTTTTCAAAGTGAAATCTTTTTTTTGTTTGAAATTAGGCTTAGCGACTGTTTATTTTTAATCAAGAAGCTGTTGAACCTAGTTTTGTTAAATTATCAATGAAAATAAAATGCGAACGATACGTTTTTAAATTTATTTAATCGCAAAGTTTTTTTTAAAAATAAAATTTTAGCTTTATGAAGTTTTTTTTAATAATCACAATTTGATCATATATGTTAAATTTAAATTCTGAGTTTTGTTCTTTTGCAGTAGAATATTATTAAAATGCTGTTTAAACGTTGCCATTTTCTAGAATTACTCTACTGAACAATTTCGAATTGAAATAACATTCGATAAAATGAAGAAAAGTGTTGTTCTATAAAAATCAGTTTATTTAACCATTCAAATGCATGTTAGTACTACGTTGGTTGTACGTTCTTGGCTCGCTCTATTGATTTCAGTAAAAAGAAGAAAAAATTCGTAGTATTTTTAAGTGGGTTGCTGAACACAATGGTACGATTTAGTTAGTAATGTAAACAGCTACGTCTGTAAATCTAATTTTTTCACCTGGTGTGTCAAGGGAAGAAAAGGCAATGAGAAAAATATACTAATGATGTTTAGATAAAAAAAAATTTCGAACTGAATTATTTTTTGAAAATATTGTTTGTATAATATCAAGGCTAAATTAAAAAAGTGATTTTTTTTTGAAAATTGAAATATTTATCCTCGTATGTTCCAAAGAGCATTCTTTAATCATTTAATTATGTAAGATGAAGGGGGAGGGGGAGGAAATGCATTTTTTTTTGTTAATCATTCGAAACATCTGACCCATTGTTATTTAAATAATAGTATGATGAGAATAATACAATGCTCGCCGTCCGATTCAATAAAAAAAATGGTTGTGCAAAGCAGTTTTTTTGAACAGGGGGTTGCGTTTTATAAGCGTGCGTAGTTTTAGAAATTTTCTCAAAATTTCTCGATATAATTAGAAAAATAATATTAATTCAGAATAAGTAAATAAATTTGTAGCGAAATAAAAAAAATTTTGATTTTTTTTTCAGATATTTTTTAACTATTGCCATTTTTAACTCGAAAATTAAAATCCATATTGCTTAGAAAGCTAATATTTTGTTTTATTGATTAACTAGTTTTTAACCATTTCTGTATTTGACTCTATAAATTTTTCTAATTTTCAAACATGTTTTAAATTGTATGGAATTGTCTGAAGGAAAAGAATGGTTAAATTACAACGTTATTGGCGTAAGATATCTCATTGAATTTTAAAAACATGTAAAAAAGTCCTAAATACAATGTAAGAAATTTACTTTTTGGTGAACCAGTTTCTCGATATATTCCGCTATTAAATTGTTTTACTTATTGATTTTGAATTTGCGTGTCCATGTAGAAATCGTGTTTTGCATGAGGAAAAAAAAAAATTGCTTGAAACATGAAAAAACTATCATTCTTTAAAAATGTGTGAATTTTTTAAAAGGTATGTTTTGCTTTTCCCCATCTAACGTAAACTTTTGATCTAAACCGAAAAAAAAAATCATAAAAAAATACCTTTTGACTGAAATATACTTCGATATAAACAGTTTCTTGCGGTTCATTTATTTTTTGCTCAATTTTTCTTTGTAAATATGCATGCCCCAAAGCTTCTTGAAAAGTTCTTTTTTCTCTTCCGACGCTTTTTTCCATATTTATGAACACCTGATTCTGAAAGGATATAAGCAAGATTTGCTTTCGGACTATCAACCGTCGGTAAAATTCTTTATGAAAGTAGGAGGGCCCAAACTGTCATTTTTCTTCCATTTTTTTAATATCCATCTGACTTTCTGTGCATTCTTTTTTATTTTCCCATCAGAATTTCTTTTTTTTTTCAATCTTTCGTAAGAAAGGCTTCCGAAAAACCAGTTTTTTCCCCATCAACCAAAAGATATAATTGAAAATTTTTTTTTTCATTTTGATTTTGTCGCGGTGATTTTTTTTTGTCACTTTTTAAGTGTCTTACGTTGCTTCAAGTCTTTGCGACTGGCCTTTGGCTCAACAGATTTTCCGAAGGGTTCTTGATTGTTTTTTTCCCAGCTACGTGTTTGTTTCCTTTTTGTCATGAGTTCTACTTGATTTTGTCGAGTTCATCTATTAAGAAAAAAAATTCTATAGAGTCTTTCTTTTTTAAATGTAGTGAAGTTCACAGTTTATGATCACGAGATGGAAAAATGCATCAAAAGTGCAATAAATTTTTTATTACTCCGTTTTGTATTTTTTGTCCTTTTTGCCTCGACGGATTTTAAATTTACAATCCTTAATTCAAAATATGTTGTTGTTGGCGTGTTCATGATGTGCAGATTGATAAAAAAGAAAGAAAAAGGAGCTTTAGATCGCTCCGAAGCTGTCGAAGACTGCTCCGGCAACTTGAACAGCTTCATCTGAGAAAATGAAATCTTCTAGGTATTCTGGGCTGATCTAGGAAAGCCTGGCTTTTGAATTGCTGGGCAACTGAGGATATGTTGTGGTGTCAGTTGAACATTAGAGCAGTTTGGGCAATGATTTGTGTAACTTCTTTGTCCGTCAGTTGAGATTTTCATTCCTTTTACGTGCTTTGCTCTAAGTCTATTACCAATGCTATTGAGAGCAGGGATGGAATATTTAAAATTATTGTTGATTAGTCTTTTCGGCTGGCAACTGCATTGGCGTCGATGGTGGTCGTGAGGTTAGATGATTGGGGACAAGCTCTGGATTCTTTGGCAAGTTAATCGATTTTCTCATTGCCGAGGATATTTACGTGGGCTCGTATCCATTGTAGGGTGCAGGATCTCTTTTTTTTTGTGTGATGATTTTGTCGATGGATTGAATGATTTTATGGCAGATTTGACGCTTGTCCTTCTGAATGGTCTCTATATTTATTCTTGCTGATCTCTTCATACAAGTAAAATTTTCCTCAAATATATCTTGATCCGGATATAACGAAAGTTTTCAGTCTGTTTGAGTTTTTTTTTAAATACCTTGGCTTGCCGCAATTTGCCCACTCCTGGTCAAATCTAACTTATCAAAACTTAAACTTGTAATTTTTTGTCGCATGGTCATTAAAAAAATTTCGATTGTTGTGTTGCAATAAATTGTAGAGAACTGAAAACAAGATTGGGAAGGTTTTTTTTCCCTTCATAATTCTAGAAAATCACAGTGGCGATGCTTCAGGGGTACGGTTTGTCGATGTTCGTATTAATTCTTGAAATGTTTTCTTTGAAATAATAAATAAATGAATAATACTTGCTAAAAAATATTTAACCGTTAAAATTTAAAATGTAGCCAAAAAAAATGCTTCAAACAGATTTACAACTAAAAAATCCGAAATCATTAAAAAATTGTTATTTGAAAATAAACATTTTAAAAGAATAGAGCTAAATAAAATAAATGGGAAATGAGATTTAAATTTCGTATTCCTAAAAAAAAATAACATTTCCTATATTTTTACCGTGTCCTAAAAACTTAAAGCCTAATGGTGTGAAATCAGTTTTTTCTTAATGAGCTGTGTATTGGTAACTAAGGTTTTGTAGACCCGGTAAGTCCCCAAATGTGAAAACTATTTCATGGTGACACCATCTAGTGGCGGCTCTCGGCTACCAAATTTGGATTCTTGAATTAATTTCAAGTGAAGCTCTTATCGGATTTAATATTTCCGTGACTAAATTTTGCCCAAATTCAATCAAATACTCATAAACACTGAATTGTTCTTGCAAAAAGGTAAATTATACGCGAAATACTTCAATTGATTTCAATAAAATAATATATTGTTTTTCAGTTATTTTTCATTTTAAAATAGTTATGGAAAAATTTCTGTCAATCGCGTGAGAGCTTGTAATTTTTATATCAGATAATTCAATTTTTTTTTACAAAAATAAATACCGAGTTTTGGGGAAGTTCCTATTAAAGTATCATTTAACCATAGACAAAAACGGAAACATATTCTTAAAATAACGTTTGCTACCGGTACATAAATATGTCGTATTCATCACGTGTTCTTTCGAAAGTTATTGTAGCTTCAAAACTGGTTAAAAATAAACCTCTCCCACACAGTAATATTTGTCCTTCGAAGTGAGAACCTTCTGTGTGATTGTTCAAATAGTTGTACGAATTGCTTCTCAAACTGTAGTTATGACGTAATTCATTTTTCTTCCGTTGCTGGCTTTAGTCTTCCGAATTATGATGGAAGATCGAAAAGAAAGTTTATATCTAAATCATGTAAAGCAGCTGTCACGTAAATCCATCCGAATAACGGTATACAGAATTTTTTTTTTTACCCTGCTTCAGGGTCACGGACACAAACAAAAGTTCGAATATATTCTCTCGTCAATTCCACTCTTATAAATCCAATCCCAACAGAGAAAGCTTCGTACGTTAGAACAACAAGAAAACTGTCAAATGTATCAAAGAACAAGGCGCAAACGATACTCTTATTTTATTTCTATTTTGTTCTTTCCTGAGGGCAACAGTTCAACCACACCGCTGGAACTTATTGGAACTCTTGAGGCAAGGAGAAAGAGATTGGTTGACAGTTGCACAATAGAATTTTTGTGATCCAATTGGTGGTACGTATGGTGAGAGTTTTTCCAAGCTTTATTTTCATTCCATTGAAGTTTGGAAAAGCAATTGAATAAGGTGTGGCATGAGCATAATGTGCTTGCAACTGAATTATTTCAAAGAGTTGCATTTTTGTTAATGGCAGCAGTCATAACATTGAATCCGTTATTCCAAAGAATAGTGCGTATGTTTTTATAAACATTTTCTATATCGAAGAGTGAGGGGCGGAATTCTTTAAAATCTAGCGTAATCGTCCGGTTGACAAGAATGCTTTTTTAATATTTTATTTGGAGTTTTCTTTATGGTTTACTGTCAGTTTGTAAAAAATACCGAAACAACGAACCTAACTCACGGAAATAAATGTACAGAATTTCTTTCATTCAAAGAGAAAATATTGTGTGTAAGAGTTTTATTTGTTAATTTGTGGAAGCGTGAAGTAGTGAATTATTTTCTCTTGTTACTATTTGTATTACAGTTTTTTGATCTACTATTGAAGAATAAATATTACATTACCTCCAATTGACTAATTGTTTTCTTGGGAGAATCCGGAAGTCCATTATTTTCTTATCAGATAAAATATAATTGTGACGTGGACATTTCATTTTAAAATACTGTTTTTTTATTAATTTAAAATAGGTCAAAATATACTAAACGTAGGTCCTTTTTTCGTAAAATTGTGTTAGACTTCGACGTAAAAATGTAGAATGTGATAACTATGCTTATCGTGTATTAAAAATTATTTCCTAATTTTCTTTTCAATTGAGAATAGAATTCGATAATAAAGCTGATAAAGATTTTTAAAAAATAAATGGCAACAGAGAGAAATTTGTCGCTTGCTGCCTAAGTCACACTGAAAATTTCAGTTAGTTATACTTGCTACTTAACTTTTGTCTGTTTTGATTTTGTATTGCGACCTGTGAATAAGCGTTATATTACCAACGCACTTTAAAGCAACTCGAGGGCTGTTGGCAACGAACCTCATAATTTTGTTCCATGACGGAGTGACGCGCACGACACCTGAGCTGATACCCCATCACCCTGTCCAAACTACAATACCACACCAACGTGTGAGCATTGAGCTTTGAAAGATTTAACGTGCATCGCGGCTCCCTCGCACGGCTGGTCCTCGGTGGCACCAGCACTCGAACCCGCGACACTGATCACGAGTTCGCGATCATAGCCACTAGGCTACCACGACCTCTAAAAATTGCTCCTGTGATAGTTTTCTTTTTCTATTATTTTTCCTTATTTGTTTTATTTTTTTATTTTAACCCGGGAGCAGGCGCGCACTTAATGCTAACGTTAATGGTCGCGCTGGGTGACAGTCACGCCAATCCTTTTTTTATAATTATTTTTATGCTACTCGTGAAAAATCATTGTTCTAGTGAATAGTTTAAGAGAAAGTGTACTTACCTACTTATATAATTTTTCTTTGATAATTGGAGAAAAAATATGAAACTGGATCAAGTTTCAAGTGTGCGGTACTATAATAAAGGACAGAAATCAGACACTTTTCGCTAATATTACGGGAATGTTATTTGCAAGCAAAACTGTCATGTTTTGTTCTTGTAGTTTTATTGTCCTTGGATGACTGACAAATAGCATGTTGAACTTTTTCTTGTCTTTTTTACAAGGCGAAGTGTGTCTTGTGCTACACTTACGGCTTTATATTTTTCTTGATGGAGTTCTTTAGGTAGCATTTGAAAATTTTCCTTTCAACTCATGTTCATCGCTTTTCTCAAATTTACTTTCCCTAACTTGATTAATATGCATTATTTCAGCCCTTGTTTGATCAGTTTCAACTTCCTTCAATAGAGATCACAGATGCCCATTTCTTTTTTTTTTATATTCTGCTCCTTAGCATTTGTAAACCATGAGTCGTACAACACATCCAACAAAACCACTAAGTTGTTCACATGGAAAAATATAGCATGTTTTTAGGAAATATTTTGGAACAAACGTAATAGAGCGGAGAATTCAGTTAAAACAATTGCCTTAAGATTGTAAAAAAACGTTTGCCACTCCCAATAAAGAGGGAGATAATGTGACAAAAACATTTTAGTTCCCATGAATACTGTCATATAGGAGGATACCGTCCAAGTCATTGGTAACAAATAAACATTTTTCCCAGAATGGACGATTTCGTGAGCCTGGGGTGATTCTGTGCTCCGGGTTAAGGATCAAATTAATATTTGAGATCTTATTTCATACCCTTTATTCGCTTCTTTTTTTCGTTTGGAACTAAATGAACTTATCTATTGTACTTTGAACAAATTATTTAATAGTTCAATTTTTTTGGTCCGCATTACTCAACCCGAAAGTGTTTGTTCTCTTCTGCTTTTTATCATACCGAACGAAGAAAAATTACAAGATAATTATGTGATTTCTTTCATTCCGGATATTTCTCTTCAACAACGCCTCATTAGCACCGCATCCAACGAATTTTCGCCCGGATATGTTTCGGCAAATTATTATCAATTTACAGCCTTTGCCCAATTCGTCATCTCTCTCTCTCTCTTTTAATCCCCTTTCCCGCTCGTTTTCTGTTTATTTACACTGATATAAAAAGGACGTCTTTTATCTCCTCTGTTAAACCTCTGTAATCAGGGGATAAATTTTGGTCTATTTGGTCGGCGTCCTTCAGCGTTATGAAGATGTTTTTCTTTCTTGCTTTCTGTCATCTCGTCCTCTTCCCCCCTCTTCGTCGTAATAATGAAGCGGTTTGTGTTCGTAATTTTTTGGCACTTTTTGTATTTTGTCGTTGATATGAAAGAGCATACAGTGAGAATACATAGTCGTTTGTTAATGTAAAAATAAAAATGTTGTGTTTTCTTTTTTTCAGAGGTCAGTTTATTTAATAAAGGATGTCATTTATTTATATCTATCATGAATCACTTTAAATTTCTTTTTTTTAGCAGCATTTAAAATGTTTTATCACTAAACAGCTACGGTGCGTTTAAAGCTATTCGTAATAGAATATTACTCTATTGCAAAGGTACCGGAAGGCCTGGGTTTGATGCCTGATACCACCAAATACCCTCCGAGCACACACGGAGTACGTGCTCTTTAAATCAGTGGGTCCGAATGTCTTATGGGCTGACTGGACAATATTTCTCTTCCCTTCAGTTCCATGCCTAAATTGTGTAGGTGGAGATAGGTGGTGTCGCCATCTATCGTCCCTTCGGGGGAATTTCTCCGAGCTAAATCATGTCACCTGTATGGTGCTCAAGGTCAACGGCAGGTGTACATTTAGCCCCTTGCCATGAATTTCGTGGGCCTCGTTCTGACTACGTCAGACAGGTGGCATTAGAAACCACAACAGCTATTGCAAAGGTGAGGAACCTGCGGTCACCGTGAGTTTTTTGTGTGGCCTTCATAAAAGGTAGAACTTGCATAAATTAATTTTTAATTATAAAGAAAACAATAATTTGCAAATCAATGGAATTAAATTAAAATCAGGATGAATGTATGATCTATAATTTCAATAACTGCTTGTGGGAATATGGGAATGGTCAATTGTACACTTCAAAGGTTAGAATGCCACCTTGTGCAACATGGCAACACTACCAGACATGCTCACTTAGAGAATCAATTAAGGCTTCGCGTAAGGAAGCTTGATATGTGGATGGATTTAATAATTTTAATTTATAATTGTATTTAAATATGCCTTCAGAACACAATAGTTACACCAAATAAGGAATACAAAGCGAAATATGTATGAAAAAACGCGAGAGAAACACACCACAGTAACTGGTATCCATGGGCTGATACTGGTCCTCGGCCTGTGTACCCCTGGTCTACAATGATCTTTAAAAAAAAAATTCTTGAAGTATGTCCTTATGGGAAAATTTCTTCAGATATATATATATATATAAATACTGATAATTTCAATAACTGTTTTAATTTCATTTCATACAGATTTGTATTTAATTCGTATTTGGATGGCTTAAATTTGTCACGTAATGGCGTGCGTGATCTCATTTCTCGAGATGTTCAGAATCTTCTTAAATTTGCTTTTGTAACACATTAATTGACAGATGAAATAATTTAAATTTATGATAGTTTTCAGAGTTTTTTAGTCATTTTATGAAATTTTTATTAATATTTTGAATGCTGGAGACTATGCATTGCATAATTCAGTTATTTCTAATTAAAATTTTTCTTAGATGACATTCTATTTTAATTGTTCAACCTTTATCTTTTTTGGTACAATACTGTGTGATCTTCAAGCTGTTAATATCTGTATTTCGGATTATAAATATTTGACATCTCCTTTTTGGCATCAGATTAAAAATTTGTTTGTCTGTAAAACATTCAAATTAAATCTTATTTTTAATTTCTAAATTTCGCAAATTTAATAATAAATTAATTTGCGTAGGAGATAGTTAAAGATTTATTACTCACTGGGAAAAGGTGATTTTGAATTATTTAGTCATATCTCCATGGTATAACAGTGTGTCTTATGGCTTCTAGAGGACCTGGTCACCCCTATGCAAAGATAGGTCCATCTGCGATCCTTTTAAATTGACAGTACATTGCTCATATTTTTTAAATAATCGTACAAATGTAAACCGGTACCAAATGTACATGACTCACAATCTCGACGTGGCCGCGGTAACCTAGTGGTCGAACCTACTTGTGACCGGCGTGACATGAGTTCGAGCCTAGTACCACTGAAAACCCAACGTGTAGGGAAGCGATGCACGTTAAATCTGTCGAGAGCTTAAACGTCCTCCCATTGATGGGGTGTGGTAGTTAGGAAAGGGGATGCCAGCTCAGGTGTCGTCCGCGTCACTTGACGATGGTTCAAAATTGCGTGGTTCGTCGCCAAAAGCCCTCGAGTAGCTAAACAGCGAGACGTTAGTATTCACTCACCTTTCTACTAAGCGAGGCTTAGGTGTAGACATGGACGACGGGCGAGAGAGAGAGAGAGACTTATCTATTGTTAACTCCTGATTGTGGCAGTTCAACAGTTCTTGAACGTCATAACTACCCACTTCGAAATTTATTAGCCTGGCAAGATCGGGAACTTCTTCAATCACACTTCCAACTTATCAATTTTACCAATTAAAAGAAAAAATAATCAACAAAATTTGAAAAATGCGTAACTCTGGGTTTGCGCAAGTCGAGGTATTACTGTACTGATTGGGACGTATCGTGTGTAGTTTTCAACCTGCTTGCGAACCTCCAGCACACACACACACACTACTATCCAATATTTCCATACATCACTGATATTTCCATACGTTCTTCTCTCATATTTATAAACACCCTTACAGCTGTGAAATTAAATATTCAATTTCCAAATAAGCTTTAAGGATGAAAATTATGCATCACTTAAAGGAGCTGGAAGAACTTGGTATTTCTGAACCAATGTCATTTAAATGGCGGATACCATTTTGATATCATTTAGCTCCTGGCATTCTAGCTACTCAAATCATAGGTTTAAATCGATATAAACTAAATTTTTTGCTGCAATTATATTTTAAATATTAAAATGCAGCGAGTAATCCGCGATGTTCTTTGCCATTTTGCAAATGTCTAGACATCTCACTTATTCTAGGCATCACAGATTATTTTTGACGAATCCATGCATATTCCACGTTTCATATTCCTCTTCGCTGGAAATCTTTTCATCTCCAGACTTCGTAACCGTAATCCATCACGTGTCTTTGTCAGACGGATCTGGCAACTCATTTTGTTTTCGATGATGGATAAAATCCCTTCGCGTTCGGAACAAAGAAAGAAACAGCTGCCATTTCCCGGTCGACGCTGGAAAAATGTATTATTTAAAACTAATTACTTTTTGATTAGTGAAGAACAGAAAATTAATACTTCTAAGTATCAGTGGTTTTGGGAATTGAAGGTTTTGTCAGTTTTATTTCTGTGAACTATATTGTTTTCTTCTCAATAAACGGTAATTAATGATTGGATAATCATTGCTTTGATCACAGGTGGCAACGGATTATTATCGTTTGAAACAAAGATTAGACAAAAATTGCTTCAAGATTTTATTTTTGCCAGTGATAGTAATTATTTTAAAATCGTTTGATGGAAAAATAATTGGTGAAATGGATTCAAAAAATGATTTATCACGTGATCATAGCAATATGAAGTTGGAAATTCCTATTGTAATTCTACTTTATGAAAATCAGCAATATTTTCTAATTACTGAATTATTCGTTTAGTGTTATTCCTGAAGTTCGATATCTAGTGAATTAAATGTTTTTTTTTCTTATAAGTTTTATGAATATATATAATCGGGGAAAATAGTTATTAAGATAAATTAAAAGTTTTTGTTTTCTTGTTATTTTTATGAATATACGAGTAAAATGAAAAATATCCAATAAGAACTATAATTTGTACAGCTATAATAAACATAAAGCATTGAATAAAAAGTCAAAATTTAAATTGTATCAGATACCTTAAGTTAAACGATTCTTTTTCTAATATTTTCTTGTTTTTGTAAATTTTTTATTAGAATTTTAATTTATTCCCGTTTTTAAAGGAGTATTATTTGTTTTCTCGCTTTTTCCTTTCAAGATTTTGGTGGTTATAGTGTTTTATTCTAATTTTTTTTTTTTTTTTTTTTTTGTTAAATGCTACGACACTCTTTAAAGAGCATTTGTTTTGGATTCTATATAATTGTATTGCAAGCTGTTTGATAGTTGAAAATGATTTGAATATTAAAAATTGCCTGTTTTATTAACTTTTAGATCAGATTTTTTTTATCGAAATTTCTATGAAATAGGTAATTAGGTAATTCTCTCTCGTAGGTTTTTGTAAACAGGCCTTAAATTTTAGGACATTTATAAGTCTAATATTTTATTTGTGTTATTACTTTTGAATGTGTGTGTATGTGTGTTTATCGATTTTCTTTTAAGAAATTTAATCTAGCGTGCTTAGCAAACATTCGTTTGCACATACACATTTTTCGATTATAAATTATTTAAAGAAATTTTTTTTTTTTTTTTTTTTGATATAAGCGTAACAAAAATGTCTAATTTATATTATTCCATAAATTTAAAAAAAATTGAAAATAAGATTTACGAAATGTAGATAAAATTCTTTTACATAATCCTAAAGATTAATAAACATTTCAAAAATTAATTTTTCTGCTGCCTCAAACAGATGTCTTAAATTATGCCACAAATGTTTTCCTAGCAGAATTACATAATTTACTCTTAGAATTTTTTTAAAAATAGTAGTTGCTTGTTACCGCAATGCGTGTTTAATCATTACGAAATGTGAGTGAAATGGGATTTGAACGGGGTTATTATTTCCATCACCGCAGTATTCTTAATCAGCTTATTCTGCATAGTTTTTTTTAAAAAATGTGTATTTCCATCTTTAATTAAACCTGGAATAGTAATTATTTCTGTCTCTTGTTTTGAAGCATTCGTTCTTGATGTTTTATTTACGAATTATAATTCTTCACCATCTTTTGTTTTCTATTATTTCTTTTCCAAGGAATTATTCCTGTGTTTTGCTTTAATTGAACTTTCTTTAGTGAAAATTATAAAAATAAATTATGACCATATCTATGAATGCCAAACCAAAGACAAACCTTTATGAACATTTCGCTGATTAAAAACGTTCGGTTTCTTTGAAGATTAGAAGATTCTTTTCATCGATGAAATCAGTATTTTGGAGGTATTGAGAATGAAGTAATTATTACTTGGTTAATTAAAAAAACCAATTAAGATCTTACTATAAAAGCTTTCTTTTATTGTTAAAAGTAAAACAGACGTGAAAATTATTTTTTTTTCTTTAATTCTGTTTTATTTTTAATGGGAAACAATACAATCTTGCATATGCTTGATTTAATATGCATTTCCCACTCTTTCTAAATATGGTATTGGTTTTCTTATTGTCATTTGATAATTATTTTAAATATATATTTTTTCTCGCCTGAATATTTTTTATTTCGCTTTTTCTTATAAGAAGTTTCTATTTAAAGTATGATTTAATTGTGTTGGCTGCTTGATTATTTATTATTTTTAATGTTTGAAAAACTTCAGTTCATTATTATACAATAGATCAAGCTATGAGAAAGGAATCTGCAACACAATTCACTGATCTAGTGAAACGTGATCATTTGCTGGTGAAACATTGCATATCAAAGCTTGTTCCATTATTTCTCAACTTCCACACGACATCACTTGAAAACTGAGGTACTGTTAAACGTTATGTACAACAGTACGCGTTATTTCACGCAGGTCTTTAGTGGAATAGTGACACGAATACAATATTTGTCAATAGATAAAGTTCGCTACCTTACCATCAGTGTGCAGATCTTTTTGTAAATCATTTGTTTTTACATCTTTTGTGTTTGCAACTGATACTGTAGAGCAGCGATACTCAACCTTTTAAGTGGCCTCATCGAACCTTTTTAAGTGGCCCGGTCAATGCCTATTGCTCTGAGAAATTAACTCCCCTCAGGGGCTCACCTTCTTTAGGTGAGTACGGGTGTCACAATCCCGAGATACCCTAGTGATCTTTTCCTGTTCCCAAGGGGTTTACTATCTTTGGTAAATACGGGTCTCACGAACCCTAGTGATCCTTCTCTATTTTCGACCCTCCTTCTTGTCATTCAATTTATCCTTTCTTTTCCCGTCTAGATCACAGATTTTCACAAATGTTTGGCGCAGTTTTGCTAGATTTGGCTCTTGCGCCATAAAATCTGACATTCATTCATTCTGAGAAATTAACTTATTTGAGAACAATATATTAAAAATTTGGTGTCAAGAAATCAAATATATCAATTTGCTGTCGATGTCTTACGAGTGCGAATTGATATATATATATATTTATTTAACGTTTACGGTTAGTGATAACAGACAACAGCGGAATAGTGACAATTTTATGGGTGGAACTAATTTTTAATTAACTTTCATATCTTGCAAGCGAAAAATATCGGAAGAAAATATATCGTTTCAAGACGATTGGGAAGTTGACTGTTTTGTGGCGAAACATGGATCAGTAATTATTTGATTTGTCACGAAAGCGATGTATTTTAAAATTCAAATAAACAAGAATCATTCAATGACACTTTTCCCCGAAGATCTCTCTCAAGAGGTGAAAAAAATATTTCTTAAATAATCTTTGCAACTGCAACAAAGTGTTTTGTCAGTGGTAATGTCACAGCAGTGTAACAAAAACATCTTAAGAAGTTTATTGTATTATTGGTAATCATATGAGAAACCGTTTACTGATACAGAAATTGCGAAGGAATGTTTATTAAATGCTTCTAGTTCAGTGTTGGTGATAAAAACAAAAAAATTAAAAAATTGTTATTAAAAAAATCAAACCAAGAGTTAATATTTTGATCAATTTTCAACATTATAAACCCCTCCCCTCTTTATCCTCATGATGCAGCCCACGTAAAATTGCTAACAAATGTTTGCGGCCCGCGTGAAATAGCTGACATCTGTATATGCGGCCCAGCAGAAAAAAAGGTTGTGTACCCCTGCTGTAGAGTCACAAAAACTCGGCCTAAGGGGAGACCGAAGGGTGGTCGAACTTGTAATATCGAGAAGAGGATTAAAAAAGAACTTGTATGTGTGTTTTCTCAGAAAATATTGTACTGCATTTGTATGTTTTGTTTGCTTGAGAATACAACAGAAAACAAACTGTCCAAATACCCTTAGGTGTTGGAAAAGTTCATACTTTATGAAGGCATAGAGAATTTATATATATAACATGAAAACAAAAAGTGATGAAAACATAATATGCAGTTAATTTCCGATCGGACACCTCAGAATAATACTTCATAAAAGCATAAGGCTGTCTATAATAAAAATTAAGTAACCGATTTTGAAAAAAACTAGCTGTTTCTTTAAAGAAACAGCTGTTGTTGTCATGTTGTTTTCCGTGCTGCACTCTGCTGCTTCGTCACGAAGACGACGAACGAATAGTAAGTCCGAGTTATCCGGATTGCCAGGTTATTGAGTACCGAGTTTTCGGGATTCGACTGTATTTATTTAGTAATTATTTGTTATTCTCTTACTTATTAATATAAATTCTAATACTGCAACATTTGAGTTTATATACTGGATCATTTGAAAGCACAATCTTTTAATTTCCTTTACTTTATCTACCGACGGTACTTATAAGTACCACTCACTTTAAAATTACATAGAATAACCATTTTTACGAATACTCTGACGATAATTAGCAGGAATATTATTTGAAATCCTCTCTTCCAAGATGTATAGCAGCACGGGTTCTATGATGAGTATTTTAGCGGGGGGAACGCGAATAGTTTTATAGAAGAAATTGCGTTTTCAGCGGATTGTCATTTTTGTTCCGAAAAAATAGTTGTCAAAAGTTAAGTATCTTATTTTGTGTGTGTGTGTTAATGAAGATCTTAGAAAACGATTGGACTATTTATTTTAAGTAAATAGTGTAATTAATTTTACAGCTGAATATTCTTAATTAATTAGCTCTAACGGATTAAATTTGGATTATTTGGATTAAGTTGAGTATGTTGTTTCTGTATATCCCTTCATTTTGAATGTAGTGATTAATATATATATATATATTGCATGAAATAAACTGTAGTAAATCATAATGCGGTAAATGGTTAAAGATCACCTTTTTGCGTAAACTCTTCGGAGAACCGAATGAACTATTATAAAATCCTTACACTAAACAGTCAATTTAATTTCATCAAATTCATTTATTTATTACAAGAAGAAATTTTAAACGTTTTTTACAACGTACACAAAAACAATTCAAACATTACATCGTTGTAGAATTACAAAACGTTACGAATCATATCTTGCAAAAACCATTGTTGCTATGACAACCCATGGCATCCCGCGCTAACTCATCGAGGATGTTTGCCGTTCCGATTCCAGATTGTCTGTTTTATTCCACGTTTCCTCCCTTATCTAATCTAGAATTGTTCTACAGGGGTCAGAAGACTGTCTACCTGTCTCCCCTTCAACAAGGGCTTATCTGAAGTGAGTCTACCAACTGTCGGGGCTGGAATTATTGCCCCTAATGGTCCTTCTTGAATAGCGTATTTATGTTCCTTGAGGACTTCCTCTTTTGGTGGGCTCTGGGTTTTCTTTTTAATAGTTTCATCATGCCCGCGAAATTAAAAGCGTTTTTCTCGATTGCTATTCCCCCGTCTTAATCTTAGCATTATTCGAAGTCGTTAGTGGATTTTAGCTTGCTTAAAATTATCTGAACCTAATCGGCTGTGATTGATATGAAGTGGTTTTTGTGGAAAGAATGGAAGGGGGGATTAATGGTGTTTTTTTTAAAAATAAAATAACTTTGTTCGTTTATATGCAATGCTTGTTAAGTTATGAATTATTAATGATAGAAAAATGGTCTGTATTTTCTTTAAAGACTTAATATTAGATGTGTATCAGCACGTCATTATGGATATTAGATACTTTCAAATAATTATGAATTTGTAGACTTGAGTGGAACGTTTTCTTAGAGATTAAAGTATATTAAGGAATAAAAAAATAAGTATAAAATAATTACAAAATTGATTGTTTAAATATAAGGATGTAATTTAATATGTATGATTAAAGGAGATTTTAATTTTATGAATCCCGCCGCCACTGAAGACCCGCCAAGTACAGAGGGCCGATGCTCGTTAAATCTGTTAAAGCTCGATGTCTTCTCTTTGGAGTGGTTGTTGGAAAAGGGGTTCTAGCCCGTGTCGTCCTCGACAATTGCCCCAGGTTCAAAATTCTAAGGTCCGTTGTCAATACTTGATACTTGATAGTGTGTCAATACTTGATAATGTGACGTCAGTGGTGCACACAAGGGGGGTCCTCGGGTCTAGACCCACCCCAAAGCCCATGATTTTTTTTCGATTGATTATAATCCTATGTATATAGTACGTAAAATTTAATTACCGTAAAATCCGGCGTATAACGCGCACTTCGAACACAAAAAATAAGATCGAAATTTAAGGGTGCGCGTTATACGCCGGGTATAAAAATGATAGCTTTAAAAATAACAAGAGATGTGCATAACAAAAAAATTACTTCTAGATGTATCGAAACACTGTTTATTTAAAAGAAACGACTTGCCTTATGAACTAAAAGAGCTGTAGTTCTAGAAATATACTCTTTTTTTTTTTCAAAAGTCTGAGGTAATACCTCGAATAAATGACTTCAAAACATAAAAGAAATGTATGCTAATATTTCAGATTTCTTCGTTGAAAAGGAGCTGCGCGTTATACGCCGGATTTCACGGTAAGGATTTGTAAAATAATTAATTTTATTTATTAATGCCAATTCTTCATTCCATAATTAATTTTTTAATGTTTCCGAAAATCGACAAAATCAAAAGAATATGTTGGGCGGCGTATAGGAGTATGATACGAGAACAGTGGACTTTCGACCCTGGACCCCCACTTTCTCCCTTGAAAAATTCCTGCATGCGCTACTGTTTGACGTTAATTATAATTCTCACTCACTCCAAAACCTAAATATCATGTTTAGAGATATAACAAACTTAAAATATTCAATTTTCATATTATATAGTTCCAGGGTATATTGTCTATTTTTGTTTGAATTGCATGTAATGGAATACATTATTATGTATATTTTTCACATTATGTACTTAAGTTATATAATAATTTTTTCACAGTTTGAATTTTTCCGATTCGTGTATAATTTTTATAGCCCGGGGGAGGGCAACTGTTTTGGCTCGACGGCCACTTTTTAAAATGATTGCACTCATTAACTAACTTTGTACCTCAGAAAAGGCTTCAATTGTATCATAAAAAATCAATAAATATTAGTTAAATAAAATATATATATATATAGTGGCAGTCTTATTCAATTTATTTACTTTCCTAATTTCATATGATCTATTAACTGCATGAACGTTTAATTTTAGAATAAATTTAATAAGACAAATGTACACTATTACATTTTTTCTACAATATTTTTTTTAAATCAAGCGTGAGACTTTTTGTCGAAATTCTCATCACAGCGTGCAAGTTAATGACAATCAACCATCATTTATATTTATTCTTTTTGATCTTCATGCAAGAAAAACTGCTCACAGTATGGAGAACAATTTCCGTCCATTTGGTTTTGTAGTGGGATCTACATAAGCCAGTAACAGCCTCCAGACAGTGCTGATCACTTTTGTCGAGTGGTCATGTTACTCGGCTATGAACCCGAGCGTCGCGGGTTCTATCCTCCACAATTTCTTGGCGAACCGCTATTCTTGCTGGCTGCTATTTGTCCAACTCTGAAAAAGTAGAATATATATTACATATTTTTCATATTACATACTAAAATTAAATTATTAGTTTCTCACAGACTAAATTTTTGCTTTTTGTGTATAGTTTTTATATCTATTTAAATAAAAATATTGTTGAAAAATATACATCCGATTAAAGAACCTATTGGTCAGTAATGTCTTGAGTCATAAACAAAAAAAAAGCTCTGTATGTGACTTGGAAGTATAAATTAAAAAAAAAAAAAAATGATTCATTACCTCAAATTTTATTAGAGTAAAAAAAATAAAAAGTATCTTCGCTGCTTAATTGCTTTCGTTAAACTTGCTCTTTTGTTGGGATTATAACTTATCTCTCGGATGTCACAAGTTAGAACTGATAAGAGCTTTTTATCGAGGCCGTAAGCGATGAAGTTCAAGAATTATTTTGTGATATTATGTAGCCAGCTATACTCGCCTCTTTATCTTTTCTGTCATTCGCGAAGATTTCATCAAGGTTTGACCGGTCATTAGAGGACTGTTGAAACAGATGAGAGATTTTGGTGTTTTATATTTACAATATTGTGACTCATGACTGATAACTGAGTGTCGATTTGAGTGTAGAAATGAGCGGAATGAATTAAAGTTCATGCTGTGTTGCTGTTGTTATTTTTGAATGTTTGTTTGAATTTGCAGAAAACATCTGTAAAGATTAAGTGACTTGTATTGTGGGAAAATGTTTCTTTTGCACTTTATCATATAAACGACATGTTTTTCCTCTTCGTTTATCAAAAATTTTTCTTGTTTTCAGAGATTTGTATATCTTACATAAGATAACTATTTTATGCAACAATTAAACTTATTTTGTCCAAATTGAGAAATTTTGTTGAATAAAATTATTTGAAAGAATATAGAAGGTATTATATTCACTTTCTTTTTTTTTGTGGTTTATATCATTATCTGTATAAATATGACTTTGTCTCTTTTACAAAATATGTTAAATATTGAAACGTATATATTTTTAACATATCAAAGAAAATTTAATTAGATAAAATATTAATTAGCAATCGGTTGACGAAGAAATTAAAACATTTTAAAAAGAAATTAGTTTTATAGTACTGAATTTTATTAAATATATCTTAATTATTATGAAGAGTAAATTTTCAAAATAAAAATTTAAGTTAAACAACAGATTTTTTTTCTATTTGCAAATTTTTATATTAATTAGAACATTTTTGTTGAGAATTCAAGAGAAGAATTAAAAATAAGAGAACTTATATGTATAATTTTACTGTGCGTTAGTTTATATATATATATATATATATATATATATATATATATATATACTTTTAATTTACTACTAAAAATTTAATTACGAAACTTCTAAATATGTTTGAAATGAAATTTTGACTTAAATTTTAAATAAAAAATACTGAGTGATTTGAATTATTTTTAAGCTCAGCTAGAGAGAGAACACCTTAGAACACCTTCGAAATCATTTATCTTTAAAAAAAAAAACCAGCACTTGATAAAACACCGAAAACGGAAACGATTTAAATTTTATTGTTCCGCAATAACAATGTTTAATTAAAGTAACTAAACATTCTCCCAATGCAAACGATATTTCTTTCACCCGGCTAGATTTGCGCAGCTGGAAAATTTCCCTTTCGAACAAACCATATATTTTTATTTTAATTGCACCACGCGAGTGGCAACACCGCATGTGTTCCTTTTCTGCTTGGATCTTCTGCCAAATACTTTTTAATTGAGGTTAGGTTCATTTAAAGTGTGGAGGTGAGAAAGTGGGGTACGCTTTAAATTTAAACTTCAGAATACCGTGCGTTGTAACGCTGACCCAGTTGGCTTTCGCTAAATAGATGACGAGTAGCGGAAATACAGAGGGACCCTACTAATTGACGGCATTATAAAACAGCCACTCAAGGTTTTCAGCACTGAGGCGTATTGTTTACTTGATGAACATATGCATTCATAGAGCGGGGTTGACAGTGAAGGGACCTTATTGAGAAAGGGATGTATGGGGACGATTATTCTTGGTAAAATAATTACTTACAGATGGTTGGAATTTTTTCTGGGGATTATATTTTTGGGACTTTTAGTGGATTTCCAGAAATAACTATTTTTTTTTTTAATGTGCTGAAAGCAGATAAAACACACGACCAATGCATCTTGTTAAAAGTACTTAGAGAGGGGGAAAAAGTGACGTATCTTAAATATATTTACTGGGTTAAAAAAAACGGTGGAAGTTTTATGAAAACAAAATGGCTTAATTACAATGCCATCGCATATTTTCTGGAAGAAAAAACTATTCTTTCAGATGATATTGAAATTAATTTCTTGACGCTCATGCACGCTCTATACGCACACACAGTATTAACAAAAAAAAAATAATAATTTTGATTGTGATTTAATTATACAGTTTCGAGTTCACCTAAAGCTGGAAATTTGAGGAATCAAATTCCGTATTTACTTTAATCTAAGCCGCACTTTTTTTTAGTGTTAACCCTACTGAAAATCGCGTGTGGCTTAGAACGAAGGGGAAAAAATATTCGTTGGATGGAGCAATTACAGCGATTACATACACGTATTTAAAAGTTTATAATAATGGTAAAATAATTATTCACTTCTTATTAGTTCTCATTTTAAATTTGTTTTACTTTCATAAAATTGGGTATCTTTCTTTCTCGGTAAACCATTTTACGCCATTTTTCTTTTTTTGCAAAAACTTGTTGAGAATTTGGGATGTAGTTTAGAATCAATGGCGGCTTATATTCGAATAAACACGCTATATTTGATTAATTGAAGACTCTCGAAATATTAGAAATATATATATATGTATATATATTTGCTCCCTTTATTTTGCCATGCCCAAGACTGTACTAATATTAATTCTCATGTATCTTTATAAGAGAAATATATTTTTCTGTTGATATATTTAACGCAAAATCCTAATCAAGAGCTCGTAGGAAATATATTGTCTTTTTCAATTATGGTATAATATAATGTTGAAATTATAGTTTTACAAAATTCTTATTGAGACTTAGTTTTTTTTTTAAAAAAATGATGTATTATTAACTATCAGTTATTTTCCTTTTACTAATTTTGACCTAACCAAACACATTAAATTCATTTCAACAATAACATTTATAAGATTTTTTGTGGTTATGAGAGTGGAATGCATACGGTTTTCATTTTTCTTATGTTATTAATATACATTTTACGAAAATGTTGAAAATATTAGAATATCATCAAAATACTTTTTGTCCTCAAAAATAATTTTTTTTAAATTTTGGAGGCAAAAAAAGTACAATCATCTTACTACGATTTTAAATTGATGATCTAATATTCCAAAAACATGCAAATCTAGATTTCTAACCACTTAATATTTGTTTTAGAATAATATATTAAGTAAAAATGAATTCCACTATTTATATGAAATTATTTCGTAATTTAAAATTTTTGTTAGATTTCTTTTTCCAGATTAAGTTCTAAATGCTTTCTTATAATTAGACTAAAACCATTCAGTACTTATCATTAAAAAAATTGTACTTGATTTAATTTTATCTGGATGGAGGAAAACTAAATTTTAAAGAAAATAATAATAAAACTATTTTCGCTCCTTATTATATTGGATTCCTATAAAATGATTCAAAATAATCACTTCAAATTGAAAATTATTCTTAACTGATTTGACGAACTCTTTAAAGGATTTAGACATATCAGCGAGAAAAAAATACGTTATACAAGCGTAACGTTAAAGAAAGTTGTTTACATCAAATATTTACTTATTTGATAGATTTGCTTATTTTTAAAAAAACACGAAACATTTTCTTTAATAATATTGAAGTTTTTAAATGTTTAAGTAGAAGTTTGAGAACATCTCCCAATATAGTTCCAGAAAAAAACACTTTTCCTTCCGAAGTGTTCAACTTACTCTAAGAAATGAGTTTTGTGCATTTAAATCCAGTTTCATCATGAAATCTTATTAATATTATTTTTTGCTTATTTACTGTATCTATAAATAACTTACTTTTCAGTCTTACCCTCTTCACACGTTACATAATCCATAACGGTTCTTAACTAAAGTCCATTCCACGGGGTGAACTCCATCAATCCAATAACAGCTGTGCTTCTTCTTAAACTTGTGTGCGGTTTAATTAATAAAAGTTAATTTTTGATTCAAAATGCAGCATTTTCTTCATATCTGTTTATGAGTACCGAATATTAATCCTTCACGTACTGGGGAATCAAAATGGGAGCAATCTCGAATTCAATCCAGGAATACCAATTACTACAGTTTTAAATTTATAGCGCAATAAGTTGATCTCATGACACCCTGGAAGGGGGAAAAAACTGTCTTCTAGCTTGACAAATTACAGGCTCAATCCGATTAGCTGGGAGTGAACGATAAAAAAGAAGCTATAAAAACTTCGCAGGTGTTAAGATGAGCTTTTCATGTACACAGTCCTGTTCAGTCTCAAACCACGAGATACATTGTTAAATGGACGTAGACGTGCTATTTCGATGATGTGCAATGTTCCGTTGCGTCATTCGTTTTAGAAAGGCCACTCAGTTTTTTAGATTGAGCTTAAAGAATCTTTTATGTAGCATGTGTCGTTTATATGAAGAGGTCGCTGTTGTTGGAAAGACCTAAAACTCGAAGTTAGTCCGTACATGTGGGCTTTATGGAAAGTCGGCTAGTGTATTGTAAAAAGAACTACAAGAATTTTTTTGAAACTGCTCTCATTTCTTAAATTTTGTTTACTTAGGTACTATACTGCTTCTTGTTGGCAATAGGACCCGATCAGAACCTTTATTGGATGGAAAATACCACCTATTATTGCATTTCGTTTTTAAATACCTTTTGTAACTATCGGTCCTACATTTTCTTAAAAAAATATTGAATAACGTATGCAATGTTTAATTTTTCTGCATAATAAAGTATCTTTTGAGAAATAATAATCACAGGAAATAGAATGAGTTATCTAAAACAGTCAGTGGCGTAACGTACATCCACACAATTCCCGCATCGTGAGGCGCCCCAGGGCTCTAGGGGGCCCAAAACCTGAATGACACAAAGTACATATTAGGGTTTGGGGCTCAAAACCTGACTTAGCAGGGGTAGCCCTAATATTATCTGTTACACCACTGAAAACGGTGCTCTCCAGCACTGGCGTAGCTAGTTCTGAAAGGGCTCTGCATCAAAATTCCTTCGGGGCCCTTTTTAAGGTATGAGAACCTTGTGAGTGAGACTGTAGTTATACATGTTGGGGCCCCGTATTATTGATACTGCGGTAGCTACGCCCCTGCTCTCTAACCTTTTTATCGTCACGAACTGGTCAACGTTAAGTAATTTTTCTGCGGCCCGCTAAGTTGGAGGGGATATAGATTATTTATATTTTATATATCACGATACTTTGCGCATGTATGGTATTGGTGCGGGTTTAGGTGACATCTCACGGCTCACCTCTGGGTTCATAAATAGAAAGTTGCACAAAACCTAGAGAAATACGACACAGTAAATAAAAATGAAATCATTTAAAGTTCCATGGATAGGCTGGTACCATTTTATCCTCGGACTTTTACCGGTCCACGTCCCGGCGGGCTAGGTACTACTGATCTAAAGGATAATTTCATTTATATTCATTTACAAAAAGAGTAGTATTTAAATGCATTGCTTTTCTTTTTGTCTATTTGAGAAATCAGATTACCATGTGGGAGCATTTTTTTTAACTTTGGCGAGATGGTTCTGGACATGTAGTTTTATCTTAGTAGCAGATGAAATTAGTTTTAATTTGGGAGCATTAAAAAATCCTTCTTTATCCAAGTTCATAAGCCTTTTAAATTTTAAGAATTGTCATTGGTTAATTTAAAATTGTCCTTTTTCCTTTGGGTTATGAAAATGTGTGACCTTCCCTTTTCTTCCCTAACTTTTCATCTACTAATGTATTTACCATAAAATTTGGCGTAATGCTCACTTTTAAACAAAAAAATAAGACCGAAATTTACGGGTGCGCTTTTTACGCCGGGTATAAAGACAAGACGAGCTTATATATATAAAAAAATTAAGACTTCTACGTAAATCGAAATACTGTTTATTTAAAAGAAATGACATTCCTTACGATATTAAAGGGTTGTTGTTCTAGAAGTAGACTATCTTTTCTAAAGCTTGGAATATAATATGTCCTATAAATGACTTCATACAGTGGTGCACACAAGGGGGGTCATGGGGGTCCGAACCCCCCAAAGTCCTTAATTTTTTCCCCGTTTGATTATAATTCTAAGTATACAGTGCGTAAAATTTAATGAATTGTTATTAATGATTAATTTTATGAATTAATGCTAATTATTTATTCACAAATTAGTTTTTTAGTGAGTTTTGTTCCCGAAAATCGATAAAATCAAAAGGAGCATCATACAAGAATGGTGAACTTTCGACCCTGGACCCCCTAAAAAATTCCTGTGTGCTCTACTGACTTCATAACATATCAGCATGGTGCACACGTATATTTCGGGTTTCTTCGTAAAACAGGGGGTGCGCGTCAAACGGAGAATATCGCTAAAACTTAAAAGTGTGGCTTGAAATTATAGGTGGGCGTTATGCACCGGATTTTGCGGTACTTTGAAACCAAGCTCTTTTTCGTTATTTTGTATATTTTTATATTAAAATTTCTTATTAATATCCAGTTTTTTATTTGCAATTTCATTATTGTTGGATATGTTTTTATATAAATGTCTTATGTTTTTGAAGAAAAATGTTTAGCAATTCATCCGCAATTTACCATAGATTTTCATTTAATCTTCGAACATTTCGTTTTTACATAAATATTTCTTTAATTTATATTTTAATTCATTTTCTCTTATCCAATTTGCATCCTTTAGTTTAAAAAAAATCTTTTTTGTTAAATTTCTTTTAATGTGATATTTTTTAAAATTTTCTTGCATTGTGTTTCATATAATTCATTGCTAATATTAATACATCGAATGTCTTAATTGATAACATTTCTCTTTTTCAGGTAAAATTATGCTTTTCGACATTTCTTCCTTATTTTATCAAATGCTTCATATCCTGGCAATGCTCAAATTTGGTAAAACAAATGGCTACATATGCTTGCAGTGACTTATAGGAAATCATCCGAAACTCAAAGTTATCAAAGTATTTATTTTATTTTACAAAACAGTTTTTCTTTGAAAAATGAAAAAAATAAACTCAAATAATACATTTTAGTTTTTTGTTGCATGTAAACGTGTTGTATTCTTAATTTTCATAAATGAAATATTTCCTTTTTTTTTCAGGGTTTTTTTATATTCATATTTGTAAGTTGCTTGTATATATATATGCAATAATTTTATTTAACATTTACTTAAAATGCAAATCTTATTTATTTATAACATCTAAGTTATAATTACGAATACCCTATTCTGAAAACGCTGTTCGCATTTGATTCAATATTAAAAGATTAAAATCTTTTATTTGACAGATTTATTCGTAATTCCAAATTGTGAAAGGATTAGACCTTGCTTACACGTGGCTCACTGAGTTCAGAAAACAATACCCTAAAATACTGACGCAATTTCTAAAAATAACACGTATTACCCTTCTCTTTGAACTTGTGATTATATTTTTTGTATTACGTTTTCCCCTCTTTTGTCTTGTATACTTAAGTATAGAAAAAGAATTTCCTCTCTTGCTTAACTAGTATCTGAACATTGAAGAAGCACAATTTTCTCATCTAATGTTTAAAATTAAGAAAACGATGATGTGATCAATATAAAAAAAATTCTAATTCCCACGTCTACGATTCAGAAAATGAATATAACGTTACAAATATATGGAATGAAAACTTTAATGAACGTTATGTTTGTAACGTTAAGGAATATATGTAATATGCATCGTCAAAGAGGTGCATTTTAACACATTATTGGTATCTTTTATAATTTTTTTTGTAAACTCGATGTATCACTTATCATGCCTTGTTAAAGTTAAAATAACGTATAATATAGTGAGGTTCGAGTTAAAGTAACATATGGCGTAGAGTCTCTGCATTACTACTTTAAGAAGCGCGTCATTATAATTTTTAAAAAAATGCCTAAAAAGCAAATTTTTTTCAATGATTGAATTCTAAATATATCTCTATTATTGATGCTTTGGTTAACTCATATACTGGAAAGGAAATCATACTCTAAAGCCTAACAATGAATTTTGAAAAAAAAAGAAAGTTTATATTTTTCCATTGCAAAGAAAGGTGGTGCAAATATTAACATTGGTCCTTTTCGCTGTTTTGCAAATACATTCCGACAGGGAAGAATGGGAATGTGGATGAATTTGAAATGGGAGGGATTCTAATTCAAATGGAATACCAGAATCTTCTCTTAAAGAAATGGGGAAAATAGGAATTCGCTTTTTTTTTCATCCAGTAAAAGTAAGTCTTGCTGAATTTTCATGTGCTTCCGTGATAAAAATATGTACTAACTTTCTTTTTCAGATTTCTTCAAATAGCTTCGAGTTGTTACTGCTGTTTGAAAAACGCTGTATTTCGATTTAAATCGTTCTATTTTCTGTTAGTATTCTCCGTACGCGTAAGGTTTTGCTTTCAAGTGCGTTTGAATATGAATGAAAAGAAATATAGTCATGTCTGTGCAAAACGAAGTTGCTTTAAGCCTGTAGAAAATAAGTTATGTATAAGCCAGTGCTTCAAATATCAATTTCTTCCCGAACTCCCATAAATATGGCGGAAATAAGATCAGTATTTGCGAAACAAATAATTAGTATTTTTTGAAACTACAATAGCGTTTTGTAAAGCATCATCGCTTTTTAAGTTTCAGATTTTTTAAGACATAAAAATGTATACATATCTTGTGAATGCATATGACATTTTATTTTCTGTTAAAAAAAAAGCGTAATTACTTTATATTTCGGAATATAAGCCGAGAAAGTGCTCCTTTTCTTCAAAAATTTACCCAAAGTCTGAAACTCGTATATAAGCCGATTTGAATAAAATATATCCTGTAATTTTCAAACATGTTGCCATGAGGGTGAAAACGTTACAAAGCGGGTAAAATGCGTAGAATATTTTTCAGTCAAGTTGCTGTCAAGTAAAACGCCAGACGCCAATAACGATACTTTTATCTTTGATAGTCTTCTCTGAATTTGATTTTTTTTTTCATTGATTTGTTGTCTTGCACACAAAGAGAACCAGTCTTCTGTGATTTTTTTTGTAAGAAAATGAGCGGGAAGACTTTCTCATACGGCATGTAATCGTCGACTTACGTTTCATGCCCTGGTAAGAAATCATTTCATGAGCATCATATCCCAGTGAGTGAATGAGAACCAAACAAGTTATTCGAAAACTCTGTTTCAGATACGACTTTGAAGGATTCATGTAGCTTTTTCTTTTTTAGAACAAAAGTACCATTCAGAACATTCTGAAAGTTAAAAAAAAAAAAAAAAATTCAAATCACTTGCGTTTGGCTTATGAATGATAGTTAAAAGAAAAAAAGTTTCTCCTTCACAACGTTTTTCCTCGAGATTACCAAATCCGTATATAAACCATCCCCCTTCCCAAAACTCTTGGCTTATACACGGAAATACACAGTAAATTTTAGACTTACTAATGTAGTCAAGACAAACTAATCGGAGCAGATTAGTTTTATGAGTAGTACATCCAGTCATGATGAACTTTTAGAACAAGATTTAATTGCATCCGGTTTGATCTCTTTAATTGCTTGGAGCTTCACAGCTTCTTGCCTTCATTTGTAAATGATATTTACAAAAAGGGACAACAGATAAGAAATACTGAAAATAGATTTAACTATATTTTAAAATTCAAACAACTTATTATATTTCAGTGGTTATTCTTATTCTATTTTAACGGACCGTAAAAGGTAAAAATTTGTTTTCGTGAACTGAAAGCGGAAATGAACTTGTAAGCTTCGCATGCCTAGTAAATTAATCTTCCCGCATGTTTAAAAAAATCGGACCATTTCCTGTGTAAACATTTTTTTTTCATCCATTCAGCTTCCTCCGGTCCTCTATCCATTCATGATTCTGTCAGGAGTGTGGGGAAAAAAAAATGAAGCATTCTTAAAGAGAGCGCCAGGCAGTCTAGGGAACTGGCAATATTGGGGGAAGAAAGACAATGGTTTAAAAGATCAGTGGTATAAACTTTGTTTTTGTTCAAAAATAATTTTTTTTTTAATGGAGGAAGTTTATCTTAGAAATTATAATGCATCTAAATGCATCTAAATGCCTTGATTGTTTTTTGCAGAATATTTTAAAGAAGCGCTTAACTTAGTGTTAAATACAAAGCATCCAAAGCTATTCTTGGCGAATTAATCTTTTCAAATTTCTTGGATCGAAGATCTTTTGTACCTCTAAACCAATGCTCCCCAAACTTTTTACCGCCGCAGACCGGTGAAGGTTTGATAATTTCACCACTGCCCGCAGGGAAATCTTAAGATTTCTTGAGGCCCTGGACCCTTACGCAAATGTAGGCCCTGGACCCTTACGCAAATGTAGGCCCTGGACCCTTACGCAAATGTAGGCCCTGGACCCTTACGCAAATGTAGGCCCTGGGCCCCTACGCAAATGTAGGCCCCATCTATGATCCATAAAAGTAGATAGTGCATAGCATACGTTTTATCAACAAATAAATGTTTGACTTAAAATCGCACAAACCGGCACGACCGTTTGTCGCCTTTTAACTGAATGAATAACGGTGGTGTATGGTAGTTGGTCTAGGCCTATATAGGGACGACGGTCAACACTTGTGGCCAATTGACGTATCGTCTGTAATTCCTAGTTTTTCTGAAAATAAAACCGGAATTAACATTTGACCATCGAAATTATTCGAATAATGATCTTATTAAGGCTGTGTCGAGAACGAGACGAGGCCTCCATGGTGGCCAAGGCC
Organism: Trichonephila clavipes; assembly: GCA_019973935.1. Taxonomy (NCBI): domain Eukaryota; kingdom Metazoa; phylum Arthropoda; class Arachnida; order Araneae; family Nephilidae; genus Trichonephila; species Trichonephila clavipes. Next base: position 468,209 of record BMAU01007862.1, on the reverse strand, counting down.
TTGGGCCCGAGCTCAGTTGACCCATGAATTAAGACGTCCCTGGCTACCCGCTGATGGGTTGGGACGTTCATTGTTTATATTTTAGACTCTTAACATTTTAATAATTTTAATTTAATGGTACTTAAACGTGCCTTCAAAATAAAATACAGCTACACCAAAAAATTAATATAAAGTGGACAATCTCAAATCCCAGAGAAATACACCATAATTTAATGTTTCTTGTGCGGGCTCTGATGCTATTTGATCCACGGTCCGGTCCGCGGCCCTGGGGTTGGAGATCACTGCTCTAAACCAGTGATTGCCAAATCGTCGGTCGCGAGTTAACAGTGGATCACATAAACGATTCGGTGAGATTTCTTTTTCCAGTATATTTATTAAAAGCAAGTAATATATATATATATATATATATATATATATATATATATATATGAAATTAAGTCAATTCCTATTTAGATCAACAAAGGAAAATTTTATTTTAACTACTTTTTATTAAATAGTTACTATTAATATAAATATATGCAAGACAGAATCACAACATTAAGTGGTAATTAATTTTTATTAATTATCATTAAAGTATCGTGTTGCTAACCAAAACAATTGTGTATGTCTTTAAAACGTGAGGGGAAAAAAACCTTTTCGCCAAAAATGATGCTAACGTAGCTATATTTGTAATTCTTTAAATAATTAGTTTTAATCAATTAATTTTTATTAATTATAATTAAATTATTTCATTGTCACCCAAAATGAGATCATGTATATACAATTTCAGCTCAATTGAGTGCTTTAAAATGTATTTTATTAACGATTGAAAATTCCACCAAGATAAATGAATGAATGAATAAATAAATATATAGAGAGTGTGAGATAATAGTAGGAATTGAATAAGTACAGAAACAGACTCGCTGATGAATACTTGAACTACTGTATTCGAATGGAGGAACTCTCCCAACTTTTATTAATGACAAAAAGAGATATTCCATTCTTCGCATTGACATCATTACATTTCGCATTACATTTTTTTTATTTATTACCAACGCTTCAATTTCTTTGTGATATACAATTCGAGTTCATTTTTGTTATATACAGTTTAATGAACATTGATTTCATATTTGTTAGAAATGAAAGTTTAAAGGCAATAAACAAATGTAAGGGTTTTTTAAACAAATGCAAGTAGGATTTAAAAACGGTACGGCAGCCTAAAAGCTTTTATAAATTTGATGAATTATGATGTAAATCAAAGCTATTGAGTAAAAAATTATTTAATTTAATGGCGTAATAGTTTGCCATTAATTACTGAAGAAATCTTTACTCAACAAGCTATTGAACTGACGTTGTCTTTTGATTTAAAGTCCTCTAGTTTGGACCAAAATGAAATATTAAAATTTAGTATAAATTAAAGTTTTTTCAATAAGATGTTCGGGATCGTAAACAAAACGTAGTGGAATCTGTTAGTGTATAGATTCGAAAAAATAACTAAAAATAATTGGATGAAATCATACTGTGGAAATAGTCAATGAAATTATTGTGTTTAGGTATACTCTCTCTCTCTTTATAACGAAACCCTTTTAAGATTAAACTCTAATTGATTACACAGTTCTTTTATAAAATGTAGATACTTTACTACCAAAATACATTTCAATGTTAAAATGCTTAAAATATTAAAAAAAATTTTTATTCTTGCTGAACCATCAATTATTTCTGTTAACTCTACTGTATTATAAGAATTTCTGCATAGTGCTATCACTAACTTCTCAGCTACTTAACCTTAATGTAATGAATAAAACTTCCGCGAAGTTGTGTCACTCCAGACACCTCTTACATTCTGGCTTTCAGTTATGCTATGTCACCTTCTATCTTTCAAAATTTATTAATCTCTTCGTCATTATCAACGCTAAGGTGTCAAAACAACTTCCTCTATAACGCGTTACTTCAATAACTTTTTCCCATACCATCTCCATTAAGAAATATTTTTGCCAGCTTCACATGTTTCTCAGTTATCACCTGAACGACCCTCTTCCATCTCTTCCCCCCGGGGTCTCCTGAACTTTCTTGTCGTGATTCAGGGGTCAGGCAAAGGTTCATCTTCGGGGTGCGCGTATGTGGTAATCGAAACGTGCCAATACCGCAATTACAGAGAATGAGTTATAGTCCCTTCTGCGAGTAACTCGATAGGATCTAGTGTAAGAGGTCGTGTCGGGCCGTTTAAAACGGAGAGGACCTTTTTAAATCTTCCAGTGTTGTTTCTGGTTACGAAAGACTGGTGATGGCTTAAATGCTACTTTATACATGTCCTTTGCAGGAAGTCATGACCGAATTATTTTTCTTCATTTATAGTAATCGTAGGCTTATGGAAAATGACAATAAAACTTTATAGAATTTTCACTGTTAACCTTTTGTGGCCAAATGGATACAGCGTTCTGAAATTTTGCACACATCCCAGATATTTTTTTATCTATGCGAAGAAACTGGCTACTGTTTCCTCTGATCTTCATTCGATTGATATTTTTAAAAAGTAGTATAATCTTATTAGCTAATCGACGATGTTGAGGTGTAATGGTAGCAGTTGTGTTCAAGCAAAAAAGAATTTTATTGTCATTGGTTATTTACAGTAGCGCACACAGGAATTTTCAAGGGGGGACCAGAATCGAAAATCCACCATTCTTGTATCATGCTCCTTTTGAATTTGTCGATTTTCGGGGGATTAAAAACTAATTATTGAATAAATAATTAGCATTAATAAATAAAATTCTTTAATAACAAATATTTATTTAAATTTTACAGACAAAAATACTTAGAATTATAATCGAAAAAAAAAAAAAAGGTTTGGGGGGGGTCCGGACTCCTAGGACACCTCTTGTGTGCGCCACTGGTTATTTATGCTTATCGTTTATTAATTGGTATTGTTAACTGAAATTGGACCTTTTCAACAACTTTTCTGGGTTCTTACCTGACTTTGAAGTTATGATTACTTTCCTTTTGGAATTGCTGTTTGACTTTTTAACTTAAATGACATTGTGAATTTTAGATAACATGACCTGAGAAATATTATTTGAATGCAGTGCATTGGATGGTAAACATTAAACTAAAAGTGGTAATTTTGGTGTTGGGTTGTATGAAGTCTCCGTTAGTGTAGCAATTATTTATTAATTGAAGTTAGCTCACACAAATCCAGTACATATTGTTAACAAAAATAATAGGCAAGAAACATAGACGTTTTTTTTTTATAGCAACCGCGTTGTCTCCCTGCCTGGCCTCTATTGAAGATGCATGGTCGCTAGAGGACACTTTTGCTGGTTAGGACTATTATAGTTAGTTAAAAGAGTAATTAATTTTATCTAGTTAAATTGTAAAAACCAAGATTTACTTGCATCATAATTTCCTTATCACTTGAGGGCTCGTTTATGGCAGTTCTGTATTTTTCTATGTTCAACAATGCCAGAAATATACCGAGTTTTTCCCTCTTTAAAACGAATCCTCATTGATTTCTAACTATCATATTACATTTCCATCACTTTGTATTTTAATCAGTTTTTATGTACAATTTAAATTAAATTCCCAGCTATTTACAATGCTTTATCTTTTGGTAATGACATCTTATATGCTGCTGCTATCCGTGAAAGTATAATTAGATGTCACTTATAATCTTTTTTACTCGTGGGAATGCAATGAAAATCACTTTACTCTGTATCTAGTTATATCCTTTACTCTATATCTAATTATATATATATCCTTTATATATTTAATTCATTTTCAATGTATTAATTTTAAGTTATATGAATTTGTTATTGCTTTAACTTAGTACATTTCACAAGCCGTAGGATGAATGCTTATTTATTTTATAGTTGTTGTTTTAAAGAATAATAAATGAATAACAAAAAATGTTTACTCTATTCACTTGAAATCTAAGTTATCTGATTGTTCAAAACGATTACTTTGTGGGTAAATAGGAAAAAATAAGATTTAAAAAGATTCTGGTATATTAAATAATGAAAATACAGAGATCTCTCTTAAGAAGTTGAACATCGTGAAAAGATATTAAAAGAGAGTACACTTGAAAAATACGAAAAATGAACCTTTTGTCTGGTTATTGAAAAAAAAAGTTTGTGTGGGTAAATTTTAGTAAGATTGCTAATGAGAAAAAACAAAGGCATGTCAAGTTTATAAAACATGCGCGTGTTTCCAAAATAGGCATAATTGTATTTGCGTGTTGATTTGTCATTTTTCTTTTTTCAATTAAGCTTTCGATTATTTGATTGTTTTTAAAACCAAGCCTTTTGCTTTTCTTATGCAAAATTTCAAGGTTTGACACGAATTACTCAAGCCAATTCTAGAAATAAGCATTTAACACTATAATTACTTTTTATTTATGTGTTTGTGTAGGACGTAGTTATATACAATGCATTATACCCACATATCACTTGTTTTCCGATTTACAATGTCATTAACGAGCTTTAAAAGGAATGGTTTGTTTATTTATTGACGCCCATAATTCGAGCCCAAAACACAATTTTTTTTCCAAGAGTTTCGAAGTTTTCTTTTGTCCTGTTATCTTTTCTTCTTTCATCAAACGATTTTCCCTGTTTTCCGACACAACCATTCCAAAAAGAACTATTTTCTTGAACTGCTTTATTTGCTCCTCAATTCACTTCGATTCGAGGTTGCTTCTTAAATCGTTTGCTAGTTATGGGCGTGGTCTGGCTTTTCCTTTAATGTTGACTCTTCCAGGAATTTTATGTCTTTGTTGGGATTTCGATTTTCGTATCGATTCTGTTTGTGTGTCATAAGCACGTAAAATGATTGGCTGTTTTGTGCATCGTTCTTTTTTTTCTTATTCTCTCCTATCCCATGAAATTTTCTTTCATAAAAGAAACTTCTTTCTTTTTTGAATCTAACAGGGTACTGTTTGGTACTTTTGGAAGTAACTTTTTTGACAAAGCAACTTTTCTTTTTAATGCTTTAAAATCACTTTGTATCCAGACATATAATATAAAGGTTGCCCTAATGAAAAGTGAACAAATCCAATAAAAAGAATTATTTTATTGAAAATCTAAAGAAATCGCCGTGGGGGCTGTAACACAGGTCCTATCGTTTCGGCAGCTGGTGGTCTTCACTTTAGAAAGAATGTGGTTGATTCTTAAAGAAGTCCTGCCCAGCTTCTTTCACTTCATCGTCCAAATAGATACTTAATATTGGTTTGAGTGGTCTTAAGTCCTAGAAGTCACTGGGTAACAAATCCGGACTGTACGGTGGGTGTTCTAATATTTCTCATCGGAATTTTTTGAAGTTACTTAGGTTTCACGGGAGACGTTTGGGGCGAACATTGTCAAGGAGATCCGATATTGTTTGCTGCCCTTCTCGAAACTTTTTGCACCAACTGTGCCAAGATGTTCAACTTCAACAGTGCTTGCCATAAACTGCCTCTATTCGTCGATAGATGTCCGCATTCAACTCTCCTCCTGCAATTAGAAATCGTGCTACCGCTAGTTCCGATCTGGACGCACCCTTATATTGAATGACTTTACATTCGATTAATTTACTCTACCACTAACAGGTTTCACTGTTAAACATCTGCGATGTACACTTCCTACCGTCTTTCGTGTCCCTGTTTTGGTGGTTCTGCTATATCTGCACTCGTTCAGACGCAATGGCGCATGTCCACTTTTTTGGGCAACTTTTATACTTTGGGACACAATTACTCCTTTTTCTTTTCTTCAAATGAGCTGCATTTTGGCACACAAGCCTTTGCAAACACAGCTATCCCCAAAGTGTGAGAGCCATTTCAGTGGTGGCTCTCACTACCAAATTATGACGCTTGAATTAAATCCAGGCTCTCTCTCTCGCGCGCGTCGGATGCTAAATATTGCCGCGATTTAATTTTGCCTGAAGTCTCTAAGGCACATTTATACTCAAGGGTCTTTTACACGCCACATAATTGACATGCGTGCCTACGATTTTCGCATCCAGAAAATATCAGTCGGGATCGAACCCACAACCGCAGGCTTACGAGGTAGGTACACTACCTCTAAGCTACCAAGGAAAGATATACATTGTAATGTATTCCATTATATATAATTCAAACAAATATAGACAATATATTCTGGAATTCAGTGGCACACACAGGAATTTTTCAAGGGGGATCCATTCTCTTATCTTACCCCAACACGCCGCTAAACATTCTTGATTTTGTCGGTTGTCACAAACAAACAGTAAAAAATAAATCAGTGAATAAATAATTCGCATTAATTTATAAAACAAATTATTAATAACAAATACTTAAACTTTTCGTACTATATATACATAGGATTCTAATCAATCGAAAAAAAAATTAGAGCTAGGGGTGTTCCGGACTCGTGTTCCTATCCTTGTGGTAAGCCACTGCTGGAATTACGTAATATAAAAATAAAATATTTTAAATCTGCTATATCTCTAAATATGATATATGTAGGTTGGGGAGTTTGTAAGAGTGAGAATTTTTTAACGTCGCACTATAAAATAACGCGAGGGCTTATGGTGACGGACATTGGAATTTAGAACCCCGGTCAAGTGACGAGGACGGTACGAGCTGGAACTCCTTTTTTAACTACCTCTAAGCCACTGAGCCGACCCACATTTACTTCTAATAGTTCTGAAGTTTTTTTGTGAGATATGGAGCAGCACACACAAAGTCTATTTTCCCCATTGGGCTCAATTCATGTGACGTCATAGTCACATGATAGTGAAAGCCACTCTATTCTAGCCAATGAATTCAAAAACTCATGCGACGTCCTAGTCACACGATAAAAACTATCTAGTGTTTCCAGCTAATCAGTTCACGCGCTCCTGTGTTGCCAGGTTTTGCTTTTTGCAGAAACTTTCTCTTAAAAAGTACATATGCATACAAAATGCATTTCATTTAAAAGTATAAACATAAAATATGATTTTTTTTCAAATTAAAACAAAATTTTTTGAAGAAATTCCCCCCCTAACATTTAGACATCTTTACCCAAATATGAAATTTCAAATTTTATGAGTTTAACAAATAGAACAACAAGTACAATTAGTTTAATGTTTGTTTTGAATTCAATAGAAAACACTTGTTTGTTTTTATCATGTGACTTCATGAATTTGAGCCCATTGTTGCTAATGAGTTGAAGGATTGATTCATAATGTGAAATTATTTATCATGAATCTTTGAACTGCAAACAGAAAAATGAAATTCGAATTTTCCGGTAATTGATTGAAGAAGGCTCTTCTACACAATTCTTACATAAAATAGATTCATCATCAACTTTGTTTGTCGCGCGCTTGTCTATGATAGGACCTTGGGCCATAAAACTGCAACTACTACTCAAAACCAGCTTGTTATATTTATGCATATATTTTTATAACATTTAAATGCATATGGTTGATTACCAACCATCTCTTTATGATTTTTTTAAATCATGCATTGTCTGACCTTTATGCTTAACCTAATCTCAGTTGAGTCAGTATTTTCAGGTATTTTTCTGTTAACTACATGATGGATGGTCCATTCTTTAATATGTAGTTACCCCTAAGATATTTTGTTTCTGTATAATCCATAAGCCATTGTGTAGAAGAACTGGTTGCCATGTTTTGTACATTAATAACGTGGTATAATTGAAGGAGCGGCTACCGAAACTACTACTTACATTATTTTTTAACAAACTCCTTTAATTAAATTGACTCATTTTCTTGGCTATTTTTTTTCATTGTCAAACTGTTCCTGTTCGTAATTATAAGAGTATTTATTCTTTGCATATCTGCATATCGTTATTTATGGAAATTCAGTTAGAGCTGAAAAGAAATTATGAATGAATGCTCTAGATGGAAACAAGATAAAATAAAAACAGAATAATAATTGCATGCAAGTATATTGCTTGCTAGATTTCCTGCTGTACCCATCCTCAATATATTTACATTACATTAAATCGAACTATTTCCTTAACACCCGTTATTATTTCTGTCATGTTTCCTGCTTTCATATTCGAATGCTATTAAAACCTGTTTCCATTTGTTAATGGAGGAATACAAATCCTATTAAGCTTTTGATGTTTGAAAAAAAATTCCTTTAAATATGTGTCATAATGGCGTGATAGGGACAATAACTAGCCGTCAAATTACTAGTATTAGTTTTCTAATGATAGTATTGTAGTTATAACTTGTCAGCGTTTTTAAAATAATTTTGTCCTAATGAAATGCGTTGTACAATGTTTAAGAAGCCAGGAGACAAAAGTCATCCTTTTTAAATTGGGAAAAATATATTATGAATTTAGAAGAAATTCTCCTTTCGTATTACGTTCCGTGTAAGTTTTTATGACCAATATAATCCATCGTGCAAGTTGTTCTTCAATGTATTTTTTAAAAAATCTAAAGAATATTTTTTTAATGTTATCTTTTTGGTATATGTTGAGGAGTGGCCGTGGTAGTCTAGTGGTTATGATCTCGAACTAATGGCCGGAGTGTCGGGGGTTCTAGTCTTCGTGCCACTAAAGACTCGCCTTGTAAAGGGGGCCTATGCACGGCAAATCTGTCTAAACTCGAACGTCCTTCCGTTGGTGTGGTAGTTTGGAGAGGATATCCCAGCACACAAGCCGTCTTCGTCATTTCATCATGATTTATATTTACGAGGTCCGTCGCCAATACCCCTCGTGTTGCTGTTTAGGGTGATGGTAATAAAACGCTGAACTTAATTTAAAAAAAATATAAACAGAATTTTTTTTAAGGTTTGCTTTGATATGTGTTAAAAATGAAACCCAGATTCAGAGATTGAACCTTAAAGATTTGAGGTTTATTGTAACCTTTTTTTCACCCATTAGTTCTTTTAGGACGGTCTTTTGATTATATTTGAATCCTACATTTGAGGTTAAATTTATGGTATCACTTTACATGGTTAAAATTAAAGTTGATTTCGATGAAAGATTTTATAACATGCGAGTTTTGGCTGGATTAGATTTACTTTTTACCTCTTAAAATTGTTCACATAAATAAAATATAAATTGTTATTTTTTTTTCATGCCTGTAGGACATGTTTTCTTTCCCAGTCTCTTCTTTTTTGTGTTTTTCTTCTAGAATCATATTTTTCATTTGATAAGTTTTTATATCTACGCATGTAAACGAAAAACAGAATTCTGCAAAAAGGAAGTTCTTTCATTTCTTTCTCTAGGTTAGTATCCTCCGATCTTCATATCTAGAGGGTTAGTTTTCTAATTTATTCATATTTTTGCAAGTTTTTACTTCAGTTTCTACTGAATATCATTTGACTTCCATTTCATTTTCATCATTAAAATATCTACTTTTAAATTTGTATTCCTCGTGAAATTCTGGTAAAAATAATTTCCTTCAAGTTTTTTTCTTATGTAACTGGTAAAAACGCCCTGTCTTTTTTTTAAAAATTTTTTAGATTGCTTGTGCATTTTTAATGTTGCATTGCAAGTAAAATAATTTTTAACACTTTTTATGCAAAAAAAAATACAGGATTTTTAAAAATAATTATCAAAATAATTTTATGCTAATTTTTTTGTTACCATAGATGTTGAATAAGTATTGTCTTCTAGATGTTCTCTGCTTATTGAATTATATAAGATAACCAAAATATTTGTCAGTTTTGGTTTAATAAAAAGTTTATATATATTTTGATATAAAATTTTATTCTTGAAAATATCCTTCCTCGCGCTGAGCAACTTTCTTGCCGAGCGATCCCAGTCACGGACTCGTAGCCGTTGTGTCATGAGTTCAAGCCCTTGTGCCTATGAAGATCTTCCGTGTAGATGTGTTGATGCTCGTTGGATCTGTCGTGGCTCATGGCCCTCCCGTTGGCGAGGTATGCAAGTTCAGAGAGTAAGGTGCCAGCTCAGGTGTCAGCCTGTCATTTGACCGTGGCTTAAAATTACGAGGTCAGTAATCCTCATGTTGCCTTTTTGCGCGACGTTGATAAACGTCTACTCATTTTCCTGCTAAGAAGATAATTTATAGATTTCATTTTTATATAACTGCTTATTTATTTTTAATCTATGTCAACTTTCTTCTATATCCTTTCTCAATTCTTCATTACTAAACCCCTTACTACGCATATGATTGTTCAAAAAATAGGTGATTATCCGTTGGAAACATGTCTGGAGAATGAGGCAAGCATTGGAAAGGGATAGAATTTCTTTCTCTAAAAACGTTCTTTCTGGTCTGTACTGCAACGTGCGATTATTCGTTAGTTCCACGTTGAAATTTACACAGCAAGCATGCATGTCTAGCACAATATTTTGGACATTTGTAAGGATTAGTTATATTTTTTAAAAATTAAAACAGTTCACACAAAATTCAGTTTATTACTAAAGTATAACACATGCTAATAAAGCGAATAAGCAACTCTTAAATTATTTTCCTATGACGTAAAAAATAACTTAGATTTAGTTTCTATAAAAATGACAAAACATTCTTGGTTATTTTGGAAGTATTTTTATGAACTGCATCACAGTTGTATTTAGAGATTATCATATTTCAGAATGGATGAGACACTATTTTCATAATCTATGCTGATGATTTTACATTTTGGTTGTTAAATAAGATTTTTTTTTATTACTAAAAAGTTTCTTATGTATTCCAATAAGGATATCTTCTGACTTAAAATTTTTACTGGGACATACCGTAAAATCCGGCGTATAACGCGCACTTTTTACACAGAAAATAAGGTCGAAATGAACGGTTGCGCGTTATGCGCCGGGTATAAAAATGATAGCTTCAAAAATAAAAATAAAAAGAGATGAGCATAAAAAAATTAGGTTTCTTCCTTGATCGAAATATTGTTTATTAAAAAGAAATGGCATTCTTGATGAACTTAAAGAGAGTTTGTAGTTCTTGAAGTATACTAATTTTACAAAAAACTGGGATATAGTACTTTGAATAAATGACTTCAAAACACAAGAGCACATTGAATACATACACTGCAGGCTTCTTCGTACGGCGAATAAACCTAAGAATAAAAAAATACAGTTCGAAAGTGTCGGTGCGTCTTATACGCCGGCGCGCATTATACACCGGATTTTATTGTATTTATTTTTAAATATTTTCTGGTACAGTCACATCTTATAGATATCCATTGTTCCTGCAAAAAGAGCAGTTGATCTCCTTTGAAATAAATGTTGTGATAGGTAGTGTGTTTTATGTGTGTGCGCGTGTTACCATAAAAGACCGAAAGTAGAGAAAATCTATATACAGTGGCGCACACAAGGGGGGTCCTGGGTGTCCGGACTCCCCCAAAGCCCTTGATTTTTTTTCCGATTGATTATAATTCTAAGTATATAGTACGTAAAATTTAATTAAGTATTTGTTATTAGTGATTAATTTTATTAATTAATGCTAATTATTTATTCAATAATTAGTTTTTTGCTGTGTTTTGTTCCCGAAAATCGACCCCCCCCCTTTGAAAAATTCCTGTGTGCACTACTGTCTATATATACTATAAAAATCTTAAAATATTTTTGTAAATACGTTTAAGCTGTTTCCAAAATATTTGTTGAATGTATTCTCTTGATGTTATTTTTTTTTTAAAAAAAATCTCACTTTTTGGGGGCGTAAAACAATAAAAGCCATATATGCAATGAATGTCTATACAAATCTTCTACTTGAGCCAAGATTAAATTAGGGGTAAAAAACTAAAGTGGTGTTTTTCCTCTTCGAATTAACTTGGCATGTGGGTCGTGCCTTACTTGAAGGTCATTTTTACTCGAATGTTAAGCGGATTTGACAGCGATGGATGCGTGATGCATGTAAAATCAACCACTCTATAGACTATACGACCCAGACAGACAGACCACCAGGAAAGGTGGTCGTGACATGCAGTGATGCCAGTTGGTATTTTCGTCTATCATGTACGTACATGTAGGTTGTTTCAAGATGCATTCTCGTCTGTGCCTTCAGAGTTCCAATGATAGCTTTTATTTTGTCTGATTTTTGTATTTTTTTCACCTCCATATCAATTTTAGATTCAAAGCTGCTTGTTTTCTTTAGATTTCACTTAGTTTGTCAGTATCAGCATAACATATTTTACACAAAAATTGGTTAATGTAACCTTTACAGAAGAATGATAAAACTAATTAAGCTTCTTCACATCTCCGAGGGTTGTAGATGACAGGATGAAGAGATATTTGGTGGGTGTGTAGTGCGCTGTCATAAAGAAATTATAGAGTTCGGCAATTAAAATTCAAATTTCATTCAGTGGGGTCTGAAGAAGTTAAAAATGTAAATCCCTGTGAATTTCAACTTGTGTGATTCGTGGGCATCGAGACGAAGGTTTGACGCTGATTATAACAGATTCATAAAACTTAATGATGTAAACCCGGGGAAGGCATTAAGTCGATCGCGATCGACCGTTGAACCGCCCAGACGTTTTAGAGTGACCGCCTTCACATAAGACCTAAAACTATCATACTAAAATAAATATGTTTGTAGAACACCAACGCCAGTTAGACTTTAATATCGATTCTTCACAATGCATGCGACTTTGTTATCTGTGACTATAGAGGGAAAATGCGATCATCGCGATGGCAGCCGTAGAAATTCTTTTTCACCCACACGCCGACTAAAGGGGAAAATAAATGTTGACCAGCTCTTCCCGCGATAACGCGGAATTGGCTACGGAAATATCACCCCACAGTTCACACGTCCGCGGGATTGGATTCTTGTATTGATATTACGTTCCACGATACAAGGTCTCCGGCAGCGAACGTGTTAAGGGCATACATCAGTTAATGGACGAAGTAAACTATCCTAATTTAAAAAAGCTGCATTTCATTTAACATCATTCTCTTGCACTACCTACCTGTGTAAATCTGCTTTTCAACGATGGATATAATTAAGTAAACATATCATTCCCGTTTCGCTGACGACCATTTGGAATCCGGTTCAAGATTAGTAGTTAGTAATTATGTACAGATATATTTAAGATTGGGGCTGACAGTATGCAGACTAAGTCTTCTACTAAGACTATAAAATTCTACGAGAACTAACTTTAAATGAAAATGATTTATTTTTTAATGTATTTTGAGTTTGATATTAAATGCACCATTTGATATTAAACTTGTTGGTATAATTATTATATTTGTATCTTGCGTTTTGCATAAAGCGTGGTTTTCAAAAGAGTGATTTGTTTTATTGTAATTATGTAGTAAGTGCATATTCTGTATTTATTATTATTAGAACATAAATATTGTTGAGCTTTTTTGTAGCTTACCACACCTACGCCACTGGGTGGATCGCAACACCTTAAAAAAAATTCGAAGTAGATCGCATCTTGTAAAAGTGTGCCCACCCTTGATGTAAGCTATTGCACATTAAATAGAAACGGAAGTTCTAAGTACTCGTGATGCGGAAGTTTTAAAAGTAAGGTGTGAATTCAATTGTCCTTTACTTCACTTGAGCGTAATTCAAAATTATCGCCAATAATGTTGACGTAATGTAGTGACTTTCTATCGACTAACAGTTTTCATATTTAAATCTAATTTTGGTGTGCTGTCGTGTCATATCAAAGTAGATTAGAACAGCTGATTGACATGAGCTTTGTGACGTTTGGGAAAATTGATGCGTTGTGTGAGAGTTAAGAAATTAAGTAATTGATTTATTTAGGTCTACAGCTATTAAATACAAGATATAAATTTAAATAGGTTATTTAAACTATTGGTTACTTTAATACTACAAAATGTTATTAGTGAAGGAAGAGGCAACACAACCGTTATTCCCAGTCTTTCAAATCGAACTCTTTTTTTCCCCTCTGTCTTGGGGTGAGAACGATTTCCTTTCTTACACCTTGAGTTTCAGTCGGGGTTTCCGTTTGATGGGTGGAGTCTGGTTTTTCTCCGGCCATCGGTAGTCGGGGCGATGTCAGATGAAAAGAACCCGAAATACCTTAGAGGTATTCGTACTTATATGAATGATGCAATTCTCCATAAAGAAGCCTATTTTGCAGCTGCATGGCGCGAAAACGTTACAGATTTGTATGTGGTTCAAGTGAGTCGTGATGAAACCAACATTCGCAGTTGGTGTTTGATTATTGAAGAATACATCGGTACCAGAATAAATCTTCTAATGTCTAAATATTTTTTTTCTTTTTCCTGTAATGGGGCTGTGTATTGGTATTTCTACCTTTGCAGATCTAGTACATTCCCCAGGAGCTGGTATCACTTTTTAGAGCGGCACCATTTAGGCAATACCAATCACCGCAAGTAATTTTGACGCCCAGTTTCTTCCCCAGAGGGAGGCACCTGAGCTCTGCCGATGCGAAATTTGTTCTTAGAAATTTAATTTTGCCGAGAGCATCCAAGCCAAACGGACACTCATAATGATGCCGTATATTCATACGACATGGCCACTGTCAATTTTCTGCAGGAAAATCCACCGATTTGGGCCGGGGTCGAATCTCCGCAGCCTTGGTTACAGAAGGCGTGACAAACCAACTACGCCACCTAGCCCGCTAATGTCTAAATATATATTAGGTGTGTTTAACTGATAGTCACCATATTGTGTAGTATGTTGTTGTGTTGTTACCCATCGCCTTACAGCAGAAAAGCCTCTCTACATCTAATCCAAAATTCGAATGATGGGGTCACTAAAGACCGGTCGTGTTGAGAAAGGGCAGATGCAATTTAAATCCGTCGAGACTCTCAAGCTACTCGCTGGCGTAGTGTGAGAGTTTGGAGAATTGGTGCTTGAAATGTTGGCTCTTGTGCTTACCATCATGACGTTAATATGTAATCAAGTATTTAATCATCTCCAGAAATCTAGCTGTGTTCCAGAAAAGTCTGCTATTGTATGGTAATGCACGACAATATACTACTCATGACACGTGACACTTCTAGGATTTCTGGCACTGGAAAATTCTGCCATATACCATTTTTGATTTCTTTAGCCTGAGCTGAAAAACATCTTTAAGGACTAACTTTTCTCCTCGTATTATGATGCTAAACAAGCCGCCTAAAATTAACTTCATTATCAAAAACATCATTTTACTTTTAATGCCTCAATTCCTTAATCTATTAGTACGATAATTATGTGGAAAAAATAAATATATCTTTATATATGCTACACTTTCTTCTTTTTCTTTATTGCATTTATTTACACATGCATAAACTTTTGTTGTAAAAGAGAATCGTCTACTTTTATGTAGTAAGTTGAAGAAATATATCCAAATAACTTATATATTAGGTGAGATTAAATTTTTGGTTTCACACATTTTCATACAATATTTTTCAATACTGGTTTTAAACAGCTAGAAAATCTTATAAAGTTGTGTGATAAATTTCTTACTTTATGTCAAACTAATAAAATTAATATTCATATAAAATGTGTTGACTTCTGAACTTTATATTTCTTTAATTTTTAAATGAATATTTGAATAAACTCTCCGTGTCACCGCATTTGAATAACTGTCAATGAATTGTATTGATAAATCTCAAACTCGTTATGTTAAAAGAGTAGTATTTTCCTCATTTACTTGCTTTTTCCATTATAATCTTCTAATTTTCTTTTTACGTATGATACATCTTTTCCATTTAAGTCTTTGGACAAATATGACACTGACCTTCGCTCTTTGAAACAAGTTATCTGTCTTTCTTACAATTGTAAACTATGTTATAATATATCTAGTTGGCCTTGAAAGGGACTCGTTTAATTTTTATTTTACTCGACTAAATCTTCATTTGGAGTAGATGATTTTTAAATGTTTTTTCTCACGGTAAGATTTAATTATAAACAACTTAAGTAATGAGTTCATTTTTATATTTAGGTGTGATCCAATGATATATATCGAGCATTATTCACGTTATTAATTCATATATGCATACTTATCATTCTTTGTGACATTTAAAGAAACATATTTTAATCTAAATGATTCTTAATGCAACATATTATAGTGCATAAATAATATATTTTAGGAAACTGACATGCATAGCAAGACGTATTGAAAGTAGATAAGCGTTACTAATTGTACAGATATGTGTGTCAAGGATGATATACATTACATTAATGTGCTATTTCTGATAGGTACTCATCAAACAGGAAAGAGTGCCTTCTTTTGACAGGATGGTGTAAAGATTGTATGAATCGCATGCTTAGGGAGACTTTCATTAAAGTTTGTCTGGTGGAAAAGTGAGTGGAAGCGTCAACTGGGCCATATACATTTCTTAAATGGCGTGTAAAGGGAAAATCCTAGGAATGAGATGCTATTTAAAGTTTCGTTATTGGACTGCAAACACCTCAGCCGAATAGACATACTGACAAACAGCCTATGCCAGGTGTGGCGAACTTTATGGATCGACATGACATTTTTTTCAAAAGAAATGTTTAATGAAATACAGACGTGCCGTATTTGTGATTATGGAAAATAATAAAACTGAATACTAACAATTCAAAGCTCTTTATTTTATTACGAAAATAAAAAAAAAAATTGCACAGTTTAGTAGTAAATGTTTTAGTTATATGCATTAAAGTGTAATTCCAATTAAAAAGTAACATTAGTGTGACATCTGTTGATGCAGGTTAGGTGACAAATATCTTATAATAGGATTGTAAAATGTTACATTTATCAGAATGCATGCTGAATTGGAGTCATCTGCTTAACGGTTTCTAAGCGAGTCTTAATATTATTATATATATATAGTCTCTGAGAATAACGATTCGCAGGCATAGGTAAATGAAAATATGGTTAAAATAACATGGGCCAGCTTATTCAATGATTTAAATGTGTCTGTAATCGTATTCCATGTTCGCTAAATTTCGTTACTGACATTTTTACTTATATTGCTTATTAAATTTTCTGTTTCAATCCATTCCAAATTTTCCCTTGTTTCAGTAAATTTTTGAATCCATATTAAACTAGATTGGAAATCAATCAGTTTGCATTTCAAATTCTTCAATTTCCAACTAATTCAATTGGTACAGGTTCAATTTATCAAATGAAGTCACATCAGGGTACATAATAGGGTTAGTTCGTAATACTTCATAAGGAGCTTTGTTACTTTGAACTAAAATGCAAACCGTTTTTATCGGTGGCGTGCCCAAAATATTGTGTCACGTGCCATTAGTTCGCCATACCTGACCTCTACCCTATTTGTAAAACAGACACTTTGAATACATAGCAGTTACTTGTGCGCCCGGAACTTTACCATAAGTTACACTATAGAGATGCTTGTCTGCTGCATTAGTTGGCGAGGAGGCTCGAGTCGCAAGAGCTAGATTGCTTTCTCTTTAGATTGTAGTTTTTTCGATTCTTATGGTTTTAATTCTGTACATCTTGCGGGTTTTAAGCTTTTGGTCTTTTCAAGGTTTAAATTTTTAGTTTTTGGTTTTGATTTGACATTGTTCCTTAGCAAATGATTTGATGTAAATTGATTTATTTCCGATTTTGCCATATGAAACAACAATACTTGACCTTAAAGGTGTTCTTTTGCAAGCAGTCGGTTGTAGATTTGCAAATCGCTTGCTGCTGAAATTTAGCAAACTTAAATCTAGTTTGAAGAGGCAGGTTGCTGTAATCAAATTGTCATGATCGCAAGTTTGTGGTCGGTTGTGTTCGAGGCGAGTCAAAGGTTGGCTCTGTCTTCCCAAGTATATAGTGTGGAAATTAAGAAAAGAATGTACCATTTTTTAGGTGTTGACCTCGTTCATTTGGTCTCGGCTTAAAATTACATCTATTTATTGCCTTTAGCTTTCATATTGCTCTAGAACTATATTAATTTAAGCCAAGCATTTTCATATGTTCTTAAATTTACTTTTTTTTTTATGAATTCAAACGTATTCCATTAATTTATTTGAAACTTTGACAACTGAATCGCCTGTTTTCATCAGTATATCTAAAACAATTTAATTTTTTTCGTCAGCATTCAGGCCGCGGCGCTTAATAATTAAGGTCGTCAGCACCGTGTCTAGTGATGCTTCAGTTGTTCGTGGATTCAATTCGTCATTTTTTCTTTGATTCTACCGAACATCTATGATGCGCAATAATAGGGCTGTTATATAATGGATTCAACTGATTTCAAAGTCATCACGTGGTGTAAAAGTTAGCCTAATAAGGTACTTTCTCAGACATTGACTTAATCACTAAAATGGCTCGACATTACGAGCTAAGTTGCCAATAATTATCATTTATCGTTAATTTATAATCAAACCAAGCTTCAGTGACTTTCAATTAATATAAGTGGATTTGACGAGCCACGTGTAATTTTAAATGATGCGATAAAAACTACCTTTACTAGATGCTTCATTTATCAAACCATGCAAGGATTGTAAGAATCAGCTGGGCTTAATATTAAGCATCCTGTTAACTATTGACGACCATCTTGGATGAAATCGGTATGCGAGTACTACCAATCAAGTTACAATGACCGTATTTGAAATTTACCAAATGCCAAAAATTTAGTTCTTTTAACATGCAAATGTTATATATTCATTGTTGTAGATGAGAAATATACCGTAAAATCTGGCGTATAATGCGCACCCATACTTTCAAGCTGCGTTTTTTAATTTTTAGGTATATTCGCCGTATAATACGCATCCCCCCTTTTTTTTTTTACAAAAGAACCATAAGTGTGCATGTATAATGCTTGTATGTTTTTAAGTCATTTATTGGAGTTATCGCAAGATTTTGAAAAAATAGTTTACTATTAGAATAAGAAGCCTTTTTGAAAGAAATGACATAACTAATCAATTTAAATATATAGTATTTGGATCTACGTAGAAGTTTAATTTTTCTTATGTTCATCTTTTTTTTTTAAATTTATTTTTTATACCCGGCGTATAACGCGCACCCGTAAATTTCGATCTCATTTTTTGTGTTAAAAGTGCGTGTTATACACCGGAATTTACGGTACGTATTTTATGATACTTGTCCAATATTTTTGTCTTGCTAAAATAGGGTACCCATCTCTCAGTTTACAGCGCCTTAAAATAGTTGAAATTTTTGGTGATAGTTGAGAATAAAGACAAACTTTCACTGTTTAAAGGGGAAGGGAATAAGGAGGCCAACTCTTACACATTTTCTGACATATCCACTCAAGAGCAAACATGTCATTTTATTCTGTTTCTGAATATGTCCTGAAGATTTTTTTTTATATTCTTCTTGAGTATATTGGTTTTGGGGGTAATGTACAGTTTTCTGTTTGCACGACGGGTTTTTGTTAAGCCAAATGCAAACTCTGTGGATTTCTTTTCCTTTTCTGCTGGTAGTGGAATATTCTCACTAACGTCTGGTATCGAAATATCTTTTTTTTTTAAAAGTTAGATATATTCAATGCATTGTTTCATGTGTCGTTTTTACTGAACAGTTACTTGCTTTCTCAACAAAAAAAAAAAATGTAATGGATGCATTTAGAATACTTTAATGCAAAGAGGGATTTTGCTATTTTGTGTAACTGAATGATTATTTTATTTTTATTTAATTTATTTTACTTCTGTATCATTTAAAAATCTGTTTCATTTAATTCCCTTAATTTTTCATTTGCTTGAGGTGGATTAAAGTTCGTCAATAATAGCCCTCGTGTTGCTAAGATGCAGAAGATAATCAATCAATTAAGGGGAAAAAAAGGCTCTGTAGACTAGAAATTAAGTCTTGGTTGCCTTTAGTGAAGTCGAATTGCAGCTTTTAGTTCTAATTTCTCCAAAGCTGCGTTGCTTGGAATATAAGGATAGCTGAATGTTCAACAAAAAATAGGCTTTAAAGCTCTCTCGACGTATAGAGTGAAATTTAAGAGAAAGTTGTCATTTTAGCTGATTGATTAGGTATCAAAATTACAAATACGGTTCACAAATAGCCATCGTATTGTTCTAGAACAGCGGCTCTTAAACTTTCGATCGCCGACCCCCTTTTGTATGAGCCTGACATCACCCCCCCAAGATTTTGAACCTCTCGCCAACTTGAAATTCGTGATCGAAATGCATATTCTAGTAGAGTTTTTTCATTGGGTCAATTTATTGATCTAATCTAGGAGGGTACATCTTTCAATTTTACCATGGGGCCTTTCAGAGTCTGTATATATTAATGTTGTGATATGAAAAATATTAATGCTACATGAGAAACTTCGCGGAACCCCTAAAAAAGGCGCTGGGAAGCCCAGAGGCCCACGGACCTCAGTTTAAGAGCCGTTGCTGTAGAGCAGGGAACTGTGTCCATGAAACTGACTTCTTTTGTACTAAAAACTTGGTCATGAACCCCTAAGTGAAATAACTCTTTTTTAATAAATAATGGAAAATAACAAACGTAACTTTGATGTTCTGAATGGTAAATGTTAACGTAAATAAAAGTATAAGAAAACACTGATACCTAAAGTAATGTATTCAAATTTTACAGCTTTTGCATTAAAATACAAAAACACGTTTTTTGAATGAGGTGGGTGAACCAGAGTGAGATATATGTTTATCTTCATAACAATACAAAAAAATAATACTGCTTTCTCCTCGGAATTAAGAAAAATTTGTTGCATATTCTTCATATATCGGGACCAAACACGAAACAAACCTAAACTGTTCATTAGATGTATGACTATTTAATACTGCCATATTTTAGTTGAGTTTTCTTTCCTATTTAAACCTGCATAGACGGCGGCCCCTGCGATCGACTGGACTTCTACCGTGCGACACTTGTTATTACTTGTTCTCACTGGCGTAGCAAGCTCTGAGGGGGCTTTGTATCAAATTCTTTCGGGGCCCTTTTTAAAATATGGAAGCCTTGTTAGTGGACTGTAGTTACACATGTTAGGGGCCCCGTATCATTGATACGGCGGCAGCTACGCCTTTGCTTGTACTTAATGTACATATCTAAAAAACTTCATTTAAATATTTTCAAATTTTTCTTTCTTTTAACACATAAAATCATAACTAATTTATTTTAACTTTCATAATAATGGTAATAGGTTATAAATATTTGAATTAATATTAAACATTTCATGGACCCCCAAATTAACTTTTTCATGTACTTCTCCCTCAGTAGCCACAAGAATCCCTCAAGAGTCTTTAGGAACCATTTTGGGAACCGATGCCTCTGAACAGTGGTACTTAACTTTCGATCGCCGCGACCTCCCTTTATCTAGCATCCTCTCATCGCGGTCCTCCAAGATTTTGAACACCCCTCGGTGCTTGCTCAGGTGTCGTCCTCGTCACTTGACCTTGGTTCAAAATTACGAGGTCCGTCGCCAAAAGCCCTCGTGTAGCTGAACAGTGCGACGTTAATATTCACTTGCTCACTCACTTACTTGAACTCCCCTCTCTGACTTTCAACATATGGCTAAAGGGATTTAAAAATTCCCCAATAACCGTTTCTTTGCAACTTATGCAGACTTTTTCAACACTCCCCCCCCCTTTTAAGAAAACAGTATAGGTCTAATTAAATAATATTTTAAAATACTAATTTCAAATAAATAAAAAAAATGTACGTAACTGTATTAAACTTTTTAATAAGAAAGATGGTGTTGCATTACTTTTGCAAGTGCTGTTACATCCAGTGTAATATTCTGAACATTAATCTTAACATTAAATGAAAGATCTTTGCGGGACCACAGTTTAAGGCTGTCTTCGATGGAAGTACGAGAAACACATTTTCAGACAGAAAAATGCCTCAATTTCCATGGAAAAATTTGCAACATTATAACTCATACCTCTGTTAACAATATAGTGTTTTTAAAAATTTAAAAATATTTCCTGAATACTTTCTTTTCACGTTTTATAATACGTGAAGGCATAGCCCATTTAACATTACGATATAGGAGAAAAAAATCGCGAAACACATTTTATACCAGAAAAAATTAATCAACTCTCTTAAAAATGGGACATATGATCAATAATGCTGCTGTCTAAAGGATAGTGAAGCTAGAATATCATTAATTTTTCATTTCTTTTATACCTAAAAAAATTGTTCCGAATTTGGGACCTATAGATTCGCTGCTCTAGAGAACGGCGTTAACTCAAACCAAATAACATAAATTATTTTTAGAGGAAATACGAACCCGATAATTTTAATTTAAGTAGATGGATTACGCATAAGATAATAGATGAATTAAAATAAGATAATTTCTGTTGTGTGTGTGTAAAATTTACTTCCAATTAATCAAAAGCAAACTAAGAAACATTTTTGTGGTTTTTAAAATATAAACTTATTTGTTTTTAGGAGAATGTTATAGAGCAAAACCTGGACACAAATCGGATTAAATTATCTCCCTAAAAACACGTTTCATGTCAAAAATGAATTTATTTTATGCTGCTGATACTTATATGAATTCACGTGTTTTATCTTTTCATAATCGTTCTTTGATTTACGCGGCACTTTTAAACTCGACATATACACGTTTAAACTTTTTATTTTTCAATTTCAAGTTTCCTCTGTCGCACTTGCTCTTTTCCTTGAAACCACATTAAGTGCCATCAGACAGACTAAAAAAAATCTTTCTTTTTCTTAGCTCGTAACCTCCGAGCGTTACTAATATGCTTTTCTGTGTGCCTTGGTTTCCTCTTCATACGAATTACAAACCTCGTAAGGAACACTCCCATTTCTTGTTCAGGGAGTCCTGCAAATTTGCATGAAAAATTGAAACACGCCGCTGAAATAAATTACAAGTTTTGCACTCGTAACGGTTTAGAAGACAAAATCGGTGCTAGAAGAGTGTATTATTAAGTTCTACGAAGAACTATTTTTTTTTTTTTTTTTTTTACTCGTGTTCTCGTAAAATTAGACGTATAGTTAGATTAATGGCTTTGATAGCCAAGATAAGTTTTGTACTTATTATGCATTAAAAATTATTAGTTGTAAAAACATTCAGATGCAAATACATAACATTTAAAATGAAACCAAAAAATTATATATATTTACAGTGCATTTTCCGGACTTAAGCAATTACGGAAATGAATAGTTGGGAGAGGGTACGTGATTTTTTTTAAAAAAAATAAAACTATATATAATAAATGTTATAAGTATTCTAAAACTAATCAAATTTCGGTGGACAGTAACTGACTATCATTAAGGCTCTTCTCGGTTAATGTTAAAGAATAGGACCCGAATTAGGTACATTTTTTTCAGGTATAAAAGAAATGAAAAATTAATATTACATTCTGACTTCACTATCCCTTAGAGAACATATTTAATCATTCTTCACTTTTTTGACAGAGCTGAGCCATTTCTTCTAGTATAAAATGTGTTTCGCGTTTTTTCTCTTATACCATAATGTTAAATGAGCTGTTCTTTCACGTGTTAGAATGAAAAAAATAATACTCAAAGAATATTTTGAAGTTTTAGGAACGCTATATTGTTAATAGATGCATGAGTTATAATGTTGCAAATTTTCATGAAAATTGAAACATTTTCTGTCTGAAAATGTGCTCCGCGTTTAGTTCAGGCTCTCGTACTGTTGCCGAAATCAGCCTTAAGTGAAATTTGAAATTACTGATTATTAATTCGTATACAACTCCCACCAGCAATGGTTTGATTTCAGTTAATACCGCACTCTAAAGCAACGTGAGGTCCGCTGGCGACGGACCTCGTAATTTTGAACCACTGGTAAATGACGACGACGACACATGAGCTGATATCATCTTCTATTAGCTTCCACACAAGTTAATTTTTACTTCGTTTGAGTTTAGTTAAAATAAAGGTGACATTTTCTCAAATAGTCTTAAACTATTTTTTACTCTCCATAAAAAGAAAAAAAATATTACATATCATAAGCAAATTATTTCAAAGCGAGATATTATTAGTTGTGCAACATGAAAGCTATTGGTGATGGACCTCGTAATTTTGAACCACGGTCAAGTGAAGGGGACAACCGACAGACACCTTAGCTGATACCCTCCTCCCTTCATAAACTTCTAAACCATGCCAACGTGAGGACGTTGAGAAATTTAAGGCATGGCGATCTGAGTTAGATTAATCGAAGAATCGATTTTGCTGGTAAAGAAAAATTGATCTTTTTTGAATCGATATGTAGCACTGAATCTATTTAGTGAAACGATATTTCATCATGGAAAATCGACATTCGATTTTTAGTGTTTTGTTAAAATCATAAAATTATTTACAATTAGTTGAATGCACTATCTTTAAAGTCGGTTATATTACGGTGTTGGCAGTTAAAGGGTTAATTAACTGGCTAGAACAAAAAAAATCTCTATTTATCATCACATTCACTCAATAGCTATGATGTATATGAGTATCGTGGGATCATGTGTTCTTTGTGAGCGCCTTTTTTCGATTGCCGGCAACATCGCAAGTGATGAGCGGAACCGCTTGGATCCCAGTAGACTTAACAGACTGTTGCTTTTAAAAAGCTTAGATACTAAGCATTGGGAACTATAAGCTATATTATCTATTTTCTAGACTTTTTAATGTAACAAATACATTTAGAAAATGTCTTCTTTTATACCTGATACTTTGATAAGGTAATACAAATAATTGTAATTGTCACGAAACCCAAAACTAAAAACTTACCGACAAGAGATCGTTTATTATGGTATCTTTCTTGCTTTTCATAAAATGGATTTATATTTCCATTGTAAATGCAGTCTTTAAAAAAAAATCGATTTTTTTAGAAATCAATCTCTTAGACCTCGATTTTTTTTGTGAATCGATTCATCAGGTTACGATTCGAATCGATTTAAAAATCGATCTTTTTCGGAAAGGATCGCCATCCCTACCATCAGCCCTCTACACAAAGGGTTGTCGGTGGCGCTAGGACTCCAACTTACAACTCGACAACGTCGGCTTCGAGTTCGTGACCAGACCCTAGGTTACCTCTCGTCAACAAACTGTTTAATATTGACATTTTTCATATCGTACCAATTCATACTTCCGTTTAATTTTCTAGAATTGTTTTGTAAAAGTACGTTCTTGCCCACAATCAAAACAGAAATACTTGCACGAAATCATTCAAAACTAATATTTTTATGATTTTTTTTACGGACACTTAATCGTAATTGAACTCAGTGGCGCAACAGCCCATGAGGGCCAAAGCCTACTGTGCCTATCTCAGTTTACGTGACCTTAAGCGCTGGGATGTATGTGTAGATATTTCGGTCAAGTGGTCGTAGCCGAGTGGTATAGGTATCGGATCGTGGCTTGCCTTGTCACGAGTTCGAGCCCAGTATCACTAAAGACCCGCCGTGTAGGGCAGCGATGCACGTTAAATCTGTCGAGAGCTGAAACGTCCTCCCGTTGGTGTGGTGTGGTAGTTAGGAGAGGGGGAGGGGTGCCAGCTCAGGTGTCGTTCACGTCACTTGACCATGGTTCAAAATTACGTGGTCCGTCGCCAAAAGCCCTCGTGTAGCTGAACAGTGTGACGTTAATATTCAGTCAATCAATCAATCGGTCAAGTGGTCAATCTGACGTGAAACCCCCAGTGTTTAGTTCCCAAGCAAGCTTGGTACCCATTTATCGACTCACTGAAGGGATCTACCTTTGGATTTGAACCCCGAACTTTTGGCGTGGAAGCGCAATACACTACCACTCAGCCAATGTCGGCTCAGCCTCCACACTTAATCATACTTTAAAAATTACTAGTCCTATTTCTGATTCTTATTATTAAGGAAATGGAAAAGCTCTTTTTGCACTGGTTATATCATTCGGTACAAATTTTTAAAGCAAATAAATGCGATATCGAATGCACAACATTCTAAAATGAATTCCCCCTATTCTTTTAGCTTATTATTTGTTTCCTGTGAATGAAATAACATGTCTGCAGCATTTTTTTTATCTGGAAAACTTCTATACAAAACTTTCTGTTAACTGACATTTTTCTCTGGGTTCGTCGATTATTTATTGTTGTCGCACTGGAAACAACTTAAAGACTACTGGCTACTGACCTCATAACTCTGAACTGCAGCCTTGTGACCAAGACGACGTCCTAATTAGCACCCTACTCTAAAAATTTCCACTTTTCCGACGTGAGGACTGTGGCAGGTTTAGCGTGCATCGGTCTGCTACGTGACAGATATTTAGTGACATCAAGACTCGACAGAATTCCGAGTTTGCTATTGTAACCATTCGGCTGTTTTTGGTGCTTATTTTATTGGCATAATAACATTCGCATAAGATTTCACGTAACAAATTTAGCAATTTATGTTGCAAAAACAAAAGTCCATCAAAAGAGCTTTTGAAAATCTTAGACAGATTTGAACTTAATTTCATCAAAGACTATCCCGTTGAAATGTGGCCGCGGTAGACTAGTGGTCAAGGTGATGGAGTCACGAGTTCGAGCTCAATACCACTGAAGACCGGCCGGGACGGTGAGCGATGCACGTTAAATCTGTCGAGAGCTCAAACGTCCTCCCGTTGGTGTGGTGTGGTAGTTAGGAGAAAGGGGTGCCTGCTCAGGTGTCGTCCTTGTCACTTGACCATAGTTCTAAATTGCGAGGTCCGTCGCCAAAAGCTTTCGTGTATCCTAACAGTGTGACATTAATATTCACTTACTCACTCAGTCCCATAAAAATAATGAACTCTGTGGTTCATTAAATTTATCGCGAAATCTAAAACGCTGAAATACTGAAGTTAGCTAGTGAATTTTCGAATTGGGGGTACCATGGTTTAGGTTTGCGGAATTCGTCTCTCTCCATAATACCATTCTAAAATTGATTTAACCTGAATTTTCATGGAAAAAAATTGTAAGGGGGCTTATTCTAGTGACTCTCATCATCAGATGTAGCTTTAATTTGTTGCTGTCAAATTTTGTATTGTTTTGCCACTGAGTGACTTAAGTATGTTTTGATAGACTACAACAATTGCATATTCAATGTACTACTTGATTGCGAGAATCCTATTCCTTTTTTCATAAAAAGAATTACAAATGAATAGTCATCAAATATAATTTTTTTAATTACAATTCAAATTATTTTTGCTTACAAAAATTGAACATATTAAAAAAAAAAACTTATTCCGCACAAGCGAGTGTGATGTTATTAATCGGTTTCAAATTTAATGGCATCATTTCAAAATATTTTTTCAATACCTTGTTTATCTCCTTCCTTGTTGAAGAGGTGTGCGGTTTTTTGACTCCATCCTTCAACACTAGGGCAAAGGCGAGGAATCTTGGATCACCCCGAAATTCTTTTTTTTCGTTCTCTTTACCAACCCCTCTCGCCTACTCCCATTCCTCAGACAGACGATAGACAACAATGGTAGACCCTCTTTTTTTCAGTGTAACATTTATTTTCTCTTCATTAGCTTCAGCAATGGGTTCATAGCCTCCACCTCATTTCACATTAGAGCTGCCTTTAAGAGCTTCTTTTAATGTCTTTGCCGCTCTGTAACTGTTAATTACTCTTGTGAGTAATTCGCTCTCGCTGTGAGAGTGAGGTCTTTCTTTAGATGAGTTATTCTTTCTTTTTTTTCCATTTCATTTAATGACACTTCTAAGGAATAATCGTGTGATTTTTTTTTTTTTTTCTCTATTTCCTTGAGATTTAGCCGCGTATACGCCCCAGAATCCCAAGTCGTTTGACAGTTACATAATTATGTTATTAGTGTGTGCATGAAATTGAAATTTGAGTGTTTATAATCTGGTGGCTACACCCTGAAGTGGAACAAGGAAAAATACCTGCATGACAAATGATGTTCTTTGAAGAAATAAATTGTCGTTACAAAACGCTGCATTTCTGCATGTTGATTAATTGTAACAAAGGAGTACACCGAAATACGACCTCTAGTTACTGAGCTTTGACAATTTTTCATGCGTGCTCAAATCTTAACAGGTAACAAATGAGCGTAAATAAAGATACTAGTTCGAAACAATTGAACCATGCTTTGAATACCACTGTTTCAAACGGTTTTGAATGCTTAATGGATCTTTAATGACTTAATGGTTTAGAGCTAGTGAGAGGGAAAAGACCTATTAGATATTCTATTCCGTCAAATGTCTTTATTTGAAGTAATTAAAAAAATTTTTTTTTTATATATGTATCACTTGCTACATAGCTAAATCTTCCTGAACCTTTAACTTGATTTTCACTTAAATCACTAAGATTCGAATTACAATTTAGGGTTTCAGGGGTCCGTTTTATTGGCCAGATATATTCTCTGGTGCAATTTCAATTGCGCGCTTTTTACTTTATTGTAACTAAACCGTAGAGTTCACGCTAGATAGATTTGCTGCAGTCCAATGAACGTAATCTCATGCCCAACAATGTTTACTCTACCCAAAACTCATACGAGATGATAGAAAGTTGCTGTCCATGAAATAAAATTGGTTAAAATCTTAGTTTATCCCCCAAGAGGTTAGTGACAGAGAAAAAAAATGCTGCCAACAGCCTGTTTTTGTGTTTAATTTTTTTATTTGAACTATGGTTTCAATAACTACATCATAATGATTCTTAACAATACGACGAAAAAAAATTATTCGCGAAACTAATGATACAAAAGAGTGATGTGGATAAAATAGGATTTGATCGCTAAAAATGGGTTTCAAAATATTCGCGCTTGTGTGTGTGATAACAACTTAAGTATCATTTTCCTCACTCGACCATGCCTCAGAATTACTTGTCCCGTCACCGGTATGGGTTACTTCAGAGAGCAGACTTAATTCTATATATAAGCAAAGCAAACCTCGATGAGTTTGAACCTGAAGAGGACGCAGATCGTGTATTCTTCAGAAAAACGCATTTTTGTAATATTGTTCGAAATTTGATTCTACCCTAACTAAGTAAACCAAATAATTGAGGCTTTTACCTTTTATATAAAGTTTCGTTACGTAATGGTTCGTATAAAAAAATTGAATGATTGGCGAAATGATTAGACCCTGAAGGGTTTCAAATCTCCCTTGTATTTTATGAAAATTAGATAAATGAGATGGATGTCATTTATTTAATTCGTTACTTGAAACCCATTGCATTTCCTTAAAGCAGCGTAAGGACAATAATTTCCTATATTTAAATCTTAAGGAA
Source organism: Trichonephila clavipes (assembly GCA_019973935.1). NCBI lineage: Eukaryota > Metazoa > Arthropoda > Arachnida > Araneae > Nephilidae > Trichonephila > Trichonephila clavipes. The sequence continues at coordinate 439,322 of BMAU01007862.1, read as the reverse complement.
TTCAGCGGCTTAATGTCTGGAAGTTGACGAATTTAGATTTTGGATTATACCAAAATCCGTTGGTGAAACTAATATAAACTATTGTTTCTATACAGAAAATTTATATTGGCAAGTCTTTAAGCTACGTTTGAAAAGTTAGTGAAATAAAATGCTGTTTGGATTTTAGTCTTCGTTATATTATAATTGAGTTTGCATGTATCAATTATTCCTCACTAGTGTAACGTTAATTTAATAATTTTGGATCACATATCTTTTATATTAAATACGCGATACTTTGTTTAAATTTTTAGGATAATATATATAACATTTATGAAATAATTCTGAAGAAGGCTAACTAATAACCATGATTTTTGAAACATAATTCTTCTTTTTTGAGAAAACAAGGTATGTGAACTATTTTCTTTTTAATGAATTGTGTTAAAGGGACTATCGGTGCTATGTTTAAATATTTATCTCGCGGGTCCTTCCCGAAATTTCACTGTTATTAATAAAGGCAGGTTTTCACGTAAACACAATATGCCTACATTAAATCGTCTGAATCCAGTTTAATTTAGCATGTTTTCATCCTTAGTTGTGTTTTTATTTTTGGAAGAAAGCCATGGTTTTGTCAATGTATTTTCTCATGTTTTAGTTTAGATTTCCTTTGATTATTTAAAATGAATCCACAAATGCATTCTGACTATTAATAAATAAGACAGATCGCACTCATACGTATAATTATGTTAGATAAATCATTTGTGAAAACTTGATTTCATGACCCCGAGATCCGCCGCGTAACTTGTTATGTTAACCATAAATGGAAGTGAATACCATTGACTTTGAAACTGTCTCAGACATTTTTTTAAAAAATTTAATGAGTTTATATTGAATAAAATAATAAACTTTTATTTATTTAAATTGTTTTCCTTTATTCTTCGCAAATGAGATTATTTTCTTTATGTAAATGGATATTTGCTGTTTTTAATTTTCGAAGCTAATAAACTTTTTTCACATTAAGAATATTAAAAATGCAAGCACATATAAAGTTTAATAATTCTTTCAGAAATATTTTTGATATTTAGAATTGTCTTTTGCACCAACGTTGCGGTTAATTTGTAATAAATTATTTAAATGGTTTAATTTAAAAATCTTACATGATTTTTATTTTTTAACATGCGGAGCGTAAATTTTTTCCAATAACATATTTAATTAAAATCATATTCGTTACTAAAATGTTTAGATGCGACTTTCATTTCTGAGGTTGATGTCTTAGCTTTTTAGATTGGAGTTAACACCGCTTCAGAGTTGCAGAAAGCTGCTGGAAGAGCGTTCGAATCACTGGCGCGGGCCCTGTATCAATTTCTTTTTTTTTTTTTATTGAAAACAATTTTAAAATCCCCGTGCACCACAAAGTATCACACGGGGCTTACAGAAGTAAGTCTTAAACACACATTCAAGGGAAATAAACAATTAAAAAAAAGAAGTTAAGAAGGATTACAAACAGTTGCAACAAATTTACAGAAATTATTGAAAGCACTTCTGGTGGAAAGAAATTGGTGAAAATACGGTGGCCAATTAATGTTGAGTCTCTTGAACGCCAGTCTTATGATCTTTCTCTCTCTGACATACTTGGAACACAGAAGGATCACATGTTCTACATTTTCCTCGCCACCAATATTACAGTCTGGATGCTCTTTTTGGGGGGCCCTTAACATTCTACAATTCTTTTTGCTTATATATGTAGAAGACCCTGTTGCTTGCGGCCCCGTAACATTGATACGGTGGTAGCTACGCCCCTGGTTCCAGTTCAAATACCGTCCCCTTTCACTTGGCTAAGATTGAAAATTTTGATGATAGTTATCCAAGCCCTTCCTGATTCAGTTTCTCATACAATATAAATGGAATTAAAACCAGTTATTGGCGATGCACTAAATGATTTTGAATAACAGTCAAGTAATATGACATGAGTTGGATCTCCGCTTTCCTACTGAGTGGTAATGGTGACAATAAGGAATTTCGTAGGTCTCTTTTTGTTCAATGAAGATTCCAACATTTATTCAAAATCCAGGTACAATAACGTCACCACTTCTTTAATGGCTAAAGAGTTTTATTCCAAAGACAGCCACACACAACATAAAAAGAAAACTAACTATGTACATTTAATTTTAAGTTGTTAACTCCATATTGTTTAAATCATCGCTAACTATCCCGCTCATTGTCTCATGTCCTATCGCTCCGCCATGTTGGTCACCTCTCCTCTCCCTCGTTCAGTTCCAAGTCTCTCTCTTCTCGATGGCCGCGCCACCTATAAAGAATTTTAAACTTCCGGGCGAATCTTAGTGACGAACTCGCACTTAAATGTAATCAAATTATCAAGTCTAAAATATTTCACCAGATAAGAGATCAAAGCCCCAGAAGGGCTAAATGCTCTAGATATATGTTTCCCAGCTAAACTTACGTTGTTTATGCTGTGGGTATTAGTTCTATTCAACTTAACGACTCTGTCGTGTTAACCCTTTATCTACCGCATTATGATTTGCTGCAGTTTTTTTCATGCGCAATATATATTTTTTTAAATCACTGCATTGAAAATTAAGGGATATACATAAACAAAACTCATTTTGGGAAATTTAATTCGTTAGAGTTAATTAATTAAAGATATTCAATTGTAAAATTAATTATATACTCTGTTCACTTAAAATAAATTGTCAAATCGTTTTCTAAGGACTTCATTAACATACAATAAATAAATAAATAAGATACTTACCTTTTGACAACTATTTTTTCGGAAAAAAGCGACAATCTTCGCAATCCACTGAAAACACCGTTAGCTGAAAACGCAACTTCTGCTAACGGTGCAACCGCTAACATACTCATCATAGAACCCGCGTACTGCCATACATCTTGGAAGAGTGGATTTAAAAGAATATTCCTGCTAAGTATCGTCAGAGTATTCGTGAAAATGGTTATTCTATGTAATTTTAAAAGTGAGTGGTATTTAAAAGTACCGTCGGTAGATAAAGGGTTAAGAGGTTGATGCTTTTTAAGTCTATAGAAGCAAGTCCTTGCATTGGTGTGGTGTAGAAATTTGGAAGAGGGGTGCCTGCTCTGGTGCCGTTCTTGTCTTCTGATCGTGATTCAAAGTTCTGTTGCTAATAGCTCTTGTGTTGCTTCTAAGTGTGATATTAAGAAATATCAAGTAAGGTACGGTTCCGTTTAATTCAAAAAAAGACCTCCATTCAAACAAACAAAAAAGTTACTGATATGATTTTTGGTGGAAAAGATCTAAAAGCTGATTTTTGACAGAATGCTATCTCAAATTTGTGATTCAACTTAAAAATCGTTTGATCATCTTTCTTTCAAATTGAAATTATATCTTCTAACTACTTGATCATTTAAAATTTGCTTTTATAATGATTATCAAACTATACTTGTTATGTTATAAGAAGTATGTGAATGTAATTGCTTTTCGTGATTTCTTTTTAAAAAAAAAACAAGTTAAATTAAGTTACTGACCTACAATTAACAGTAAGAGTAAGCGCAATTTTTTTGTAACTTTACTACGCGGAAATAAATTTCTTGGAATTTAAACAATCTTACTAATCGTCCATTCAATTAAATCAATTCGAATCAATCTTCCCCATTCCTTTAAAGAGTATCAGTTTCTCAGAGCAATATAAGTACAGGAAAGCATTTTTTTCACTTGACATCCACTCAGATAATTGCTTTTAAAAATTTAAAAAGAATCTCTTTTTTTTCGCTTACATTATGGAAAAAAAAAGTTTTATTCGCGGTAGCATTAACCTATTGACCCACATCGCCGAGATTGAGGTACTTGATGTCACCCTTGATGAAAATGAGACTTAATATCCAGGCCTTTTTTTCTTCCAGTTCTTAAAAACGAAGAAAAACGGTCCTTTTTTTTTTTACCATCCAACTTTTAATTTTCTTTGCCGCCATCTGCATATTGGGTTGCTTGTTAATGACCCTACTCGTTTCCGTACTCTATTGTTTGGATTTCTGTGAGGTGCTTTAGTTCTCACGTGGGTTTTCGAGGATCACGTTTCACAAAGGTCTTCAATGCCGCGCTTTTGAGCCTTTCTAATAAGGATGTATGCCCCTGTGCACTTTCCATTGCTCTTGATGAATTGGGTTCGTTTGCCTTATGTGGCTTCCGAGTTCCGGTTTGAGTAACTTAGAGAAAATAGAACGTCCAATTCTTATAGAGTCCCAAGTACTACGGGACTGCTTAGAAGTGCTATACTTACATGGTTTCAAGTTGGTGTTAAGATGGGGGATTTTAATTATGAGCCATCTTGGGTGGCACGATGCTTTACTATCAATTTTGATTTCGTGCTATGGTATGTCTGTGTCGTTCCTGGTTAGATTAGGTCATTTAAGAGCTTCTCTGCCTTAAGAAGCATTGTCGTGCTTCAAAATGAGTTTGAGAATAGTCTGAAGATCTAAAATCTCTTAGGTGTGCACATTACGTGCCATTCAAGTTCTTTTTAGCAATGTCTGCATTAGTTAGTTTTCTTGGTTATGTAGGGTAATGTCACAAAACTGCTTGGGTCTTATTATCGAGCATCACATTAAACTATAAACATGGATATGTAATGATTTGAGGGCAAGTTTACGGAGTTAACCCTCTTGTTACGGCGTTGTCAAATTTCTTTGAGTCTAAACTGTGTTAAAGTGAGTCGTCCGAAGCATATTGGGTCAATTGTGTACTCAACTTGCAATAACTCAAATGCTGTGCGTCCTATTAAAATGAAGATCGTGAAGACAATTGCACCTTTAGCCATTTGGAAGTGATAAGTGATGTATCAGTATAGTGTATTTAAGAATAGTTTCAAGGACTCTTAATTATAGTATTCCTTGATCACAAAGAGTGTAGCACATATATATTACTGATATTACATGCAATTTTATTTGTATCATTTTGTGTTTTGAAAATAGTTTACCAAATCCTCAAATTATCTTCGAGTGGCGTGTATCAAGAACTTTTCCTTTAGGAAATGGTGACAGTTGTTTATATAAATCGTAGCATTTCTATGTCATTCTAAAAAATTGAGTGTTGCATATCCTACGGATACTGACTACGCCTTAATGTTCACACAAGTTTTACTTAACCAGATTAATACTTGATATGTTCTCTCTATATTTCTTAAGGATTTATTCTCGCCCGCTAATTTGAATATTACGTATCCTAAAAATGTCATTTTTTTTAAAAGGTCCCTGTATAGCCTTGAGAAAGATAAATTAACTTTTTTCAACCATCTTGGGTGGCACTGTCGTTTAAAATAAGTCTTTTAGTAATTGTTTTTACGAATTTAAATGGTGACATTTCTTAATCATCCTGAGTAGGTTGTCATTCAAATGTTCTAAAAATGTCATACTATATCAACAGATTTCTGAAAAGGTTCTTGAGATGGCCAACGAACTCTGACTCATTCTGCATCATACAATAAATACATTTCAGTGTTTCTCCTGCAAATATAGTTACGTTGGCTTAACAAGTAGTATTTCCAGGTCATCCTTGACCTATCACTTCGCTTAAGTGTTTGACACACCAAAAATGTCGCATTGTATCACATAATTCCTAGTTTGTTGATGTTGGGTACATAAGAAATTTTTATAGTCGCTTAAAATTTTATTTTTTTAAGAATGTCGTGAAATGAGTAGTTACCAAGGCTCAGCCATCAGTTACTGATTAGATTATTCAATATATTACTTGATATTCTGATCGGAGAATAAACTAAGTTTTCGAGGGGAAAAAATGAAAGATTTCCATGCCTTGGAAACAGCCTTTCCAGAAGTAAGTTGATGAATTGTGGGTGCTTAAATGACTTATTGACAAAGAGATCTGTATAGACATCATGCTTGACTTTTTATGGAAAGTGTCTACTCGAATTGACTCTTGCTGTAGGAAAAAAAATTCCAATTCCGCAATCAAAAACTTCCCCCGAGTGTCCCTAACCGAAATGTGTTATCCAATTCAAAATCTCTTAAGTGAATCTTAATCTCGAAGTAAACTACCTATCTTCTGAACATTTAAGAGAAAACTATGTAGTATTCAAAACTTTTGTAAGTATTTTTCTATGTTATGATTTCTTTTGCATTTGCGGGAGGTATTAATTTGTTACAAATACATGAAAAGCTTGTCTATTTCTTTATAATTGATTTTTGACTTTTATGTAACCATCTCGTTTTGATAAAATCATGATTGGCATTCAGTCACTGTTATTACATAACCTGGATCCCAATGCGGGTTATAAAGGGTGTTTTTTTTAGAGGTATAGAACTTTAAATTGCAATAAAACAACGATGTATTATTCGATTGACATGAATTTTTTTTATTCGAAAGATAATCTTGTGGCATTACATTTTAAATATGATTTCTGGCATATGACTGCCACGGCTGGCTCGGATGTAGTCCAATCTGGACGTCCAATTTTCGATGACTTTTTCCAACATTTGTGGCCGTATATTGGCAATAACACGGCGAATGTTGTCTTCCAAATGGTCAAGCGTTTGTGGCTTATCCGCATAGACCAATGACTTTACATAGCCCCACAAAAAATAGTCTAGCGGTGTTAAATCACAAGATCTTGGAGGCCAATTCACAGGTCCAAAACGTGAAATTAGGCGGTCACCAAACGTCTTTCAATAAAGCGATTGTGGCACGAGCTGTGTGACATGTTGCGCCGTCTTGTTGGAACTACAGCTCCTGGACATCATGATCGTTCAATTCAGGAATGAAAAAGTTAGTAATCATGGCTCTATACTGATCACCATTGACTGTAACGTTGTGGCCTTCATCGTTTTTGAAGAAGTACGGACCAATGATTCCACCAGCCCATAAAGCACACCAAACAGTCAGTTTTTCTGGATGTAACGGTGTTTCGACATACACTTGTGGATCAGCTTCACTCCAAATGCGGCAGTTTTGTTTGTTGACGTAGCCATTCAACCAGAAGTGCGCTTCATCGCTAAACAAAATTCGCTTATGAAAATCGGGAACAACGGTAATCTCGTTTTGGGCCCATTCGACGAATCTACGCCTTGCTTGATGATCGTTTTGATGAATTGCCAAACCAAACTGAGAATAAATCACTTGACAGCTGTTAAATCGGTCGCCATCTTGGAAAGTAATGCCAACTTAAACTTCTATACCTGAAAAAAAAACACTCTTTATAACTTATCTACAGGCCACGGTTACCCAATTGGAAAAATGCCGATAGGCTGTGATTGACATCTCGCACTTTCAAAGACAATTTTGTTGCGAGGTTGATATACTTGGTTTATTTGGGTGTATTTTCGCGTTTGCGTAATACCAGTTCAGATGTCGTCTTAACAGTGGCGTAACGGAGGGTATTAGCCCCCCTCCTGCAAAGTCAAGTTTTGGTAGCCAAGCCGGATCTTACAGAAGATTACAAAACCATAACACACATAACATTTAGGCACTTAGCCTCCCTAGAATCCTGGGTCCCCCCACGATGCGGGAGTGTACGTTACGCCACTGCGTCCTAATCATTTGACCATTGTTTGAAATCATCAAGGTGGCCTTGGTAACCTAATGGTTATAGTCATAATCTTATAGAGACAGCGTTGTTTTCAGTCGAGTTCTGATTCCATGTCTGACCCGTCATGTGAGGAAGCTGTCTCTTGCGTATTATTTTAAGATCTTGTCCGTGCCTTCACATCCTCTGCAGAATTTGTATATGAGTACCAGCAGGAAGAGACTTTATGATGCACGGCCGTCTAACATCCGGCCATTTATGGATAGGATGAAGCTTCATATTTCTGAACTCGACCTACCTAACGTGCATATCCAGCAAAGGAACCTTTTCCTATTCCAACCTTGGAATACGCCACGGTTCCATTATATCAACCCTTTTGCCACTTACAGTTAATCCACTGTAGCGCCTGTCGTCTTTCAACGCGTCTTCGCCTACCATCGCAGTCAGTATAGTAGTTATTCGACCATCTACACAGATGGTTCGAAACGTGCAGATTATGTTGGCTGTGGAGTTGTGATTGAAGATATTATGCACGGTTATAGGCTCGACACTTCTTGCAGCATTTTCACTACCGAAGCTGTCGCCATTTACCGTGCACTTCAATTAATCGACTCCAATATGCCCCGTAAATACTGCATCTATACTGACAGCATGAGTGTACTAGAAGCGCTTGAAAACTACAACGTTCGATGCCATCCAGTGGTTTGTAAAATACTCGGCATTACAAGTCGACTGTACAGCAAGGGTTTAGATATCGTGTTTTGCTGGCTACCAAGTCACGTAGGAATCATAGGCAACGAGCAAGCGGACAGCGCGGCAAAGTCGGCGACGACCCATCTGCCGCTAGCAGTTCCGCTATCGGATATGAAGCGCGTCATCGTGCATCATATTTTTAAGCTCTGGCAGGAATCATGGAGTCAGCAGTTGATAACAAACTGCACTCTGTGAAACCTGTCATAGGAGCATGACCTGTGATGCCAATGCGAAGAACTGATGTCAAATTGACTCGTCTTCGCATTGGCCATACTCGCTTAACACACAGGCATTTGTTGTTTGGAGAACACGCTCCTGAATGTCCTTCATGCAATGTCTCTTACACTGTTCATCACATTTTAATCGATTGTCCAGTTTTTAACCATCATCGCATCACCTTTTTTCATACATCTATTTTAACCTTATCTGACTTGGTGGGAGAAATACCCCACCCCAAAATCTATTTGCTTTTATAAAGAAGATTGGATTTTTATATTTAATTTGACCTTTTGCAATGTTTTCACTTTCACTTTACTTTTTTATATCATTGTATTTTTCATATGTATTTTTACCATGGTTTTAATATTTTAACAAACGTGTGGCGCAGTATAGCCAATTTTGGCTCTCTTGCGCCAAAAAACCCAACACTCACTCACACTGACCCGTCATGTAGTGATGATGATGCACTTAAAAATATCGTTCAAAATCCTCGCTTAGTATGGTGTGAGAATTCAGAGAGTAGGATTCCATCTCAAGTTTCGTCTTCGTCTCTTGATCATGGGTTCAAAATTACTTGGTCCGTTGCGAATAGACCTCTATAGCATTTGTGTGTGAGAGTGATAAAAAATAATCAAAATTATGAAAATCAGTCACCATTAAACTGATTAGTGTTTTTTCTTCTGCAACTTTAACGAAGAATCATTTCATGTCATTGTTTTACTGATATTGTGTCCCCCCCCCCTCATTTTATTGGCTAATGTAGATTTATTCATTATACTACAAGACAAAAACTGAAAAGAAAAGGGAACATCACTTTTAATGAAAGATTTAAATTGCCCTCAGTTTTCAAGTTTGGTTAAAGGTGGCCCCTTGGAGATGCCTATTTTTTGGCGACTAGAATCAGTCGCCAAACTACCTATATGTAGCGATAGTTGCCCCGAGAGTAATGAAGTGAAGCCGAAGTAAAGGAATCTGAATTAAGTTTAGCGTCTAGATAAACATTGCCAAATCCAAGAGGCCACTTATTCTACACCTTAGCCTCAAGGGTTATGTGAAAGCGGGAGAAAATATGTATTTTTTATTATTCATTGTTATGTTTTATTAGTCGAAACATTCATTTTATGCATAGGCAACTCTTAAAAGTGCTAATTTTCTCAAGATTCAACCCACTCAATTTCTATTAAAAATATTCCTAAACTGGTTGGAAATAAATAATTCATTAATTTTTTTTCATACTCGGAAAACAAAAACAGGAAGGAAAAGTAAAATAAATAAAAATATAAACCTTATTATAGCAGTGCATTCGTAAAATTGTAACATAATTGCCGCATTGCATGATGTACAACGCCATCATTAACCTGTAATTTCCCTCCCTTTAATTCAAAGCTGAAAACAGTTTCGTATAAAATCTCCTTTCAATTAGATTTGGTGTTTTTCTCTCGGAAAAACGCTAACGCTTCTCGTATTCCATTCAAGGATGTAGTATCTCGTCACTAATTAACGGTTTTAGTTTTCTGCTCCGCGATGAAACTTTTTTAACTTCCCTGTTCCATTCTCTCTCTTTTTTTAATTCCTTCAAATGCAGAGGTGGTAAAGATGTCCTCAGATTAAAAACCTCTAATTTCCTTTTCCCTATTCTTAAAATTAATTAGTAATTAGTCCGGGTTTCCTTTCGTTTTTTCCCCAACATTGCTGGATTACCCCCACCTCTTCGTAATCATCATTTGATCATAGTTTTGATAAAGATATTCCCTTGTGTGGTGTTAATAAGACCGCCTGGTGACATATTTGTGCAGTTTTTTTCCCTCTTTTCCCTCAGTTGAATGGGTAAATTTGTCAAGTATCGGTCGGTAAATGTATTGTCAAAATCAACGTTGTAAAAAGGTTTCTTTTCAGGTATAATGAGCTATAAATGTACGTAAACTATTCGTTCGTATTCAAAATGTTTTTTCCTCCTCTTTATGGAAGGTAGTTTTCAAGTATTTGAATGCTTTAAAGATTTTTGAAAGCGCTGGGAAGTATGAGCTTATTTTTATTTAACGTTTTATTGTCGGTGTTCTGGTGGAATTAATTAGATTTAATATTCGTTTTTTTTTAAATATCGTTGACGCTTTAACGGTTGATACTCGTTTAAACTAGTTCACATCAAGAGACGGAAACTAAAATTTACCAAGGGGTGGTGAAGAGATGAGAAAAGAGAAGAAAAGAAAGGAAAAAGGCTTAAGAGTTTGCCTCAAGCAAATTATTGTGTCTATTAGGAATTTTAATAAATGGATTCATGTTAACGAGAGTGCCCACTCAAATCTCGTTGAAGGTAAGGAGTATTAAAAATAAGTGGTTTTTCTTTTTATTGTAAGGATTTTTTGTGTGTTTAGACAAGGAGTGTTCGATCAATCATTTCATTAAGATAATGATAGTTTGTATTTAATGTGAAAAATAAACTAAAGAAGTTTAGACTTAAACATTCTACATTTGTATTTCGCCTGCTGCATTGGAAATAATCATGAAAAAAATACAATTTTTGATTGATTTATTAAATTAGATAGCGCATAAAATCTTAATAATGAGCTAAAATCATGACGGTCATATGATAAAGACTATCACTTGTTCTTCATTGAATTCAAAACAAACTGCTATTAGATTTGTACTTGTTGTTTTATTTGTAAAATTTAGTTAAAATTTCAAATTTGATGATTGGGAAACGTGTTCAAAGATTAAGATGCTTCAAAAAGTTTTTCAAAGTTAAGAAAAATATGTACTATACATGCACTTTTTTTCAAGAAGATTTTGTTTATTTTATGTACAGAATTATTATTGACAAATATATTTAAAAAAAAATTTCCGCAAATAGCAAACGTTGGCAACAGCGAAGCTCAGGAATTGATTAACTGTTGTATTTATCGCAATATTATGGCGTAACCTGAATTTAAAAACATTGGCTGGAAACACGTGTTTGTCGTGATCATGCGACTATGACGTCACATGATTTTAGTCCATTGACGTTTTTCCCATGTTAAAAAAAATTTTTTTTGAGCTTTAATTGATATCTAAAAAATTTTGACACGTTTATTGGATAATATTTTTAGATGATTTTTACTAATTTTTGATTAAATAGAAAAAATCTAATATGCATCGCGTGTGTAATCGAGAACTAATAAATAATATCGTAAAAAAAGTTTTATTTTTTAAAATAATGAACAGAAAAGGCTAGTTAGTACAAGTTAAGTTATCCTTAAGATTATGGCAAGTTAATAATCTTTATTTAAAACAGGTTAAACAACCCGAATTACATGAAAAGTTTCATTTGAAACCTTATAACTGTTGGAAAAGCATACTCAACAATTTTTGTATTGAATAGAATAAACTTTTTTTGAACTTTTGTTGCAACTGTGCAACAAAAGCATCTTTTTCCCTGAGAAAAAGTTAGGAGTTTTGCAGTCTCGTGATTGTCAATCCTTCAACCGCACGCTATTCTTCCAGGACATCCTTTTATTGGGTAGACTTGGGAACATCCGGAAAACATCAAAGGACTTCCCTCGGATTTTCTAAGGATTCTCTCTGATAGGGTACTTAGGGCATCACTATTTTTGGTGGAACAGCTCTTCAGCATTTGATTTGTGGTGATCCCATAAGCCGCTATTCAACGCTTCCTTTTCTATTTTTACTGGTTTTAGGTCTAAAGATCTTTATAAATTAGATGCTTTTTGTAAGTTTCAGTAAGTCTAGTCTTCTGGACTTACGACTGAGAATTTCGTTCGAACTAACAAGTGGTAAATTGGATTCATATTTTCGACACTATTTCCATTCATACGTATAATAGTTGTGCAATAAACCTATAAATCTAATTTATGTACGTAGAGCTATTGTATATAATATAAAAAATACTGGCCATCGTTATTATGTTGTGGCTTAAGAGTCCTTATACCAATCGCGTACAGAGGCTAATGCACGTTAAATCTGACTAGGTTAAAAATCTTCACGTTGGCATGTATGAAGTTTGAAGAAAGTAGTTCAGATTGAGTGTCATAGTGGTGACAGTGGTTCACAGTGGCGCACGCGCACACAAGCTGAGGGGGTGTTCCCGGCTCTGGACCCCACTCCAAAGCCCTTGATTTTTTTTCAATTGATTATAATCCTATGAAAATAGTACGTAAAATTTAATTGAATGTTTTGTTATTCATCCTTACTACTATTATTAACGCGAAAGTTTATATGTATGCTTGTTCCTCTTTCACGCAAAAAAGAACTGAATGGATTTTAATTAAACTTTACAATAATATAGCTTATATATACATTAGAATAAAACATAGGCTATAATTTATAAAGCTACTGTGGGAAGTGTCCAAAATATAAAGATACTTGTCAAGTAAGTAGGAAAAAATATTCTGCCATCTGCAAAAGCATATATCTTTTATGTGTGAAGCAAAACGCATTTTGCTTTGTTTACTCCAGGTGACAGTGCGCGCTCGGTTCTAATTTATTGCTTTGATCAGTGCAATCACTGTTTTTTTTTATTTCAGAATAAAACTTACTTTTATCGCTTCTGGTAATTAAAGTAGATAAGCTTTGTCTTTCACACTACATCATTTGGACAAATTTTCATATTTTGTTTGTGTTTAGTAGTTAATTATAACGCTATAATTTTAATTCAATAGGCAGGTGTATTTTTTTTTGTATAAAAAAATAACTACCGTACTGTATTTTATCGAAGTGTAGAAAAAGTACTTATGAAGGATTATGCCGAACAGAAAGTAATATTAACGTATTATACTTAAAGATATAAATTATTCATACTATTTTAAGCTTTAATTACACAAAATTTTGTAACAATGTGTTACTTTAGCTGAGCAGGGATCAGCTTAGGAAGGTGTTTTCAAAAATCAAACCACAGGAGAGTTAATGGGAGTTGAAAATAAAAAAAAATCCTTTTTATCATCTTTAGATCTACAGACTTAAAATTAAACAATTTTTTTTTTTGTTCAGCTGAGATATTCAAAAAGGTTTTTTTGTTTAATGTGCAATTCCCGTAAAATTAACTCATTAAAAACTTTATCCTTCAATCTGTATTGTTTAATTTTTCAATTTACCCGTGCGAAGAACGGGTGTACCAGCTAGTAATTAGTATTTTATTGTTTTTTGCTCCCGAAAATCGGCAAAATCGAAAGAGGGTTATGATACGAGAATAATGGACTTTCGACCCTTGACCCCATCCTCCCTTGAAAAATTTGTGTGCACCACTGGTGGTTAAGGGTCACGAGGTGTATCGCCACTAGTTGCTACTTGCGTTGTTTCTAAGTGCGATATTAATCAGTCAAACCAGGTAAAAAATATGCAACTTGTACTTAAGTATACGTGCAGCAAAATTATTCCCGGGGAATCTTGTGGCTACGGTAGCCTAATAGTTATGGTCTCGACCTCGTGGTTGTGTCCTGGAGCCCTAGTACCACTGAAGACCCGCTGTGTTGAGAGGCTGATGCATGCTAAATGTATCATGGCTCGCATTCCTCTCATTGGTGTGATGCGGTGGTTTGAAGAAGGGTGTGCCAGATCAGGTGTCGTTCTTATTATTTGACCATGGTTCAAAATTCCTAGGTCCGTCGCCTGCAGCCCAATTGTAACTTCGAAATGCGACGTTAATAAACATTCATTCACCCTGGAGTGTTGGGATATTACTATCACATAGCTTTATTACAGTCGTAAGTGGGGAAAATCGTAAGTTGCAAATCCAGGAGAAATATATGAAAACAATTAATGGCATTCGTATTTTTTGCTATACACGGATTATCATTTATAGATGAGTTTTTTTTTCACTCATTAATTTCAAAATATTCCACTATGCATTTAAAAGTTTTTTCAGGCAATAGTATTTGTTGGAAGTTGTGTAAAATGTCGAGTTTCTCCACCCCTATAAACTCGATATAGAATCTACTTTTAAATAAATTAAACATGTCCAACTGATCTAGTTTGTATGCATAAGAAATATATTTTATTAATTCACATTCCAAACTATTTCTATTCACGCTTTACTCACTTAATATTCTTTTAACATATTTGAATATTCTATTTTCTTTTATTTACCATCGATCGCACACTGCTTTTAACAGCATCCATCTTTCCATTCATCGAACCAAAACCCCATCATTTACCACTCCCACATGCCACAGCAGTATCGAACATCTTGCATACACCATCTCAGGGATCAATACACTTCTGCTAAGTAGTATCTCTAGCAACACTGGCTCATATCTTTTCGACACTTAACGCAGAAATCTTTTCCACCTATTTAGCCCCCTGTTAGCCGGCTATTTCGGTGCGCCAAGCAGATTACTAGAAACTGGTCTCTCTCGCATCACTATCACGTCTTGGAGCGCAGCCAGGGGAGGGAGGAGGTGGGAGAGTGCGTTGCGTAACGTTTTTATCGCGTGACGCTCACGAGAGCCGCCATCTTGCTCTTCTCGATAAAAGGAACGAGTAGAAACACGTGGAGGCGCGGCAACCCACGTGCGGATCGGGGTCGCGTTGCACATGTGCGGCAAGTAACTATTATTGAACAGTGGGGTTTTTTTTTAATTGAGGGATGGGGAATCCGGTGGCGTACGCAAACTTCATTTATTGGGGAGATATTTTTAAAAAACACTTAATGAAAGAGCAGAGAAAAGAATTACTATAAATTAAAGATATGTGGCAGTGGCCTTCTGGAAAGTCGGGTTTGGGGCCCCCAACGCGGTACGGGGGTGTATGTAACGCCGCTGTATGCTGGCCAGAAGGAGGGGAGTAAGGTTTGAATCCCTAAATCCCATCCTTATGTACGCCACTGATTGGATCGTTGTGATAGAATTTAATCCCCCTATCGCGGGCAACCACATATCTTATTTGACTTTTCCAACGCAGTTTCGCCTGTTATTATCACTAATATAACTATAAATAAAATTTATAACCCTTAAGCGTGGCAATTTAATTATAAACGGCAAATACAAATAAATAACGATTTTATATAAAGATGACTAAAAACCACTTGTTTGGAGGGTTAATTGTTGTTGTTGTTGTGACTAATGCCACCTGCCTGACGAAGTCGGATCGAGGGCCACGAAATTCATCGCGGCTAAGGGCTAAAAGTTTTACGTCTGTCGTTAGCCTTAGCTTTGAGCATCATGCAGGTGACAGTATGATTTTGCTCGGTTCCACCCCAGTTTAGAGGGAGAAAACCCTGGGGGTGGCCAGGGGCCTCCCACCAACCACATGAGAAGACTTGCGGCTATACGGATATTTAGAGTACCCCCATGCCGCAAAGGCGGTATACATTAACAAACATCCATGTCTTCTCCGGGATTCGAACCCAGTCCGTACGACACCGCATTCAGCGTTGCTAACCACTATACCGGTTGGGCGACGGGTTAATTGATAAAATATATTGACGAGTTTTATTGCTAGTTATTCTAATCTAATAATGAAATATTCGAAATTTTTGAGTGATATACTGTCAATTGTGAATATCGCCATTGAATTTGGTATTTGAATCTAGTTCACTGTTAAAACTATTTTTTTGTTCTAATCATTCGTAACATATAAACTGTGTGTGTGTGTGTGTTTTTACCATTTTGAGTAATACGCGATGCGAATTAAATTGAACTGAGCTGTAAAACACTGGTGTAGATGTTCAGAGATGCTTCGTGGTCTGCAAAATCTTATCTACACTCGTTGAATATTAATTTTTCTCCTCTGAAACGATATTTGGGGCTCAAAGCCTGTTATATGTTACTGGAGTGGTATTGATGAATTATATCTTTAAAAGGGATGTTTTCATGTGAAGCCAATATCTTTTTCAGTCATAAATTATTGCAGTATAAAGATTGATTTGTGTATTAATGAAAAGAGAAAAGCTCTAAAATTTCCATTTTCAAATAAGAAGTAAAAATACAATTGAATGGAGGATAGAAGATCAATGTATTCGAAAAGAAAAATCTTTTGTCAATTGGTCTTGGATCCCTTTGTTCATATCATAATTTATTGTATATATTTTAAGAATTGTTGTGGCATAGCTTCGTGCTTTATTAAGGAATTCAAATCATAGTAAAATATATAAAAATATTTTATATCCATGCAATAAATTATTTAATATTAGGGATATATAGTTCTAAAAACGAAGTGCAACTTCTATAATTCAGATTATGGAGAAATAACTTTTAAAACTGTATTATGCAAATTTATAAGTGTGCAAATTGATTAGTTTTGGGGAGCCCATCTTTGACTCAATGCTTCACTTGTGTGATTGCAAAATTAAGTAAGCAAAATAACCATTCAGACACACAAAATACTGGTTTTCAAGCGAAACATCATTAGTCATTAAAATTTATTAAGAAATGTTCGTGAGGGAAGCTAATTAACCAAGGAACAAAACGTGATTCATAATTACCTCAACCATCAAAGTTACGGCCGTACAAAATTTGAATTAACTAATTTCTGCTTCATGGGCATGATTAAGAAGGATAACGGCTTCAACCCATTTAAAAGTGATGCCATGCTGGGAATAATAAAGATCTGTCGAAATGAGCGATCGGCTTCAAGTAATTAAAAGGCACCAGCCGATTCTTCTGTGCTATGCACCCCGAGACCAGCCCACGCGCTGGTCCATTAAGTTCAGTAGCCTTCAATTCCTCTTCGTTTAATCGCCGACTCAGACCTCCCGCTCGCTTTTCTTAAGCGGAAGGACACAAGACGTGTGGGTGGGTGTGATGAGACTTCCGACATCGCTGTGAGATCTTCGCTCTGGACTTTTTTTTTCTTTTTTCAATCCGTTTCCATCCGTTTTTAAAAGTGTAAAGCGCCTTCGAGGAAGGTCGAGGCTTCTCTCAGAGTATTTTTCGGATGAGTAACACTCATTTGGACGGTGAGATCATGCAGGGAAAACAAAACAGACGAAATGTTATATAATGATGTAATTTTTCGTCGGGCTGTCATTTTGATATGGACCAGACGATAAAGCAACGCGTTGTGGTATAACTGTCATTGAGAGTGAAAGGGGAGAGAAAAAAACTGTTCTGCCCTCTTCTAGACGGTTTGGGTATTTATTTTGTATACTCAGTCCAGTTTTTCCCACAGACTTGTTAATAGATAATGTTTCTCACTTTACCATTGGTCTGATGGTAACTGATATAACAAATGATGCAATAATGAGATAGCAAGTGGTTCACAACCTTGGATGTATATTTACCATCCTATGATACTGAGATGAGATGATTTGTAACTCTTGCGAACCACTCTGCAATAGTTACTTTGAAGTGAATAATGTCCGTTATATGTGTAATTTTAGACTCGATTATATTTTTATAATGGTCAGAATACATCTGGAGCTGTAATAAATCAGTTTCAACTTTTATTTGATGTATAGCTTGACCTTTCGTTGGAGTTTTGACAAGATGGCTGATAATTTTTTCGATTAATTTTTGCTTTCATGCAGATATTGAATTGACCATTTCATTTCCGGAATACACAGAAAGAGATGTTAAATTTTTTGCTAATAGCTTTTTAGCGTACTGATACAACTGTTGTAAAACCATATATGTTTTAAGTTTATGTTGGAAAATACTTCTCATTGTTATTTATTTCAGTTTTCTCGTGAATCTTATTATGTGTCTCTTTGCTATTCGATCTAGGTATTGTATCTTTGATTACTTTTATTTCTATTACAGAAACTGTAATATCTGAGACTAATAACAAAATACGTGTTACACTGTAGGTCATGATCACAAGATAAATGCCCTCACGTGCCAGCCAATCAGTTCATACGTCTATTAGTTGCCAACTTTTGCTTTCACAGAAGCTTTAGTTTATAATATATATTTGTTGAGACAATAATAGAGAAGCAAAAAGTATTTAATTTTTAGTTATTTTGGAAAACTTTTTCAAGAATTTTAGTACTTGGACATCCTTACACGATTATTAAGTTTGATATTGTATCTAATATCAACTCAGAATTCAAGAGGAAACATATATCTTTTATCACATGACTGTCATGAATTTAATTCATTTAAAGCAAAAGAAATTTGATTAGAAGATACTATCTTCTCCGTATCATTCAAACAAAAAAAAAAATGTTTTTGTTGCTTATGACACCTGATCGACAGTATGTTCAGATCAAGGTCCACTAAATTAAACGCGGCTAAGGGCTAGAATTTTACGCCTGTCGCGTTATCCTTAGCTTTGAGCACCATTCAGGTGACAGTACGATTTTGAGAGGGGACTCCCACCTCTCTTCCACTTCCAACCTCAAAAAAGGACTTATTGCTCAACGGTTATTTAGAGCAGTGATTCGCAGTCCGCGGACTGGTACTGGTTCGTGGATCAAATGGTGCCGAACCGCCTAAAGAACATTAAACTATTGCCATTTTATTTAAAGTGGTGCATTTTTCTCGGATTTGCGCTACTTTACACGGAAATCACTTAAGATTCCACGTTAAATCACTTTTATTCATTTTTGGTGTAACTATATTTTATTCTGAAGTCAAATTTAAATGTAACTAAATTAAAATTGTTAAATCAAAACAATCTAAAATATAAACAATCAGCGTGTCCCACCCTCAATCAGTGCTCCGCAACCTTTTTATCGCTGCGAACCGGTCAACGTTTGATAATTTTACCGCAGCCCGCTTAGGGGGAGGATGTTGAATATTTATGTCTTAGACTGTTTTGATTTAATAATTTTAATTTAATTTTATTTAATCGTGACTTCTCTGAATAAAACATGGTTACACTAAAAAATGAATATAAATTGATTTAACAAGGAATATTAAGTGATTTTCATAAAAAGTAGTCCAAACCTAAGAAAAATATACCGCAGTAAATAAAAGAGAAATAATTTAATATTTCTTGTGCGGACCGGTAGCATTTGATCCACGGACCGGGAGTTGCGGAACACTGATTTAGAGTACTCCCATGCCGCGAAAGGACTATACATTTTCAAACATCCATGCCTTCTCCGGGAATCGAATCCAGGCCCTACAGCACCACAGTCAGCATCACTAACCAATATACCGGAAGGGCGGCTCAAAAAATGATATGAATTGAAATTCATATGAATTATAAATAATATATTCATGTGTTTCTAATACAACACGACGTGCATTTTGCAAAAGAAATTGATTTTAAAAAATGAATCGCAGCATAAGACACGATCTGGATATTAATTCACTATGCAAATCTCATAAATTTGTACGAATATGGTTATTTATTTAGAACATATTAAAAATTCAATTTAAGATTTTATAATAAAATTTTTGTCTTGTGTGCTACGAGTATTGTGGAAGCATGGAAAATTCTATATTGCGAAATTTCAACAATTCGATAAATTTTTTGTCAATGTTTAATTGAACGAGCTTTAGTACAACGAATTAATTTTTTACTTACGATCTTAGATCAGTCAAATTCAAAGAGGTATAATATGTTTCATTTTAATAATATTTAATTTAGTCATTCCGAAATTGTGATTTTTGTTTTTCTACAAATCGCATAGTTTAAATTTATCTGTCTATTAATGAAGTATTTTATTCGATACGTTTCTCTCAGGTTGCTGTTTATGAAAGATGTGAATAGAATTGAATACTTGTAAAATCCATTGAATCATCTCTGAATAAGTCTTCTTGTCGTCGATTTGAAGCTGCTTTGCAATTATTGCTTTCTCTCTTAATTGCATTTCAGTTCTCTCCGTTATTAAAGCAACTCCTTTATCAATTGTTATTAATCATTCTTTATTTAATATCAGTAGTTCGCGTTATTGATGTTAACTAATTAATTGAATTGTCTTATTAATATGGTTACGCGATACTGTCAATAAGTTCTCTGTTTGGTAGCGATACAATTAAATTTGCGAGGCCAAAACTCAAAGTGGTAATGAGTATAAATGTTATCTTAAGACATGAAAGTGTGTGTTATGCATTTTGTGGTTGAATGGTGCTTTCGGGCAAGACAATTTTACAAGTGTATCAACGTAAACCTCAACAGATGTGATTTACCTATCATACCTGATATTATCCTACCCAGAGACCTATCATTTTCCAGTAATGTTTTCTTTATTGTTTTAAATTAATATTTTTTATCAAAGCAGTATTGTTTTTTGTAAATCATTAATCGAAAGTCGTTATTTGATGGAAGATCTTATTCCTGTGGGGAGGGAGAAGAGAATGTTTAACACTCGAAAAATCCTGTGCAACGCCGGGATAAACGGAGGAAAAAGAAATTTGTCTGATGACGAGGAAAAGAAGAGGAAGAAATTTCAAAAAAGGGAATTTAAATGGCACAAATATAGAAATCACTCCCACATCACGCGCACACCAGAAAGTGCTGACATTGAGAGGGTAGGGGGAAATTTTTCCATGGGGAAAATGTTATACACTCAAAAACGCCTACACAACCCCAGTGTATGTAGCTAGTTAGAAAATAGTATTTTTTTAAATGTTAATAAAAAAGAAAATCCTTTTAATAAGAAGTTTTAGGAAAATAAGGTTTAATACTTTTCTTAAATAATTTCACAGTTCAGCCTTGTTTTTTTTTTTAAATGATGAAATGAAATGGCGTATGAAGTGGTTTTCTTTTTTGAAGAAAGAAATACGCGTATATAAATTTATTGATTAGAACAAAGTAATTATTAATATAATTACTAATAGAAATTCCACAAAACACATTGTTGTCATTTGAGAAATGCCATACGTTTACATTTATTTAAATACTGTGGTCAGGGATAAATATTTAATGGAATATATAAGAATAAAAATAAGATTGTGTGTTTTTAAGCAACAATTTTAATCCCAGAACTCGAGTTATTTTTTTTATCTTGCACTCTGTTTCGTTTCGTTTCAGGTACTCCAATTTCTGTACCTCAGGTAATAAATACGGTGTCTGTAGTTAGCAAATCATTTCTAACATTCTCGATCGATCTTCTAATTTAATTCTAGATCCCACAGAGGAACAAACTTCGTTCCTGGCTCTGTATTTTGGGCACAATTGTACTGTTGGTTACGCTAGAATGATTTCCAATAGAATGTGCTTCTGATATTAATTAGGTTTAGGAAATGCTTTTAATAAATATTTATTTTGGTTGTGTGGTATTGATTTTTCTACCATCCTATTGTTTCCTACTAATATCGCTGTTTCTGTGTGTAAACATAATCTATTTTAGATGTGTAATCTCACAGCTTTGTACATATACTTTCGGTGCATTATGAGAAATTGTTTTGAATTGGTTGATAATACTGGCTGCTTTCTTTTATGTATTCAGTAATTCATTTTAAAATAATTGGAGTTTTCATGAATGAAAGTCTAATTAATTATTGCTAAACATTTAAAGTAATTGTGAAGTATTAAACAGTGCTTTTAAAAGTACTTAAACATTTTTAAAACATTAATTTTTCGACTGGAGTTGTCTGTGGACACAGTTGAAAGTTAACGGTATTCTGCAGGAATAAAAATTGATATTCGTATTGATATGAATTCAAATTTTATTTGTTGTACCTTGTAAATTAAAGTTCATATCTATTTTGTTGCAGTAAGGGTAGAATGCTCTAAAGAAGGAGTAACATTGTATAGGATAAATCAAAATATTATTTGGTTTATTCAATTTGGAAACTATCTGCAACCATAAGAATTTTGGTAAATAAAGAGTTTTTTAATAAAAAAAAAGAATTCGAAATTAATCGTGGTTAACTTTCTTTTGTAGAAGGGAAACATTTTTTTAAAAATGAAAGCTGTTTTAATCGAGATAAAAGCTTTTTTTATAGCTATAAAAATGTTCTCTAGCTAAATAAAATCCAGGCATATCTGAATTGATTATTTAAATGGAAGTAATTTTTTAAATTAGTAATTTTAAAGTTACATGGTTAATTATTTTTTTTAAGTATAATTTTCTAAAACTTAAAATTTTTTGATAATATTGGTTTTTTTTCCGAATTAGATATTCATTTTGAATTATTTTTAGGACTTAAAAATCTGCTAAGTTTTGAGCTTTTTTCAAAATATTAAAAATCAAGAATGAATTAAAATATAAAAGAGAATCTATGATGAATTTTTTTAAAAATAACTACTAGAGGTTAAAAGAATTATTCAAAGAAAGTTAGATATGAAAATCCATCAAAATATCCATTGAAATAGTAAATTTCTTTTTTTATATTTATGTAGCGTTTTGATTTTGTTTGATTACAATGTTATTTCTGAATACTTATTTTCAAAGTTGAAAGCCAAAAAAATTTTTGTATAAATTTCATTATTTTGGCACTTGTAAAATTGTTTTTATTTAAATTCATATCTTTAAGCAAACATAACAGTAAAAATTAATTATTTGTAATATAAAAATATTTCTTGATTATATATTTTTTTAAAGTGAGTTTTTCAAATTATACGTAATTTTTGTTTCTTATCGTGCATAAAAAAAAGGTAATTGTTTAAAAAGAAAATCATAGTAGAGAGAAAAATCTTTTCTGAAATAAAATAGTTTATTTAGAAGCATCAATTTTTTTTTTCTAAAAAAATGTTGTAGGAAAATTTTAAAATTTTAATATTGAAAAAAATTTATTGCGTTTATTTTACTGTAACTATACATTATTATAAGTATATTCTATCTAAAAAACAAATATCTCTTTTTATATGCCATTTTATACTGTGTATTTTAGTTAATCGTAAATTTTGCAGCTTTAGGGTTCTAAAACATGTAAAATATTTTGTCAATTGTTAGTTCCATAAAAAATTGATTTTATCGCTTTTCGAAATGTTTAGGAAAAAAATATAAATACGTATTTATTAATACCCCCCACTCAAAGAAACTACCCCTAATTTTATACATATTAGAATATTTTGAAAAAAGAAGCAATTGCATTACACGAATCAAATTCAATATAATCTTAAATAACACCTATGCTAATGCACTTTTCGGTAAAACCAAAGATGCCCCAGAAACTATAAATCTTGGGCCAATTCTCTCTCTCTCTCTCCCTACAATTTATTCAATTTCATTCAAGAATACGCGTCAGCTGTTGCCACCGTGGAAGCACTTAATAAGAGTGATTTTCCTTTGATACGGTTACGTCCCAGCAGGTAAACTCTGTGAGAAACTTTCAGATTGAGTTGACATCCAGCAATTTATTTCCTGCCACCACAAACTTCTAAAGGGGTAGAAATAAATATTTTCGAATTTTGTTGTATCGACAAGTTTACAGAGAAATTTTTTTTCAGTCTCAAACCACCCTTTGCTTATATGTTAATTAATCGTATGAGTAAATATGATTGATGAGTTGCACGTCTTGTGCCTAACATCAAACACATGTGGTTAGATAGTGTTATATATTTTAATGATGGATTGCCGAAGTGAGATGTTTTAAATAAATTCAGAGACAGTCTACTTAAAAAGTCTTTCAACTTGTTTTCCGCAACATTTTTGGAAAAAGTTATGTTTTGTGAGGGTAGGGGAAGGAAGGAAAAAGTAGCACGCTAGAAAGTGATAAAATATTCGAGCCATTATACATGTTATATAATACTGTTAATTTTTGTGCATTTATGTCATATTTTTTCGTAATCTGAGAAAGTGCGGGTTTTATTAACTTCGCACTGCAAGGAGAGCTATTGGCCACGGACCTCGTAATTTTGAACCTCGTTCAAATGATGCTGACGACATCTGAGCTGGTACTTCTCCTAACTACCTGTAAGATCGTCTTGTAGTTGAATTAATCACCTCTAATTAACCGGATTTACCGTTCTTATTATTTCCTTCAAAACACATCACTATATTAATAAATTCATTTACAATTAAAAATCGCATCGGGAACTACAGGCAGTTTCCTCCATTTTACGTTCGAGACTATCTTCTTCTCTCCTTCCCGCTCAAAGGCCAAAACAGTTCACAGCAGCGCCCTCTTTCTAGTCTATCATGTACTATGTGCCACGCCGTTACATACCACATCGCATCCAAGGGAAAACATTGAACCTGCGACTCTCCGGCCATGATTCGCGCCCGTAATATAAAGTGTTAAAATATAGTCATGGATTGATTCAAAATCAGTTGCATTTTTACAATCAGATATTTGTATCATATTTTAAAAAAAAACTACAACCTAGGGTTATTTTTTTTACGAGTGAATGATGGTAGTATTTTGCGAAATTATGACTTTTAATTTCAAAAGAGGATATTTTATTTGTAAGTATTATTGTAATGGTATGTAGATTGTTTTTGCAGCTTCGGGATGTGACGCACAATATTGAAAATAAGTCATGAAACTAATGACTGGAATAACCGAAATGTGTGTACCAACTTTTAATGTATCCATATTGTGTAATTGTGGGGAATTTTTTTAATAAATGGTATAAAATTGATTCCTTACTTAGAAATTGTTAAATACGTTAGTTATAATATTAAATAATTGCCTTCTAGAGTTATTAATAAATATTCATCAATCCACACACAGTTAAAAGAAATGTTAGTGCACTTTAAATCCTTACTAAATGATCTTTTCTCTATTTCTGATGAAATCTTTCCAAGTTGAAGAAAATTAATTTTTCAAACAATGTTAGATGAAAGTGAAACTTCCTGTTTGCGCGCGCGCTTCCGAGTGCAATGCTATAAACGCGATGTTCCAAAGCCTTGTCAGATTACTAGAAAAATAGTAACTGTTCCAAATTCAAAACACATACAGTGCCAAGTTTAACTCATAAGGTTGGCGGTGAGTTAGTGACATTAGTGACTAATCGTATCGAATGGCAGAAAACGAACTATTTTGTGTATAATGGGTGATTCATACATCTAAATAAACTCTTTAATTCGTCGTGCAATACTATTATCGTAGAACGACATATCTATTTTGAAGATTTTCATCCAGCTATTATTCTCATTTTCACAATAACTTTTAATGCTGTCTTCAGTCGAATCTGTACTGTTACACACCATAACGCTCTCTCCATTGTTTGAATATGTGCAAACGTGTGTAGGAGGATCTTATCTTTATATTTATACCTTCAACTATACAACTCGTTCAGAAGGCTTTGCACGTAATTTTTTTCTTTTGATTAAACAGTTCATTTTTTAGGAAAATGCTTCAACTTTATGTTGTTCATTTAAGTTTCTTATTTTGGACGAGAGTATTTTTTGTATTAATTATTTCAAAATAATGGCATTGTATAATAATGGCCAATAGCGAAGTAAAATGGTGCTAGGTATAACTTTGAATGTGCATTTTTTTTCTTGGATATGAATTTCAAAAAGTAACCTTAGCCACGATCTAAATTATTTCTACCTTTTTGGTCGTCATACTTCAAAATATATTTCATTTTGCAAATGTGATTACCGAAATTCTTTTTTTTTACAACATTTGAACTCTGAAAACATATCGTCTGATTATTCTACTGTAGATCTGAATGGAAGACCTACACAATGTGTCATATGGGAAGACATTTAAAAAAGAAATCTTACGATATTTCTGGTAAGAAAGAAAAATTGTTTTTGATTTATATTTTCACTGTAAGAATTGTCGCTGGAAGAATATTTTTAGAAACCGAAAGCTGCATTTTTTAAAATTTGAACCTTCCTTAATTTAAATAGAGTATTATATGCAGTAAACTTCAGATAAATGACTAATAAACTATATGTGTGAAAATCAGTATTTTTTTACAAAAAAATTTTGCTTTTATCTGTAAATTCCGAATATTTTTTTTCATGTTTTGTTCTAAAGTGAAATTTATGATTTCTAGGGTATCAAAGGGGGAAAAAAAGTTTTGTGAGAAACATCAAGAGACATCCTTGATCTTTCAAATTTTAACTATAGCTAACTTTTGTTGAAAACTCAAAGGTTTTTTAAAAAAAAAAAAAAAAAATTTGGCGGGGTAAAAAAAAGATTTCTTCAGTAAAATTTTAATTCATAAAAAGTTGCAGATGCTTCACTGCAGCCTTTACATTATGTATTCTCGCATTTGATTAAGATGTTCGCCAAGATATAATACAGAATGTATGCCGCTCTTTGAAGAGATGCCAATTTCTTTAAAATAAGCGATAAACATATATTTTTTAGGGACAGGAACGTTGGATGTTCAACTTGGGTGCAAAATGTCTCATTACGCTCTTGACATTACGAACACATGTTCGTGATCTTACAAACAGAGATATTTTCGTAACACGACCAGGTGAACTAATTCACATTGGCGGGGTTTTCCTAGATGCGTCGTAAGGGAAAACCCCCTTGATGTGTGTGATAAAAAGAAATCTACCGACTGTGATAAAAACTCTTCCGCCTCGTCATTAATTTTTAATTTGATATTGGTAATTATACCCGAAATGTGTGACACATAAGTGCGAAATAAATGTATAAAAAAAGTAATAAGTAATGCAAACCGGAAAGTTAAGTAATTACCCTTGACTATATATAGCCGACCCTGCATTTGACGTTTAAAGACAGATTCTACAAGCACACCACCCTAACCATAAAAACTTGCACCCGTGTAAACAGATCTGGCTTCATCCGTTATTCATCCATTTCACAAGCCACGCGTACGAAAGTGACAGACTCGGAAAACAAAAAAGAAAAGAACTGTAACTGTATCCTTGACCATTGCTACTCTTCTTTACTTAACTATTCTACACTAAAAGTGGAGATGACATATAACGGAATTTTCTTTATGATGCTAATCTTTCTTCAAGTTAGTTTCGGCAGTTCGACAGCGGGGGCGTTACGATCGCTTTTGAAAAGGAGGAAGTGTGTAGGTTTCTTCATGTCAATAAGGTTTAAGGCAGAATTACATGCTTGGCAGTAAAAAGGGAGAATTGGAATTTTTAAGGGCGTCTTTATGTAAATTTTTTCACTTTTTACGAGATGTTTTTGAATATGAAATTATACCAGAGAAGCGCGATGGCGTCACCCTGCCTGTAGGTTTTACGATCCTTTTGTTAGTTGCCTTTTGTGGAAGCTGTTGTATTAAATTAGAATTTAGTATTTGCTTCCGTTCATTTATTTTTTTTTTCTCCGCTCGAGAAACTGGATTACAATTTCGTCGATGGTAGATGAAAACGTTTCGAATTTTTAATCAGTTTAAAATAATTTACGTACTTAGAAGTTTTTATTTCTTTTGCTAGTCATTAAATCGCGATGAAATGTTTTTTCTGTACCTAGTTAGTAAAATTGTTAAATGCTTGAACATATTAAACAATTTTTTGTTTCCTTTTTTTACAGAAATATGCAAAAACAGTTTGAAAATTAGCTTTTAAAACTAATTTTGCATAATTTCTGACTTAATTCGTATGTTTCTCATCAATTTGATGTTTAATTTTTTTTTTTGGAGAGTCACAATGACCTGGAGTCTTAAATATTCCGTGAATTGAAAATTAGTTCAGTTTTGCAAGATGTAATCATATAAGGAATTCCTAATTAAAAAATTGCAGCCAAAGTTTTTTTCTCCCCAAAAGAAAAGGCGCAAATGTGTTATCTCCTTTACTTGATCTTCTCAATAGCTGTTATGCAACAAGCACGGCATCAATCTATTATGCCCGCCCCATGGATTCGCTGACTTTGCAACATATGCGCAGTATTTTAAAAGAGTATTTTAAAATATATATATATATATATATATATATATATTTTATATATATATATTTTATTTTTAAATGAAATATAATTGATACAGTTAATTATAAAAATTCGATGTCCCGAAATGTGATTTCGCCAAATTTTAATTTGAGAACTGTAAATTTAACTTAAATTCATCAACTTAAAAATTTCTGATGTTTTCTCAACAATAAACAAAACTTGAAGCAAAATTTGTACTTCAATTTGAATGTGCAATTTTGCTTAAAATATTTTCTGCTTGCTTAATTTTTGCTTTTGGATTTGTAAGATTTCAACTGACGCGAGAAATGTATTATCGAACTGCGGATTAAACTCTTGAGTAAATATTATGTTTATAAAATCAAAATTGATTAATCACAAAATCATGTGGAATTAAATAGAACATATGGAAAGTTATATTGCGACCACATCGTAAGTGGAGTATTATTTTAAAGTGAAATAAATGAATGTGTGCGTGCCAGTGGCGCACACAAAAATTCTTCAAGGGGGAGGGGGTCCGGGGTCGAAAGTCCACCAATCTCGTATAATATAATCTACGTATAATTATAATCTCCTTCAATACGCCGTCAAACATATCGTCGGTCTAATTATCAGACTGCGTAACTCCATCTGGGATGCTAATTTGATACTGTAGGGCTAGGCGCCAAGTTGTTTATGTACGCGAAGATAGGCGATAATATTACAATATGGTTTACTTTGATATTTTTATCGTGCGATAATGTGGTTGCCATGGGGATAACGTATATTAGTGTTAGTTTTTTTCCCCTGCGTTATCTCTGCTCAGCAAAAGTAACACATTGTTACAAATTTTGTGTAATGAACGCTTAAAATAGTGTAAATATTTTTTATATCTGGAAATGTAATACATTAGTATTACTTTCTGTTGTATTTATTTTATGTTAAAATCTTGCCTCCACCTCTCCCTTCGAAATCTAGTTTTATTATGAAATAAAAAAAAAAGTAGTGATTACACTGATCGAGGAATAAATTAAAAGCGGAGCGTGCTCTGAGGCGTGGCGTAGACAAAACAAAAGCGTTAAGGAATAGCGCCAAAAAGCGCTTGGCGGGTTGCAATCCTATATCAAATCAGTTACACCGGTGGAGTTACGCAGCCTGATAATTAGGCCGACGATATTCTGAAGTTGCTAGTTTGTTGAATGCTCACTTGTAATGATATTGTTACGAATTTAGTCTTATTCTAATTGTTTCTACTCATTTGTGTTCATTTTTACAGTTTAATTTGTCGTATCTAATGTGATTTCAACCCTGTTTACCTGTAATATCATTTCCACTGCATTGCACGGCCCCCATGCTTTAACATTGGTTTAAATGGTAAACTCGCCAAATATTGCAGCTAGCGCCAAGTTGGCGACGGATTTGGCGACTTAATTTTTGGCGCCAAATTTGGCGATATATCGCCAAATGTGGGCGATAAGCTTGGCGACCATGGCAACCCTGCTCCTAATAACCCTGTCTGGCAACCCTATCGCGGTATTGTAACACTATTGTATTGAATGTATTACTGTATTGAGCTTTTCTCGTACGCTCCGGATTTTGCTAGATCTTTCTATTTCTCGATTATTCTGGCAAGTGCAAGAGGTTTCTGACCGAAAGGTATAAAAGGGCCCGAGCCGGCTAGTGAGTCAGTCAGATCTCAGCTTTCATGCAAGTGATACCTCTCTGCTAGAGAGAGAGAGAGAGAGAGAGAGAGACGATTGCATAGTGCGTGTGTTATTGCTTTTATTGAGTTATTATTTTTGTGCTGAGTGTTTACTATTGCTTTTGTTAGTGTATTACATCTGTGTTATCAGTATTTTCATCGATTGTACGTGACTTTCTCGAACTGTTCTACAATTTGTGGAGGACTGTTTTGGCCAAGAATAAAATTGTTTTGGATTCCGCTCTTCGGCTTCAATCATTTCGAACCCCCGAAAACGCAACATTATTTTAATTGGTTATCTGAACAAGTGTCGTAAAATCTATGAAGAAAACTTGAATAATGTTCATATTTTAAATTTATGCGAACAACTAAAAGATAATATCCACATATTTTTGCAAAGATTTTTAAATCCACAAATTAAAGGTCTCGAATTCTTAAGGGATGTTGATTAATTTTTAAAGAAAATTTGGTGCATAGTTATTAAATTCTGAAGGTGAAAAATTACTGTGCTTATGTGTATATCTTGTTTCTTATTTACCTCAAAATATTTCGCTACGCTTTTGTCCATATTTTTTTTAAAAAGGACAAAATAAATTGAAGCATATTGCCTGAGTAATTCACTGGCTTCGCTTTAAAAAGAACCAGGTGAAGCAATAATAATTTGTGCTCTTTTCACACATTTTGCATCGCGTACTTCCCGTAAAAATCTTTTACGTGGCTTTCGAAAAATGCTTCTTTAATTATTTTCTGGGTGAATACTTTAATTGCTTTCCGGGAATTTTTTTTTTTTTTTTTTTTTGCATTCTTTTGTTTGTTTATTCTATGTTAACGGAATCTTTGAGTTTTCAAATATTTTTTTCATTACATTCTTTATTAAAAATCTTTTTGTGTGGAATTTCTCCCCCCTCCCTCATTCTTGGATTTGTGATTACAGTTACTAAATTTTTTTTCTGTTAAAAAGTTTTTGTTGTGTAATTGTGAAAGAATTATTATTTTTTTTCATCTTTCGTTTTATTCCATAAACATTGCCTTTTTTGCGTTTGAAAGAATTCGTGATCTTCCATAAAGGTAACTTATTTTTATATTGTACATTTTGTGTATGAGAACTTTTCAATTTTTTCCCCCTTCACAACTTTTTAAAAATTGCCTTTTTATTTTCATCAACTGACGAACGGAAGTTATGCATGGATAAATTTGTGTTCCTTGAAGAAATATTTTCTTTTAAGAGACTTGTTTTAAGTAAAATCATTTCATTTTAGTTTCTAACTTGTTAAATCTGTTCTAATGTTGTTTGTTTTGTGTGTGTGTGTTTGAGTGTGAGATTAAACCAAGTTAGAATTAGATTCCGTATTTGCGTGGAACAAGTTTTTTTTATGTTTCTAGACTTCACGTTCAGAAATCGAAAATTATAATTTTAGTCGCACAGCACACACACGTTCACCATACATTTAAAACTATGGTGAGTGTTATGAAATTATTAGACTTGAAATTTCGTGCAAATGGGAATCTATTATGTACTATTTTTAAATGTCTTTTTGTCTTAATTTTTTTTCTAAATAGAAAATTTTAATGTATACAACGTAATAATAAATCAAAGGAAATGATGAATAGATTATGTATCTCACAAATCATAAGGAGCTTAAATTCTGAAATAGAAAACTAAGGACATGAAACCTACAAAAAGTGACCAAAAATAGAAAACTTTAAGTTTTCTAAAGCTGTCACTGACTCAGGGCAGTGTTCAGTTCTCTTTCTAGAATCCTAACCTTCACCTTCAGCAGAAAATAGTGAAGAATATAAACAAAAGTTGAAAATCACTTGGGTCTAAAATCTGCACAAGTATTCAATCTGAATGCTATTGGTAAATTGAAAGGATGAATTTGAAAGTATATTATATAATTGGAAATGTTAGCAAAAAGGAGAGTAAACTTCAAAAAAGCAAGCATTATTTCAAAAATATAGCTAAAATTTTGAAAATATAAAATTAAAAAAAAATGAAACTATAGAATGAAGTTAACAGGTTACAAATTATAGCTATGGCGTCGTTTGCTTAACGTATTTGAAAGTTACAGAATTTAAAAGAGTGAAAAAATATAATATATATATTTTTTTAAAGTGAAGAAATTCATACATCTTGTCACTTTTAAATCTATAGATTTAAAAAAAAAGAATCTGGAATTTTATTTAGAATGAGCAACATATTTTTAACTCCATTGTTAGCAAAAAATATCTTTTAACATTTCTTTCTTCCATACCTTTTTTTGGCGATTTTATTTATCAAATTATAATTTTGAATACTTTTTCGATATTTCTATGTGATAGCATTTGTTGTTTTGTAACATTATTTATTGAATTTAGAACGCAAATAAGTATAATGACATAAAAACTCCATTTAAAAAACTAAGTCCCATTAAAAACAGCAATTTCTAACTTTTACAACATTTAAATAAAGGATTATACTAAAAAATATTTTACATCGTTTAAACAATTAACGTATTCTGTGCTTTTAAACATTTTTGCTCAAAGTCGAGGATTTGCATATTTTATTTAAAATAAACTTTCTCTTTTAAAATTTTGAAAATAATAACAAACGTGTTTACTTCTTTTGATGTTACAATTTTTTTAAAGAATTGGCGTTATTTTTCTCCAGGAAGTATATTTTTCCTCTGCAGTATTTTTACGCCCTTGAAATCTTATTTATGAATGTATTATTTCTTTTATAGTTTTCCGAGTTCTTGTGTTTTGGTTGATGAATTGCAGTTTTTAACAGATTCTCTGAATAAGTTGTATTATGTGTTAAATGTTTTGGTCTTCATTGAAGTGTTAAAAATTCTTCTTTGTTTTGGAGTCAACTGACGTGGATAAGATTCGGCATTAATTTATTTTCGTATAACTTTCCATAAATTCTAATTACGTCAAATTCCTATTCTGCATAATCGTTTTATATGCTTAATTCAAAATTCAGTGAATATGAAAATAAATTTTTTTGATATGAAATAAAGCGTTGTAAAAAAGTATTTCCTGAATAACAAATAAATAAAAAGGAGAGCTATTAAACTACATCCAAACAATATGTTGAGCAATTTTAAACTAGTATTCAATTTTTAGAATATTAAAAAATTAGAGCGTAATTATAATTTTGCATAGGCAGTTTTTAATTTCAAAACAGCATTGTAGGGTATGTTATACATTTTAAATTTTATGATTATTGTAAATATTTTTTAAAAACACATTTTTTTTTATTTCGAGACAAAACTTAAAGGTTGATATAATACATTTTTCTAATACTTTGTTCCTTATATTGCAAGAAGTTAAATTTCAAACGATTAATATACTTTTAATTTTTGGAATATTTATTTTTAAGTTAAATTAGTTTATATATTATATATATATATATATATATATATATATATATATATATATATATAATCTCAGAGAGAGAGAGAGTTAAAACCTTATATTTGTGATACAAAAGCTCGATATTTATTCATTTATGAATGTAAACATATCCTTATCTGAAATTGAACTATGTATTCATAAAACTTTTCTAAAGAATCTCTCGTCATTAGGCATTGATGGCTCCTTAAACTTTCCATCTGACGATTCGTGAATAGATTTTTTGTCAGCGAGAAATTTCGGATACACCAGAATAATTTTTTTTCCTTTGGAGTGGGGTAGAATTTTTCTTCAAGCCTCTTCCAAAGTCAAGTGGATCATTATCAATAGTAGAATTTTAAAATATTTGGATGATTTTATGTAAAGCATTAACTTTTTTAAAAAGAACCACGCGAACAAGATGAAACATTCGTAAAAGCAAACGATTTTGAAAGAATTGAACACACAATTACACAGCTATGTTTATTCTATAAACATTCTCTTCTCTCTAATTAAGTTTTCTTTAAAACCATTTGTTTTTCCATTTTACAAGTACTTGTAAAAATTGATAAAGTATTTTATACTTTTTTATTTTATGTTATGAATTCTTGTTTTGTTATAGTTGTACTGTGCTTTTTTTAAATGTAAATTACTAGTTTCTTGATACGCATTTCGTGCCATTTTCTTAAGAAAGGAAATTCCAAATTGTTTTTTTTTAACTTTCCTTTTTTTATTTTGCATTGTATAATTTTCAGGATTATCTAGATTATCATTTCATAAATATCTTATCAAATTTTTATTTACAATGCTGCTTGTGTTAAGATGTCTTTTTTAAAGTTTTGAATTAGTTTTAATAGCATTTTTTGTTTTCACCTCGGTTTCACGCAAGTATGCTTGGAATTTTATGTGGAATGAGTTTTGGGTTTTTGTCGGTTATTTTACAATCCGATGTATTGTTAACAAATATTCTCAGCAAATACAAAAGTTGCTCCTGATATATATATTTTAAATTTATTTGTTAAAAGTTATATTAAAAAAACATGAGCAATTTTTTTTTTCAAATTGTATACCAGAAATTATATGCGAATAATTTAAAATCTTATTCTAGTAAAACTTCCCAAACAATAATTGGGGGCAATATAAATCTCGCTCGTATCGCTTGCTACATGGAAAAAAAAATAATTTATTACATTGTTATAGAATAAAATAACAATGTATCAGCCTTGGATCACAATATTGAGTTAATCATTTTGCCACTTGAGTATAAAATAACCATATATTTTATTTAATTTGCTTCCCTGCAGGTTGGAACGTCAGCCTTATAGCCCATTCCAATCTGTTAAAATTTTTGGAAGGGAAAAAAAGAAAAGACAGGCGGCTCGTTCATTTAACAATCTGACCTAGTGGAACCACCTGTCAAACTTAGCCATTTATCTTGTACTGAAAGGGTACGTTGACCTAAACGTAGACAAAGCAAGTCTAAAGTTTTGATTTTACGGTCACACATCTCTGAAATTATTGAAAAAAAGGAGATTCATTCGTTTGTGTGAAAAGTTGGTTAAATCTAATACGTGACGGTTCTTTGATCACAGGATCGACCTTGATGGTTTTTGCACGAATTCTGTTAGTTGCTTAGGATTGATGTTAGGGGTTGTGGCCCAAAGTGCGGATGATGCAGAAAAATATATTGCAAATATTTCTTTATTAATTCTGTTATTTTTTTTTAATGAATATATGATTAGCTTTTGAAAACTGAAAATTCTATTAAACATTTGTAGTTAAACGAAGGTTACTTACTTTGGACTTATTATTTATGTATAATAATAGTCAAACGTAGTAATTACAAATAAGTTACAATTAAAACATGTAATTAATGTTGTAGTCTAATTTAATAAACTTGAAATTTGTTTATCCAAATGACAATACGGGGTTTTAGAGTAGTTTTATTGCCCGTTGATTTACTGTTTCGATTTTTTGCAGAGGAATTTGACTCGTCTTAAACTTAGGGAAAACATTTTTTTTAGGTAACAAGCTTAAAAATCCAATTTTTAATAAAGATTGAAATTATAATATAGCTTTATTGTATAAAATCTAGGGCTTGTACAGTTAAAGCCTACTTATAACACTAACTTTTATACATATCTTGTTTGTATTTGTGCTTAAAATTCTCATGAGTTTTTCGGGCTGATGCATGTCAAAATCCTCTCATTGGCATGGCTTAGAAGTTAGAAGTTACTAGTGTGCGGGTGTCTTCCTCACCACTTCACCCTCATTCAAAATTGCGAGATTCGTTGTAAATTGTCTCCGTGTTGCTCTTGCTACGTTAATAATCACTCACGAGTTTTAATTTTTTTTAACTATGATAAATTACAAAACATATTTAAAGACGTAGAATAAATTCCCATAAATGTTTGGCAACGAGGTTGATAAAGTATACTATGCTGACCGTTAAAATTTTACACAACACAAGGAGGAATGATACAAACGTCAAAATATCATGTAAAAAAAAAAGATGCTTGAGTATGCTAATGATTAGCATTTAAGCGCATTCGAATGACTCGGGTGTGAGTAACGGCATCCCAAAATCCGTGTTAAAAGTTACTGACATTCAATAATTGCATATCAATGGCGATCGTTTGTGAGACGAAAGCTTATGCTTCTTTAAAGAATCTGCTGCCATTACGTTTCGGAATTCGATAGCGGCAGGATCGTAACCTATCGAGAGTGCCGTTTATCATTCCGCAATATTGCTACTAGCATTGGGTCAGTATGCAACTATTATATGAATATGGAATTGATGAGTCCAGGAGCAGTGGCGCACACAAGGAGGGGGTCCGAACCCTCCCCCAAGTCCTTGATTTTTTTTCTGGTTCATTAAAATTCTAAGTATATAGTACGTAAAATTTAATTAAGTATTTGTTATTAATGATTAATTTTATTAATTAATGTTAACTATTTAATAATTAGTTTTTTACTGTGTTTTGTACCCTAAAATCGACAAAATCAAAAGGAGCATAATACAAGAATGGAGAACTTTCGAACCTGGACCCCCCCTTGAAAAATTTCTGTGTGCGTTACTGTCCAGGAGGGCTACATTTTGACCGCTATGCAGGATCTCGGCGACCTCCCATTATTAATGGACGATATGATAGACATATTGTCAGGTTGGCCTTGCAGGATCGTGCAGCCATATCAAGGACTTAGAGTCAGGAAGTTGGCTTGTTGCAGCTCCTCACAAGTATCCATTGTGCAACGGTATCTGGAACAGCACAGACAATCATGTTATTAGGTATCCAAGTCTTCGAATATATTATGAAGATATTTAAACGATGTCGGGCCTACTTACGTGTCATCCTTCGTATATGATTGAAATTAGAAATGAAAAGGGTTTGTTCATACTTCATTGTGCTGCTTCTAGTGCCACGTTAATTCAAAAAAAATTATCCCGTTTTTTTATAAAACGAGCTAAAAACTTTGAATCGAAGTGAATTAGATTAAAAGTTTCAAATGAATTACAATAAATAACAAGCAGTACAAGTGTTCTATTCAAAATTTAAAAGATAGATGTAGAAGAAAAGCCACTAAAAAGTCATTCGTCATCAACAGCAATAAAGAATTATCACTTCTAGCTATCAGAATATCACATCAAGGAGTGGATTAGAAATGGGAGAGTAATGAAGAACATTCTGATGGAACACATTGCGCACACAGCAGCTTAATTCTTTGAATCATTCTACATTTACTAATGAAATTTAGTAAAAGTTATCTAATGAAATCTAGTAAAAGAAAGGACCCGTGAGATGCAACGTTCTAAAAAAACTCCTGGGCCACCCAGGGTTGTCTTTCCAACCATGATAGTGATGGTGGTGATAATTCCTGACAATCGTCTGAAAGATCGCAACTTGAAATCCTGATTTTTTTTTCACGTAGTCGCTTGTCACAGGAAGTTATGTTAGCAGGAAATAGAAGAATTGAAACCAAGGTGCTAGCTCAAACACCCACTCGGTTAATTTGATCTCTCTCTGATCTTCCGATAACCTTCGCTTGAAAGTAAATGATAGCCTGTTAAAAATTGTAATTTGATCAATTACCTATCAACCTTGATCATGGAGATCACTGCTTCCCGCTGTCCTATTTTTTTCAGCACAGCTATCGTCTTCTCTCTAGACATAAATTATTTTCTCATTTGCAAATTCCATGTTAAACATACTTATAATGAATTGTAAAACATTTTTTACTTCGTATGCTGTTGGCATTTCTAAAATACGAGAAATTTCCTGATTGTATATAGCTTTTCTTTTCTTTCTTTTTTTTTAGAATTTTGTTAAACATAATCTATTTTATAAAAATATAATGAAGCAATTGATTCGCGTATAATTCCACAGAATTGTACTAGAACTATTAATATTTCTTCTCCGATTTGGTTGCACTTTTTTATAAATTAATAAAAATTTTTAGGTAATTAACATGTGCACATAATTTTCACATTCATAATTCACTCATGCTAAATCTCGTTATGTAATTCACATGTTAATTTCGCAATTTGAAAGAAAATCTGATTATATTATTCTAAAACTATTTTTTTAATATCATTTAGAGTAGATTGCTTGCGACTTAACGCTTGACCATTTTCTTTTTCGAGTAAGAAATAAAGTGGTTTTCATTCATAATTATGTTTACTGGCGCTTAATTAAACGTGGTTTGAATGCGCGTTTTAGTGTATCTTACGTTAGATAGCTGTAATCATCAATATTTAATTTTAGCTAGAGGATCTCGGCATTTTGTATCATTTACATTCTTATATGAATTAAATATTTTCTGCAACGATATATTATAAATAAATGGTACACAATGCCGTAACGGAGGGTATTAGGGCCCCTCCTGCAAAGTCAGGTTTTGTGCCTGAAGCAGGATCTTACAAAAGATTGCAAAACCATAGCATCAGGCTTTGGGTCCCTTAGAATCATCCCCCCCGTGATGCAGGGTTTTTTTTTGGGAGGGGGGGTTGTTACACTACTGATGCTATAGTATTTGATGCAACTTTTACGAAGTTGAATTTCTTGACTAAAAAAATTGGAATTGAAAAGGAATAAATTGCGTTATTACAATTCTGAAGTGTTAGATTTCTTATGCATTTAATTGTTTGAGATTTAAAAAAGTGAACATATATAAGCAAACGGGAATCGCATCATAGCTCTGTTAGTGTAGCCTTGCAGGTTGAAGTTGCGAGCTTCATAGTTGGCCACTTACGAGTTTAGTTAAGGGTTTTGCTTCCATGCGTAGTAATGGGTATTGCTGCCTGTTCAATTAATGTAGGGCTTATTTCGTATATGGTTTGGTGTGAAAGTTAAGAGTGTAACTGCTCAGTGTCTTAACTTTCATTTGATTGAGGTATGAATGGTAAGAGAAAAGGTGCCTGCTCAAGTGTTTCCTCGTTACGTGATCAAAGTTCAAAATGACTAGGTCTGTTGCCAATAGCATATGCATTACTTTAGAATACGAAGTCAGATCAGCATATGATCGTTGTGAAAAGGACGTGAGGTGTCTCTTAACCCCTTCGACCCTACTATCACTGATTTCGTAACTTTGTATTTGAAGTAAATCTAATTCTAAGCAAAAATCGACGCAAACTCATGCTAGCTGCTGCTAGCTTAGTGATCATAGTTTCAAACTCGTAGCCTAGTGGTCATAGTTTCAATGGAGGGGTTGCTACAACCTAGTCGTGACTTTATGCCCTTGTGCCACTGAAGACTGATCGTAGAGAGGTTGATGCGCGGTAAAATTTGTCGAAGCTTAACGTCTTCACGTTGGTGTAGTGTGGATGTTTAGAGAGAGGTGCCATCATAATTTTGAATGTCATCACTTGATTCTTCGCCAATAGCTTTCGTGTTTCTGAGCGAGACATTAATAAAGAAATCAATCAACAAACTTATGAGATTTGAATTTAGGGAATTGGAAATTATCTCTTATGAAAAGTTTTTTTATATGTATAAGCGAATGGCTGTCTTAAGCCATTCCGAATTTCATTCCCTCCAAAGAACTAAAATGAATTTGACGACGAAACCCTCCTGTTCACCACTGGTACGCAGCTAAGAGTCCTGGCCTATCTATACAGTGCAGGAGTTCCAGGGTTCATCAGACGGCCTTGGCGCGCTTTAGAAGTGATCACATGCGTAGTATGACTTTAGTGCAGGGGGTAAAGTCTGTCCTTGCTCTCTCCCTGCTTCTCCTGCTCATCTTCTGGACTGCTGGGGCATTTCCCTACGACAGTTTGAAAATTAAGACCTGGTGTGTGACACTATTATGCGGAAAGGTCAAATGGACTTGGTGTACGCTTTCCTGCTCCAAGGGGATTGGAAACAACAACAACAACATATGTATAAGACATTTGAGAGATGCTGAAATAAATTTAATAAGCTTATTCAAACGTTTGAATACAAATATTAGTGAATGCTTGTGAAATGACATTCATTATAAAGATTTTGCAATAATTATATTAATAGCGCTATAAACTGGTGAATTTGCCATAATTTAAAATAAAACTTTTGTCCTAATTCTAGTTGATTATTAAAAAAATATGCATAATACAAATATGAACAAACACATAAATTTACGTCCTTTGTACAGAGAAGTGGAATTTTCAGAGTAATATCTTAACAAGAATCAACTTTCAAAGAAGATTGCTGCTTGTCATTTATCTTTCTGAAACATCGTTAGACGAGTTTGTGCAAAGATATACTTAACTTTTTTTTTTCTTTTGTACAAATAAAATTTATTTTTATATATTTCTAATGGACAGGAACATATATGTATGAAGTGCTTTGTAACGTATAAATACCTGCTTGTTAAATGCAACGTTACTTTGTTCTTTACGTAAAGAAAAATAAAATTTCTTTTCGATTACTTAGTTACAGAGACATGTTAAAGTTCTCATAGACAATAGTTGTAATTAGGTAGATAAGCCTTTTTAGATTAATGGCTTGTTTTATTCTTCATGCTAGCGTCTGGTTCAATCAAGTGCGGTTCATTGTATCAAAGTTCTGCCCATTTTAGGTAAGGCTTGTCCTCCTCTTAATATATGTATTAATTTCATGCTTCTTGATGGAGTTACTAGATTGTCCAATAAATCAGAGTTTGACAGTAATTATATATCTTCTGTTGTTTTTTTTAGCAGACATAGTGTCTTGTTATTTTTATATCTCAAGGAAAAAATACAAAGGGCCGCTTTAAAATATTTTTGTTCTTGTTGATGGATTCGTTCCGAATTAATTGACTTCGGTCGATACATTATGTAATTTATATAAAACTGATTGACGAATATTAGTATCATAAATTTTAGATTAAAAACACATTAGTTTTCTACTGCTCAAGATGTAGAGGCGCATGCTATGTGCTATTGAAAAAACATATTCGATTATTTCTTTTCTGAATCCCTAATTCAATTCAAGTTTTTAAGTTTTATTTTACAAGATTTATAAATTTATCACTATATCATTCTAAACGGGTAATGATAAATTTCATTTGACTGTTGAGCAGCGGACAATATTTGTTAAAATTGGTGACTAAAATTTGCCCAAATCGTTGATGCAAATCCTGTTGTTGCAGGGAGACCTTTTAAACGTAAATTCAAAAATAATTATTGGCGATGAATGTATATTGCCTTTGTTATTTAATTGCGAAAGAAACTCAAATTTTATTTCTTATCACGAGCATTATAGTGGCTATCGTAATTCCATAATTCTTCCGTACAGAGAATTTTTGGGTCATAATTGTAATAAATATAGAGAAATTTAGGGAATTCAGTTATTTTGCACCAACACGTTCATATTTTTTTGTTATTTCTGTACTACTTGGTGCTTTTTTTTAACAATTTTTTACGGAGCCTATGCATTGTCATTTAACTGGACTTTTAGTTGTTAGATAGCCTAGCATTTCGAAAAGAAATCCAAAATGCGCCAATTGGGCAGCGAAAATGCATAGTGTGATTATAATGGGAAAGTAGCAAAAAGTAATTTTTTACGCCACTCCCACAGATTTTTAATTACATTTGTGCAATTCTTTTTGAAATGCTTTAGCAGCATTCAATATTAACTTTTTCTGCGTTCTTTATATCTATTTTAGAAAAACTTTTTCGATTTATACTAAATAAAAATTGAACATTTATGCAAGTTTTTTTACTAATTTTCGTTACAGTAATACGAAAGAGAAACATTTAATAAGAATGTGATTTTCGGAAAGAATAATAGATTTCATTTGTCTTATGGAGTTTACTAATCTAGCCCCACCAAAGATATAAAACCAATAATCATGGGTTTTTAGAAAATTATAAAATTAAGATATTCGTTGTACCACACACAAGATTTCAGATTAAAATTCGTTGTACGAACTTTTTCTTTCACGTACATATTTGCCTATGTAAAACAAACAGAATTTTAAAAAATGTATTGTAGAACAAAATTCGTTCTATAACTCCATTGGACCTTACCAATGCAATTTTCTGTATTTGCTTATTTATATTTTGAGGTCATAAGTCGAGATGAGTATAGATATTATGACATTCTTCAAAGAAAATATCTATGTAATAAGGAAAAAAGTGACTATTCACACACAGTGTACTTCATTCAATAAATATTTTCATTGATTCTGCAAAACCCCGATTGACGTTGATTAGTGCTATTGTTTCAGGCGACTTAACTCCTCTTTTTGCGTACTATTTAATAAATATATATTCAATTTTTTTCCTTAGGAAAAACGACTTTCTGAAGTTTATGATTAATTCATCAAATCCATTTCTCTGCCATTTCATATCCATATTTTTTTTCGGATCAATTACGTCACTATCAAGTCAGCGGTTTGATCTCATGATACAGTTGAGCAATTCCTTTTTGATCTTGCAATTCCAACCATGTATTTTCATCGATCAATGTCATGGAACCATCTTCAGAACGAAGAGCTATTTTTTCTTCTTCTGGATATAAAAAAGAGACTTCGATAAGCTCTCCACCCTCCAGATAACTTATTTTAAACGAGTGTACTGCAATTAATTATGATCGAGCACTGATCTTATCGCTGAGATCAAAGCATCTGGTATTGACATTATCATTGTGCTAGACACTAACTATATTGTGGAATTTTTTTTAGAATTGAAAAACCCTTTTAAAAATGCAGTTAAATTTTCAATCAGTGTGGCATAGTAAGACAGCTTTTTTTCTTTTTAGGTAAGAAAAATTTCTTATAATCGAGGTCATAGGCCTATTCATCTTTAGAAACAGAAAGTGCACAAATTCTAGAATGACTTTTTTTCAAAGTTGTATTTTCATAATATACATTCAAAACTAGGAAAATCATATTTTTAAGGAAAGTCTACAGTGTGTAGAAAAATTTAAGTAAATCATATACATGAAATAAGTTATGTAAGGGTGCCATGGGTATCCTAGTGGTTAGAGCATCGGACTCCAGACTGGAGGGCCTGGGTTCGATGCCCGATGCCACCAAATACCCTTCGAGTTCACACGAAGTACGTGCTTGTTAGATAAGTGGGTTCGAATGTCTTGTGGGCGGTCGGGTGCTGGAGAATATTTTCCTCCCCTCTAGCTCATACCTAAATTGTGGAGGTGGAGATAGGTGGTGTCGCCATCTATCGTGTAGAAGTCCAACCTGTATCTCTGGCAACCTTCCTTCCTTACCTTCGGGAAGAACACGCTAACAACAAATTATGTAAGAAATGAGTAAATAAAGGAAAAAAAAAATCTGTCGAGGGGGATATATTTTTAGAAATAAGAGGAATTATATAAAGGCTTATTCTTGTAAAAGGTATATTGTTGGGATTTTACTTGTGTGTGTGTGTGTTTGTATTATAAATTTTCTTGCAGTCACAAACAATTTAATTGATTTTTTAATTTCGATTGAAAATTTCGTAGATTTCCTTTATAGATGGGAACTTTACGATATGTGTTCCTATGATGATGAAGTTAATTTTTAATTTATCCATGCGAACAATTAGTTAAAATTTGAGAATTGATAACTAGTTTCAGAGAAAATGTGGTATCAGTAATCCGTTTTAATTTCAAATTAACTTCAAACATTTTTTTATTTCAGTTTTAATGCGACTGAAACGCAAAAATTGTTTGTGTTAAGAGCAATGCTAAAAACCCGAATCGATCCATTTTAGAATATTAAGTGTTTAACATTAATCTTTAAAATTTTTAATTAGAAACAATTTTCTGACTGAAAATCCTTTACGCATGTAAAAAATACGTATGATTATATTATCGTACGTCGGCAGTTACAATGTAGAAATTTTCAATAAGTTAGCGAATTTTTATTAAAAAGTAAAATGTCTCTTTTCGAATTTAGGGGAGGATGAATGTGAGATATATATGGAGGAAAAAGTCACATCGATTTAATAAAATGAGCAGTGTTTTAAATTATACTGCTCTTTATACTCGGAAAAAAAAATTCAAAATATGGTATTGATTACCGTTTTATGACGTACAAACATTTTGGGACTGATTCTTAATCGACTTGAAGATTCTCCAAAACTTCCGTTACTTAGCTAATGAGTTTGGTTTCCCTTATACAACAAAGTACAGAAAATCTCGGGCTAAAATACCGTATTGTTGAAAGTTCAACAAACTAAATCAAGCTAATGACTTAGTTGGCAGGTTTACTTGTTATGATTGGCAGCAAATCGAAGCTTTCACTAAGCCCTTAACCAAAACACTTCATTCTATTTCTTTCAAGTCGCGATATTTATACCGATCCAATGATGCGACTGCACTTAGTGAAATTACCACTTTCCTCCGACACATGTCTTTGCAAGATGCTATAACAAATTCTGAATCTTAAGCCAAATGCAAACGAACTCAGCAGTTCTTTAAAAAAATACGGGTGCAATAGTCATACTCGTCGAAGGTTAGAACGCCCACGGCTCAGACGCTGGAATAGTTTCTTTTCTGCATCATCGGCAAGATTTCGCGCCTTTTCCCCTTTTTTTTATTCTTTGTCCTTCGTGCCAAGGAACCGCCACGCTTCCTGTGACGTCACCTGCTTATTTAGTGCCCATTGCCCTCCGGTGCACTGGTGGATATTTTGTAGCTACTGTGATTTAGGGAAAAAGCTGCTGTCAGATGGAAAGAAACTAAGAAATGTGTGTGTGTGCTGTATCTAACGTTACTTATTCCGTTCCTTCTTTCCTTTTTTTTGTTCCGGGTTGATATCTGGAATTTACTATGGAGAACTAAATGGTGAAGGGGGAAGTTTGGTAAGGGGAGATAGGAAATTGTGTGAATGGACTTGATGTGTGAAAGAAATATTTCGGATATTTCGACTCAAACGGTCTGGAATGGTTCGTGCCCTGAAATTCTTAGAACTTCGGTTTGCAAGTGTCTGAGTTGCTCTGAATAGCAAAATTGTACTTATTTTTATTGTTGGTCCATTGGTCCATATTTAGTTCTACATTCACCCTGGGGAGTAGTTTGACACT
Source organism: Trichonephila clavipes (assembly GCA_019973935.1). Classification (NCBI taxonomy): domain Eukaryota; kingdom Metazoa; phylum Arthropoda; class Arachnida; order Araneae; family Nephilidae; genus Trichonephila; species Trichonephila clavipes. The sequence goes on along the minus strand of BMAU01007862.1, from coordinate 394,742 downwards.
TTTTCCCTTAATTATTAAATAAAACTTTATTTAATTAACTGACTATCACGCAGAGTGTAGCTACCGCCGTGTATCAATGATACGGGGCCCCCAAGCAACAGGGACCCCAACATGTGTAACTACAGTCCCACTAACAGGACACCCATGTCAGGGAATTTTGAAACAAGGCCCCCCAGAGCTAGCTACGCCAGTGTTATCACGATAATAGTGACTGAACCTGAGTCCGGCGTTATTTGCAATTGAATCGAGAGTTCGAATCTCCATGTCAACTAAGGATTTTTCGGGTATCGTATGTGTTGCACTTAAATCTTCTTACATTCTTCCCGCTGGTGGGTTGTGGAAGTTTGGAGAGTAGGATATTAGACGAAATGTTGTCTTCTCTATACTTGATCATGATTCAAAATTATAATCCGTCGTCTTAAGTTATTGCATTGCATTGCTTTGAACTCAATGGAGCAATAGCCCATAACGGCGAAGGCCGACTGTGCCTATCTTAGTTTACGTGACTTTAGGCGCTAAGGGTGCACGTGCAGATGTTTCGTTCGAGTGGTCAGTCTGACGTGATACCCCCAGTGTTAAGTTCTCAAGCAAGTTATGTTTAATTTTTAAGTCTTAGTCAACCTCGCCCAGCCTGGGGTTTGACCCTGGACCTGTGGCGTGGAAACGGATACACTACCATTTTGCCACTTGACTTCATTGCTTTTATGTGCGATGTTAATAAATCAATCACGATTTAATTGAGCAAAGTAATTATAAATACAATACTTAATAAATACAATTTTATTTTAAAAGCACTATATGAATATTACGATTATTTTGATTTTACATGGCATTTCTGCTTAACTTGAAGTTAGTCTCTTAAACAAATAATTTTTCATATTATGAGAGTATCTATATTGAACTAAATAGTAAATGTAAATATGTATAAAAAGCTGAAACGTATCAATAGAATTAAAAACTAGTTTTTTTTTGTATAATTTTATTTGTAACGCCAGTTTTTTTTCTTGAAATGTTTTTGTTTTGAAAGCATTTGTTGCACAGAACAAAAATTCCGATGCCGTAATGGCAGTTTCTTTACGTAGATTATTACTTTTTCGGGAAAAAAAGTGGGTTTGGTGCCTTGTTTAATTGGCTACGTCATTGCGTTTTATTTTTTACATCATGTTCAAAACAGAAAAAATGCAGTTTCTAAATAATAGAAAAATTGATATGTTCGAAGCCATTCAATCGTATGATTTCACGAATATGAATCAGTTTAAAAAAAACTTCACTTAAGATTTTTTTATCTCTTGAAATGTTAAAATACTTTTTGTGCATTGAAATAAATAAGAATATTTATAATTTGTGATCTAAATTTTAATGTTGAGTCGTTTCGTGACAATGGAACCATGTTTTGTAAGCTTAGAATTTGAACACTTGGAGTATATTAAGTCAAAGCATTTCGAATTAATAAAACAGTAAAAATAACATTTATATTTCATATAACTTACGACTTTTCTGTCACAGAAGCGGCCGAAAGAAACTCTTATTATATATATTTTACTCATTTACGTTTCAGAACTAAAAGCGGGCGTATAAATTTTTTTTATGAGTTATTTTTTTAAAAACGAAACATTTTCTTAAATGATGCAAGTGCTTGTATACGTTAAAACTACTTAACTAATATAATGCAAGTCCTACGAAACGCATGAAAAGAAATTTTTACAATTTTTCGATGATATAAAAAGAATTTGATGTATAGCTTTTATTTTCAATATAAAATAGATAACGTTTTGAAGTACAAGGAAGATTTTTGTTTAAGTGAAAAGTAATATATATATATATATATATATATATATATATATATATATATATATATATATATAATATTATAGATGTAATAAAATATTACACCTAATCTGGTAATACCGTTATAACGTGATTAGAGACTATATGTACAGTTTTGATTTAAGTTCTCTATTTAAAATAAAAAAAAAATTGTGCAATTGACTATTGATAAGATTCATTGAAAATACGGCATATTTTTAAATGAATTTGATAAAAAGTATCTTTATGCGGACCCCATTAGTTTCAGAAGTTTTTCACCCCCCTTTTTTTTTAGCTAAACATCAGTAATATAGTTAAGAACGCCCCTTCTACCTCGCGACTACTAAGTATAATTTATAACAATCAAATGATTCAACCTTTGACACTTGCTTTACAAAAATAAAATGTTTCAATTGTCGTTCTCACTTAAGAGATTAATGTCATAAAGCTTAAATTTGTGCGTGGGATAAACAATAAACCACCTCCTACTGTCAACTTCGTTGCCAATACACTCTTGTTAAATGATCAATTTGTTCTCGTGACAGTCCCTTTTTCTTTTATCATTCACTCTCCCCATTCTATTTCACACACATCAATTTCTTTTCACAAGTTCCTGTATGTGGGTCCCTTTCCTCTCTCTCCGTTGATTGATCTCTTCTTAAAAAGCGGTCTTCATCGAACGGATCGAACGAATTGATGGGGTGGGAAAATGAGAATGGGGTAAAAGAGGAGAGGGATGGTTCGATTTGGGATCCTCTTTTCAAAACCACGCGACAAAGTGGCTTAGAACCTCACTCTTGTCTGCTTCAAGCCGTAATACCTCGGAAACCGATCTTCTTTTATCTGTCGTTCCAAGAAAATGGCCTTTTTACTTAAATTCACGTTTCTTTGAGGCCATTTTGTTTATAGTTTGCTGAATTTAGGTGCTTTATCCGCATATGCCGTTAAAGTTAAAGTGAGGTAGGAATATTTAAAAGCGGCGGGTTTTTGTGAAACTTTTTTTCATCTCAGAGGTGATGGAGCTGTTCTTTTCAATGGCTTCAGAAGGATCTTTTTTTGCCCTCCGTTATTTCATCTTTTCAATTTTGTAGAGTGCATTCTGGAAATAAGTGTTATTGCATTGCAAGAGGAGTGTGTGTGTGTTGCTAAATTTTTTTAAAAGGAAAATATCTTTTTCAGTGTAGGCTTAGTGTCTGAATGCATTTTATTCTTTTTCTTTTAATTGAACATTTTAAGGAAGGTATTCTGTTTTTAGAGTAAAAATTACAAATGAATTAAGAAGTGTTTTTTCCCCCTGAAATTGAATGCGATTGAAAATTTATAACCTAGCTGTTTTATATAGAATCACATTCTCTTATATTCTATATTATAATAATATATGTTTGAATCAGCAGTTGAATAATTGAAACATTTATAAGTTTTCAAACTCTCGTGACGGTGCTCAATGTATTTTAGTTGCAAAAAGATTTCAGCTGATTAACTACAACCTGTATTAGGTCATTCCACAAAATGCATCATACCAGTGGCGTACACAAGGAGGGAGGGAGGGGTCAGGACCCCCTCCCCAAAGCCCTTGATTTTTTTCCGATTGATTAAAATTCTATGTATAGTACGTAAAATTTAATCAAGTATTTGTTGTTAATGATTGATTTTATTAATTAATGCTAATTATTTATTCACTAATTAGTTTTTTACTGTATTTTGTTCCCGAAAATTGACAAAATCAAAAGGAGCATGATACTAGAATGGTGAACTTTCGACCCCGGAACCCCCCCTTGAAAAATTTTTGTGTGCGCTACTGCATCATACTATTTATCAAAAACTATTGACTCATTCTCAACTATTAATTTTGTTATAGTTGCTGATACGAGTAAAATTCATAAAAATATATTTTATCTTTTGAAACAAAACACTGCAGTAATTAGTAACTACCTAAATTTTCCACGAAGTGTGCTACATTTTTATTTCTGATGATAGAATATTAAATCAAACTTTACAATTTAGATTGTCAATTATTTTCATTAATCAGAATTGAATCATGCGTTTAACATGCATTTCGTACAGCGTGAATTCCATCTCTATTTCTCAAAATATTTTTTTTTGGTCTTTTAAGTCTTTCGAATACAGTTATTCCGGTCTTTATTATGTAAACGATCTTTCTATGAAGGAAAATAATTACGTTAAGCGGTCAACTACAAACAACTTTCGAGAGCTTTTATTCTCATAATGAAATTACATACTTTTCTTTTCCATCGAATTCTGTACGGAAATCTAATTTTTCCGTTTAACATTACATTCCACTTCACACACTAATTTATAATAGTTTGAGAGCCGAAGATCCTTCGAAAGTTTGTTGCCAAATTTCAAGTCATAAATCTTTCGTGAAAATAAAAATAAATAATTCACCCCTCTTGTTTTGAGGCTTATTGTCGATAAGCGCGTTAATTTAATTCTTTCATCGTCTGTTCAAATGTCATCAGTTCTCGTCTTTTTTGTCCTTCCATTTTATTCTATTTACGTCGGAAAATCACTATCGTAGACTGATGGATGACAAAACATGGCGCTTGCTACATCGACGCTTTGGCGCCGGTTTCATTTGTTTCTCGCCATCAACCGACATGGCAGTTCGCCAAATTTTCACTCTTCGAAACTGACCTGTCACAAATTTGCGACAGCAAAGGAAAAAAAATCTGAAGTTGTAAAAGTTTTTACACTGATAGAATTTTGACTTGCTTGTAGACAGGTTCGTATCTGCAGATTTTAAAGGGTGTTAATTTTTTTCTGTGTGAAAATGCACTTTTTTTTTAACGTTGAAGGGTGTTGTTGAAATCTCGTAAACAATTTAAATGACTTTCCTTAGGTAAACCAACTATTTTATTTTAGCCGTAAGTTGTCTGGTACCAGTAATTTTCTTTTTTTCCCCTGCTTAATTTATAGACTGCTTTTCTGAGTAAATCTTAAGCATCGAGTTGGTATTTAAACTGGATGGTAAAAAGTTTTTTTTTTTTTTAAATCGTTTAATATTCGGGCCGTTGGTGAAAATTATTTTTTCTGCTGTATACATTAATTGCTTTCTAATGATAGGCTCTGATATTTAGAATTTTGACCTGCAAAAAGTTCAGTAACCTATGTAATTTTATTAGAAGTAAGTTTTTTCTAAAGTAGGATAATTGCTTTTGATATGTTATCAATTGGTTTCACATTTCTTTTTCTTAATCCCTATATTTCTTTCAATCGTTTAAAATAAGAAATTTGTCAAATTACTTCGTATGTGCATTAAGCGTGTGTAGAACTTTCTGTCGTTTTTACATTTAAAAAAAATCGAATATGAAGGTGGGCATTTAACCTTTATTGCAAACATTATCTTCGAATATTTATTTTGCTGTTGAACTCATTTTATCTATTTTTGAGGAGAAACTGAATTTATATATGGACAATTTTCATTATTAAACAAAACATTTTTTGACAAGTTTTAATATTCTCAGTTCTTCAAAAAAGGAAAAGAAATTTCTCACTTGTAATGCTCTTCGAAAGTATTTGTGAATTTCAATTACTTTCTACGATTAATGGAAGTTGAAGATCTGCTTTTTTTCTTACGGTTTTAAGGTCATTTTCTCTATATATGTGGTTCTTAAAACTTTGTATCACATCTCTCACAATTGTTGGAATTGGTCTTTTTCTTTCACTTCAAAATTTTCACCATTTGTAATTGAAAGCATGAGTCAAAAATTTTCTTAAGAAATAATGTGTTCCTGAACATTTCTTTTGAAATTGACTAATATTTTTAATATAGTAATTTGATTGAGAATGAAAACGTATATACTAAATTACGAACTCAATCTTTTGATGCTTTTTGATCTTGCCGAGCATTCTTGTTCTTTTGCAGAATTTAAGAGCAAAAATATAATCGGAAATTGACTTGTAGTTTAAACCTTAAATTACGAATACCTTGATTTGACACTATAATAAATATATATCACGAAAAAAACCCCACGGAAATTAAGAGCCTGAGAAATAAGACTTTTAAACGCAAACCGATTATTCATCAAATTAAACATGGGACGATCCCATTAGACAAGATAAAAATATTTGCTTAGAACTGAAATAGAGGTAGGCATTAAAATAGGCGATCGAGTAAACTATCAACAAGACTTTTTCCTTTGTCGTTTTCTTATTGTATAACTTTGAATTATTTTGCAAAGAGATTATTTTTTATTATGAAAACGAGAAATAAAAATGTGTCATTCCCTAATTTTCTAAATCTTTTTCTTCACGTTCCCATTTCTCCAGTAACTCTTATTTAATTGAATAAAAAGTTAACAAGTTGCATGATGTTTTTTCCCCCCGTAAAAATCACATGGCATCCGGTTAAGGAAGAATATACCAATATACTCGCTGACCTCAGTTGCGAAGTCAGACACTCCTTCCTGTCTATCATGTCTTAGTTCAAAAAGCTGTTTCTCCCGGTATTAAGTCATCTCGAGTATAAAAAAAAATGAATTTTATGAGTTATCTTCCTACTTCAATCGTAAGATTGTTTATCTATGTATTCTTGTAACTGTTAGATTATACGATTCCCAAAATCGATGATAAAACTGATTTTATAATGATTCTTGATAGAATTCTATGGCAATAACAATTAATAGCAGTCGTCTTTCAAGATTATATAAGGTATGATCCATAAATAAATTGTTAAATTATTATTATGAGACGTGTATAAAAATGTGTAGGTTTTTTTAAAATGAGAATGGAAGGATGTTCTCTCAAGAATTCTTATTATTAATTTGAAATCCTTTTATATCAATTGTTATAAATGGTTTTTTTTAAAAAAAAAATCCCAATTTAGTAATTATTCTCAACATACACTCTGTCGCAGAAAAATATATGCACCCAAAAGAAATCAAGCTACAATCACGAAACTCGGCAAGAATGTAGTCTGGTAAGAGATATGCAAATGATTAAAATTTCGAAGCCAATGAGACAAGGCTAAGTGTGCTATGCGCATATTAGTTGCGCAACTGGGAGAGTTTAAAAGCATGAGTACGAGCGCCGTACGGCTATCCAAACGAATCTGATGACTTTGATAGACGATATTGAGACTTAGGATGCCTCTAAGACGTAACCGGCGGCAGTACGAGCAGCTGACGGACTTTGATAGGGGCCGTATAATAGGCCTCAGAGAAGCAGGTTGGTCGAATAGACGTATCGGCCGCCACCTCGGTCGGAGCGATATGGTAGTTGCTCGGTGTTGGCAACAGTGGATCACAGAAGGTAGAGTGTACCGTCGCGGAGGGGCAGGACGTCCCAGGAACACAAATGATCGCGAGGATCGTGCAATCAGAAGAGTGGCCACTTCGGCACCAACAACGTCGCTAGCATCGATTCAACGCCACTTACCTCCTTCCAGACATCCAGTGCCATCAAGAGAAACCATAAGGAGACGACTGACCGAAGTTGGCTTGAGGAGCCGACGTCCGCTAAGACGCTTACCACTGACCCCACATCATAGGCAGTGTCGACTGGATTTTTTGCCGACCTCGGGCAACTTGGAGGTGACAGACTGGAGACGTGTCATCTTCAGTGATGAATCCCGATTCAGTCTCAGTGCTGATGACCACCGCACACGTGTCTGAGGCGCACCGGCCAGCGGTCCGATCCGGCATTTATTGTCGAGCGGCATACAGCAATTTCACAAGGTGTGACAGTGTGGGGAGCAATTTCTTGGGACACACGATCATCTTTAGTGGTCCTTCAAGGCACTTTGACAGCTCGCAGATACGTGGACGATATTTTAACGCCGATTGTGCTACCCATGCTATCAAGTCGCTCAGGTGCCATTTATCAACAGGATAATGCTCGTCCACATACTGCGCGACTCTCCCAACAATGCCTTCAAGGATATGACGTCCTACCATGGCCTGCCAGGTCACCAGATCTTTCGCCAATAGAGCATGTCTGGGAGCGCTGGGAAGGCAACTGCAGCCGTCCCGAGATACAGGAGAATTAACTGCGCAGATGCAAAGACTATGGCAGGATCTTCCACAGGGGGTCATAAGTGATCTAATTGAATCGATGCCACGCCGAATTTCGTCTTGTATAGCTGCCAGAGGTGGCTTTACTACTTACTGATTTTTAACCTTTTGCAAGCTGTAACCGCTTAATAAAATTATATTTTGTTCTGAATTTTTAATCATTTGTTTATTTTCATATACACTACATGCATACCAAATTTCGTGAATGTAGCTCAATTTCTTCTGGGTGCATATATTTTTTTGCGACAGAGTGTATTTTCTCGTAACTTAGCTGTGCTTCAAAATTCCAAGATTTATGTCCTCTAACACTATTCAGATATTCTAATAATATTTTTATTCAAATCTACATATGTTAACATATTACGTTAAATCTTCTAATGTGCAATTGGAAAATAGTTACATAGGGTCATGATTAAATAATAAGGAAAACACTTTTTTTAAATTGGAATTTGATTTTCCATATTTCCACACCACACGATTGTCACGAATTCACCATCTTGAATCATGCAGTAATCATCAATAACACTACCTGTTGAAATACAATAAAAATGAATTGGTAATGGAATTGGGATTAAATCTTGTAGCTGGACTTGAGTATCATCAACCACTGAACTTGCTGCCATAAATAAAATCAATTTCTACTGTCACCCCAGATTTTTGGGATGAGTATATGAAAATTGATTGTATTGCATCTCAAAAGCCTGGTCTTACATGACTTTCAAAAATGGAAGTAAAATTTTGCGATAATAAAATATTACTGTTAGATTAGTCGTATTTTTTTGCAAAATCTTTAGTTAGAAATAAATAATCCAAAGGTATCCAATGGATTGATCTTACTTGTATTATTCTAGAACCAAGCGATTTTAATTCACAGTCCAGTAACGAAAAGTCGTTTTATAAAAATGTGAATTTCATTTTCAAACCCCACTTGAGTAAATAGTTGGAATAAACTTCCTCTTGCATTTTTGTAAGGCATATTAAATAATCTTAACATGGAATTGTAGTTACCATGAAAATGAATCAATTTTGTACATCTGAGTTTCATGTGTTGTAAATTAACGTGAAATGTTAAAAGTTAAATGGGAATTCGACATATTTTTTCACCAATACAAAGTAATGTTCTTTCTTATTATAAGTACTTACCAAGTTTGCTGTGGAAATTAAACACTCTAGCGCATAGGTTCTCAACGTGGGCGATAACGCCCCCTTGTGGGCCTTTGAGGCTTTCAGAGGGGGGGCAGTAAAAGACCCAGAATAAGTAGCGAGTTTTGAGATGGTATAGAGGGACATGCACAGATTAACCAAATATAGTCCAAAAAAGGCTAAAAAAAACACGCTGATGATGTACTAACGAAAGTAAACTTTAATACTGGTTATACCTTATGTTGACTGTGTCTATTTAAAACTGTATATTCGTCGCAATAGTTATTTCAGATTTGCAAGTAAAAAAAAAATGGAGCTTTAGAAAAAAACTAAATTAAAAAAAATATTCTTTTAGTAATAAAATATTCTTAAAAAATTCGTGTTTTCACCATGTATTATGTACGCTCTTATTTCTCTGGAATGGGAGGGAGATGGTATCTTAATATTCACTAAAAAAGGGGGTGCCAGTTCAAAAAAGATTGGAAAACTATGTTCTAGCGTAATCCTGGTCAATTTTTCCTTATTCAAAATTATAACTGCCAATATTTCTTTGTTCTGTACGTTTATTTCTTTACAAATAGTGTTAAATTACAGTGCATTAGTAATAACTCTTTTTTGCTAAAACAAGTACCGCGTTGCCTCAAAGTTTTGCTATCAAATACGTACAAGAAAGGAAAAAAAGAATTATTGCCTAATTCTTAAAATTGACCCAAAGCAACACTTTTATCATATATTTCCCAAGAGTTAAAGCCTTTTAAGGGTTAAAAGTCAACGTGCACCTGGTTTCGTGCGTCTTAAAACAAATGCTACTAACCTTCGAATTAATTTTATGAGGTCTGGATTTCTTCCCTCTTGAAACGAAAAGGAAAGTTGATGCAATACAAATATATAGTTCTCAGCGATGAAGGTGTTCCGCAAAAAACTTTTTCTTTTCATAGGGTGACATAATCACGTAACCTTGCATATCCACTTAAAATTTACCTTTCTGTAAGTAAGGGCAATTTTTAAAAACTTATTAACGAAAAGAAAACTTTTTTTGTGCGTTAGTTAATTTTTCAGGTTTACTGATTTTATGGCTGCTAAAATATCATGGTTGAATTAATATTAATTTCTTGCTTAGTAATAGTTAACAGAATTATAAAGAATAGAACAACATTGAAGAATAAAAACCGATGTAAAAGTGTGTTTTGAAGTGTCTGGAACTCCTTTATATTGCAATAAATTACCTCCGTATTTAATAATTTACAATTATTTGCCACATGACTTAATAATAGTAATAATATATTAAATAATTTGTTAAATATAATTTTAAGGAAAATAAGAACAAAACAATTGCATAATTCTATAAAAGTCTTATATTTAATAAGTCTTTACCACTTCACTACATGGAGAAATCTCATGACATTCTCTGTGACCACGGTAGCCTAATTATATAGGACACAGACTCGTGACTGGTGTGTCATGAGTTCGATCTCAGTGCCGCCGAAGACCCGCCGTGTAGAGGAGGCTGCTGCACGTAAAATTTGACGAGGCTCAAACGTCTGCCCGTTGGTGTGCTTTGGAAGCTATGAGAGGGAGGGCAGCTCAGGTATCATCCTCGTCTCTTAACTATGGTTCAAAATTACAAGATCCGTTGCCAATAGTCCTCATGCAGCTTGGTAGTGCGATGTTAATTTTATAATATAACTCAGCAGGGCTCTAGAGGGCCCACAGCCTGACTATCGCCAAGTACTGTAAAATCCAACCGGAAGGCCCAAAACCTGACTTTGCAGGGGGGCCCAAGTGTTCTCCGTTACGCCACTGATATAATTCATGATGTTCTAAACATTAATTTTAAGACTTTTAGGGTGCATGGATATATATAATTTAAGTAATTTAATTGTTTACCTAGCAAAAATTATTTAATATTAAATGTATCCCATGTTTTACAATTGAAATAATAGTTTTTAGTATTTTATTTTTTTAGTTAATATTCAAGATTTTTTTATAGTTTTTAATTCCTGAATCAACAGAATTTTCAAGATATTGTTAATTCTATAATCTCACATTTATTTTATTTTCCAAAAAAAAATTTTTTAAGTAATATTTTAAAGATATATTTTTAAAAACTAGATATTTGAAATTTTCGCTGCTTTATTTTCGGAACAAACTGCGCCAAATACTTTTTATCTCATAATAAAGATTGTTAATTTAAAAATTATTTTGTAGATTAATTTAATCAAGGATAGAGTAAAATATGTTAACCGCATTTTTTATTATTGTTAGATGCAATTTTTCATTTTTCACTTAAAGTTTTTTCCAATGTATGAAACGATTTTGATATTGACTTGTAATATTTTGCAGTTTTTCTTCCATCAAATTCAGTACTACTTCTTGAACTGCAGTATATGCATATTGTGAATCAAATTTTACTAGTAAATGAACAAAAAATTAAAATTTTCCTTTTAAAAATGCTTTTTTTCTTACAAGTTTTTAAAATGAGTAAAATTAAATTTTCGCAGACGTAATATTCATATACAGTGGGCCACAAAAGTGTTCGTACACTTGCAATTTCTTATAAAATTTTATGTTTTCGACTAATAAAAATTAATATATTGTAATTGTAATTTTTTTATATCTGCAACTTGTTTTTAATAGAATGACGTAATTAATTTTTTAAAAATAGTATAACTATTTTTTTTAAAAAATAATTATCAAAAAGCTACTAAAGTATTACGCCACAAAAGTCTTCGTACACTTAACAAAAATCTCATTTTATTTTTATATAAATATTGTATTTCTTTCTTAATTCAGTAGGATATCTTTTAGTGTCTACAACAACTTTTAAGCATCTTGGTATAGGTTAAGTCAGTTATTTGTAATTTCTGCATCGATTTTTCACCATTCTTCTGTGGTTATTGTTTTTACTTCTCATTATGCGTTTATGTGTCGTGTTCTCTTTTTTTACATCAAAATCTGACCTAATATATTCTACTGGGCTAAATAAAGTGATTGAGGAAGTGTTTTCATAATTTGGAGACAGTTAGAGACACCAGTGGTGTATATTGACAGCAGTGCGCTTGGCGTCATTATCCTGTTAAAAAATGAAGTCGTTTCCAATATCCAAATTTTGGGCGGATAATTTAAAATTTCTCTTTAAAATATTTAAATAGAGCTCATGATTCACAATATTATCAAAAAATACCAAATTACCTAATTCGGTGGCCGATTTACACCCACGCAAGAACACTTCTACCTTCATGTTTTATTGATCCAACTAGATTCTTGGGATTAAGTTTCAGAAAATTCAAAATTGACAGCAAATTGATTGGGATGACAGACAATTTAACATTTTGAGTTCCGATGGGCCTATAATAGCTTGTAAATGAAAAAATAAGGAGTTCAATTCCATGAATTTATGTGGAACAAGAACTCCTTCACTTGCATACTTCAGCATGGAAGTGAAGGTGTTCTGGCGTAGGGGTGCAAATTGGCCTCAGAATTAGGTAATTTGGTATTTTTTCATGGTATTATGAATCATGAGCTCTATTTAATTATTTTAAAGAGAAATTTTAAATTATCCGCCCGAAATTTGGATATTGGAGGCTACTTAATTTTTAGCAGGGTAATGACGCCAAGTGCACCGCTCTTATTGTACGCCACTGGTGTCTCTATAACTGTCCCCAAATTATGAAAAGACCTCCTCAATCCCTTTATTTAGCCCAGTAGAACATATTTGGTGAGATTCTGATGTAAAAAAGAAAGAAAACGTGACAAATAAACACAAAATGTGAAGCAAAAACAGAAGAATGGTGAGAACAGAAGAATGGTGAAAAATTGATGCAGAAATTACAAAAAACTGATTTAAATCTATAACAAGACGCTTAAAGTTGTTGTGGACACTAAAGGATATCCTATTAAGTATATACTAAATTAAGAAAGAAATACAATATTTAAAGCTGAGGTTTTTGTTAAGTGTACGAAGACTTTTGTGGCGTAATTTCTTAGTAGCTTTTCGATAATTAATTTAAAAAAATAGTTAGACTATTTTTTAAAAATTAATTGCGTCATTCCATTAAGAACAAGTTGCAGATATAAAAAAAATTACAATTACAATATATTAATTTTTATTGGTCGAAAACATTAAATTTTATAAGAAATTGCAAGTGTATGAACACTTTTGTGGCCCACTGTATATAAAATTGCCTGTTAGGTTTTAAAAGAAATTTTCATTTTAGTTGTCTGTCTGTGTGAACTATACCTTAAGATTTTTACTTTTTAAGCCATGACATTAATTTTTTATTTATTTGTTACCAATATTATTTTTAATTTATAATTAAGGGTATTTGTCTTTGCTTTTTAAATTTAATTTTTTTCAAATGTTAATACTTTGAAAATTTTTGAATTATTTATATAAAAAATTACCATTTGTGTGTGAAATTTTAAACGAGAACTTTTTACATTGATCTAATTACTAATAAATAACATGGAACAGCAAAAAAGATGTAATGTTGGCTTACAATTTACTGTAGACGTGATGCATATGATTTATTTCACGAACGCGATTTTGAATGGTTTTATTTCAAACGAGTGCTGTAAACAGTAGATTTAAAACTAATTTTTTAAAAAATATATCTGCTCGTGTGACAGATATAATGCTGCATTAATTATAGGTACAAATTATGTATTAAGAATGCGACGCTTATTGCGTCTAATCTAAAAACAGTTTTGTTTCAAATTGGTTCCAGTCGTGAACGGAGAATAAAAAAAACAAGTAAAAAAAAGAAATATGAATAAAAAAAAAAATATCGTTTTTACGTAATCCGGAAAATTGTTTGATTCAAATGATGTGAAGAAAAAATAAATTCCTTGAATAATCGTTTGCTGGATAAATTAATATATCTTTTATTTTATTCAAAACGAATTAAAGTTAGTTGAAAAAAATACTTTATTATTTTTTATAGTTTTATTTACTTTGATTTTGGCATCAGCAACTTTCGATGAGTAATCTCGAGAAAAGTCTAGCAAATACTGCTCAGAATTTTCTGGTGTTATTTTGCTGTGTATATATCGCGCGAAACAAGTATTGTGAACAGAAATTTTAAAAGACTGAAGAACTGATCGGCGTTAGCATACTTTAAATTCTTATTCAGTGCTCGTTTGTTAAAAAATGTCTGTTGTTGGATTTGATATTGGAAATGATACTTGCTTCATTGCCATTGCAAAATCTGGTGGAATAGAAGTAATTGATAATGAATATAGTTTACGTGTTACGCCATCATATGTTGCTTTCTCTGAAAAGTCCAGAGATGTTGGAGTTGCAGCAAAAACAAAGCTAATTTCGAATATTAATAACACTGTTTATGGTTTCAAGACATTACTGGGTAAGAGATTTGATAAAAATTTAAAAGAACTGAATTATTTGTCTTTTAATGTATCTGAATTGCCATCTGGAGATTTTGGTGTAAGAGTGAAATACTTAAATGAAGAAAATATATTTTCTATGGAACAGATTATGGCTATGTTGATAACAAAATTAAAAAACATTACTGAAAATAAATTAGGCGCTAAAATTAGAGAATGCGTTATTTCTGTGCCGGTATATTATACAGATGTGCAAAGACGTGCTATGTTAGATGCAGCTGAAGTAGCAGGTTTAAAAGCGCTGAAGTTAATGAATGAACCAACGGCTGTTGCATTGTCGTATGGTTTTTATCGACAACATTTGTTTGATGAACCAAAAACTATAGTTTTTGTTGATTTTGGTAATTCCTCTTTAACTGTTACTGCTTGTGTGTTCAGTAAGGATAGACTCAAAATATTAGGAAGTGTCTGGAATACAAATGTTGGTGGAAGAGATTTTGATGGAATTTTAGTGAGGTATTTTGCTGAAGAACTCGGTAATCGTTACCATCTTGATGTAATGTCGAACAAGAAAGCTGTTATGCTTTTAATGCTGGAATGCGAATCTCTGAAAAAGCAAATGAGTATGAACTCTCGTGAATTAGAATTGAATATAGAATGTTTTATGAATGACACTGACGTGCGTGGTAGAATGAAGCGCGAGTTATTTGAAAAATTATCAGCGAATCTCTTCAGTGACATTGAGACAACAATGAAAGAGCTTTTATCTAAGACTGGGCTGAATAAGGAAGACATAAATGAAATTCAGATTGTTGGGGGGTCTTGTCGAATACCTGCCTTGAAGACCATAATATATCGTGTGTTTGGTCAGAATCCTCTGGCTACTTTAAATCAAGACGAGGCTGTTGCTAGAGGTTGTGCTTTACAATGTGCTTTTCTATCTCCAGCACTTAAAACTAGAGACTTTTGCATTGAAGATGTTCAACCATACTCTATTGAAGTGTTGTGTCACCGATCAAATGTTAAAGATAAAATTGAAGTTTTCCCCGTTTTTTATAGAGCCCCCGCAACCAAAATGGTTACTTTTTCTTTTAAGACTCCTTTCTTCCTCGAAATTTTCTATTCAGACACTTCTTGCAATATGCCAGAAATAGGAAAATATACTTTCTTTGATGTCCCATCTGAAGTAAATGAAAACGATGATGTTAAAATAAAAATAAGAATGGCTCTCGATATACATGGCATTTTTAACATCTGCTCTGCAACCCTCATTATTAAACAAAAAGAATCGAATGATGATAATTCAAAACAACTTGTACCTGTTCCTGATGATGTTAAATATTCTTCAGAGAATGGTTTGCAGTTAAATGAAGACATTCAAGATGTTTCATCTGAAAACACAGAATCTGATGTTAAAAGCAGAGAAATTTTCAAATATTTTGATTTGAAAATAAAAGCTACTGTTCCAAGTCTGACTCGAACTCAAATGGATTATCTAATTCAGAAAGAGCAAGATATGATTAATGCAGATCTCAATGAAAAAAGAATGGCAGATTTGCGAAATATTGTTGAGGAATATGTTTATTATGCTAGAGGAAAAATATCCTATGAATTGAAAGACTATCTCACTGAAATCGAATGGAAAAAGCTTCTTGCAATTCTTCAAGATACAGAAACATGGTTATATGAATGTGAAAATCCTCAAGAAAATGAATATTCTAGGAGATTGAGTGAAATGAAAGAACACATCGAACCAGTTATGCAGTGGTATTCCCTACTTGATGATGCTAAATCTGCCCTGCAAGAATTTCAAAAACTCTTGGAATCATTTGCTTCAATAATGCGTTCTTTACCACAAGAAAAGTACCCTCATATGAATCATGACGACATGACAAATCTTGAAGAAATGTGGAACCGTGGAAACGAGTACTTTGGCCATTGGTTACATAAGTTGAATGAAATTAAGAAATATGACGATCTTCCGATAACTGCGAAGAGCATTCGCGAAGAAACGAATAACTATCAAGAAAAAATACAAAGCATAATCAACAAACCTGAGCAAGATGAAGTCATAGCAGGTGGCGACAGTTCTGAAGATCTTCACCAAACACCCGGTGAGTTTCGGGAGGATTTAGCTTCTAATCAAGAATTCAAAGAGGAATACAAATCGACTTGTGAAAAGAACTTCACGGGTGGTCAATCGCCGAAAGAAAAGCAATTCTGCTCTACTAAAGTAGATTAAGGTGCTTTATCTAATGAAGGAGTGATTTAGGAAAACTATTTAGTGTTCATTATTTTATCTGCTAAGCTTTATGTGTAAGTTTTTTTTCATATAATACTTTTTTGATTTTTACTGCTTCCTCTTTCTTGCTTTAGTTCTGAAATCTTGTTATTGTAGATTCTTATTTTGTAGGAAAATTTGCTTTAATAAATGGAATTTAATGAATTAAATTTTTGTTTTATTATTCTGGTTGTCTGAAATACATGCTTTAGGACTTTGTGTTGAATATTACATAAAAAGCTGTCATTTGTGTTTCTAAATCTTTTGTTCTTCAAAGTATGAAATTTTCTTTTTTGTGTATCAATTATACATTTGGCACTTGCATATTATCGCAACCTATTGGTGATATTATATGAAATGAAGCACATGGTTACCAATTCAGCTCGTACGACATATAGGAAATTGCGGTTGCCAACTTGGTGAGTTATTAATAGAGTTGGCGATTGTTGCAATAATACGTAAGTACCCTACATTTTTCTGAATTGGATTGCATTTTTTCATAAGTAATTTGGGTACTTGCTTATTTTTTTTTATCGTAATTATCATCAACTCTATTAATAACTTGCCAAGTTGGCAACCAGGATTTCCTATGTGTCGTATACGCTGAATTGGCAACCATGTACTTAGTTTCATATAACGTCACCAATGCGGTTGCGATAATACGCAAGTACCGAATTATTCATGCATTAGCAAAAATTTCCGAAGTTAATTACAAGTTTAAATTGCTATGAGATCTGTTTGTGATATTATTTTTTATAAATAGAGTATAAAAGAAGTATGGATTCTCTGTATTCAAATGAACTTAAAATGTTTTCCTACTTTCTAAGCATTTCCATTACCAAAAATAGGTAACCGATACGACACGTGTGTTAATGTACATATCGTTGCCTTTAATCAAAATCCTTAAATTCTTTAATTTTTTTAAATTCAAATTTACTGTGATTAAAATTGTATATATGACATTATTTTTACTATGTTTTATCAAAAGTGGCTTAATGATGTTATACAATGGCACATTAAAAATATAACAGAAAAAAAGACATTTTGCTTGACCCTAGTTTATCAATAAGAAAAATTATTTAAGAGTTCTGTTTTAAAACAAAATATAATTATCATTTGGGCTTTATTCCTAAACAAAAAACATTATAATATATTTCACATGTTAAAAAAAGTATTTACGAATCTTAGAAAATATTATTTTAACTCTGAAGCACAATTAATTGCTTTCGTTTTTGAGCTCAATTATTATCGTCTGCTCTTTCTGATTTCAAATATAATAGTCTGCTTTTTAAGAATATTATTGCCTCATAATACATTTTATATTTATTTCAAAGATTCAGAGAAATATTTGTTCCGTTTGGGTAATTTTATGCGGTGTTAATGTTAAAATTATACCCGAATTATACATATTCGAA
This sequence comes from Trichonephila clavipes, assembly GCA_019973935.1. Lineage (NCBI taxonomy): Eukaryota > Metazoa > Arthropoda > Arachnida > Araneae > Nephilidae > Trichonephila > Trichonephila clavipes. The sequence goes on along the minus strand of BMAU01007862.1, from coordinate 376,722 downwards.
AAATTCGATTTGTAAACCACTTGCATGATTTCCAATATTACTTTCTCTGAATTTATTGGTACGTATATTTTTTTTACTTTTCATAAATTTTCCATTTGAAATTTCATGATAGTACTCTTATTAAATTGTAAATAACACAACGCCGTCTTCTGCCTTCGAAAGAATTTTCATGATTGGTCAATACAATTCTATTCAACATTCAGTTATTCTTTTATTCACTGTATTAATGCCATTTTGTTTTGTTCATTGATAGCCTCGTTGGACGATATCTGATTTTCCCCTTCTAATTTCAGTAGTCAGACTGCTTAGTGTCAAATATTTTGATGCAAAGCTGGTTGTGGTAAAAATCATAAAATCGCTTCCAACCAATCATGCTTGCTGTCGTTTTAACGATTTTATTGAGTTAATTGACGTTCAGAAATGTGAAATTACATGAAATCACGTCATATTTCGATATGTATAATTTTCTGTAGTTTTTATTATTGTTGTGAAACTGCTTGAAGGGCTTATAAAGTGTGTGTTGCCGAACTATCAATTAGGTATGTAATTTTGTTCGATGAAGACAATTTCAACCACTAAAGAAAAAAAAAGCCTCTAAGTTGTTTTTTTTTAAAAAATACTTTTTTGTTAATTATACGGCGCTGTTCTTCATGTATTTGAAAAGAAATACCAATTATTTCTATGTTGAATTCCTTTTAAGACGAGTTTGAAGTCTGATATAATATTTTTTTGCTCGATACAACGAAGGAAAAAAAAAAGGAATATTGTAATTAGTTTCATTTGAATATATTAAACGTGTGTGTGTGTCTGTACATAATCTTACTTTAAATATTCATATTTTCAACTTTTGGTTTAGACATAATATATTGATAAAAATTTAGTCTTAATTTAAAACAGAATAAAATACTAGTTACAACCAAGTTAATGCAGTGTGTTTCTGTATTTATAAATAACTATATTTGCGAAATTTTATGAAATAATTTTTACAGGTCTTTACTACTCAAATAAATCATTAAATATTTCTTTTTCCCCATACATTTCAATCTTGAAACATGAAATAAAATATCTGACGTTCGAATAATACCAATTAAACTATAGTTGTCTTTTTTTTAATTCTGTTTCGTTATATTTAAAAATTATTTCATTCTGTTGATGTTTTTTTTAGAATTGCAAGTTTAATTTTTTAATGAATCTTTTTTTTGTGTGTGAATTAAATGTTAATTCTAGAAATTTGTGGAGTTATGTTTCGCTTTTTAATTGATTTAATTAAAAAAGTAAAGAAATAAAGAGTAAACTGTCTTGACTACTAATAACATCAATATTTTGGGTCCTAAGAAATAGGTGCTAAATTAAGAAACACATTTCAAATATCTTTAAATAAAAACGTAAACTATCTTCGAATTTAAATGAATTTAACCTATTTGGAAACACGCAGTTATTTTTTTGCTGTATGATTTTATTCATAAATTAAGATTACCATCAGTTTTAAAAAGATGCTACATATTTATGCTAATTTTTCTACAAGCAAGAAACTTAATATAAATTTTTCACTGTTATAATATATTTCTTAAAACTGTTAATTACAATGTTTTGGTTACATACACATAAATTTTCTATTTTACTAATAGATTACATTTTATTAAATTTTTGGGGGAAATTTTTTAAAGGATATTATATTTTTGCTGTTGAAAAAATCATAATGTATTCAGAATTTTTTATGCATTATATAAATTAAACTGAAAAATTTAAATTTCATCAATGTTTGCGCCAATTTAAGATGATGAGGAAAAAAATCGAAAACCCCTCTGTTTGCGTTAAATAACAGTGGTTCGTAATATCCTAAATTTATTAATCATTACCCAATTTTTTTCTGCTGAAATACGTAAAGTGATATGTTCAATTTGTTTAGATATAGTGATGGGGTTGATACATAATAAAGCAATATAAAACAATTTTCTAAGTCAATTTTTACTTGGGTCCAAACAAATAAAATTTTAATTTTAGTTATTTTTTATTAAATAATTACAATGAATATAAATATGTATGTACATATGACAGAATCACAATATTAAGTGGCAGAATAGAGAAAGTGATTTTCCTTCCAATTTTCAATTTTCCTTTTTATATATGCTGTTGGACTATTTTTGTTTGTTTGTTATTATTAATTAATTAATTCAGTTTAACTAATGAATTAATATTAGAAAAATCTGTATTAACATTAAGTGTCATCCACTACAAGTTTAAAAAAATGTATTTGAACTCGAATGGATGAATAGAAAGAATTTGATTAACAATTGAAAATTTGGACTATATATATATATATATATATATATATATATATATATATATATAATATGTTAAGTATTGTAGTAGCGTTGGCCGGTGTTGGTTTGTTGTCATATCTGGTTTATTGAATGCATCTTCCGAATAACTTTACCTCCTTTATTATAAAGCACACTTCACAGCAAATTAAAACACAATTGCGGTACATTTTCACATTGTGTTAAACATGCCGCTGCTTATTCAAAGATACGCAGTTATTTACATGATGAAGGCAAGCAGACAAAGAGGGCGATTACACAAGATTTTTGCTTTTATACCAGCAGTACAAGCGCGTGATTATTACGTAATAGTAGTTCTGATTGGATAGAATGGGCGGGACAGGGATTTAGGACTAACTGATTAAGATTACAATGTTAATTTTAAACCAAAGAGTTAAAGATATTTTAAATATTAGTACAAAGAGTTAATGAAAATGATACTAGAGGGAATTATTGCATATATATATATATATTCTAGCCGTTACCCACCCGCTCCACTGGGTATTTAACGATGTTGAATAAATGTATACTGTTTACACATATATGAATTATTGATATCTAGCATTAAGAATTCGATTGTATTGAAAAATAAATTTATAGCTGTAACTCTCGCCTCTTGATATAAAAAAGGACATAAATTAAAATATCTAATTTCTATTTATATCTAAAATAGAAGTAGAAAGATTTTTTGCTATCACTTAACCTAATAATCAACTTTCAGTGGACCTCTACTCCATAAAATAAACATGCGTGCTAAATTTCAAGTCTAAATCTAATAGAGCAAAAACGGAATTTTTATCATCAATACCTCGTTGAGAGCATTCTTAGCGGATTCCAATTCAATAAAAAAGCATGCAAACCAAATTTTATTTTTATAGTCTTAGCAGTTCGAAAACGGGAATTTTGTCTATCAATGCGCCCAATAACTCTCCCCGCTCCCCCCTTGGAGTTGATTTCCGTAAAACCCATTCTTAGTGGAACTCTATTCAACTATATATAAAGAAACGTACTCAACAAATTTCGAGTAAATGGGTCAAATTCAAAATCACGAATTTTTCTATAACACACCTTAATCCCTTGCAAATCCACTCCTTTGGGGGTCCATTTTCGCAAAACTCTTTGTAAAAGGAACTCTATTCCATGAGCGGAACATACCTTCTTATTTTCAAGCAGGTGGATCTAGCAGTTGAAAAGCGTAAATATTTATCTATTACGCCCCTTAATTCCCCTCAGTGACACTTGAGATCAATTTTCCCCAAACCTATTTTTGTAGCGGATCACTACACCATGAAAGGAATCCGCTTACCAAATTTTAAGACTGTACGTCTAACAGTTTAAAAATGGAAATAATTATCTATAACGCCCCTTAAGCTCTCGCAACGCCACTTAGGAAGCGATTTTCACAAAACCCATTTTATAGCGGGTCTCTACCCAATGAATGGAATCTGCTTACTCAATTTCAAGATTTTATGTCTAATAGTTTAAAAAAGGAGTTAATTGCCTATAACGCCCCTTAATTCTTCACAACGCCCCTTGGAGGTCGATTTTCGAAAAAATCGTTTTGTAGGGAATCTCTACTTTATAAAAGGAATCTGTGTATTAAGTTTTTTTTTTTCAAGACTGTACATCTAATAGTTTAATAATGGAAATAATTATCTATAACGCCCCTTAAACCCCCGTAACGCCCCTTGGGGTTCGATCTTTGCAAAATCCGTTCTTAGCTGATGTCTATTCCATGAAGGGAACCTACCTACCAAATTTCAAATCTGTAGGTTTAATAGTTCCGGAGATACCGTGATTAGTCAGTCAGTCAGTCAGTGAGTGAGTGAGTCGCTTTTTCATATAAAGTGAGAGACTGTGATTTTATCGAATTTTATCAACACTTAGAGAAAAGTCGTGAAGTACACTTGATAAAAAAAATCTGATGAAACCTGAAGTATATTTTTAACCCAAAAAGTTAAAACGAGAAATTTGACTTTTCATAAATTTAGATATTAAAGTAAGAGAGCTGTATAAATATTTCATGCAGAAATCTAGTGAATAAAAATCATCTGAAAAAACAACAAAATCCATTTGTAGTGTCTGTGGAGTGTGCCACATATAGCATGAAGGAGTTGAATGATCTTTATGACAACGCACGTGCGACAAGTGACGCGTCTAAACAAAGAAAGTTGCTAAAGAGGACAGACAGACAGAAAGAAGAAACCTGGAAGAGTATCCTCCTCCACCTCTCAAGTGTTCATCTGTCGCCTCGATTGTCGAGAAGGATAGATTTACAACAAAAGTGGGGAAAAAAGCTTGGGGATGTGTGTATATTTTCAGGTTTATTTATTCTGACTGAGTTTATTGTGTGGTATGAAGTTAAGATTCTGCTTTTGGAATTAAATGTGTCTGGGCTTTTTGTTAGTTGCAGAAATCATTGATAGATTGAAAAATCGAGTTGTATTACTTATGAGATTGTTGCCTTACACAAACATTGCTCTATATTTAGTTTTGTGAATATCTATTAGTTTTCAGTTTTTTAGTTACTGCCTATGTTTGTTTTATCATTCCAGTTGCTTTATTATTTGAATAAACATCACGATAAATTGGGTTCATAATGAAAAGTGTAAGATGTGTTCTGAAATACACTGACTATTCAACATTACTGTCCATTTTTGCTATCCAACATTTGAAGTAGATAAATTTGCATCAGCAATGATACAAAAATATGAATGTAATAAATGACCTGTTATATTGATGAAATCTAATTGCATTTATTCGCATTTTTTGTTAACACTGTGGCTTTCAAATTAAAGCCTTGACTAGCTGCGAAGAATTGTTTTGTAGTATGTTCTTTACACTTGACCGTTTTTGAAAATACTTACACTTTTTCGTAACAATTTGTTTTGTATTTTTATAAATTATCTTAAAAGAAATATGGTGAAATTTACGTTCTTTTATACACGCTTTCTCAGTTTTAAACGGAATTATTTTTAAATTACAGAATTTTAATGTATCCATACCACTTCTAAGACCTTGTAAAAATATTTTCTTTTATTTCGGATTGGTACAGTTTCGTCAATTACTAAAATTTTAGTCATCAGTTTTTCCCCCGTAAATTATAACAGAATGTCTTTCCAAAGAAATCAAGCTTTTTGTTAATCAAACTGACTAACGTCTCTATTCCGTACTCTAAGTCAGTGCTCCGCAACCTTTTTATCGCTGCGGACCGGTCAACATTTGATAATTTTACCTAGGCCCACTGGGAGGGGGGGGGGGGAAGGTTGATTGATTTGATTTATTATTAACGTCGCACTGTTTAAGCTACACGAGGGCTTTTGGCGACGGACCATGTAATTTTGAACCATGGTCAAGTGACGTGGACGACACCTGAGCTGGCACCCCCTCTCCTAACTACCACACCACACCAACGGGAGGACGTTTCAGCTCTCGACAGATTTATCGTGCATCGCTGCCCTACACGGCGGGTCTTTAGTGGTACTGGGCTCGAACTCGTGACAAGGCAAGCCACGGTCCGATACCTATACCACTCGGCTACCGCGGCCGAGGGGGGGAAGGACACGTTGATTGTTCATATTTTAGACTGTTTTGATTTAACAATTTTAATTTGGTTGCATTTAAATATGCCTTCAGAATAAAATATAGTTACACTAAAAATGAATAAAAGTGATTTAACGTGAAATATAAAGTGATTTCCGTGGAAAGTTCACAAATACGAGAGAAATGGACCACTTTAAATAAAATGGCAATAGTTTAATGTTCTTTAGGCCGCCCGGCACCATTTGATTCGTGGACCGGGGGTTGCAGATCACTGCTTTGTGACCTTGGTAGCCTAGTGGTCATGATCACGTACTCATGACCAGCATGCCACGAGTTCGAGTCCTGATGTCATTGGAGACCCGCCATGATGAGGGAGACACGTTAAATCTATCGTAGCTCAAAGTTCTCCCGTTGGTGGGGTGTGGAAATTTCGAGAGGGGTACGTGCCAACTCAAATATCGTCCTCGTCACTTGACCATGGTTCGAAATTACGAGGTCCGTCGCCAGTTGCCCTCATGTTGTTTTAATATTGCTATGTTAATAAACAATCGGCCACACCGTATTTTTGAAATTTGTCTTTTGAAGTTTCTCCCTATCGAACTGATTTGCATTATTACACGAAGGCATAAGGGAAAGAACTAGTTTTTTTTTTAGAATACCTAGTGTTAAAGAATGTATCTTCATGAATACGCACAAATTCAAGTAAATAAAACTGTTAGAAATATTTACGTTTTTAGAGTAAAATTTCTTGTGCAAAGCAGAGAAGGAAACATGTTTTACGTGAGGTTATTGTTTGCTAAAAAATTTTTCTTAACTCTAGAAAAAAGTTCTGTGAATTTTATGTAAATTTATCCAATTTTTCTTAACTGAAGTTGACTAACTCTACTTCTCTTCCTTTTCTGCAGCATGATCCTGATCTCATCTTCGATGAACTGAACAGCATCCAGGCGGACAGCAACTACTTGTCCAACTCCATCAATCCCCTGTCTAGTCCTCTGAAACTGTCGCCGGACGACAAGAAGCACCATAAACATCACCAGCACAAGAAACGGAAGAAGGCACACAACAGCAGCACTCGACTGGGTTCTTTGTTTGATGACGAGGACTTCTACAGGGACGCGGAGGATGGGCCTTCTGGAGAGGACCTCTTCCAGCATAGTGGAGATGGTGTCTCCCCCATCGAACCCCCTATCGCAAAAACTGTTCCGGAGGACGGGCCATGTAAGTTCTTTTTCCGTTAATACTGAATCGAATTTGAGGAAGGGGAATGTTCTATTGCTTGAAGTTTTTTTATGAAGCAGTTTTATATTATTCGTATTTAAAAGAACATTTTATTAATATTGTTTCTAAAACCACCCGAGGAGAGAAGGATTGTAAAAATTTTAATAAGAATATTAACTTAATTAGATTAAAAAATAAATACACAAAAAATTTTTTTTTTAAGAAAACTCGGGGAAGAATTCATAAAAAAAAAAAACTTTGATTCTTAGTAGTCTTTATTGAGAACAACTCTAAAAATTATTTTTTGAAATTTAAGATGAGAATTGAGATGAGAATTAATTTGAGTTGCTGAATGAATGAATTTTTTGGTAAAAGCCGTTGACTCTGTTGAATGAAATTCGAATTGGGAAATATTGCGTATTATATTGTGCATGTGTGTAAGTTTACACTGATAAAAAAAAAAAACTTTATTCCTGGTATGTATGTGATAATTCTGTGAATGTAAAGAGCTTGGAGTGGACTAAAATTCTAATTATATGGGAACATGGCAACGTGATTCAATTTCATGGTATTATTATTACATAGTGAAATTATAGCTGCAAAAATCACGGTGCTAAAATATTAAGCAATAAAAATTTGTTTCGTGAAGTTGTGCAATTTCTACATAGATCGGAAATTTGTTAAAGCAATCGAAAGAAATGGAATACGTACCGAACGTCATAAGCAGTGTTTATTTTTATATCGTAGTTGATATCCTAGAGATTTGTAGTTGATATATATATATATATATATATATATATATATATATATATATATATATATATATATATATATATATATATATATGAAATATGTTTTATTAGTCGCGCAAGTGGAACTTAATCTGTAAAATGAATCGTTGTAGTGATCATAGCATTGCTGGTGTCATATTGGCAATGAATTAATTTTTTTTTGTATAATTATTTTTAGTATCTTTTGTCTAGTCCAGCGGTTCTTAAATTTTCGGTCGCCGCAGCCCCGTTTTAAGTATCAGCGTGACATTAAGATTTTGAACATCCCACCCCCGACTTAATATTTTTGATCAAAATACATGTTTTAGTACAGTTTCTTTATTGGGGACAATTTAGTGATCCAGACTAGTATAGCACACCTTTCAATTTTTCCACGAGGCCTTCCAGTTTTTAAAAAGGAAAATCTCAACGTTACATGTAAGACTTCGCGGGCCCCCAAGGGTCTGCGGACTACAGTTTAAGAGCCGCTGTTCTAGTCTTTCGATGACTCTTAAAACCTACTAATGGACCTAGATTTTTATAGTCTATGTGTGTGATAGTGATATATATCGTTCCAACTAAGTTTGATTGGATTTTCATGCATAGTATTAATTAACTTCAAATGTATTTAGTGAGAGGTAGAATTGTCATAATTTCTATTTAATTTTTTTGGTTATGTTCCTAGAATGTTCCTTATAATTACTATAAAATTAGCAATATTTTTTCACCTACATTGCCTTGGGAGAATCAAGGCAGTTCAGTCAATGGATGTAATTAACAACACACTTACCTTCATTTATCTAGAACAAAGATATTGCGTCCATATATAATTAGCATTCATTTTGAAAATTGTCACTGTTGAGTTGTATGATTTATAATTACCCCCTTATCTTGTTTTTAAATTTATCTTAATAACTATAGAATATTGAAAATGATCATTTTTTTTCCGAGTTGAAATCCTAAAATTTGCAAAAAAAGCTTTGCTGGAAAACTGAAAGGTTCAAATTTTAACGTCACACTTTTTAAATAACAAATTGGTTAGCAATGTTGCGTACACAAGCTTTAATTACAAATTGTGGAAATGCATATTATGTATATAACTAGCAAATTATTTTGCATATGTTTCTTAAAATCATCTTGGGATTTTTTAAAATTAGTTTTTAGTAAGTTTTGAGCATTTATTTTACGATTTCTGTAAATAATCGTTTAATTGAAATGGAGGGGTTTTTTTTTTTTGATTTGTTGTTTATGTTTCCCCAAATCTATTTTTTTCCAGAATTGATGACAAAATGTTTAATTATTACAATTTGCTTTTTTTCTAATTTTCAAGTGTTACGAAGCAAAATTCCACAAATAAGGGGGGGCGGTATGTAGACTTTTGAATTTGTTAAGATTTGCATTTTGTATGTTTATTATAATAATAGACAAGGAGAAAAGGAAATTTTCACGTGAAATGAGATGTACATGTCTGGTCTATGAACTTTATTTAGTATTTTCCACTAAGCGTGGGATGCATTTACTTAATGATAGCATCTTATTACGAATATACTAATTGCCTGTTCTATATTAGAACGAAGTCCAGATTTATTGCCGGCGTTTAGTGCGGATGAGAGCGGTGAAATATGACTTTGGTCTCGGTAATTAGATCGTTTCTGGAAATTACCTCGTGTCGTAACTGAAGAGTTGAATACCCCTCTTCTTGTTGTAATCATACAACTGCGTGGGCTTTTGATTTGTTCTGGGAAAGTTGTAATTTTTGGTGCCATGGACAGATGTTTCTGGAGGGTATTAATTGTAAAATTTGGATAGTGTTACTTTGGTTTTTTACGTCTTTTTTGAAAAGTTTTATGTAGGCTGGTTTTCTTTCAACAGTCTTGTCTTCTGTCCGAGAGGGCATTTTTTCATTTTTCCGTACTTTTTATTTTGATGCTTAGTTCTAATTCATGTTTCATGCAAAGGAGAAATCATTACAAATTGTTGTTAGAAATGCATTATTTTTATTACTAATCGAATAATAATTTTGAACACCATTTTCTCTACAGAATATGAATAATACATGTTGGTTTTCAAACAACTAATGCAATGAATTAAAAAAATCGCCAATCTTTGGCAAACACATCTAATTTTTACTAAGGTTCCTGTTACTTTACGCCGCTAATTGGGCAGCCATGTGAAATCAATGGACAATTTCAAAAGAAACTGAATTAAAATGATTTGATCTAACATATCGAATTGTAAAAAAAAAAATGGACGATATTTTCTAAATCGAAATGTTTTCATGGATATTGTGATTTATTATTCAATTTCGTGCTGCCAAAATGTTCTGTAGTTGTTCCTTAATAGACAATACACGAGGTAATTTGAAAATGCCAAATCGATCTCACTTACACCCGGGATTTGAATCCTTTTTTACTTACAAAACTCCATAGCTCATATATTGAAGAAACTCTTCCAATTATAAATATTAATTTTCGTATTATTTTATTCTTATCAGCGTTAGAATAGTATATATACAATCGATTGAGAAATAATTGTACATTTTAATTGAATTAGAGTATTTTCAAAAACATATTCCGTCCAGACAATATTTGAATATCTATTTGTTACAGAAGCTGTTATTTTACTTACCAATTAAAAATAAGTTTCACTTAAGAAATTAAACTTCTACTTACTAAATTAGGTTTCATTAGGGGAATCATAGATTTGCTTGTCTGTATATTGTCTAAAGAAATAAAAGAAGCATAGGAAATTATTAAGTTTACCATTACCTAAATGTTTCACAATAAAGGTACTTGCAATCCCCCAAGTCCTGCAAAAAGAAGTACAATATAATTTTAATGTGAAGTGTTTAATAACACCAGATCGAAGTAAATACCGAAAGAAGTTCCAATGTTAATGAAAGAAGGATATAGATAACTGACCTAATTTTTAATATTATTGAAAAAAAAACCTTTTTTAAGTTTGTCAATGTTATATTTCATTTAAGTTTTATAATCTTTGTTAATGAAATAAAAAAAAAAGTGGGCATCTTCCCATTTTTATTAATTCATACCGAAAATATTATAACTCGATTAAAAATAACTATTTGAGGCAAATTTCGGTGATAGCTATTAAGTAGAATATTCTTTAAATACTCTTTGTAGAAAGTACTTTCTTGCAAAATCGATAAAGTTTTTAATTTACGTTTATATAATACAATTTGCAATACAAATATTTGTATTTACTACACCTTTTAACTGTTTTTGAAACTTAGTTTTGGATAAAAGCGTACACATTATTTGTTACCATTTGGTTAAATAGTAACATAAATTAGAATTTGAAAGTAAATGACAATTTTTTTCTATTTTTTTAATAATTAATAATTTGAATTTTTTTTTACAAGTGTGAATTCTTTTATTAGAAATTCTCATAAATTATATGAAATTTATGAATTAGAAACCACTGTTCTCTCTTTATATTTATAGCATTAATTTTAAGACAGAAAATTTTTAAGAATAATGCAATGCTGCCATCTATTGAGAGATAATTTAGGCAGGTATTCTTTTCGTGCTGCCATCTAGTGTCGTAACATAACCATTGGAAACATTTCTAAGTAATGTTAACGGTAATTTAAAAGAGAACTTTATACTGGTATATACCACATGGAAAATAGAGAGCTGTTCATATTGAATTTTTTTTTATTTAAAAAAACTTATTTTTATGCAACTATGTTTTCATGTTTAACTTTTGTCAAAAATGAAGATATCACGTTATTAATTAATTGTTGGTTATTTTGAACTTTAACTAATTTAAATAAAACCAATGTTAAATAAAATCATTGCTAATTAAAAGTATGTATTCCATTACAAACACAGTTAATCTTTTAGTCATCTTTAAAAGGTGTATTAATTAGTAGTTTTCTACAAAATAAAAATATAATTGCGGCGGTTGCTTTTCATTTAATTTCAACTCTATTTTTGGTATGAACTCTTGCTAATAATAGTTTTTAAATATATTCATATAATAATTTTAAAAATAATTTATCTTGTTGCATTCAAGCGTAAAGGGACATAAAAATTATTTCTTTTTCGTAGAGTTTAAATATACAATTTCAACCAATATTCCCATAAATCTACTATTTTTGATACTCGTGTGTCTTGATGGAACTAAAATAAATTCAGAGTGTGATTTTGTCAAATTAAAATTTAATATAAATATTATTTATGTTATCTTATTTTTAAATTTCTAATTTTCAATCAATTTCTTTGTAAATGTGTTGCAACAATGCTTATTTTAAAGATATTTATTCATTGGTGTCTATCATGCACGATAATTACGTGCAATTGTTAGAAATGAAATTTTTTAAAATAAACTGAATGATGACTTTGGGAAATTCTGAATGTTAAATATTTGCTTGACATAGTGTAAAAGTATGTTGCATTTTAGCGATTCCAAGTGTAATGTGATCAGCAACTATGTGTTTATATTTGTTGAATTTTCTTTTGGGATCAGTGAAAAAAATAGATTTTAATTAATAATTTGAAATTTTTGAAACAATTTAAATGACGGGAAAAAAACCATTTACACATAAGTATAGTTCATAATTTTCGGTAGTTATAAATGTACAGCTTGTATTATATTGAGGATAATTTGTTTACCAGGAGGATAATATTTTTAGTGTACCCTAGATCAGAAATGGGCAAAGTTTTCCAGGGTACGGGTCACTTCTAATTTTTTCAGGGTGTTGTGGTCCACCTAATGGCGTAGATGTTGTGAGCTAAGAAAAAGGTCTACAATATTTATTGTAATTCAGTAATAAATATAGAATATGTACTTACCTACATAATTACAATAAAACCACTTATAAGACCGCGTTTAAAGCAAAACTCAAGATACAAATGTAATAATATAGCCATAGATATAATATTAAATGATTCATTTATTATCAAACAATTCAAAATAAATTTTTTAAAAAAATTCATCTAAAATTAAAAGACTTAAAACTATATCACACGTATATTTTTCATGCAATTTTTTCGTCCAATTTTTGGCCGAATCTTAGGGGAAGGGTTGCCGTAAACAAAACGACATGCTCTGACGCCAGTCGCGCTCTATCTCCACATTGAAAAGTTACTTGCCGATTTTTCTGCTTCGGAAAACGAACATCCAAAATTATTTCTTTCATTTCGCTTGCGATTTTGTTGATGGGTGTAAACAGAAATAGAGCACCATTCTATTTAAAATATTATACGCCGTTAAAATATTATACGGCATATCTGAAGTGTTAGACGAAACTGAAGCCGCCATCTTGTTTATGACGTAGGGCGCCGAAAAACCAAATTGGCTGAAATTTCAAGCAATTTTTATTTGGAACAACTTTTTGAGCTCGCTAGCAAAAAATTGTTTTAAAGCGCTTGCTATGGTAACTGAGTAAAAATTGCACGAATTGGACGAAAAGTTGCTTTAAACGTGTACGTGTGATACGGTCTTTAGTTTGCATACTGTCAAAAAAAAAAAAATGAAAATTTTTGTATATATAATTACTAAGTACTAATCTTCAAGCAGTAACACCATAATGGCCTGGTGGTGGTTCACCGGGCGATCGTGATCGACTTAATGCCACCGCGACCTAAATTATCTCAGAATTTCTAAGATTATGTTTCACCAATTAGTGGGATTTTTACTATATAATTAGAAGACGAGAATAAGAAATTTTTGAAAGGAAATCTAAAATACTTTTATTAGAAATATAGTTATCTATAAAATAAAAATACATACTTTTAAAAAAATTGGGGGAAATATGTTTTGTAATGAGATTAAAATGTCGATCAAAATCTCACTAAACTTTAAACTTTTTACAAAAACTGTGTTTCAAAGTACTTACAAATTAAAATTCTAAAATTGTGTTGCGCTCTTATTCAGAAAAAATGTCAAAAAGACAAAGGGAAGAATTATTATTGGATATTTTTTACTATATAACCATCTAACTGTAAAATGTTCAATAATGCATTATTCTCAAGGGAGTATCATCGAGACATTTTATTAAAAGCGATTTCCGAAATGAATCCGAATTTTCCGAATGAAGAAAATAGTTTGCTTCCTTTGTACTAAAATATGCTGCAAAAAATTTATGCATTTAAAATTACTATTTTTTTTTTAAAATAAAAGCATTTATAAGCTTTCAAACCGTATTAAATTTTTGCTTCTCGTAGGTCAATTTTTTTTTTTAAAATAAGGACTTAAAATTTAATGTTGCTCATTGCGGTTGTTACTGCAGTCTTCATTGTTATTATAATTCATGTAGTATTTTTTTCATTGAATGTAGTAATGATATTTATATTTTTTTCATTCACGAGGCTTCAATTTTTGCTTGGAGCAGAAAGTTTTTTATATGAATGAGTTCATTTCCAATTTATAAAATTAATCAATTTAATTTATCAAATTGTTTCCCCCAAATAATTGTTAACATGGGATAAAAAAAAATCATATAAACATGTAAAAGTTTCAAAAGGTTATTTGAATTGCAAAAAATTATCAGTTTAATTATTTTTAAATTTTCTCTTCTAGATGGTCATCTAATTCGTATTTCATTTTTGATTCTGTGTTAAAATTTTTGCGTGGTGTTGAAGTTTGGAGAGTGGTGTGTCAACTCAAGTGTTGTCCTCGTCACTTGACCTTTGTTTAAAATTATCAGTTTTGTCGTCAATATCTATAGAATATTTTTAAAATGCATTCTTAATAAACAATCAATTAAATACAACAAACTTTTTGAATTATAGTTTTTTTTTAAATATTTGAAAGAAATGTCAGCTGGATGTGTTGATCATTTCTTTTTGTTTAGTAGAAACTTTTATTTTTATGTATCTAAACAGCAGAATTATTAATTACTCCATTTTATTAAAAGTCATTTATAATTATTTCAATAAGATGAATTTTCATTCTTTTCGTGTATTTTAATTGAATACTTTCAAATAAAGTACATCAATACTTTCAAATAAAGTAAAGTATTTTAACATCCCCCCCTCTTACAAAAACACAATATTTGAAAAAAATTATTTATCAATGGGTTTATTATTTTTAATTATAAATTTATAATACTCTGATGTGAAATTCATAATTTTTCATAAAATGTACAAATGATTGTTTCAATATTTTTTCTCCTGGTTTGAAAACTTAATATTGCGTTGTATAAAAAGAATTAAAACACGTGGTGAAATATACATATTTCCCCATCTTTTTGCTATTGCATGGAACATCTTAAGCTTGATTTTTTTAAATTTTTTAATCCATCTAAAAATTTCGAATTATTAATAAATCTTCCTTTTCAAAATATTAATTTTATAAGTAGAAATAATACATTTTATGTAAAATAACTTCTAAAAACATTTACTACTTTGCATGAAACTCGCTGCCAATAACAATTTTACGCCTTATACAATTTTTTCATCACGCTCGTTGGCTTATATTTACATAATCTAAAATTTTTAAATGCAATAAAGCCGTAAAAAAAAAATCTGAAGTATTTCAGGTGTTTATTCTTATTGTGTACAATATCCTTTCCAAGTGGTCAAAGATAATTCTCGAGAACCTCTTGGCCTTCTTATGAGAGCTTTCGAATGTGTGGGAGCGTTTGTTTGGAGACGGATTTTCTTCAAACTTGTGTAAACAAGATTTTTTAAAGGAACGAATTCGGTTTCTTATTCTGTACTGCAGTTTATTTGTGTAGGCACTCCTATTCTGATATGTATTATGGGTCAACAAAAACACAAACAAACTTGTTTTGTTTGTATGAGACGCTTTATTGACCGATGTGCTCAAATATGTCGTGAGAAAGCGCAGGTTATGTTTGTCTTAACGGTTGATTTTTTTCATACCTACAAAATATTGTTTGGAATTTTATTTAGCCTACGTCAGCTTTATAGTATTGTCAAGTATATTAGTTGTTCGTTTAAAAAAAATCTTCCGAAGTTATTATTTTTTTAAATTTTTTGATTGCTAACCACATTTAAAAATGTTTTCTTCATAACTACTTGCTTTCAATTGGTTTTCAATTGCCCTTGGGAAAAATGTAATTAGTTTTTTGCTGTTGTAATAAATGTCTATATGTCTAGGGGAAATGAGTGATGTATGAGATTATGGACATTAGGGTTTCTTTCTTTTGAACCCAGGATATCCCAAGATTTCCATATTTTTTGTATTCCCGGGAATTATTCTTCGTTCCCGGGAATTCTCGGAACGACATGAGGCTTAAATACTTTGAGGTAGTTAGTTCTGACTTGTGACTGTGGATTTGCACCTCCGATTTAAATTTTAGCTGACTGCACTGTTGCAATTTGAGATCGTTTACCCCAGCGTTTCTCAAACTGTGGGGTGCGCCCCCCTTGTGGGGCGTGATAACCCTACAAGGGGGGCGCGAGCATATTGAAAAATCGAAAACAAAAGATTATTTAAAAAATTATTAACTTACTGAAAGTAAACAAATACACACATTCTGGCATAATAAAAGATAAAATACTAATTTACACTATAATACACTTATAAATGTATCAGTACTGCACAATCTATTTTATAATTAACCTAACAATACTAAGTTAAGGACAAGTTTGATAACTGCCAGTGACCCCACGGATTTGTCATGTATAAAATTATATGCCAACATTAATGCTTATCTTGATAATTTGTACGGTTTATAATTATAATCCCTTAACACTGCCGGTTAAAAATTACGCTCCCCAATGCTAACGTTTAGCACGTAGATAAATGTGGCGTATTGAGGGGGTGAGTGGTAGAAAAGGGATAAATAATCAAATACTCTGAAATAAGTGCATCCTTTGCAAACACTGTCAAGGTCGTTTTCCAAAGTCTTCTGAATAATTTTATTGATAGCAGTTCACGGAAAAGATATAACTTCATGAAGACGTATATATACGTCTGGGGCAATTAACACACTGGCTGAGCGAGACGTTTATATACGTTGGGAGGGGCTTAAGAGATTAAAGTCGTATAGCAGGTTTAGCTTCAAAATATAGTATTATTGAATTTAATACATCTTTATTGTAGGGAGGGGGGCGCGATGCAAATTATGAATGGAGATTGGGTCGCGAACATTGAAAGTTTGAGAAGCACTGGTTTACCCCAAATTCTTTGGAAGGAGAAATGATCGTTTGAACCCCCAACAGTGGTGTTACAGTGTAATAAGAGAAACAGTAAAGCCTACGTAAAGTTGTGGATAATTTTCGCGGCTTCTCGTAGGATAGAGTAAATACACGAAATTACTTGTTCTGGTGTGTTCCTGTCAATCTGTTGAATATAACTTCGTTAACTAAAAGTATTTAGTGTTTAAAGGAACATCGTTTCGTAGACTACCAGTGCAACTATTCCGATAAAGTTCTGATACATTGATTTGCATTGATAACGTAAGTATTATACTTAAAACTGTTATTAATTTAATTTATTTTAAGTTTTTTTCGGGTACTTGTCTTAATTATAAATTATTTAATTGAATCAGCCGTTAAAAGAATGGAATTTTTTTAAAAATATCGCAACTTTTCTTATTTTTTTAACCAAACTTTAGTGTGCATTTCTTACATTAATATTTATTTTTGTGTAACAAAAATATATCAATTTCGTAAACAAGAAATCAGCTATACAAATAAAATCTCTTAAATACAAGAATTAATATTTTCAATGTACGGGATCGTTACTGCAGCAGCAAATTAATTTTCAATTATTTATATATATTAATATTTATCTATTAGTAGCACAGTAGCAAAATAATTGATTCAGGATTGATTAAAAATAATTGAAAATCAATCCTGAAATATGAAAGTAGGCGAGGCTTTGAAAAAATTCTTCGGACATCAACTGAAGCTGAGAGATCATTTTTTGTTGCAGGGTTATTCATTAAGCTGACCACTAGGCTAAGTGATAAAAGCATGTGTGTGTGTGGATTGCGTATGTTTTCTCAAATCACACTTTAAAAAGAAATAGGTAATATATTTTGTATTTTTAGCTGAATGTATAAATTTTGGAATTTATTTGTATCCTTATTATATATAATTTTTATTCATGTCAATTATAAATAACTTGTCCTTAAATTTTTCGAAATTTTGATGAATTTCTGGGAATTTCGGGAATAACTATTACAATCTAGGGAATAGAAAAAACCGGGAAATCAGAAACCCTAATGGACATTTTGTTTTTTTCATCATTGTTATTGAGTCTTCAAAATTCTAACAGGATATTTTCCCAAGCATCCATAGAGTACACGTTTACATTTTATTGGCCTAGTAGCCGAGTGATCATGTTTATAATTCGTGGCAGGATTTTCTTCTATCTAGTTACGGGTTCGAGAGTTCTTGTGCAGTTGAAAACCTACCATGTGTAAACTCATGCATACTCTGAAAGTCCTCCTGTTAGCTTGGTGTCGAAGTTTGAAGAATTGGGTCATCGACTCGGATGACATTCTCGTCGCTTGACAACTCTTCAAAATTGCATAAGGTCGGTCGCCAATAGCCCTCATGTTACTTCAACGTGCGTCGTGAAAAACTTGTTAATCAATTTCCATTCTATTCATATCTATTACACTATGATAAAATCTTGTATAAATCCATGAATCCATTGTATTTATTGACGATGCTATATCAAAAATGTGATTAAATGAGATCTATATATATGTAAATGGATATTTGTAAATATGAAATCGCTTTCACTCCAACACCATTTCACCAATCACTCCGAAAATTGGCATGTATGTGTATTTTTTGTGGAGAAGATTTTTGTGCTATTCTCTTTGTTGCAGCTCCCCACCAGGTGGCTCTACAGAATACCAACTTTTGCACGGTTCAATCATTCGCTAAGTAGCCAACTTGGCTCTATCACCAACATTTCGTTATGTTTCTATTGAATCGCCATTATAATGTAAGGAACGGCGTAGCTTGCGAATATTACAATTTTAACATAAAATAAATACAATAGAAAGTAATATTAACGGATTACACATCCAGATATAAATATTTATACTATTTTAAGTGTTCATTATACAAAATTTGTAACAATGTGTTATTTTTACTGTGCAGAGTTAAGCTTAGGAAGGTGTTTTCAAAAATCGACCCACTAGAGAGTTATGGGCGTTATAAATAAAAAAAATTCTTTTTATCAGTTATTAGACCTTCAGACTTAAAATTTAACAACTATGTTTTTTTTGTTTTGTTTTGTTCAGCTGAGATATGTAAAAACCTTTTTTCTTTGTTTGATTTGCATTTCACGTAATATTAACTCATTAAACATTTCTTTATCCTTCAATCTGTATAGTTTAATTTTTCAATTCACCCGTGTGAAGAACGGGTGTATCAGCTCGTAACGATATAAAAGTAAAAACCGTTAAATAGGTCGATGAAACCTGACCTTTGTTTCGAAAAATCTACACTGCAATGCTAAGGATTTTAAATACCGTTATCCTTGCATAATGGAAAATGTTAATTTATATATATAAAAAATAAAATGGTATAATTGTTACATTTGTGTGTGTAATAAAATAACTTGGCTCTGTCTAGCCACATAAATTCCTTCAACATGGAAGTATCCACTTGTCAAAAATTATAGCTCATAAACTTTTTCGCAAATCTTTCGAAATATGGTTTTTCATGTTCATGTGCACTTCTTAAAAGTAATTTTTTTATTAAATAATAAAAAAATACAAATTTAAAAAACTTAAATTGATGTATGCTAGAGCAAAATGTATTTTATTGCCATTTTAAGATTTATATCCTTCGCTTGGTGTTACACTTGTTAGTATAATATTTTTAAAATAGAATTCAATATTCCCATGGGAATGAAGCCTTTTGACATGGCTTATTTCATATAGCTTTCAATATTTGCCATTTCAGTTGTTGATATATGTATAAAGTTTTCACGAGTATGGATACAAATTTTTTTTGTTCTCTTAAGATAAAAGGATCCGCTTCATCTTTCTCAGAATGCTCCATTTAATTTGTCCTATAATTCTCCAATTATGATGTTGACAGTTTCAGTGTTTGTGCTCGAATATTAATTTTGATATCGTGGTTTATAATAACAAAAGCAGTCGAATAACGTCTTTAAAGTAATTGCTACATTTCTGTAATCTTAATTGCCAATATCGGGATAAATTAGATGCACCGAGAATTGTCTTTTTCATTGTGCTGTCAGGCTTTGGTTATCTAAATGAGTTGTTCCTATCTTGTCCTACTTTTAGAGAAGTTTTTAGTTTTTTTTCTGATGACCTCATTAGCCGGGGTGTCTAAAGTGTTCATTCAGCAAGAGCTTTAATCTTTTCAAGACATGGGTGCGTGTTTTTCAAAATCTGGATATCCTTGGGTTACATGAAATCTGTCTCTGTGTACCTCGAGTAATTAATTTATGCAGAATACCTATGAAACGTTTCTTACACAAAAGAACTATATCTCCCTGTTTATCTTATAGTTCGATTTTTCTTATTTGTGCATTATTATTGTGGAATGGGTTGTCGATGATGGATAGAGATTTCCATTAAACAAATATGTAAACATAAAATTAGTAAGTAAATAGAACGACACGGAGAATATGTACAGAACAGAGTTCCAGAAGGTGAAAGAAGTCCTCAATTCTTTCATCAATGCCAGTTTTTAAGTATTTAAATATTATAGCACTATTTGCATGATCATGTTCAAGAATTATTACCTACACCTCTAAAGCCCGTATCACACTTACACGTTTCAAGCAATTTTTCGTCCAATTCGTGCAATTTTTACTCAGTTGCTATAGCAATGGCTTTCGAACAAATTTTTGCTAGTGAACTCAAAAAATGTTCCAAATAAAAATTTCTTGAAATTCTAGCCAATGGGGTTCTTCGGCGCCCCACGTCATAAACAAGATGGCGGCTTCAATTTCCTCTAACACATTAGATATGCCGTATAATATTTTAATGGTGTATAATATTTTAACGGCGTATAATATTTTAAACAGGATGGTGCTCAATTTCTGTTTACGCCCATCAACAAAAGCGGAAGCGAAATGAAAGAAATAATTTTGGATGTTCGTTTTTTCCGAAGCAGAAAAATCAGCGAGTAATTTTTCAATGTGGAGATAGAGCACGGCTGACGTCAGAGCATGTGGTTTTGTTTACGGCATCCCTTCCCCCTCAGTAGGACGAAACATTGCTTGAAAAAATTGTACCAAAAATGTATGTGTGATACGGCCTTTAAACTGTAAGAACGAGGAGGAAAAATCTTTTGATTATATCGAGGTAGAGATTTAATAGTTTGGACTTGAGCAAGGATACCATTTTACAGTGCAAAAACTAAATCACATCTAAAGGGACATCTTAAGGCATGAACTAACTTGGCCCAGGAACTCGGGAAATGCCTAGTATTGCTCTTGATTCAACTCCAAGATCATGATTCGAAATAATTTTTTAACTGTCCAATGTTATTCCTGGACATATTCTCCGAAAAACTGTGAATTTCGAACGATATGCAAACTGGCAACATTGGCAAGATTGTATTACTATGTCATTTCCGTGTCTAAACCTAGGCTTGCCTCCATGCACCATCATCACTCATTTAGTTGAAAGGAGGCTGTTGGTTTGTGCCTAAGTTTTGTGAGATTGTGAGTTATGCTCATTTGTTATGAATTACTGTTTGTACGAGTATTTGACAACATCAGCTGTATGTTGTATACTATCTATTTAAAAGAGTCGAAAGAGGAATTTGCTTTTGCATAGGATCCCAGGACCTTAATAAATTTTATTATGTCATTGCCTATCGCTTCATATTTATCTTTGAATTAAAAAAAATCAAGTAATTCCTTTGTTGCAAGCTTTATATTTTTACTTAGATTTATTCTTGCGTTTGGTATTATGTTTCACTGTCAGTTTGCGTGTTTTCGACTAATATTGTCAGTTTTCAACTTTTACAATTAACCATTTACCATTTAACTAAATTCAATAACAAAAAAAGGGCTTCTGACTCAAAATTATCCTCTTTAATGTTTTTCGAATATTCTCTTTTCCTCATTAATATTCCTTATAATGGTTTGATACGAGACTTGCCAATTACAGTGCTTTTACTCTAGGTCTTCGGGAAAAAACTGCATGTTTTGTGATGTCGATTAATGACTCGGTACTGTCATTACAATTTGCCTCAGAAATGATTTATTGTAACCTCCTTGTCTTCATCAGTTAATGAAGAGACCTCAAAAGAAAGCATCGCTTTTACGCCATTATCTACTTAAAGTCCACCTACTTGAGTCGCCTCCCTTGAAAACCGTAAATTGCCGTGGTCGTGAGGTCGACTTGCTTTTGAATTGTCTGCGTACGGAATGACAAGTGATTATGTTCTTAATTTAACGCCGACGTCTTGGCTTTTTGTCACCATGAATTGTGAGGAATCCCCATTAGCTGCACTCAGTCTGGCGGTCAAGGGTGCCGGTGGATCAATTTGTTGCATCTTTGAGTATTTGTACCGAAAGATTGTTCTTTTTGAGGAGGGTAATTATTTCGGAACATTTCGAGGAGTTGAAGATGATGAAGTGTCCTATTTAACTTGAAAGGGGCTATTAAGAAATTATTTGTCTTTTTTATAGTAAGACTAATGTTTTTAATTTTATTAGAATGTGCCGATGAAAATCGCTTTTATTGAAGTCTTTTAAAGACCAACCCAAAAGCATTAATAAAAATCTTCAAATTTAATATCCTCCAATAAATATTACTATATGAGTTACGTAATCTTGTTCAATATTTCCTGAATGATTTCATAAAGTATGAAAGTTATTACAGTATTCATTTGATTATTTGTTTTTGCCCCTATTCGTGCTAATAGTGTAAATCTATTGCACTGTGTTTGAAAAACAAAATTTTCAAAAAATTTCATTTTAAAAGTATAAAAGGGGCAGTATATCCAAATGTGCCCAAAAATAAACGTGACATCTCTTTCGATTTTAATTTTAAATACGTTTCATTTATACAGAGCCTAATTATTTTCATTTTGACTAAATGTTCAACAAAAAGTGATGCTTTTTAAATAAATGTTAGGATTTATATATATATATATATATATATATATATATATATATATATATATATATATAGGAAATATATAGATATCCTTAAGCTTTCATATTCATATCGATTCAGCGGTCGCCGTTTATTTCGGTAAGTACGATTTTTCCACAGATAAAAATTCAAGATTACATTTATTATATACTTTTTTTATATCGACTTCTCTAAAGTATATACTGATATGAATATATAAAAACAGTACAGAGTTTCATAATTATCCAGAATTTGAGCAAAATGCTTTTCACCTTGAGGCATACTTTGCTTAGGGGTAAGTATGGAATCTATGACTACAATGAACTTAAATAATTTTTTCTCTCATGATAAACAGGACTCCCACATGATTCACCCCCACGTTTTTTCCTTTATTTTGATCCTTTTTGTCATTCAATCTTCCCTCTTAGTACTTAGATTTTGTCTGTTACACTCAAATATGTTTTATACACCTTAATGAGTGTTAGTTTTAGTGCCCAGAATGCTCTTTATTCCAATAAAAGTTAGTCAACTAGATTACATGATAATTCAGTTTTGATGTGCGTTCTGATTGCTAACAAGCCACGAACTAATATGATTGAAGATGTGTTGCTCACCCCATTTTATGGAGTGATATTGAAATTTTCTCAAACTTCCTTGATTTTTTTTTGTTTGGCAAGAAACATCTTAAAGCAGCAATAATAGCATCATGGTAATAGGTTTCAAACATTAACAATACAATTTTATCAAATTATTAAGCGTTTCGAACCGTTAAAAATATTCAGTTTGAAGTAAACATCTATCGGATTAGCAAATGAATCTTATCTTTCTATTATATAATTAGTATTAAATATCTTCTAGGATCATATGATTTCTAACTTTGCTTAAGGAAGGGTTTAGACTTATTTGTGTTCTGCTAAAAATGAACTTTATTATACATCTTAAAAACAGTGACATCTACTTTACTTTATTATTTTCCAAGGTAAATGGACGGTGTGTAATATGTAATATGGACGGTGATGTGACGTGCTTCGTTTAATTTTTTAAAGAACTTCATACATTTTTGTTGAATGATTATTTAAATATTTTTTTACATTCAACATTTCTATTTATTAGGAATCCGGTAAGATTTTTATTGCGAGTCTGAAGAGAGACAGATGTTTGCGGATTTTCTAATCCCTAGTTTGATCTATGATTTTAGTTTAAAATGTCATTAATCTGCGTTTTAGTTTTGCAAGTGCGCGTCATCTTAATCGACTTCTGCGGTTCTAAGTAGACCTTTGATTGAATAAAGAAATGATCAGTTAAATCGAATGGAATTAAGTACAATACATATTGTTTTCCAGAGAATTTGAAAGACGAGAATACACTTAATACACTCGTTTTACGGGCGTTTTTCAAATATAATACGAACTCTAAATAAGTACTAGCATAACGCAATACAAAATATAAATTTTCCCTCTATTTCTTG
Source organism: Trichonephila clavipes (assembly GCA_019973935.1). Classification (NCBI taxonomy): domain Eukaryota; kingdom Metazoa; phylum Arthropoda; class Arachnida; order Araneae; family Nephilidae; genus Trichonephila; species Trichonephila clavipes. The sequence goes on along the minus strand of BMAU01007862.1, from coordinate 352,371 downwards.
ACTGTTTATTTTATCCCAGACAATATTCGAATGCCGCCGATAGATGAAGCTGTTTGGCATCACTTTGAAATCTCTGAAGATGGAGCCATTGACGGAAACTTAATCGGGGATTGAAGTAAGAAGTGTTATTAGGATTTTATATTGAAAGAAAACTTCTCCTCTTAAATTCATCAGCAACTGGTGGAAGTGTATGAGTGTATAATATCACGAAAACAAATGTGGGTTAGGGCACGGAATTCCATAAGGCTAGAAGTTATGCGAGAAGAACAAACATCGGGACAGCCAAGCACTTCTGCCACAAATTACAATGTATGCCATGCCGAAGAGCTTATTCAAGCAGGATCATCGCATCCGTCAGATCGAGAATGCATAGGAATTCAACATCTTCATTGGCAGAGTGCACGATATTGCTCACTAACTACGAGGTTGCCGGAAAACCGTGTTCTCCTTGGTGCCACCGCTACTCATGGGTGAACATAAAGCTACGCGAATGGTATTTTTTCTCTTTTGTATGAGTCAATGAATTCATATTCACCAATTGTCTGGTTCTCTAGCCTTCTTCCGAGCATATCTTGAGTAAAATGGATAGCTCTAGGAAATATATCAACGCAGATCCCGTTCATGTGCTGGAAATTTTAAGAGTCAATGATTAAAATAGATCTTGTCTGACTTCGTCAGTCTCTGGAAGATTAGAAACAGCACCATAAAACAGTTTGGCATGTAATATGTTCCTTTCCTCCTCTGTATCGTTAAAGGGTGCGAATCGTGGGGGCTTCCCGACAATTGATACGATGTAAACAATGTTTTGGAAACGCCCCTTTTTTCTTGCTCATAGGTTCAAAATTACGTCATGTATAGAAAATCATGGCCACAGATTTTTAGGTCCATTAGTATGTGCTGCTGATATTGATTTCCTCATATGTGGATCAACCGTGAATGCTAACAGATTTCGTACCGCGTTGAATTAGTTATTAGCAATTCGACAAAACAACCAGGATTACTGAGACTTCCCGGGTATCCTGGTGTTGCGCGACAACGCCCGACCGCATATGGTTTGTTATTAGTGATTTTATTCAGGATTTCTGATGAAAATGGTAGGAACACCCTTTCTATAGCTCGAACTTCACGCTAAATGATTTTCGGACCGTTGAAGAAAGACTTGGGAGGTCGAAATTACAGAATCAATGCTAAAGTTCAATGAACTGTTTTGATGGGACTCGAAGATCTTGACGCTGAATCCTTCTATAGTCTGTCAAAAAAGTATTGGGACACACTACCAGTTCATAAATTTTTATCGTAATATTTTACTTAAACATAGAAGTGAAACAAAAAAAGAGAAGTAAACGTTATTTTGTTAAATACAAATAATAATAATTTGAACAAAACTCATACATTAATGCAATTATGGTTAAAATTGAAAATAAAAAGTCGAGTTAGAAAAACGTGCTCAAAAAAGTATTGGGACACTTCCCAATAAATTAAGAAAAAAAATTCAAACTTAGAAATTTTAATATCTTGTTGGACCCTCTTTGCTTTTTATGTCCTCTCGAAGTCTATTTGGCATGGATTGGATCAATTTTTTGCAAAACGATCTATCGATTTTGGTTCACTCTTCGAACAAATATTTTCTCAAATCCAGTTTGTTAGAAATTTGGTGCTCATATAGTTTTTGCTGCAAATAATCTCGCATATGTTCACTGGGATTAAGGTCTGGACTTTGTGCAGGAGTTTTAATAACACTAGGACAGTGATAGATGATCCATTACTTGCAAATATCTGCAGTATGTCACGGGTCATTATCTTGGTACAATTTAAAATATTATGAGATTCCCAGCCTGCTCGCTCTTTGCTTTAAATTTTGGTTGAGAATGTCAAAATAGACATATTTATTCATTATACCATCAATAAAATGTAAGTTCCCGAACCCGGAGCTTGCTATGCAGCTCCAGACAATTTGGTCACCCCTTCCATATTTGACAGTAGGCCGTAAATTTTTGACATGCATTGCTGATTTGATTTCCACCAAACTTTTTGCCTGCCATCCGATCCGAAAATGTTATATTTGTTTTCATCAACAAAAATTATATTTTCCCATTATTCTGTTGGCTGCCTTACATACATTTTAGCAAATGCCAACTTGTCTATTTGCTTTGCTAATGTAGGGCTTTCTTTGAGGTACTCTGCCATGATACTGTTTTCTTAAAACATTAAACATTTCTTAAAACTAGAAATGTTTTCTTAAAACATTTCTGACAGTTCCAGGACATACTGATTTTCCGAACCTACTTTTACTTTGCAAAATCATTTTTAATGCACTAGTTCTTCGATTAATGTGTACTTGTCTCGCAATCCACTTCTCTTCCCGTTCATTAAATATCCTTGAACGCCCTGATCTTTGCTTGTTTTCAACACTGTTTGTTTTCTTCAACCTGTTAATGATATTAAAAACAGCAGACTTACTCAATTTCAATATTTTTCCTATACAGCGAATTGATTTCCTCTTTTTCCAGTGACTTATTACGAGATTTCGCACATCAACCGATATATCTTCGTTTCTCACCATTTTTTCTATAAATAATTTTATCTGTTGAAATATTTGTATTTAAACTTCTAGTCTAAAAAAGTAGTGTGAAATTAAATTCTATTCATGCACTGTGTACTTGTTAAATTTCTCATTTCAAAAGTGTCCCAATATTTTTTTGACTCCAGTGTGCCTTTGAATTATTTTTGAAAAAAGCTATAGATCAAATAATAACTCTAAAATACTGATAAAATTTTCCTTATATACTGTACACCAAATGTTAAAATATTTCTTAATTCATTTTGTTTCTGTTTTAATGTGATAAATATTTTTTTTTATAAATGGTCTTACAGTTATGCATGCCAAGTGTCCCAATACTTTTTTGAGTGACTGTATATGCAGGTTTCGAAATGTTGGAAGTACTGATGAAGCAAATGCTTTGATACCATGATGACTATGGTTAAGTAATATGTATCAGTGCTTTATTAGGATGTAAATCTCTTTGAATTCTTGAATTAAGGTTTTCTGAGACTTGTGATCCAACTTTTTGAATTGTTCTGCGTTATATATTGCAATATGACTAAGTAAAAATTACTGTGTAAGCAAACCGCTGTTAATACTTCCGTTAGTGAAAAACAAAAACAACTGCAACCTACGCTCAGCAATACATCAGCTCTTCACTGCCTGTGGCCAAAGAAATCGAAGCTCGTGGAATAATCGGAGGTCTGTTTAAGAAATGCCTACTGAATTTAATTCTCTGCACATCATTTTTATTCAAGTGTTCCATCTGTAAATTATAAAATAGAATTACTAGGAAATTTTTTTTAGAAAAATACTTTCAATTCGCGGCGTTTAATTTGATATGATGAAAAATATGAAAAACGCGAAATGAATCAGTTTAATAATACTTAATAGGCAAATTTTTAAAATCGAAAATACTTAGTTCGATTATCGGAAATATTCTATAAATACAAAATATTGGAACAGACATTTTTCTTTTTTTACGAATGATTTTATCTTTTGTTTGTAAAGGTTTTTAAGCTTAACAACCCCTAACTTTTCATTTCCTTTGGGAATATTAAAAATGTTCGACGTAATTAAAATATGAGAGTAAATTTAGGAATTATGAAACGTTGAACCCAGGTTTCAGAGAAATGAAAACATTTGATTACTGTACATTATTTGTGCATTCTTTTGTGTAAATAGCTTTTTATCTAAACTTGTATATCCGGATTTGGTTTAATTATTTAACCCCGTGTGTGGGGGGGGATGGCAGTATTTAGTTTATTCTATAAAATGTTAATTTTGATCTCAAGTTATAGTAATCTAATTATATTCTAATGACAAACTTGTTAATCGATTTTTCATTTACATATTTTGCAAAAAGGTTTTTAGAAACGCTTCTGAATTTCGTGCATAGTCATAAAATACTTCAATTATAATGTTATTCTCACAAAGAAGGAATAATCATTCTGACTGAATTCTTACACCGGAAAAGAAAATATCATTGCAGCATTGCGTCATTTTAGAATTCCGACGTGTGACAAATCCATTTTTACTCACGTTTTGCAAACTTCATTAATAGCGGTAAAAAATCGTCTGCTTTTTAAAATAAGGCTATGATGCCGTGTTCTCAATGAATCTTGACACTTGACGGAACGCCTACTTGATTTTGTTCGGGCCAATCGCGGCTCTTCATTTGCCTCTTTCAAGTAATGATAGCATTCTCAGGTTCGAAGTGCGGGAAAATGAAGTTAAAAACTCGGTTTTAGAGTTCGGAAGTTGTCAATAGTTTATCATGGATTTAGCAGAAGCACCCACTACTGCAATCAGTAAGTGACAATATTTTCCTTAATATCCTCTGCAGAATAATAATTGAATGATTTTAGAATTTCTAATGCCTTTCATACAATAAAATTTATGCATAAATTTTTCTCCTAAAATTTATAAAAAGGAAATTCATGTTATTCGCTTGTTTTTTACGCAAATGCAATATATTTTGGGTTATTTATCGTTGAAAAACAGTTCATCTCCTTGTCTCAGGTACTTGAATGATTGCATTTATGAAATGACTATGATTTGAAATTTTATTTTTTATTGATTAGGTATTGAACTATAGATAGAAAATTATGAGATATTACAGATTGAATTATAAATTAGATGTGGAAATTGATGCATTCCATTTCTTAATATAATTCTCAGAAGTGCGCATTGTGATTAAATTAATAGGGAGCTATTGTTAACGATGCTTAATTATAACGTTTGTGGAAATTTTTAAGTTACAAAATGGAAAAATGTACACGTTATTATATTGCTGTCTAATTGCGTTATTAAATTCATGTCTTTTCCTAAAATTTTAGAATTCTCATTACTTTTATTGAAAAAGTGTAAAATTCTATTTCTAGAAAGAAATTTCCATATGTTTGTGATAATCGTTCAATTTAAAGCTATTAATTTCTATATTAAAGGCTTATTTTCTATGCTTGGAGTAAATTAAATTTTTGATTTTCAAGCATACATATTGCGAAATTTCATTAAACAATGGAGTGAAAAATAACTTTTCGGCAAATAATTATTCTCCTTATTCTTTGTGACCTGCTTTGTGCTAACAGTTTATCTGTTTTTATCTCCTAGACATTATAAAAAAATTGCTTACTAGACATTAAAGTTTATCAGAAAAAGATGATCCATTGCGGTCTTCCGTATATTCTATGGAATCAAAATTATCTCATTTTTATTCCTTTTTCTACGTCACTTTATCTTAAGTATTTTTAATGACTGGATGTTAAAGATAAAGCTGAGGATTATTAAGACATTCTGAATATTCTCTTCGCTAACTCGGACATTATCAGTATATACTGTAATAAAACGTGGCAAGAATGTTTGTGAAAAAAAAAACGAGAGGAAGAAAGTAAATTCGAATATATTCTACCAATACACTCGCTTACATTATTCGAATTTCAATGTTATAAATAGTTTTTAAGTGTGCAAAATAAGGATTTTCAAAAATGTGTTTAAATATTTTTTGTAATGTTGCTGATCTAAGAAAACGAGGGAAATCGCTAGTTGCTGAAAATATTTTTTTATCATACTTGAAATTCTAGATTTTATTAAATCTTTAAACACTCTTTACATTAAACAAAATAGGAAATTTGTGCTATTCCTGTTTAGAATGTCAGGAGTTAGGCTTTAAGAAGTGAAGATATTACCTTGTGTGTGTGTGTGTGTGCTTTAAATGCAAGCTGCAAGATCAATGAGCAAATCTTAATTTTAGAAAAAAAGGAAAAATCCATGCAAATTTTCTTATATTTGAAACTATTAACTTCATGTCATTATTTGTCTAAGTTTTGCCATTTACTTTAAAAATTATGAATTTCGAATTTCATTAAATTCACTTGTTTTGCGAAAAGTTGTAAAGATTAAGTAAATTAATCAATTCATTGCTATACTTTTTACATAATTCACTATTGAAAAAAAAAATAAAGAATAAATTTTGCTTTTTTATCTTTTCTGATTTTGGAATTTTTATTGAAAAATACCTAAATAAATTTTAAATATACGGTTAGATATTTAAATTAGCGACTTGTAATATATTTCAGTTTGGCAATAATATTTCAATATTGGTCAGCAATATTTAAATTTAATAATTGTGGTGGGAGATTCACAAGTAGGCGCGCGTTGCATTAAATACATTCCTGTAGATATTCATAGATAACAAGGACACGCGTTACTGATTTTACCATTTGAAATAACTCTTAGAAAGCGAGGGGAGATATTTATAGAAAAATATTAATAATTAAAGAACTTAAACCGTGGAATTTTTTTAGAAGATAAAAGAAAGCGAATGTCGTTCTTTGTGCCGTGAAGCATTCCCCTGTAAAAACAAACCTTGAGTGTTAGGGAAACATTTGCTGAACGAGATGGACTTCAGCGAGCGACAATGTTCTTTCTTAACTAATATGCAAATTCTTATCTCTTCTAAGCACCGTGTTGATAGAACTATGAAGCACACAGTTTTATACAATGACTACTTGTTTTCGTTGTAATAAATAAATAAATAATAAAAGTTATAAAATATAACAGACTATATTCATCCAAAACAGAATCTAATTTTTATTTTCATACGTGAGTTCTGTTTAGTAACAAACCAAACAACATAATTCAAAACGAGTTGGATAATAGATTTGATCACGAACAGATATGAGCGAATGATAAATATTACGTATAAAGCTGTACCGACGTTTATGACAGATCTTAAACGTTATTCATGTCTTTAGGTTTATTTAATACAACATTCTGGTCTTGTACGATCTGCCTAGTGGTTAGAGCATCGGACTCCAGACAAGAAGGCCTGGGTCCAATGCCCTATGCCATCAAATACCCTCCGAGTACACACGGAGTACGTGCTCGTTAAATCAGTGGGGCCGTAGTCTTGTGGGCTGGGTCACGAGCACTGGGACTGGAGATATTTCCCTCCCCTCCCCTTCAGTTTCTATGCAGAAATTGTGGAGGTGGAGATAGGTGGGGATATCGTCCCTTCGGGGAATTTCGCCGAGCTAAATCGTACTGTCGTACTGTAGTATGGTGGACAAGGCCAACGACAGGCGCACATGTAGTCCCATGCCAGGATGAATTTCGTGGGCCTCGATCTGACTACGTCAGACAGGTGGCATTAGAAACAACAACGATCTGGAACATTTTGTACTGCATCGGTTAGAAAGGTAATGTTTTCCTTCAGCTAAATCTTCGCGGTAGGGTTTTTTTGTTGTGCTCCGTGTGGAAAGGCCGATGCGCGCTATAAATCTATTAAAGCTTCAAGTCCTCACATTCGCATGGTGTAGAATTGTAGAGAAGTGTCGTAGCTCGGGTGTCGTCCTCGTCACTTGACCGTAGTTCAGAATAATGAGACCCATCTGCAGTAGGCCTCATGTTGCTGTAGTAAATAATTATCCATATAGACCAGGACTTGATGATTTGATGTGATGTTTGATCTCCCAGAGAACCAGGTGGATGTGTAGAAACTTGTTTCATGTTGTTGATTTTAAGTGAAAATATACTTTATCACATTGCAGTTGCACATTTTTCGAACAGTGCGTCAAATATGAGTGATGTTTCTTTGTACTGGCACATTTCTTAGGATCCAGAGGATTGATTAGAACATTCTCGAAGAACTGCAAGGCATGTTCAAGGCATATTGAAATCATTGTGTGGCGCATTGTGTGTGTGTGTGTGACCCTGGATATGATTCTGCTGTTTTCAAATTGCGATTCAAATAATGAACACATCCTCAAGCCCCACATTGCGAGGGGGGCAGGGTTCTAGGGGGCCATAAAGCCTGACTTTAAAGAGGGATCGCGATCGACGCAATGCCCATCCCGGTTCTACAGTGTTAATACAAGAACTCTGTAACTACTGCTGTATAATTAAATATTAAAGTCTGATCCGCTTGTTTATTATTGTAGTTTTTAATTTTTGCATAAATCTTACATTTTAATACAAGTATCTTCATGGTATATATTTAATGTTAATTTATCAACTTAAAATCAAATATTCTCTATTTTTCTCCTATAAAAATAATAGAACATTTTGTATGTAAAAAAGGAAACAGTTTGTCATTACTCAAAAGAGAGTTACTTGGTAAGGTTCAGTATTAGTAACTACGAATCCTTTTATTTAATGCTGTACGAAATAGAGAGTTATGAATTCATTGGACAATCTATAAATGTGGAAAAGTGTATAAATCTCAGAATGATCGAGTAATGAGTTAGTTATGTGAAGTAATATATTTCTATATTGCATTTTTTCGCAATATACAAAACGTTAGCTGAATTATAAATTAGCAGTGTATCTTAAGAATTCTCTGTATTATTCATCACCGTTTTATCCACAAAAAAAGCTCGTTTTCAAAATTTAAATCTCTATATAATAATTTGGGTAAATTATTTTCTATTGTGGATTCTTAAAAAGGTATTTTATAAAAGAATTTCGAAGCGGGAAAGAAAATTGGAAACTGAGGAGTAATTAGTACGATTTTATATACTTTTTAATGAAATGAACAGAGTATAAGAAAACAAAACAGATGGCCCACGTCAGTGTTGAATGTTGTGTCCATTTACTTTTCGTCATATGAATGCTATTTTAAGTGGTTTCTTGCATCTTACAAATGATCTGAAGTATATCCGTTGTGTGATTGCTATCAGAGTACCAAATGACAGAGAAGACATAATCCTGTCGTTCATTCAGTTCTTCATTATGACGTATCTTGAATATCCAGGAGTCAATCGAACCTACTGGCTTGTTATTGACATTTTGGTGACATTTCATGTTTGCTTACCAATATTTCATTTAAAATGGCGTTGAATGTAGTTTGTATTTCAACGAGTTGTTTGCATTCCAATTCCTTTTTAAAATGGTTTGTGCTAGGCATTTCGATTTATTTCGTCCACAACCAATTTGAAGCCCAGGAATGGATGATCTTAGTTTTATAACTTTCTTAATTCAAACAAGGATTTGTATTGAATTTTAAAGAAACTTTCTTTCTGGAAACATTTTTTATTAGTGACATCCATTATTGTCTTTAAAACATACTGAAGTTTTCTTTGTTTAAATTAACTCGATGGCTCAACAACTGCGAGTCGGAATTATCTAATACGTTGTTATTTTGATTTCACTGTTTTGGCTATTTGAGAATTCTGTCAAAATCTCATAAATTGAATAGAGGTGCCGTGATGCATGTTAAATTAGCAAAGACTCGAAGTTTTCGCGTTGACATGATGTTGAAGAAATATTAACACTTCAGTTAGATAATTCTTTTGCACGTTTGGAAAGTGACGTTTCAGCTCAATTGTCGTCCTCATCATTTGACTATGATTCAAAATTATTTTCGTGGGCAATAACCCTATTGAAACGTAAATATGCGACTTTAGTAAACATTCATTCAAAATATCTTTAAAGCCATTGTTGTTGAAAGTTATAGCCAGAAATATTGTTTCTGGGGGCTTGTAGTGAAGGGTATATACAGTCGACCCCGACTTAACGAACCCCTATTTAACGAATTTCACGATTTCACGAATTTTTCTTTTCTCCCGGTAAAAACGAAGACAAAACTCCCTATTTAACGAATAATAAACCCCGATTAAACGAATTATTTAAACAGTTGAAATTTTTTTTATTAGCTTGAATTAGAAAAAGCTGGATTTTTTCCCCCTAATGATATCCCTTTTGTCCGCAACCGAAAAAGGATTTTTCTTGTAACATATTTCGACGGTAAAGGGTCCAGAGCATTATTAGACTTCAGAGGTGCAGATGAGTCATGGGTGTAGACTCGCATGTGAGTTGAATAGGACAGGAAATAGGACTTTCTTGTATGTCATCCCACTCCACAACGCTAAGAATATTTTTTAAGGATTGTTACATCTGATGACGGGCTGATACCGGTGCAACTGAATTTCGAGAAATTGTTGATTTGGCGAAGTCAATGAATAGTGATTCTGATGCAGAAATTGATAAGGGAATTCCAATAAAAATTGTTACATTTTCTAATGCTTTACATTGTTTGCAAACTGAAAAATACCTGAAGCAACATGATGCAAATTTTCGTATCTGCATTAAGTCGGGGATGGGGAAAAAAGCCCTTTCGAGTCGGGAATCAAAAAAGATTGTCAAACATCTATTAGTCAGTCTTTTAAAATTTCCAATTAATTAGTGCGTAATAATGTTTGCACTTCGATATAACGAATAACCCCGATTTAACAAACATGTTCGGTCCCGATGAATTCATTAAATCGGGATTCAACTGTATACAATAAAATTCATCTGTTAAAATTATCAGTGATAAACTCATTGCATAGTTATGATGCATTTTACCCCTTAATATAAAAAGTTGAAGTGATTAATTTGTTTACCTTGAACCTTATCGTCACAGAGATTTCCCCAGATTTTAAATACTATACTACTCAAATTAATTGGGACAAGCATTTTTTTCTTGTCTCAGTATGTATGTGATGTTTTGAACCCCCCTCTAATCGGTTATATCTGTCTAGAGGTACTGTGCTTGATCGACTTCCACTATAATTTACTCGTTTTGATTGGTTTTGGTGAATCGGTTGTCCAGTTGCCAGTCCTTCAGTGTGGCAACTGGTGGTTATAATTTTGTGCTCCTTGTAAAAACGTATTACTTTTATTTGTTCTGAAATGTATATTACTCTAAGGAAACTTTCTAAAGTAATCATTCTTAATGAACACACTTTAATGACTGGGAGAGATTAGCTACGGTAGTTGGTGTGGGTAACTTAAGTGCTTCAAGAATTTTATAAACATTTCAAGATTACGGAACATCGTCACCAAAATGAAAAGGAAAATGTGAACTCAAACGGAAAACTACTCTAAGAACTGATAAAATTCTAATAAGAAATCGTAAAATGAGTCCAAGAAACATAAGCAAAGACCTTCGAAGGGTTTATTGGATTATGGTGTTGAATGAGACCCTCAACTTTTTTTACACGGAAAAGACTTCTGGAAGTTAGTCACATAAGTCAACAAGATCGAGGAGAAAGCAATTTTCCAATTCAGAAAAAAGGTTAAAAAACATTTAGCGTGGACCAAAAAATACTGATCATGGACTGTTAACGACTAGAAGGTGATTTTCAGTGATGAAACACATTTATTTGTACAGGGTTGCAAATTAGGTGTAGTTAGACGAAGTAAAGATGAAATTCTGCTCCCAGATCATACCACCACACTGTAAAACACTCTTCTAAACAAATGTTTTGGGGTGTTTTTCGCAACAAATGGTACTTAGAAGCTTAGTTCCTTTTAAAACCATAATGAATTCTGTTAAATACATAGACATGTTACGCAGTAGAATTATTGCATTCATGAAAACATTTGACGGAACATTTCAACATGACTTGGCTTCGTGTCACAGTTCAAAATTGGTTCAGACTTTTATACGGGAAAAAATAAAATGGCTTTTAATTGGCCTGGTAATTTGATTAAAAGCTAAGGTTTTAGAAAAAAATCATTTTCTTACCATTTGTCTCAATTAATTCGAACAGTGTAGTATAAGTACGTATATTCAGACTTTTCGGAAGGTGTTAGACAAATAATTTCTTCTATCTAACGATACATAATTCAATGTTTCTATATCGTCTGGAATGAAACGATCTTGAAGTACGTAATCTAAATTTATTCAAAATCCCGGTTGTTTAATGAAAATAATTATACATGACGAGAGGTAGAATAGCTTTAATTTGTGAAATTACATTTTTCGAGTTGTTCAAAACAGCTGTAATTTTTTTAGAAATTCCAGAATAGCTGTTGATTGTCTTGACATTTCTCTTTCGCGTAGAGTAATTATAATTCTATCTCTGGAATATTGCCTTAAAAAATCGCGTTTTTCCCCTCGTTTTACGTATTTATCACAAATTGCTATTATTATTGTCTAATAATACTCGTATTGTTCATCAAATTATTGATAATTTGCAACAAGTTGCCAATCAGATATAGTCAGTTGAAAATTACTAGGAAACGTTTATGCAGTTTTAATGGTATTTTTCAACGTTGTTAAATAATTTTCATTGATTAATGGTTGAGTGATAGAGCTTTGTGAGCTGAATGGATTGTATTTGATATTTGATTACTATTAAATCTCTAATTCTAGTTATTCTATTAATTTTTTTCAATGATTTTTCAATAGTGTTCTGTAGATTTAGAATGCTTTTCTCAGTAAAATAAAATTTTCTTTTATTTAAAATTTTAACTTTTCTCCCAAAACATTTAAAAATTAATTGCTCATTTTTCTTTCACTATACGAGCTCACAATGAAAAAAAAAAAAAAACGGTAATTTTTCAACTGTAAGAAATCGTCAACTTCATTTTTTAAAAATCCATTCTGTACACAAAGGAAATAAATGTTCACATGAATAAATCTCAAGGCACAGTGGATTACAAAGAATCTCTTTGTTCCAAGTACCCTTTCTTCAGCGTCTTAATAATCTCCTAAAAATACGTTCATTCTTAGTCTGTGCAGTCATAAGAGTTGGTTACAGATGTGGGTAGATGCCTGCTTGTCAACATTGGAGTTGTAACGGACTACGATTGAGGTCGTGGTAAATAAAATAGCAGATAAGGCTTAATACACTGCTCTTTCGATAAATATTATCTGGGCGCATTTCACAGCTCATCAATCCTTCAATACGTTGAGGGGAGGGGAAAGTCATTCTCCTTTTCTAATTTGCCATAGAGAGATAATTAAAGTGACGAAATTAGTTTCGAATTAGTTTTTCGTCATGTGAAAGTTTAATATCCCGCATTTAATTTAATGTTTTTATGCATGCCTGTGAATTCTATGTTTTTTCCTCATCGAGAATCCTCTGAGTAACATTTAAAATAAATAGTATTGTAATATCCATCACGGTATGGGCTTACGAAAATCACTATACCATTTATAATATAAATTGGTGTTACTTTTTAATAAACGACTACGTGATATATTCCACATGTAGTTGCGTAGTGGAGAATATTAGGGACCCCCTGCAAAGTCAGATTCTGTCTTTAATATTTTATAAATCGGTTAAATACGTACAGGGTGTCAGTCAAGCTTTGCGCCCCCTGGGATCCTGTGGGGGTGTACGTTACAAAATTATCCATGTGGAAGGCAAATGTCTCGCACTAACCTGGTTGATTAAAACGATCACATTTAAGGATAAAATATTTTACATTTTCTTAAGGGAAACGCAAGAACTTTATTCTTTGAATCAGTGACTTTTATGCAAACATATGTATCAGACCTTTAATTTATTCACTGTTTTGATCTCTTGTGTGATTATATAAAAATGTTTTACTATATAGTTTTCGAATATGTTAAGCGTATTTTACACATATGTAACAAGTTTTGTTGTCAATAAAATAACATTAATTTGCATTCTTTGTTTGAAAATTTAGGGATTCTGATACCGAGTGTGTTTGAAAGTATTTTTCTGATATCATTGCATTATATATAAAGAACAGTATCATACAGTTGTTAAAAAAATGAAAAGAGAAGAAACTTGTAGCTTTCGCGGGCTTTGACGCGCAGGTGGTATTGATGCAATACTTAAAAATTGAGTTTTCTTTCACCTGTTATGTTAATGGATTATTTTCTTAACATAATTAACTTTTAAAACGAAATTTTCCATTACAGAATCTGATTTTTTTAAAGCAGAATTGCGATAGAAAATAGTCTAATCTGTACACATGTTTCAAAGTTCATTAGAATTTTATAATTTGTTCCATGATATTAAAAACAGTTAGAAGCCGTCCACTGCGCAAATATGTTTTATAATATTTTCTTTTTTTGTAACACTGTGTAAGCGGGATACGTCTGATAAAACAAAGGTTTTATTAGAAACCAAGTCTTTCCCTGACTAATACAAAGTTTAAAAAAAAATTATTTTTTTTAAAAAAAGGTATGTAATAAGTGATTAATAGGTTTTGAGTTTAAAATTTTTAATAAATATTGTTTAAAATGGTATTCATATAAATACATATTTAGTAAATTTAAATGAAATTTGAGAGCCCTTTGTGACGGTATCTAAATAAGCCAGTAACAGCCTCCAGACAGGAGTGATCACTTTTATCTAGTGGTATGTTACATGCCTACGAATCCGTAAGTCGCGGGTTCTAACCCCCGACATTGGTGACTTTGGCTGAAAAGAAAACGCCAACCTTCTGATGTGTCTTGGCACCATTTACTCGCAAAAAGAGCAAAACAAAGTCGTCAGACTCGCTTGACATAGCAAAACAAAGTCATCAGACTCGCTTGACGCAACACTAACAACTCGCACGTTCGCCATAGCAACATATCTTGTTCGTTCGCCTATTCACCGACTCATTGGTGGGAGAGTACTGTGCGGTATCTAAGAAAGCTAGTAACAGCCTCCGGACAAGTGGTCACTTTAGTCCAGTGGTATTTTATGTGCTTACGAATCCATAGGTCTCGGGTTCTAATCTCCGACACCTCTTTCAAGGCTCGAAAAGTAGCATTGTAAATATGTGCACATTTCGCTATATCAATATAATATGGCATATGTTGATAGATATTATAAAACTCTATTGTAAAAATGGCATTTTATTTTAACTTGTAGTTTTTTGCCGAGAAAATTACTAAAACATAGGTTTATTTTATTTAAAAATTTTTTTTTTATGTATTTCTTGAAATTCACTCAAATGGACTTAATCACGTGATCAAACTAAACTGTATTTTTAAGTTGCTATTGTTTCATATTCAACATCGGGAAAAATCACTGTATTTTCTCAACTTTGATTCTGACTTTCTCCTATAATCTCCCCCCCTTTTTGAAAGTAATTCAAGCGATTTATTTTTGATATATATATATTTTTCAAAAATATATATAAGTCATATAACGTATCCTATATATGGCATTACTTATCTTGGATAAAAATGAAAACAAACATTTTCGCGCTCGAGTTCGATTTCGAAATTAAGTTCTAGCATTGATTCTATCAATTGCTTTTAAACTGCGTGAAAATTTTTTTTAAAAATAGTTATTAATATTCAAGCTGTCTAAAATTGAAAAAATATCAAACCTTATACAAAAGTAAGCTTGAATTTAAGAAAATAACTATGAACACATTAATTCATATGTAAAGTTATCATTTTGGGGTATTAAAAATTATATAATTTATATTTTTCAGAAAAAATTTGGTCTAAATTTAAAAACTTAGCGATATTTATTTTAATAGTATTTTGTTTATTGATAAGATTGTGTTAATATTGTGATTTAATTTTGTGTAATGAATATGAAAATATGTATGTTAAAAATTGGCCGATTTTGGTTTTGAATTTCACTTAGGTTCTTTTAATACAGAAAAAGGAAATGATTCAAGAAATATGTTTAATGGATGGATTGAGAAGAAATAAAACGGCATTGTTCTCAATTCAGATTCTCTTTTTGAAAATATCTATTAAATCGTTTTTCAAATACTTTTTAAAAAATTTTATTCTCAAATGATATTCCTTTAAAACAGAAATAATTGTATAATTTATTCAAAAGTCGACAGATGATATTTTTGTATAAGTTTATATATATATATATATATTTGATATTATTTGTATATTTCCGTAGACAGAACAATGTTATTCTGATATTTAACTGTATGAAAGAAAATGTTATATAAGAATTTTTAATTTTATGTTTTGTGATATTTTGTATTTATAATCCATTTTTTTAATTACCTTATTCATCTTATTTCTCTAACTTTCTTTTGAGTTCAATATAACTTTAAGAATAAAAATATGTTCAGTTTTTCAATTTCTGTTTTGTTTTACAGTTTATTTCAGAATCGGTTTTACAATTACGAATCTACAATATACACCTGAACTAGCCCAAAAGGCTTCTCCTGAATTTAGAAGGGTAGCAGAAGAATTAATTTTAGCTTTAGAAGCACTATATAGGACTATACATGGTCAACAGGCAGTCACTGTAATATCATTCCGGTGAGTGTTTAGAGTTTGTATGGTTATTTATTTAATAAACTTTGAAGTATGATTTCTTTTTTACATGTGTAAATGTCTATAGCCAGTAAAAGCTCCAGGGTGTGAATAAAATAGAACATTTTTTTTTGTTCCAGTTTTACTATAGTATATTTTTTCATGTTAATTGAAATATAAAAATCAGATAAATATTCTTGTATTGGTTGAATAATTTTTAGAAAATAATTTAAAAAAATTATGTGTCTGGAAAATGTGTAGGAAAATAGCCAGGTGTCAATAGTTCTTAAAATAATTTAAAATATATATACATTTTTCTATAAATATTTATAAAACAAATGAAAATAAACTTTTTCATTTACACTCATAGTTAGTGACTTTCAATGTTAAAAAATTTATTCACCTTTAAATATAAAGCAGTTGTCATGTTTTATTGTTCAACTTCTGAATTTGATATGTGGCCGCGGTAAGAGAGTGGTATAGGTATCGGATCGTTTCTTGCCTTGTCACGAGTTCGAGCCCAGTACCACTAAAGACCCGCCATGTAGGGCAGCGATGCACGTTAAATCTCTCGAGAGCTAAAATGTCCTCCTGTTGGTTTGGTGCGGTAGTTAGGAGGGGGTGCCAGCTCAGGTGTTGTCCATGTCACTTGACCATGGCTCAAAATTACGTGGTCTGTGGCTAAAAGCCCTCGTGTAGCTGAACAGTGCGACATTAATATTCAATCAATCAATCGGAATTTGATTTTTTATTATTTTGGGCTATAAGATGAAAAAGTAATTTGTTTGTAATATCTCTTCATTCCAATTTTCTTTTACTGGTTTAACTGTCCAAATGATTAAGCAAACAAATTAGGGATATAGACATGAAATCATTTTTGAAGTGTACTTTTATTTTCCAGGCCACTTACACATTCCTCTCGAGAGCATGTTCTAGTCACATTAGATGTTGGTTCTCTTGGCAACAATGACAGATCTAGCATAGAAAGAGTGATAAAAGAAGCTATAATCAATGGAAATGTTGGAAGATACACAGTATCGGATGAAAATTTCTCTATCAGAGGATTTGGGGGTATGATTTTGTATATCTTTCAATTATTCTGATGCTAATAACTTTTTAAAATGTAATTTAGAAATGCAATTATAAATTTTGTACATTTCTTTTATTTCTTTGATATGTTAATATTGCAGATCTTATTTGATTGAGTAATATCTTTCTAAGAAAGAAAATTGATGTAAAGATAATTGAGAAGTCAGCTAGTAGTAAAAGTACAACATATTTACGAAACTGAGTTAATATCCATTAACTAGTTGGATGCAGAAGTTGAGAAATAACATGAATTTCATTTAATATCATGTTTTATTTTTGAGAATACTATAGAATAGAATACATATGATGTATATTTCGTGTATTCAGTCTTTTCTCCATGGTGTACAGTTCTTAAGGATATCTTCAGCTAATTTTAAAGAATAGGGGCCAAATTTGGAATATTTTTTCAGATATAAAGGTACTCAAACATTAATATTATATTCTGGCTACACTATCCTCTAGAGAATCACTTATTTTATCGTACTACTCATTTTTATCAGAGTTGACACATTTTTCTTTTATAAAATGTGTTTTGCATTTTTCCCCTATACTGTAATGCTAAATTAGCTATCCCTTCCACATGTTAAAAGGAAAAACTAATTATTTATGAAATATTTTGAAATTTTAAAAACACTGTATTATAAACAAATGCATGAGTTCCATGTTAGTTATAATGTTGGTAAATGTTGCTGCAATTTATATTTTAATGTTTTTGGTGCAAAAAAACCCTCAGTAATAAATTATCTTAATTTCCATTAAATCTTTCTTTACTAAAAATTATTCCACTGGAGGGGGAATGTGAGAAATTTAGTAGACCAGAGATTTGAAAAATATAATGTTATCAATTAAAAATTTCCTATATTTATCAGGTATTATTCTATTAAAATGCATGTGAATTTTGTTATTTGTATTGAACTATTTAATCATTGAGCCTATTTTTATTTATTACAGCTCCTGCACAGCCACTTCCAACTTCCGATGAATGTCCACCGGATCATTTGAGTTGTTCATCAGGTGAATGTATAAATATTCTGAAGAGGTGTGATGGGCGTGAAGATTGCAGAGATGGGTCCGATGAAATTGGATGCCGTAAGTTATTAATTTATTTTTAATTAATTTGAAATTTTTAATCATTTTACCATTTAATTTAAGAATGAAGGCATTTTTATAGAATAATTGGTATGGTTCTTTTTAAATGAAAAAAAATATATAACTAATATTAACACCATTTAATGGAAATTATCTTAATTTTTTACTTTTAAAATAATTTATTTCTTGATCTTTTGCAATTTTTTGTATTTAATAACTTTATTATATACTCAATTCTATTTACAATGAAAGAAAAGTTCTATTTTTCCATAAATGTAAAGTTCTATGAATTGTACTTTGTGGGTTTTGCCTGGATATATTTGGTTTAAATTCATATGTAAATTATTCAGGACAGAAAACCAATATTTTTTAAAAAAATTAATGTAGTCTCATAATGCTTAAGTGAAATGAAATTTGAGATTTTTTAATAACTAAAATTACTATAAAATTTTTATTTTTAATATAGTGTTGATTCTCTTTTCCTGATATATGTGAAACTAAATGTAAAATAAGTCTTTTTTTTCATTTTCATATTGCTTCATGTTAATGTAATCTCCCCAGTCCTCGTGGTTTTATGTAAAATTTTTGTGTTCATTATCTCTGGTGTCTCCTCATCCCATTCCAATCTCATTGTGTGATGTCCATTGAATATGTGAATCAAACCTTGAGCATGTTGATGCTTCATCATCTGCGTTAGATTGCATCTTTAATATTTGCAGACAGGACACAAACATCAGATTTAATTCCAAAATTTGACTCTGGCTGCCGTAGTGATAATCAAATGATTTGTCAAGATGGGACTTGCATTGACACTATTCGGGTGTGTGATGGGGTAAAGGATTGCTCTTATGGAGAAGATGAGCAGAATTGTGGTATGTGAATTTTGTGTGGAAAAAATTGTGTGATAATTTTTACAAATAAAAGCCAAAGTATTGGAGAGCTGATGCATACATTTTAATGATCTAGAACTGAATCTAGACTTATCTAGAACTGATCTAGAATCTTTTATATTTTAAGCAATGTTTACCTGTAAGGCAAAACAGGTAAACAGTGTTTATTTTGTCTTGAAAATTAAAAGGATAGTTAAAAAAAGAAAGAGAATGAAATTCTGATTCTGAATTTGGAGGCTTTGCATCTAGGAATTTCAAAATAGATGCATTTGCATCTGATTTATTGATGAGATTACAAAATACTGATGTAAAATAAAAATCACATATATAAAATTAAATAAAAAATTTTATTATTTATAATGGCCTAATTTTAATTTATGTATTTAATATCTTACCTCAATTTAAAAATGAAATATTTAGAGATGTGTGTGTGTGGGAAAAACTGATATTTCATGGTGTTTGAAATTTCGTTCTTTACTGAGTTTTTTACTCTTTCAAGTAATAATGATCAATTTAAAAATTAACATTTTTATTCTCATTAATGACTTCCCCCTAAGAAAACATGACAATATTAAATTTTATTGGTCTAATATCCAGTTGAACTTCCATATCTTGATGCTTAAGCTGGAATTTTTTCAGGCTTGACATTGTTTGTTACATTAAATTTTGTTCAATTCTAAAGTCATATATGCCAGAAAAAGATGTATTATTGGTTAAAAAATATTTTGTTTTAATATTCTTTTTAAGTATGACAAAATTCTTTGATTAAATATTTGAGGCTGTTTTAAAAATAAAATTTAAATTAAATATGTTTGCTATTTTTACCTAATACTCAATACTCACTAATAAAGTTATTCTTTTTTTTTTCTATTTTTAATAATTTTTGTACATATATAAATTACATTTATTGGAAATGTATTATTTATGTAAATCATGCAATGCTAATGTTTTAACATTTAACTTAGTGCTATTTAAGACTAATTGTATTTATTCTAACTTTTTAGAAAAAATAAAGTTAAAAAAATTAAATTGAGAGTAATTCAAAATGTTTACTTATGACTAATACAGTTATTTAATTTGAATCAATAAGTGTTTTTTTTTGAAAATATACTATAACACATTTGATAATGTAATATAATTTCAAGAATTATTCCTTTTTTAAAGAATCTTTTAAGCAAAAGTTATGTTTAATTTTTTTTAACAGGTAAAAGGTATCAAGAAAAAGTGACCTATTAATTCTTTTGAGAACATACGTAGAGCTTGATTCAGCCGTGAGGTTTGCACTATTTATGGTCACTGCTCTCTGTTTACAGATCTAAGTAACTGCAAACCAAACAAAACCATTATAAAATTTTTTAAAAGGGTGTTTAGATGTTAATCATGTAAGAGGATTTTATAAGTGGAAATATAATAATTCACTTTTCTTTTGTAAAATATACATTTAAAATTTTTGAATTTCCAAATGCACACAAGTACATTAAAAAAAATTGTGGCTAGTACTAATGGCACAACTGAAATGGTTTACATGACTTATTTTTGCAGAAAAATTTCGGGGTAAAATAGAGCTTGTTTGCCCATTTTAACCAGATAAATTTATATGAAGCCATTGTTTTGTAAATTTTCAATCTCTGAGTAAATGTGAATGACTAAAATTGGGAAGAGTGTAACCATGTGAATTGGGATTGATCATGTAGAAAATTTTTTTAAGAAAGGAAATAGAAGAAAAAACAACTATAACAAATTATTTTGATTGTATAACATGAGAAATTATGAATTATTTATATAAAATAAAGTTTTTATATTAAAGCTTGGAAAATGTTATAAAAACTATCTGTCAATATTTATGACTACTTAAATTTTGAATAATTTGCATTACTTTTTAGGTATAATGGTATTTGTACATTGCTAAAAAATAAAATATATTATAAAGATAGATTTTAAAAAGTTTTCAAGCTATTACTTTTGACTATTTTAGAATATACTATGACCTTTTATATACTCAAAGTATGTAATATTTTTGTGCATAATTAAAGAAAGTAGGAGTTGAAAATTCTAAAGAATTTTGTAAATTAACAATGTTCTTGAATTTAAAAAAAATTTCTTCTTAAGTACAGTACAATTGTATACTGTCTTTGTGCATGGAATATAACCGAGATAAAAGGATTTAATGTTATGCAAACTTTGCGGTTCAATGTATCTCTTATCATTTATTTCTTTGGAAGGTATCACAACCTGTCCTCCCGGCCAATTTCAATGTGACGGTTCTAGATGTGTGGATGAAAGAAGACGATGTGATGGCAGACCGGACTGTTCAGATAGATCTGATGAAGCTGATTGTGAAAGTAAGTAATGTGCAAGGATGTGTATTCCCCTTTTCTGTTTAAAGAAATCTAATATAGCTAGCTAACTTGCATATCTCTTGTTTAATTGCATTAAAAAAAAACTTTTGTCCACACACAATTATTTTATTTTTTAAATTTATACTTAGTGTTGACCATTGAATTAATATCTCAGATTGTACTGAATCGGGCATAATACTTGTCTATGTTTTTCATTCTGTGATCTTTGATTAATTATAAAACAAACTGTGTTTATTCTGAGTTTTCTGAAATATAATACAAAATAAGCATTATAATATTTGTTTGCAGTATCTTCACTTAAATGTGTTTAAAGAAATTGTATGCATGGCATTTTCACAGCATATTTTTCTAAACTAAGCAATTTTTTAAATTTGATTTGTATGTAATATTTCTTTTGCATTTCTTCCTTTTTTATCTACTCTTCCCCTTTTTTTTGTAAATTTAGAATAAGAATTGTAGCTATGTGATACATAGAAATGAGTTTATTTAAAAATGTTTTTTAAAAAAAACACATTGAATATTATTTTCATGTAATTGTTTTAAGTGGCTTAGTAAAAAGATAATTTTTTTTATAATTGTTACTTTTTAATGTAGAAATGAATAAAATTGGGACAATATCGCCTTTTTTTCAAAATATTTTTGATTTACATTCTTTTACTGCAAATAATTGTGTATAATTTTTTCTTTTACTTGACCATTCTCGCCATTCTCTCAAACATGAATGTAGCTTAAAAATCACTGATTTTACTTAATGTTTTCAAAGTAATATTTAAATGCATTGATTCAATCTTTGTCAGTTCAAAATATTAGTTTTTATTCCTATTCATATAGTTAATGTGAATTTTATTGACAGCATAATGCATTAGTAAAATTCTATGAAACTTAAAGTAAAAAATGGAAACTAAGTGATATTTAAGTAATTAAAATGAGAATTTCACAGTGAAATGCAAATGTAAAGATTTTTTAAATTTTGCTGTTTATCTAAATTATGATATCTACATAAAATAATTTTTTTGAACACTTACGAATGTTGTTCTTTATTAAATGCGACTTTTTTTTTGCAAAATTAAAGGATTTAAATTTTAAGCATTTCGTGCTTGATTGGAAACAAATTTTATATTATCACAATTGATTTTTTACAATTTTCTAATGAATGAATGAATATTAAAATATTTTTATTATAAACTTTCTGAATATTTGTCACTTTTGTAGTTTTCAGTAGAAAATAAAATATTAATAAATTAGAATAAATTAAGTTTTTAATATTTTTTTATTGTTTGAAAGAACCTAAGGCTTGTCAGCCTGATGAATTCCGTTGTGGAGATGGGCAATGTATCAAAGAATTTCTGAAATGTGATCGTAGATATGATTGTCAAGATGGATCAGATGAATTGTCATGTGGTAGGTGCATTTAAATAATTTGAAACAATTAAATCATTTGTGAAATCTGAAATTCTGTCTTCTGTTCTGACATTTAAAAGAAGTATCTGTTTCTTTGAGTGATCATTTTCTATGCTTATTTGGTAGAAACTAATTGTAAAGTGAAATATGTAAGTAATTTAAATTTTAAGAGTGAAATATTCATTTAAATGAGAAAATCAAAAGGTATTAAAAGATTGGTACTTAAATATTAATCCATTGTTGACCTCTGGTGAATTTCAACAAATTTCAATTTTTTTCAAAAATGGTTTAACAGTTGTCCCTAGGTTGGCATCTTACAGGTTGCCATAATTTGTAAAATCAATGGCGTTATATTCCTGATATGCAGTTGATGGCATAGGGTTTTATGCAAGTACCAACAGATTTTTAAAAAGAAGACTCTCAAAATCCTTTTCTGGGTTTTTTTTTGTATTCAATTTCCTTTCATGCAATTACTTTCTGGTTATCTATTCTTTTATTTAAAAATAGTAATTTTGTTTGTTTTATTTATTATTTTGCTACAACTATTTCCTTTTGCCTTTTAATCAGAACCTGGTAGGGAGACAATATGTCAACCTAATGAGTTTCGTTGTGGTAATGGACAGTGTATTGACAACAGTCTTAAGTGTGATAGAAAATATGACTGCCAAGATGGTACTGATGAATTATCATGTGGTAGGTGTTTGGAATTTATACTTTCTTACTTTTTTTTCTTTTTAAAGTTTTGATTACCGAAAAATCTGGCATATAATGTGCACTGCCATATAACGTGCATCTATACTTTCAAGTGTCAATTTTTAGGTATATTTGCCGTATAACGCACCCCCCTTTCTATGAAGAAACCTGAAATGTATGTGCACAGTGCTCTTATGTATTGAAGTCATTTATTTTAGGTATTATTTCAAGCGTTAGAAAAAAGTAGTATGCTGCTAGACATTGGCATAGTTAGTCCTGAATGGGCCCCAAATCAAAATTTCTTGCACACCCTTTTTGCAGGCTGTTTAATATACTAACAAATTTTCCTCATGTATGTTGGGGCCCCTGTAGGGCTCCGTATCATTGATACGGCAGTATAGCTTACCCCCCCCCTTTGCTAGAACTACAACCCTTTAAGCTCATAAGAAATGTCATTTTTTTTTTAAAAAAAATAAACAATATTTCAATATATGTAGAAGTCTAATTTTTTTCTATGCACATTTATTTGTTATTTTTAACCCTTTCATTTTCATACCCGTTGTATAATCATGCACCCTTAAATTTTGATCTTATTTTTTGTGTTATAAGTGCACGTTATATGCTTGATATTATGATAAATTAAAAATATGCAAGAATAATTCAAAGCGCATCATCAATCTAAAGAACTGACTTGTTGCAAGAACTGATGAATTTCTTTTGTTTTTCTTTGATTCCAATTTATTTTATTTCCCTTAATGAGATTTTTTCTTCTACTTAACACTTCTGTTGAATTGTTATGTAGTGTTACTGTAAGTATGCTTATTGATTTTCATATCTCACTGATTGTTTTGAATCAAGAGTTCAATTGTTAATGGGTAATATATCAACAGTTCATTTAAATATCACCAAAAGTTCAATTTTCTGTATGCTTTGTGCAATTTTTCATGTGGTAGCTCTTCAATTTTCTTATTGGCCCTTACTGTATTAAAAATTCTGAACTTGCAAGGAAAAAGTCAAAAAGTTAGCAAATATTTTCGAAGTCCCAAAAGAGTTTTTTTTGGAAATTTTGTTGGATTTGATACATTTGGAGAATGATGGTATATTTTTCTTATTTTGTTGCATTTATTTAAATCGAGTTCCTTGCTAATTTTTTGATATTCTTCATTGTTCAGAGTCCAAAACTTGTCAACCAAATGAATTCAGATGCACTAATGGTCAGTGTATTGATGCTAACCTAATATGTGATCGTAAATATGATTGCCAAGATGGTACTGATGAATTATCATGCAGTAGGTTTTTATTGCGAAAAATTTCTTTTCTCTCTGTCTAAATTATTAAAAAAGGTTGAAATGTTTTAGTTTTCTTTCTTATATTTTCTTTGGTGTTAGATCACAAAACCACTATTGCACAATATGTTTTTTTATCCTTTTATTATTTATTTATATTGTTTATTTTTGTGTTTATTTTATTTTATGTTTTTATCTTTTCATTTTCTTTTGATTCATTTATTTTTTACAATTCAGAACCCAAATCTTGTCAGCCAACTGAGTTTAGGTGTGGTAATGGACAGTGTATTGATAATAGCCTAAAATGTGATCGAAAATATGATTGTCAAGACGGCACTGATGAATTATCATGTGGTAGGTTCTCTCAAAATTCTTCTAACTTTTCTCTGCTTATAACTGAAACAGAATGCCAATGCAAATACATGAGGAATTTCAAATCAAATATTCAAATTTATTTTATTTAATTTAACTATTAAAATTTAAATATCTTTTTATATATAAACTTATTTTTTATATACTTCTTGCCACTTATATCATCCTAATTCTTTTAAAAACTTTTTATTGTTCAGAACCTACAACTTGTCAACCAAATGAATTTAGGTGTATTAATGGTCAGTGCATTGACAGTAGTCTTAAATGTGATCGAAAATATGATTGTCAAGATGGCACTGATGAATTAACTTGTGGTAGGTTTTTACAGATTCGTTTTCTCTTTCCTTGTTAAACAAATCTTTTTAACTTGAATGGAATTGAACAAAAATAGCAAGTATTAAAAAATGATACACTTGGAAATATTTTTTTCACTCTAGAGCACTAAAAATAAATTACACTTGTTAGAGATTTTTTATAATTTATTAACGTGATTGCATGACATTAGAATCTTCATTTGTTGTTATATTCTCTTATGATTCTTCTTGGCTAAGGATCTAACTGATCAGTCAATGAATTTAGATGTACTAATAAGCGAAATGTGATAATAATATTGAGGGTGATCCTAATTTTTTAAAAATTAGGATAGTACTGATAATTTACTGTGTGATGGGTCTTAACATGAACTCTTCTACCCGTCATTTAAAAAAAATAAAATTGAGGATAAAATTACCAATGTTAAAGATTGAAATATTTTATATATTTCCTTTTTCTTCTCAAATTTAATAATCTTGTATAATGCAATTGATGTGCTATTTACCTTTGTCTTCCACAGCATATTTTTCAGTGCTATGTTTATATGTCTTTATTTATTTTCTAATTGAATTTTTAAAATTTTGTTCAAAAATCATAATATGTTAGCCTAAATAATTTAGTTGTAACAATGGCCATTGCATTGACAATAGACTCAAATGGGATGGAAAATATGATTGTATTAATGGGAGTAATGAATTATGTTGTAGAGAGGATTTTGTAAAACTTTCCCCCTATTCCCAATTTGGTAATTTTTGTTTAAGGAATAAAAACAATAAAAAGGGTGTTTAGTAAAAAAATGTTTTATAGTTGCATTATTTCTACCTTATATAACTTGTTTTTATGTTGCATTTATTTTTAATTCCTTTGGGAATAAAAATAATTTCCTTATAATTTTCTTGACAAAGTTTAAAAAAAAATTCATTATTTAGAGCCTGCTACTTGTCAACCAAATGAATTCAGGTGCAACAATGGTCAGTGCATTGACAATACTCTCAAATGTGATCGAAAATATGATTGTCAAGATGGCACTGATGAATTATCTTGTGGTAGGTCTTCATTGAACTCATATTAACCCTTTCCCTTTCCTCTTTTTAAACTTCCATTTGCAAAACACGAAACATTAAATAAGGTTAATAGATTTTCATTATTTAACTTCAACTGGCACTTTACCTTATTTCATTGGTTTGGTTTATGAAGCTGTGATCTGAAAGTTTTCAATCCCTTCTTTCCTTTTTTTTTTTTAAATATTTTTTGAAACAATTTTCATTTATATTTTTAAACTTTTGTTTACTTTATATAATTTACTGTATTTTTTCATTGTCCAGTACCCCAAACATGTCAACTCAATGAATTTAGATGTGGTAATGGTCAGTGCATAGACAGTAGTTTAAAATGTAACCGAAAATATGATTGTCAAGATGGTACAGATGAGTTGTCCTGTGGTAGGTCTTCATTGGTTTTATTATCCATACATCCCCCTTATATCTTTCAACTTCCCCTTAGCACAATACAAAATATTGAAAAAGTCTTATATGTTTTCATTATTAACCTCTGGCTATCCTCTTTCGTTTGGTTTTATGAAGCTATGAATTGATAGTTTTTATTCCTTTTATATTTTATATTTAAAATTTATATCTTAAATTTTGTTCTTAATTTACATGATTTACTTTATTTTTTTATCATCCAGTACCAGAAACATGCCAACCCAATGAATTTAGATGTGGTAATGGTCAGTGTATAAACAATAGCTTAAAATGTGACCGAAAATATGATTGTCAAGATGGAACAGATGAGTTATCTTGTGGTAGGTCTTCACTGATCTTATTACCCATATTCCCCTTACCTTTCAACTTTGCTTTGGCTTATTGTTTTCTTTGGTTTGGTTTATGAAGTCCTGAGCAGAATAAATTATAATCCCTTCCTGTTTTATATTTTTTTAAAAAAATTGTTTCAGAAAATTTTGTTTTTGTTTACTTTTTCATTTATATCATTTATACTTTATTTTTTTCACTATCCAGTACCAGAAACATGTCAACCTAATGAGTTTAGATGTGGTAATGGTCAGTGCATAGAAAATAGCTTAAAATGTGACCGAAAATATGATTGTCAAGATGGAACAGATGAGTTTTCTTGTGGTAGGTCTTCACTGATCTTATTACCTGTATCCCCCTTATTTTTCAACTTCCACTTTGCGCAACACAAAAAATTAAAGGAGCTTTATATATTTCAATGATTTACTTTTGACTGTCTGCTTTGGATTATTGTTTTCTTTGGTTTGGTTTATGAAACTAGAAGCTGAAAGTTTTTAACCCACTTTCTTTTTGTATGTAGAAAATATTTCATTTATATTTTGAAACTTTTGTTTGCTTTTTTCTTTATAAAGTTTACTTTTTTTTCATTATTCAGTACCCAAAATGTGCCAACCCAATGAATTTAGATGTGGTAATGGTCAGTGTTTAGACAATAGCTTAAAATGTGACCGAAAATATGATTGTCAAGATGGTACAGATGAGTTGTCTTGTGGTAGGTCTTCAATGATATTATTTACCCATATTCCTCCCCTTTGTACCTTTTAACTTCCATTCTGCACAAATCAAAATTAAGAAGCTTATTTACCTTTGGCTTATTGATTCTTTGGTTTGGGTTATGAAGTCATGAATTGATAGTTTTTTATCACTTATAATTGTTTTTATATTTTAAAATATTTTGCTTATTTTATATTTTACTTTTGCTTACTTCGTTTATATGGTTTATTTTTCCCTTATTTAGTACCCCAAACATGTCAACCCAATGAGTTTAGATGTGGTAATGGCCAGTGTATAGATAATAGCTTAAAATGTGACCGAAAATATGATTGTCAAGATGGAACAGATGAATTGTCTTGTGGTAGGTCTTCATTCTGGTCCCTCTGTTCTTCCCTTTTTTAATGAATTAATGTCAAAACGAATAGTCAAACAAATAGTATTTCACATCCTATTTTCTACTTATGTTGAACAACTTTTTCTCCTTTTAAATTTCTTTTACTTGGCTTTTATTTTGCAATGATTTTTTTCATTAATTTATTTTATTGATTAGAATTAAAAGAACCAAAAGTTTGTGAGCCTGGTGAGTTTAGATGCAGTAATGGTCAGTGTATAGATGGTAGCCTTAAATGTGATCGAAAATATGATTGTCAAGACGGCAGTGATGAATTATCTTGTGGTAGGTTTTAAATCATTACTCTTCCTTTAAAAAAAAATTTATAGTTATAACTCTTTCTTTTTTTTCTTTTGAATTTATTTTTTATTTCTTTTAATTTTTTTTATCACTTATTCAGAACCAAGTAAAGAAAGAGCATGCCAACCAAATGAATTTCGTTGTAGTAATGGACAATGTATTGACAACAATCTTAAATGTGATAGAAAATACGATTGTCAAGATGGTTCAGATGAGTTATCTTGTGGTAGGTTTATTTAAACGCAGATTTTTCTTTATTTAATTTTCAACTAAATACATACAATATGAAAATATTTTAAACATATTAATTGGGTCACTAAAATAAATTGATATTGTAAGGAAGCAATAAAATATTTGAAATTGTACTGTATTATAGATGTATGGATATTATGTCTCAAAATGGGTTTTATTTTTACTTAATTATCATAGTTAGGGGAAATAGGAACTTGATTCTTTCTTAATAACTTCTTGTATTGAAAAAATGTGGATTAATTATTTTACAAATAATACTAATTTTTCAAACACTCTTTTCTTGATTGCTCAGAACCCAAACCTTGTCTACCAAACGAATTTAGATGTGGTAATGGGCAATGTATTGATAATTCTCTCAAATGTGACCGAAAATATGATTGTCAAGATGGCACTGATGAATTATCGTGTGGTAGGTCATTAGAACTCATTTTACCATTCCTTATTAAAAACTTCAAGTTCTTATTAATACAGTAATTGAATTTTTATCAAAAAGTACAACATAATTTTTACAAATAAATAAATAAATATAACATCTATACATTTAATTTTCTAAATCTGACATTTAAAAATTTTTATCTGTTTACTTGTTTCTACTTTTTTTTTTACACTCTAATACCTTAATATCTTCATTGTACAGAACCGAAACGTTGCAAAGAAAATGAATTTAGATGCAATGATGGTCAGTGCATTGACAATAGCCTCAAATGTGATCGAAAATATGATTGTAGGGATGGCACTGACGAATTATCGTGTGGTAGGTTTTTACTAAAATTGTCCCCAATCTTCTCCTTAAAATTCTTTTGAAAGAAAAGTGATAAATTTCCTTTGCATATTTTTCCTCTGGTGTTGGGTACAAAAAATAGTTAATAAGATTTTTCTGTAACTAAAGTATCCTGATGCATTTCATTATCTTTTTATTTATTTTTATTTTGTTATTTTAATTCTTTTCCTTTCTATTTTTCCCCCTCATTTTCGTTACTCAGAACCCAAATCTTGTGAACCAAATGAGTTTAGGTGTAGTAATGGACAGTGCATTGACAGTAGTCTTAAATGTGACCGAAAATATGATTGTCAAGATGGTACAGATGAGTTATCCTGTGGTAGGTTTTTATTTAGATTTTAGAACACGTATTTTGGAACTTCTGAATTGTACTTTGATAACTTGAGATCATTGGTTGCTTGTAACATTTGTATTAATAGTGTAAAATGGCATAAAATTCTTATCTCTTATATCATATTTAATATACCTTCAACACACAAGTGGATAGAACTTGTATCTTTTGAAGAAGACAAAAATTATTTTAAAATCTCTGTAGTTATTTTGATTTTAACAGTTTTGCATCTTGACATACTTTGGAAATGTCTGACCTGGATTGCAGACTTTGATTTTTACAATATTTTATAAAATTAATGAATGAAGATACTTAACTTTTTTTTAAGGACTTATTATACTATTGGTCATTTACATTTATTACGTTTTACTGTTCTTTATGTTAATTTTATATTTACTTATAAAGTATATTAATAGAGTATATCTGTTGGATTATAAAAAAAATAGTTTGTAAGCAGTTCTAGGGGTTTTAGAGTAAATATTTTTGTTAAAGCAGGTTTGTGATTTAGTACTCTAAAATTTCTTTTGCAATTATTTCACTCCTATTGGAGCAGTGTTGGATTTCATTTGTTCCAATGAAAAATATTTTTTCTTCTCATTTCTTGATTTAAAGGAAGGCAAAAAAAAAAAAAAAAAACAGTTAACAAATTACAGTTACTGAATTATTTGAACAGCTGAAATTTTTTTTTGCTAGTTTAGAAATAAATTTTTTTTTTAAAGCAATCACATACTTTTTGTCCGGAACAGAATTTTTTTTTTTTGTAAGTGGCAAATTTCGACTGGAAAGAGTGCAGACCTTTACAGGTGCAGATGAGTCATGAGTGTAGTATCCTGTGAGTTTTGAAAAGTAGAGGAAACTCTTTTCTTATCTCATCCCACCTCACAAGTCGGGGGATATTTTAAGATTTTACGATTGTGTTATATTTTATGATGTACTGCCTAGGTGTGCTACTGAAGTTGAGAAAATTTCTGAGTGTTCACAAATGAATAGCATTTTTGATGCAGAAATTGATAATGAAACTCCTAAAATTGTTACATTTTTTAATGCTTTAAATTGTTTGGAAACCGTGAAAACATTCCTTATGCAGAAGGATGTAAATGATTCAGTATTTTCTTCCCAGTATAAAGTAAAAAAAATCTTTTGAGTCAGGAATCGAAAAGATTTTCAAACATTTATTAGTCAGTATTTTAAAATCTTCAATTAACTCAAGCATAATAATTTTCTAGTAATATTTTAAGCTGTTGAATGAAAAGTGTAACTTCTAACTATGAATACTTTTTGTGTAGTTACTTATTATAGAATTTCCCAAAGGTGAGTGCTAAAAATTTTGTATTTTGTTTGTACCCCGATATAATGATTAACCCCAAATTAACAAACAAAATGTTTGATCCAAATGAATTTGTTAAATCTGAGTTCAATTGTATAACAATTATTAAACATGTTTTCTTTTATGTTTTTGTATTAATTTTAAAATGAAAACAATGAAGAACCTTTGTTAATTTTTATTTGCATTGGATTTATTTCTTTATTACTAATTCTTTATGTTTAGAGCCCAGTCGAGAAAGTAGATGCAGGGCTGATGAATTTCGCTGTGGAAATGGACAATGCATTGATAGTAGCCTTAAATGTGACAGAAAATATGATTGTCAGGATGGCACAGATGAATTATCATGTGGTAGGTTTTTGAGTCTAAGTTTAGAAGACAAAACTTTAACAAAAGTGAGTTTTTGACATAGAAATATAAATTACATTTTAGGATTTGAAAAATTTGAATTTGTTAAGTTTTTGTAGAAGGTAAGGGTTTATATGATGCTACTTATTAATTATTTTTCTTTTACGAATTTTAGATGTAAATATTGTTTTACTATAAATGTTTAGTTATAATTTCATGAAGTTCTTTGAATTTTTGAATTTGAAGATATTGTATAGGTTTTTGGAAAAGTTTTAATAATGAAAATCAGGAGAAACTCTTTGCCACTATAGTTTAATAAGTAATTTTTCCCCAGTAAATCTCGGATTATTTTTAATTACATTATTTTTTGGAATATATTCTGTGTGATGCATTTTTTTTGCTCTAATGTATTTAATATACTTTATTATTGTTAAATTGAAATGCTTACACATCAAATGATTATAGATATAGGAAAAATATTTTGTAGATACTTTGCACACAGTGTTAAAAATTGTTGGTAAGTATAGTAAAAACATTTAAAGTAATTTGATAAATCTAAAAATGTTAGTATTTTTTTGCTCCTTATAGTTAAGTGCTATTCATTTCATAAATAGAGCCACATCGCAAAACTCAATATTCTCAATGAATAAAATTGACTGTTAGAAGAGAAAATGATGAATGTAAATCTATTATAAGAAAATTATATTATTAATTTATTACAATTGAAAAATCATTTCAGCTTGTTCTTGTAACAGTTATTTTATGAACTAGAATATAACGAATATATTTAAATAAGAATAGTTAATTTTGTACTAAAAGCTTAAAAAAATGAAAATTTTTTTTCACAAATTCTTATTTTTAAAATTAAAATTTACTGTTTAATTTTAGAAGCTCGTACTTGTGAAAGAGATCAATTCCGTTGCTCTGATGGCCAGTGCATTGACAGTGCATTCAAGTGTGATAGGAAATATGATTGTCAAGATGGATCTGATGAATTATCTTGTGGTGGTAATAATTTATATTTGTATTTGGCAAAATTCATTTAAAGTTTTATTGCATTAAAATTTTTATTGTTCTGATTATTTTAAATCAGAAATTACAGAATTACAGATTGTGTAATTTTATGGTTTAACTAATTTTTATTCTCTGTTCTTATGAATCAAAGTATTTTTGTTGTTCGCTGAATCTATATCTTATTGAATAAATCTGGGGAATCCCTGACATTAAATTTTATCGTAAATGATATTTATTCATTGTTTCAAAGACTGTAACTTGTTTAAATATTTTTTAAAACTGAATAACAGTTGGAAGATTTTGTTTGGGATTCTGTGTAAAAAACACTGCTGTCTTTAATGTTAAAATGTGTTCAGTATTTATTTTATAACAATCATTTATTTAGATCTTATTTTGTATAAATATTAGCTATTGTGAAAAAAATCTGTTTCTATATTTTGTTGTAATGAAATTATATATGGTAATGTTTGCAATTAAGAACTCATAGGTGGATTTTTAAATTAAAAACTACTGAAACATTCTTTTTTTAGTTAAATTCTTTTAAAAAATGTGTACTAAAGAAAGATTGTGTTATTTTGTTTGTTTTTTGAAAAGGAAAACTATTATATTGATTAATTTGAACCTTAATTTTTTAGACCATGATGTTCAAACGTGCAAAGCAGATGAGTTTCAGTGTAGCACTGGGGAATGCATCAAGTTTTTCCAGAGATGTGACATGGTTGTTGACTGTCCTAATAGTGAGGATGAAAGTTTCTGTCGTAAGTTACTTCTTTTAGTAATGTTAAATCTTTTATTTTCTTCTGTTGATATGGATCATATGCTGTCTTGGAATAAGGTTTTCTATTATTTTCCTGAGAGTATTTGTATAAATTGTTTTAGATATGATCAAAACTAAACTGAATTTGTGATGTAGGTATTAAATTTCAAATGAAGTCATTCTTGAATAATTTTCTAAACGAAATAATATATTTCTGTAATAATTTTTATTGCAATTTTGTGAGTTTATAAAAATATTGTTATGTAGATCCGAGGGTTCGAGGATTTTATGCAAAAACAATCACAAAGAAAAATAATCAGTTCTTTAAGAGTGATGCGAATTTATTATTGAAAATCCAATCCTTTCAATACAGGATTCATCAACAATTTCACAGAGTAAATATCCGAAGGTCTTCACACCTTCAACAGCAATCAAACACAATAACAGTGTTTAAAAATACACGTAAGTAAAGATTATTCACAAGCACAGCCGAGCTAGTCAAAACAATCCTCACTACTTGCTGGCTTAATCAAGACTCCTCTCCGTATCGGTGAGCATCGTTTTTATAGGCGCGATAGAAACTTCCAGAAATATAACCGCTCGTGTCATTGAACGTGACACTATTGGAGAGATCTACTACTTTCTAGAAGATTCCAGAGGGTTCCGAACTCGCCAACATGGTCGCCAATGACGTCAAAATGGTTGCCAAATTGGCCGCCAACTTGGTCTCCAAAAATGATGCCAACTTGGCTCTACCACCAAGATTTCGCCAAGTTCTCATTGAATCGCCATTATAACATAAGGGGCGCGGCGTTGCTTGTGAATAGTACAATTTTAACATGAAATACATATAACATAGAGTAATATAAATGCATTAAACACTCAAATACAAATTATTTACACTATTTACACAAAATTCGTAACAATATATTTTATTTTTAAATTGTATCTAATAGATTTCTGATGAAAGAGTATTAATCTGTTATAATTTTTAATCCAAGAATTGAAATAATTTTCTTTTTTATGACAAATTTGTTTAAATTTTCATGTATTTTTGTGATTTAATCAGTTTTTATATTAATTTTTTTTAGAATTTTTAAAATTTGTTTTTCTATTTTAGTTGAGCTTATGGCAAAGGTTATTTAGTTTATAATTTTTTTTACGTACAATAAACATATTTTCATATTATTTCATTCGTTTAATTTTGTGTTTTCTTTAATTAACATGTTAATCAATTTTTTAGTTTGTTTTTAAATATTCTTACTAAGCCATTAATTTTCTTTATTATTAGTGTATTTCATTTTGTCATTTGTACTTTTATGTTTTTTTTATTTATTTCAATTGCTTGAATTTTTCCTTTGCTCTTATTATTTGAATTTTACTACCTAACTTGATATAGAGGAAATACATTGTGCCCCTGATGAATTTCATTGTAATGATAAGTCATGTGTTGAAAGTTATCAGCGCTGTGATGGAAAACCTGATTGTCCTGATGGTTCTGATGAGAAAAATTGCAGTAAGTTGTGAAACTTAAAAAAACCTTTTTCCCACCATACATGCATGTTTGTACGTCCACATCACTCTCTCCACTGATTTGATATTCCCAACACCAAAACCTTATAGAAGCACTTTTCTTATTTGCATACAGTATTAGTAAATTCTTGTTTGTTTTTTATATATTTTTTGTGTGACATTTACATAATATAGGATTATAAATTTTTTTATTGCCGATAAATATCTTGATTACTCTTATTGAAGTAATTGGTTGATTTTTTAAAAAAAAAGGCAAGTTTTGTGTGTGTTAATAAAAATGATCATATGTATTTATTTTTAATGTAGTGTAATGAAGCAAACTAATCTAAAGGTGAAATAAGTATTAAATTTTTCAGAAGTTGTTAAAAAAATTAGTAATTCTTTGAAGATATTGATGTATAGTTTATACTTTGCAAATTGTATATTCTTGTATGTAATAGTTAGTCTTATATCCTAAGTTTTCTTCTCTTTGTAATGCAATTATCTCCTTTTGAAAATATTCTTTGATTTTCTAGAAATGCATGGTTATTTTTCCTTGTATTGCTCAACCCTAGTTGTTTATCTTGGCAGTTGTGATCATGTTAAACTTAAACAATACATAGTAGAATGGTATATTATAATTTTTAAATTGTTAGCATTCTGTAAAAAAATCGAGCATTGATATTTTAATGTTATGTACATTTATTGTTACAATCTGGGGATTCTCAAATTTAGGAGGAAGAGTGTTCAAGTTTTTATTCGTTATTCAGTAAAGGAAATCCGATTATCTATTTATATATATATATATATATATATATATATATATATATATATATATATATATATATATATATATCATTGCATTCTTCACAGTTTGGAAATATCATTTACACTGGATGAGCTTGGAGTTAGTTTATAGGAGTCTTTTTTTACAATCTGCCATTTAAGATAAATGTATTTTTTGAATTATATTCCACTGTACTAATATTTATTGTTTATGTACAAATAACATTAAAAATGTAAAAGCTTTTTTTGTGCCTAATTCGAAGTTTAATTTCTTCTGAATAAATGTTAGACAAAAAATAGGAATGTTTTGATTGTTATTTATGTGTGTGTTGATATAAAGTGTTTTTGAAATCATTCAATAACACTTTAAAAGATCTTCTGAAGGATAAAAGAATATTTAATTAAATTTTAAAAAAATATATTTTTTGGAGTTGATGAATGAATTTTTTTATTTTAAAATCATTTATGAAAAATAGTTCATAGGTATTGCAATTTAAAATGAAACTTTTGAGCGTGATATTTGTACATTTTTTCCAAGTTCATGTTTTTCAAAGTTTTTCCTGATTTTTTTTTTTTTTTTTTAAAATTACATTGAGAAAAAATGTTTTGAATATTTTTCTGTCATGTCAAAACTATTACTTATGAAATGCATTTTGTTTGTTCGTTAAATTTATTTATTTAAAATCTACTTTTGCTAATTATAGATTTTTTAAAAAAATAGACTCTAATTTTACTGCTGTACATCTGAAACAACTGGCTATGTATTTGAATTTCTTACACTTAGATTTAATTGAGCACTTGAATTTTTTAAAATTCTTTATTTCTCTTTAAGAAATTGATACATATATAAAAAAAATTTTCACAGCTGGAGTTGTATGTCCACCTGGTACTTTCCGTTGCGATAATGGAAGTTGCATTGATCTGTTCCTTCGATGTGATGGACGGGGTGATTGTCCAGATAGATCAGGAGCTGATGAAAGAGGATGTCGTAAGTTTATTATGTCTTTCGAGTAGGTAGTAGGAAAACTAGCCTACTTATAACATGAAGATATAAAAATGAGTACATAAACCATACTTATATATACAGTTTTCTTCTAATATTTTAAATATTCTATTAATTTTTTTTTCTAATTTGTTTTTTGTTGAAGAAAATATACTAAAAAAACAAATATTTATAATAATACTTAATTCTTTTTCATTAAAATGTTTTTCATCACTTTTTAACCATTTTGATTGATAGACTTAATGAATTTAATACAATTGAGGAAACTTTTCTGAAAATAAATTCAGTATTTAAAATTTAGCTTTGCTTTTTGCAACTAAAGAAATCCATAATTAAAACGCCTCAAATTTCTTTATCGGAAATTATACTCCTGCATTAATTTTTAAGGTTTGTAAATTTTTTAATTTATAAATATGACAATTTGAGAAAACATTTAAAGTTTTTAAAGAATAAGTACATTAAAAATATAAAATATTCCATTCGAATTGTTATGCGAGTGTTAATGTATTTACTCTCATCAAAGATTCAGATTCTTAATATAAAAATTAATGCTAGATCTTCCCTGTTTAATATGCCATAGCAATAATGGCTGAGAAAAATTTTAACTCCAAAAATTTTATGCCAAATTATGTGCAACAGGGACAACCTTGGAAGCTGTGGTATGCTAAATTAATGCTCAAAATTAAAATTCAGAATGCCGAACAGTAGGAAATATTTGATGAACTGAATGAAAGGAGAGAATGGTGAGGTACATAGAGAAGAGGACAAGCCTATTTAACTTTATTTGATAACTTTGTAGAAAAGTGTTGCCACACACTGAAAATTGTACTGCATGCCAAATGTGGCACATGTACCATAGGTTACAGACACCTGGTGTGTAGCAATGAGGAATTAGCATTTAATATGTATCTATATTTGTAGCTTGTTCCCCATCACAATGGCAGTGTGATTTTGGACAGTGTTTGGACCGCAATAAGCTGTGTGATGGAACAGTAGATTGTCCTGATGACAATTCAGATGAAAGAGATTGTGGTAAGAAATAAAAATTTTTTCCCCCTAAGCTACTGCTTATTGTATTTTTATTAACTGTGATATACAATAAAAATATAATCTTTTAAAAGCATTGCATATATAAAACTATCTGTGGGAACAATGTATGTTGATAGGTTTTAACAATGACTAACAAAATAATTTGACACATAACATATTTTTTGTATAGTACTTTGTGTTTGCTATAGATGTTTTAATTTAACTTTATAATTAATACATTAATTTACCTTTTAGGCATTCCAGGCTGCACACCTGATAAATTCCGATGTAGTGATGGTACATGTATTCCTGCAGAAAATAAATGCAATGGACGTCGAGAATGTAGGGACGGATCTGATGAAAGGAATTGTCGTATGTATCATGTTTATTTTATTGAATTGAATCGTTTTAAATTACTTGGAGAATGAAGTTTAATACTGTAGAGTTTCTGAAGACCATTTGTAAAATTATTTAATTTTATATCTAAATATACTACTTTGTAGCTGTTGTAATAAAATTATTAAAAGAACATTAACTGTGTGTTATTCATAAAAGATAAATTAATTTAACACTCAATTTGCTCAAGTTGAAATGTTATAATCCTTAAACATTGTCTTAGAATTACTTGTTTTTGCTTATAATTACTTTTAACATTATTTCAAAGTGATCCAAACTCTCAAGATGGGATGTGAAATAGTTTTGATTTTTTTTACAATTAATTATTTGCTTCATGTCATATCTTAATGAATTCATTCTAGTACTTTTAATCAAAACCTAAATTGATACCAGAGTGTGAACTATTATATTTTATCCTTCTTTTCATTTGTTATTCAATGCTTTAACGAGTTTAGAGGTACAGGTATAGGACAAAATAATAGGGACACATTTAAAAATGAGTCATACTTCAACCGCCCAATAAACAGCTGCCACGTGTTGCAACAGTGTGCCACCTAGTCGCGACGCAAAGGAAGGTATCAGTCAAGTATTTTACAGTGTGAAAGTTGCTTGAGAAAATTCTGTTCCCAGCTAAGCGGGATTATGTGCGACTTCTCTGATGTGAAAAGAGGTATGGTAATTGGAGCTCCCCTTGCTGGAGCCTCCGTGTCCAGAACAGCCAACCTTGTGGGTGTTTTAAGGACCACTGTGTCAAGGGTTATGACAGCCTACACAAACCTGGGTAAGGTGTCATCTGCGAAGCACAATAGTGTGCGAAAGTTGAAGTTGAAGGACCGTGATAGACGGGTGTTGAAGAGGATAGTCGCCCGAAATCGCAAGACTACACTGCCGCAGATAACGTCAGAGATGAATACCCACCTTCTGAACCCCATATCCATGAAAACTATTCAACAAGAGTTACATACTGCAAACATCCACTGCAGAGTAGCTATTCGAAAACCG
This sequence comes from Trichonephila clavipes, assembly GCA_019973935.1. Lineage (NCBI taxonomy): Eukaryota > Metazoa > Arthropoda > Arachnida > Araneae > Nephilidae > Trichonephila > Trichonephila clavipes. The sequence goes on along the minus strand of BMAU01007862.1, from coordinate 313,115 downwards.
TTAGTTTCGGGGCGGAATGCTGCAAAGAAATTACAGTGATGCTGAGACCACCTAAATTGGACGCAACTGCATTGGGAACAAGTCATTTGGTCTGACGAATCCTCATTTACATTATTCCAGACCACCGGACGTGTGTTCGTCTGGCGAACCCCGACAGAAGCATTTCATGTTGATTGCCTGGTTTCAACTGTGAAACATGGAGGGTGTTCTGTGATGGTTTGGGCAGCAATATCAAAGCATTCTCGCAGATCATCTTTTATTTTTCAATCCCACGTCGAATGCAAGCAGTCATTCAGGCCAAAGGTGGCCCAACACCTTACTAATTAAAAATTTTCATTTTTTTCTCTGGTGTTTCTATTATTTTGTCCTATACCTGTAGGTGTACATTAAATATGTTAAAGTTCAAAATCTTTATGCTGGTATTGTAGTTTAGAGAGTGTGGTGCCTGTTTGGGTGCCATTATCATGTAAGGCATTCATGAAGCTTCAAAGTGCTATGTTAATAAGAATCAAATCTATTCTTTTACAGGGCATTCAAAACAGAAAAAAAAATTATATAAAGTCTTAAAATAATAATTCCTTAAATTACAGTGAAATAAAATTAACTCTAAATAATTTTAAAAATTAAATATCTTAATAACATTTTTTCTTCTATCAATAATTATTCAATTTTTTTTTGAATTAAAAATATACTTAAATTGCACTTTTCCTATATTTTTTTTGTACTTTTATGATCTGTGGAGAAATATATGTTAAAATGTCCCATGTTTTGAAAGTTCTTTGCAGATAAATAATGAATATATTACATAATGTTTTTAACATTATAAATTGCTAATGTAAAATTATTAAGATCAATATACATTTATTCGATCTCTATAAAAGTTAAATGATTAAGTAAATATTTCGCAATTAAAGAAACTTTTTCCTGTTTTTATGTGCTAATTTAAACTATGCTAGAATGATTAACACATAGTTGTAAAAAGCATAATCTGTTTACACTGTGATTGCTTGAATATTTTAAGTTTTTATGATTTAATTCTTTTAAAAAGCTTGACATTTTTCTTTTTATTTTTGTATGCTAAAGGTAGGAGGAGGCCAGGTGAGATGTTTCATAATAAATCAAACTTATAGTTCTTGAATTTTTTTGTTAAATCTTTAAATTTTAAATACCTTTTAAGATTTAATTAAATAAAAGAATTTCTCTTTGTAAATTATTTTAAATATTTTTAATACTAATTTTGAAACTAGTGTTTTTAAATTTACAATAAGTTTTTTTAATCTTTTCAATTTTTAAGCAGTTTTTTTTCGAGAAATTTTTTATTGTGTTCTGATGCTTAGCTTCAAAAGAATACTTAGCACTACTTTAATATTTTACAAAATTTTTTTTGTCATTCTTATATATAATTCTAAATTGAATAAAACTATTTCATGGGTTTTACTCATAGTTTTTTTCCCTTGAGTGTCTTGATTATTAAGCAAGTTTAGTACTGTATTTAGACTAGTATAGTTAAATCAAAGAAATTTTTTTTCTTCACCTGTAAAATATAATGTATTTTTTTGCTATGGATTTATTTCTTTTTAATAATCTGAATTTTATGTATCTTAAGAAATGTTTAGTAATAGTTTACTATTATACTAAAAATTAAAAAAAGAAAAAATGAAAGGGTCCTTTTGTAATTTTTAAAAATCCATGTTTATTTAGAGTTTTTCTAAGTATGAAAGGTAACATCTTAAAATTCAGTGTCTGAAATACATAATATGCTTTCACAATTTTTTTTGTCATTTTATTTTCATCTAACTCTACATTTCTTTTTAAAATGCTGCTATCAGGGAAAACTCATAAACGTAAGTTTTAGCCAATCATAAATAGTAAAATGTGCCATATTGTTCTGACAGTTAAATTTATGCTGTATTATTTTTAGCTTGTCCATCTGATAAATTTATGTGTGAGAACAAATTCTGTATTGATTTAAGAAGAAGATGTGATGGATATAATGATTGTCAAGACAGCTCAGATGAAAAAGATTGTCGTAAGTTTTAGATAAAAATATATATTTTTTAAAAAAATTGATGTATTTAAAGTTATTGTATATTTTTTGAGATTGTTATAGCTTAATTTATTTCTATAGCTGGGGAATGTGAAGCCAATCAATTCCGTTGTGCCGATGGCAAAACTTGTATTCCAGCCTCTGCTCATTGTGATAGAAAATATGACTGTTTGGATGGTTCTGATGAGCTTGATTGCCGTGGGTGACATCTACTAATTTTATCCCATTCCAATAAGTTTGTTATTTCAAAGAATAAATTTGTAAGATAAACACATAGAATTTTAAACAAGTAAATTTTTTGTTTAATATTAAATTTACAAATCAAATTGCATGCAAGAAATATTTTATACAGAAATCTACGTTTTTTAAAGCATTTGCTACTAAAAGCTTTATGAACTTTATTAATCTATTTAATTTTATAAACTTGAAATTTTCAATGATTTTAAGTTAAAACGACGAAAAGCAAGTTCAGATTGAATATCTTAATATCAAATGATTTCTTTTTCAGAAAGAGTATGGAAAGAATGTAGTTTCTAATCTATTGTAGCATAGTGTAAAAATTACAATTGTAAAAAAAATGGGGGGCTTTCTTTATTGATGGAATTCAATATGGATCAAAAGTATTAAAATTGGGAAAAGCTAATGGAGGGAATATTACCACATGCTACATTTTCCTTTTTTTATTTTGTATGCATTTTTAATATACAATTCACTTCTTGAAGTATGAGAAATCTAAAAATACTTGAAAGTGTACTAGAATAAAATTTCAATTTGCAGGCAAATTTATATGAATTTATGTATATGTAAACAGCTAATATTAAGAACATTTTAAAAAAAGAAATCTAGTCCTTGTTACGTAATCTTAAGCACCGTAAAATCCAGCATGCAACTTGCACCCATATTTTGAAGCTGCATTTTTTAATTTTTGGGTAAATTAGCCATGTAACAGGCACCCCCTTTTTTACAAAATAATCTGAAATGCATGTGTGCAATGCTATTATGTTTTGAAGTAATTTTTTTGAGATATTTTTCCAGGATTTTGAAAAAATAGTACCGTATTTTCCTGTATATAATCCGCAGCGGCGTATTATCCGCAAAGCCTTTTTTTCGAGTTAAAAAAAAATAAACATTGTATAATCCGCAGCGGCGTATAATCCAAGGCAGTTTTTATGGTGAATAATCCAAAAATATAAACTGCCGATAATGAGCGTCATATAAGATAAAAAATACACAATATAATTAAAAATAGAAGAAATTGTACAGAAAAAAAAATTATGAAACTTCTCTTTAAATATGATAATATTTTTTCCGATAATCTCAATAAAACAAAAAAATTCTTTGCTACTGCCATCTATGTTTGAGTTGTTAAACAAAACATTGCACGCGGATAAAATGTTTCTTTTCTTTTTTTTTTTTAATTTAGCAAGTTAACAGCAAAAAAATTAAGATCGAGACTGCTTTTCCATTGTCTCTTTCTTTTAAAATCCATTTATTTATTTCTTCCTCCAATTCTGGCCTGTGAGATTTTCCACGACTATCGGCTCTTTAATGTCGATCACAATTTTCGAAGTTTTGGTCTTGTTTTTTCTCCACAAACGAATATTCAATTCGTCAACGCTGAAAAACCTTGCAGCTTCCCGATTTCCGACTTCGGTAGCCTTCTCTATAACTTTTAACTTGAAGTTTGCAGTGTAACTTAACGCTTTCGCTTCAACATGATGAAAACTTTCAAAGGACGCAATAGCTCTAGTCAAGAGAAAATTGGAAATGGCGCCAGCGACTTGTAACTGTTTTTTCCTTCCGAGGAACCGAATTCGTTTTTGAATGTAATTGGACAAAAACTAGTTATGGCTGACATACGTCATCCGAGTCATGAAAGCGCCATCTATTATTTATTTTATAAAACATAAACGGCATTTCTTTCAAAACTATATTATAGCTTTTCTGATGAAGAATGTTTTATCTCAGATAATCCGCGGCGGCGTATAATACGCACAACGAAATTTGAAACTTTTTTAACACATAATCCGCGGATTATATACAGGAAAATACGGTATATAAACTAAAGCCTTTTAAATTCATTAGGCATGACATTTCTTTTAAATAAACAGTGTCCCTATCTATGAAGAAGACTTATTTTTTTTATGCTCATCTTTGTTTTTGAACTTTTAATTTTTATATTCGGCAAATAACAGGTACGCTTAAACTTTGTTCTTATTTTTTGTGTCAAAAGTGCACATTGTATGCTGGATTTTGTGGTAATTTAATAAAAAAAAGGTGATCTATTAAAATGTATATTTTTTCTAATAAAAAGTGGGTATAGTTAAATTAAATTAATTTTGTTAGAACTTTCCAATTTTCATCTAAAGGTAAAAATATTGTGGTACAGAATTTTGACTCAAAAGTCCTATTTTGAAACTTTTATCATATAAATATGAAAAAGCGTTATTCTAAGAAAAAATGTGCAATTATTTTGTATAGGTAGGCCTACCACTCAGTGTCGGTTTGACCAGTATCGATGCAGCGATGGCATGTGCTTGAATATTGCCCAGAGATGTGATGGTAATATTGACTGTTCTGGAGGAGAAGATGAAGCTGGTTGTGGTAAGTTTTTTTTTCTTCTAGTGTTTAAAAACTGGCAGTTAGCAGTTGAAAGTTTATTTATAAATATTTGTTTTTAATTTAATGCAAAATTATGCAAATACTATTAATTTGAAAATGTGTTATTTAATTGATAAAACATGTGCATAGCTTTCTTCAGCTTTCAAATTATTTTGAAAAACCTTTGTTTTTATAATGCAAGACAATTATTTTTTTTAAAGAAATTCATAATCGTGTGTGGCTGTGAACTATTATTCCAGCTCAAAGAAATCTTAAAGATTTATTTTTTTGGCAAGTACTTGCAGAGGGCATCCTTTCTTGTATAGGGTTTGTTGTTTTTAATAAAGAGTTGTGATGCCTTTATAGTATTTTTTTTTATATTCGATCTTTTTGCCTGTCAATAAATACATCTCCTTTTGCTTCCTTTCTTGCATTTACAGTTGAATCTAAATTAGAGGGGTTTTTTTTTTTGATGACTTAGTGAATGTTTGACATAAAGAAGCCAAATATGTTCCTTGTGCCAGTAAAATAAGCCAATTCAGAATCAAAATTTTTACATTCTTCAGCATTTATTTGCAAATTGATTTCAGATAATATGAATGCAATCTCCTATGGAGTTTATGATTATGATAAAACATTATATTTATGAGATCTAGATCATGCATGATGATTATTGTAATTTCAGCGTGAATTATAAAAAAAATATTAAGTTTGATAAATGTAACTTTTTTTAACTTTTAAAATATTCCAAATTAATGTGGGTATTTTCACATTATTTCTTCTAACATAAAATTACTGAATTGCCTCTAAAACAAATTAAAGACATTGATAAATATATGCATATGTCTATATGTGATAGTATCATTGATTGGATTTTAAGTGATGTAATACCTTTACATTGTTTACAAGTGTGTAAGTAGTTATATGGGGAAAAAAACTGTGCATTTTTTTATTGTAAAAACTTTTCAATCAATTAATTTTAACCCTCTTGCTGTGCATCCTGCGATTTCCGCGAGCAAAGTACACATAGCAAAGGTAGCGAGAGGGTTAACATTGTTTTATTATTTAAATAATTTTTAATGCATGTGTTTTAAAATATAATGAAAGAATTTAAAGCTGCTATATATTTAATTAGTATAAACATTTAAAAAGATTTTCATCATATGGATATACTTGATTTTTCTTGTTACTTTGACATAATTTAGTTTACAAAAATCGTATAGTTAAATAAGTTTTGCTTTGCAGACAGACTGTGTAAAAAATTGTGTTTCTTTTAAACATCAATACAGGTACTTGTCCAGAAAACCAATTTCGCTGCAGTGATGGCTCCTGCATTAATATTAAATTACGATGCAATGGTGAATTTGATTGTAGAGATAGTTCAGATGAAAGCAATTGTGGTATGTTATTTTCTTAAACATATTTAAAAGCTTTTTTTCATACTTCATTATCAGTAAATAATTACAAATATTCATATTTAGAAATTAAACCAATTTGTCGGATTACGGACTTCACTTGTCGGGATGGTACATGTGTCAATCAGACAATCAAATGTGATGGAGTGGTACACTGTCAAGATGGTGATGATGAAAGCATTTGCAGTAAGCATGATAGATTTATGTAGCCAATTAGAGATGAAAAATTAAATGTATTCTTTTAATACTACACTATAAAGTGCTTCATTAGTAAAGGTGTTTTTAGTGTTGATGATCCAAAAAATTAAACTTTGTGAAAGGAATAAATAGAAACCTCTTAAGCAATAGCAAGAATTATTGTTACTCTAAGGGAACTATAAAAAGTCTGATTTATTATCTAAGACTAATAGAATTAAAAAAAAATAAAAACAATCTCTAAACTTTTATTGAATAGACAATGGTTTGTCATCCATGAGATCAAGTATGCTTATGCATTAATTCATGAATTCATTTTTTCTTGAATTATTTTTTAATGAACAAAATAATATGCTTTTGCTCAAAGTTTATTTTTCTTTTATTTCTTTGTTTATTTAGAAGTCTGTATTAAAAAGACTGATACATAAGAGATGAACAAATTTATTTGCTTCAAATTATGCTTTGTGAATTATTTTGAAGAATATGTTGATGTAGAGGATATTTATTAATCATAAAGTACTCATGCATATTATACTTAAATTTTGCTATGACTATGATAAAAATAAAGTGTTGGCTTTATAATATTTGTCTTGTCTATTGTTTTACCTTTAAAGGATACTTTTCTGCATATTTATGTTCTTAAAGATAAGCAAAAAATTCTGTTTCATTGAAAATGATATGAAACTTATAAACTCATTGCTTATATTACAATTGATATAGTTCATCTTCATTATTAAGAATTTAATTAAATTTTTTTATGTTACAGACCGTTGCGGTGTTGGAGAATATGTTTGTAATAATGGTCAGTGCATAGAATCGCGTCAGAGGTGTGATGGTCGAAGTCATTGCCCTAATGGGGAAGATGAGGCAGATTGCCCAGGTATATTATTTTAAGCTTTTTCATTTTTATTTAAATGTATTTCCCCATTGAAATAGTAATTTTCTAATCTTTGTTTCTCTAAGATAATCCAGTATGTGTAATTTTTTTCTAGTTGAATGTCAATCTGGTCAGTTCCGTTGCAAAAATGGTCAGTGCATTAATGAACTAAGAAAATGCAATGGAAGACCTGATTGTGCTGATAGTTCTGATGAGCTTGATTGTGGTATAAATTTTTTTAAAATTTATTTCTTAACCTTTATGAATGTTTTGTAAGGTTTAAATGTTAAGATTTAATTAAGTTTTCATGCATATTTTATTTTCTTTAATTTTATTATAATTGTGATGTTATTTCTCTTATGAAATATTAAAGATGTCTTTTTTCCCAGGTGTTTGTAAACCTGGAGATATCATTTGTAGAGATGGTAGCTGTGTTGATCCATCTAAACGTTGCGATGGGCGCAGAGATTGTAGTGAAGGAATTGATGAAGAAAATTGTGGTAAGTTTTTTTATTGCTTTTGAGAAAATACTACTCTGATATATTTATGCAAGCTTTGATATTTTACTTTTATTTTAGAAATGTTATAAAATGTTTCATTGCAAATTATAAATAATTTGCTAGCATTTAAAATCCTTACTAATATTATAAATGCAAAAGTATGTTTGGTAGTCTTTCACGAAAAAACAACTGAATGGATTTCAATGAAACTTTACAATAATGTAGCTTATACATCAGAATAACACATACGCTATAATTTATAAAAAATATTGTGTGAAATTTCCAAAATATAACGATAATTGTCAAGAAAGTAGGAAAAAATTCTGCCATCTGCAAAAAAACCTGTGACAGCATATATCTATCTTTTTTGTGTGAAGCAAAGCTTTCCCTTTTGTTTTGTCTACGCCATGTCTCAGTGTGCGCTCGCTTTTAATTTATTCTGTTGATCAGTGTAATCACTATTTTTTTAATTTCATAATGAAACTAGATTTCGAAGAAAGAGGTGGTGGCAAAATTTTAACATAAAATAAATACAACAGAATGTAATATTAATGTATTACACTTCCAGATATAAATTATTTACGCTATTTTAAGCGTTAATTACACAAAATTTGTAACAATATGTTACTTTTGCTGAGCAGAGATCAGTTTAGGAATGTGCTTTCAAAAATCGACTGACAAGAGAGTTACAGGGAGCTATAAATATAAAAATATCTCTTATCGGTTATCAGGTGTACAGACTTAAAATTTAACAAATGTTTTTTTTTCTTCGTTCAGCTGAGATATGCAGAGAGCTTTTTTTTTGTTTCATTTGCAATTCAAGTAAAATTAACTCATTAAAAACTTTACCCTTCAATCTATTGTTTAATTTTTCAATTCACCCGTGTGAAGAACGTGTATACCAGCTATATAATATAAATAAAATATTATATATCTGTATACGAGATTTTCTCTTTTACTGCTACTTCTTAAGCAAACAATATGTCACAATTATTTGCTAAATGAACATGTATAATCAATTTTATTATTTTAAAACCTAAGAAGGAAATTATTGTTAAAATAATGAATGTTAGTTTTTTATAAAAAACTTTCCTTTCGTCTGATAGATGTTTAAATAATTTACTAAACACAGTGGAATGAAAAACTATAAAATTAAAATAAAATATCAAAATGTTTTTATCAGATAGTTTTTTTTCTCTTTTTGAATGTTTTTTTCAGTACATGTAAATTCTTTTTTAGGCTTTCCACCATACTGCTTTTTTATAACTTAACATATATATATCGTTTCAATAGCTATCTGTTAATTTTTCTTTTATTTATTACTTATAGAAAATGGGTTTTAATTAATACATATGTTTTTTAAAAGGATTTCTTATCTGGGAGGGGAAGAGGGAACAATAATTTTACACTAAAAAAACCCGTGTTTATGTTGGGCTAGAGAGAGGGAAAAGAAACCTGTCTTAAATCGAAAATAAGTGGAAAAAATTTCGAAAAAGGGAAATTTAATAAAGTAATTTTAGAAATCACTCACATTGCTCGCATACAAACACACACGCATAATTGCTGGCATCATGAGGGAAAGAGAAAGCCAGTGCATCACCAGGCCATGCAGCTAATATGACTATATAATTAGAATTGTGTATTATACACTGGGGATTTTAAGTATTTTATATTTTTACTTTCATGATAAAATATATGTAGAGAAGTTATTCTGAACTATGGAATAAAATTCTTGAACTGTTTTGTCATACTTTGAACATATTTCTTGTAGTAGCTTTAGTTTACATTTAAGAGTCAATGAGATTTTCGTATTAATGTTTGCTTTAAACTACGCATTGGTTAATAATCAACTTGTACTGAATTAATTGTACTGAAGAAATGACTGCTATTTACTCCGCTTCTTAAAAATAAACCTATATATTGGTCTGTGATGTCTGATGCAGTTTCCATTTATTTTCCCTTTAATTTATATCCTGTTGAAATTAGATAACTGTTAAAGCTATGAATTCCATCACCGAGTTGTGTGAAATAAAAACTTGAGCTTCTAGTTGCTACTTGGAATTTTGTATTCATCAATTAACCATATTAGTGATTAGTTTAATCCTTTTTAAGATTTTCTACATGGGAACTGTTCAAAAATTTATGCTTTTAAATTTAATTTTATGTAAAAGTTATCAAGTAATTCTGAAATGTTTTAGAATGTCTACCTAATGAATTCAGATGTGGGGATGGAAATTGTATCAGTGAAAAAAGACGATGTGATGGTTATCCTGATTGTAGAGATCGTACAGATGAAGTGGATTGTGGCAAGTTTAATTTAAATATAATTTCAAATAAATTGAATCTATTGTAGTAGTTTGAATAAATCAGAAATAATTCATCAAATATTTGTGCAAACTTTTTTAAATAAATAAATGTTACTTAATAAATTTAAATTCATTCCTTTTAAATAAAAGTTTGAAGAATTACATAAAGGTCTTTTATTGTATGGAAAAATTTGGTCTGCTTTTCAATTTAAAAGCATTTGTTTTTAATAGAATTGGTTAAAAAGTAGTTGAATATAAATATGCAGTTTTATTTTTCAATTAATCTGCTTAGTTGAAATTTTTTTATCAACATTATTTTATTTTAGAAAAATGTGCAGAAAATATGTTTAAGTGTGGTGATGGCACTTGTATAGATTTGAGACGACGTTGTGATGGTAGACGAGATTGCTTTGATAATGCTGATGAAGAAAATTGTGGTAAGAAAGAATGAAAATGTATATTCTAATGATATAATGAAAATAACTTTTTGTTGTAAATAATCAATAGTTATCTGGTTCCATAATTTGTATTGTGCTGGAAATTGGATGCTTTTGTACTTTTATTTTTTGCTACATATATTTTGCTCAATTTTTCAAATCTCGCATTTTAGAGCCAAAAACATGCAGTCCTGAAGAATTCAGGTGTAATAATGGTGAATGTATTGCCATTTCTCTTAAATGCGATAGGAAATATGATTGCAGAGATGGATCTGATGAATTTAGCTGCGGTATGGAGCTTAAGCTGCTTATTTCTTTTGTTGCTGTGCCTTTTCATTTCATGATTCATGATTTTTTTTATTGAAATGTTATCTCTATGTGCTTGTATAATTTCATGCTTTAATTAAATTAATACATTTCAGAAATTCAAGTTCCTTAACTTAAATTAATCTAATTAAATTAATAATTTCCTTAAAGTAAATTAATCTGATGAGTAAATTAAATTCATTAAAATATCAGAAAAGAATGAAATTAAATAATTTTATTTTACTCGGACATATATAGTATTTATGGAATATTTTATAAGGATGCAATAATATTAAAGTTTTATAAAGGTATGTAGATGTTTCCAAATATGCAATTTAAGTTGTACTAACTTATGTAATATATTCAATATATTGAAATGTGTTTCTAAATATTAATTTTAAAAAAGCCAATATGTAGGTAAAGGAATTTCTGTCAAAATTCTATTAATATTAATTACAAATAGTTTTTTCTTAAAATCTTATTTAACTCTACTGCACACACTTAAAAGCACTGATTTATTATTTTTTAAAACATTTTTTTTTTGCATCTTATTTTAAATTTTGTATTTGCGTGAAATTTTGCTGATTTCTTTAGAGCCAAAAGCATGTGAGGTTGATGAATTTAGATGTAGAGATGGTCAGTGCATTGAAAGTAGCTTACGTTGTAACAGACAGTATGACTGTAGAGATGGGTCTGACGAGTTAGATTGTGGTAGGTTATTGGACTTATTTAGTTTTTAGACGATACATAGCATTCAATTTTCAATCATTAAAATTTTAAAGATAATGGATTATTTTACTCTTGAAAACAATTTGTGTTTCCCCTAATGTAAAGTTTACGGTTTGGTATACATTTATGTGCATTGTAAATATATATTATGTATCTGTTAATAGAAATCATAAAGTTGAAATAAAAAAAAAACAACTTCTATCAGTTAAGTAAAATTAATCTATTACTTACTTATTTATTTAAAATGGATGAATCCATATAAGAACAATTTGTATCTTCATCATGTCTTTTTTTGTTGAGTCTGAAATGGGTGGTAGTTAATAAACTTTCTTGAAATATTTAAAAGTTATTCTTTAAAATGCTAATAAAATATATTATTTAATTATTCAATTTTAGTATGTTTTCCTGTGATTACACTTTGCTTTAATTTAAACTGATACATTTATAAATTTGTGTAAAAGCTTTGGTATGAATAATTTCTATAAATACATCCTTTTTATAAATTTGATGCAAGGTGCATCAAATTTAAAATAAGTTCTTACCCTAAGAACTTATGTTTTTAAAGCTTAGCTCTTTTATTAATTTTTTACTTTGTAAATAAAAAATAGCAATATTTTTTTACTCACTGGGGATATAATGTAGTAATTGTAATTATTGTTACTAAAAGAAATAAATTATTTTTTTATCAATTTTTTGGTTGAATTATCATTTTTCATAATAATATATTTGCATTTTGAGCAATAAGTCTCTCTCACATTGTTGCAATTTGTTAAAGTAGTGAGCAAACTGAGCTTCTTTTTCCTCCTCATTTAAAATTTTCTTGTATTTAAGCATTTTTTTCTGAAGTTATTAACAATTATACTATGTATATTAACAATTATGATTGAGGTATAAAAAGGTTAAGATACTATTTTGCTTTATTAATACTAATTGTTTGATAAACTACAGGCAGTTGTTTAACTTTTCAATTAGACTATTAAAAAATATTGCATTTTACTGTAGTTACTAATTTTCATTTGTAATATATATTGCATGAAAATATTCTTTTTATGATGTAGTGCCAAAATTGCATGCACTTTGTTTTACATAGTAGTTTTTGTTTATGTGTAGCTGCAGTCACTTGTAGTGCTAATCAGTTCCGCTGTAATAATGGGGAATGCATTGACAATGCTCTAATATGTGATAGAAAGTATGATTGTAGAGATGGGTCTGACGAATTCAATTGTGGTATGGCTTTATTTTAGTTAGCTTATGATTTTTTGGGTTTTTTTTAAAAAAAATTTGCTTGCTTTACATTTATTTTGGTTTTGCTCTCCATGTTTTTATAGTTGCTGAAGTATGTGAACCCAATCAATTCCGTTGTTCAAATGGTCAATGTATAGATGGAAATTTGAAATGTGACAGAAAATATGATTGCTCTGATGGTTCTGATGAAACTAGTTGTAATGGTGTGTTACAATGTTTTCTTTTTTCAGATTGAAGTATTATCTCCAAATACAATAATCCTTCCAAAATGGGAAGTTTTATATGTTTATTAGCATAGGTTAGCCTAACGACAAGACAATTGGATTGTTGTGTATTTATATGTATAAGCTGCTCAGTTTTTCATGATCTGATGTGAAACCTTCATTAATTCAATTTCTTTAATAAATTGATGCAGATAAAATTTTCTTATGATACATTAAGTTTTTATATGTATAAAGATATTTATGTAAAAGTTTAAGGGTTAATTTGTATTTAAAACATTCATTGCCACAGAAGTGCTGATGCATTAGAATGCGGCAACTTTATATGTTGACAAGGCTTTGGAACATTGGCTATGTTAAGATGCATATTTTATTTTTAGTGTGGTTTCTGGGTATTTAAATATAATTTTTCCTGGAAGTTGATTTGTTAAAAGAAAATTCATTATTTATTAGAGGCAAACTGCTTTATCTAGAAATCAAAAGACCATTTATTTATATTTAGAACAGCTGGTTCAACAAAGTGACTTATTTCTTAAATATTACTGACTATCATTAACTATTTTATTCTTTTATGGAACATTTCTTGACAGTCAACATTGGATTAAAAAGTATTTCTGTAAAAGGCCTACTATAAATGAAACACTGTATATATATATATATACACATACAGTGTTTCATTTATAGTAGTTTATATATATATAATATACTAGCCATTACCCACCCGCTTCACTGGGTATTTCACGATGTTGTCTATATGTATACTGTTTACATATATATTAATTATTGATATCTAGCATTAAGAATTCGATTGTATTGAAAAAATATATTTATAGCTGTTACACTCTTGCCCCTTGATATAAAAAGAACATACATTATAATATCTAATTTCTATTTATATCTAAAATAGAAGTAGAAAGATTTTTTTCGCTCACTTAACCTAATAATCAAGTGGATTTCCACCAAAGCAACTTTCAGTGGATCTCTACTCCATAAAATAAACATGTGTGCTAAATTTCAAGTCTAAATCTAACAGAGCAAAAACGGAATTTTTATCATCTATACCTCGTTGACAGCATTCTTAGCGGATTGCAATTCAACAAAAGAAGCATGCAAACCAAATTTTATTATTATAGTCTTAGCAGTTCAAAAATGGGAATTTTGTCTATCAATACGCCCCAATAACTCTCCCCGCTTCCCCCTGGAGTTGATTTCCATAAAATCCATTCTTAGTGGAACTCTATTCAACTAAAGAAAAATGCTCAACAAATTTCAAGTAAATGAGTTAAATTCAAAAACAGGAATTTTTCTATAACACGCCTTAATCCCTCGCAACCTCACTCCTTTGGGGGTCCGTTTTCGCAAAAATCTTTGTAAAAGGAACTTTATTCCATGAACTGAACATGCCTTATAATTTTCAAGCAGGTGGTTCTATTAGTTGAAAAGCGAAATATTTATCTATTACGCCCCTTAATCCCCCTCAGTGACCCTTGGGGATTAATTTTCCCCAAAACTATTTTGTAGCGGATCTCTACACCATGAAAGGAATTCGCTTACCAAATTTTAAGACTGTACGTCTAGTAGTTTAAAAATGGAAATAATTATGTATAACGCCCCTTGGAGGTCAATTTTTGAAAAAATCATTATGTAGGGAATCTCTACTTTATGAAAGGAACCTGTGTATTTAGTTTTTCAAGACTGTACATCTAATAGTTTAATAATGGAAATTATCTATAATGCCCCTTGGGGTTCGATCTTTGCAAAATCCGTTCTTAGCTGACGTCTACTCCATGAAGGGAACCTACCTACCAAATTTAAAGTCTGTAGGTTTAATAGTTCTGGAGATATTGTGATTAGTCAGTGAGTGAGTCGCTTTTCTCCTTTATATATATAGATATGTGCAGTGTATATTTTTTGTTTATTTTTCTATTAATGTTAGTATTTTGTTTGTTGATAGTTTCTGTAATTGAAATGCAATTTATTATTTACTATATGCTCACATTTTTATTTTAAAATTTTCATATTGTGAAATTTTTCATTTGTATTTTTGCATGATTGAGATTTTTTAATTATATTATCATGCCGTTTAAAAATATATTGAATTTTTTTTTATGAAGCTCGATGCCAACCATCAGAGTTTCAGTGTGGAGATGGAACCTGTGTGGAATCGCAAGTTCGTTGTGATGGCCGCAATGATTGCCCTGATCGTTCAGATGAAAAAGACTGTGGTTAGATGATTATGTTTTCTCCTTGTTCTTACTTTCCTCACGTTTTTTAAAAATTTTAACTGATAATTATTAACACCATTTTTTTCTCTTTCTAAAAATCATTTATTTATTTTAGATACTTAAAATTGCCACATACATGCATTGTCAAAGTGATTAGTTTGATAAAAATTGCATTGATTTGTATGGATAATGGTTTAATGAATTTGTTATAACTTTAGTGTTATTAAATAATAAGGTTTATTATGGTTAAATGTTTAATTATAAGATAGAGACAAATTAGAGGATTGACAGGTGAACATACACTATGAACACATCAACAGGTAGTGATAGAAAAGTGGGTTTGCCTAGACAATTTACAGAAATAAGATTATTAAATATTGAAACTATTAATTAAGCTTAATGAACTTTTTTTATTATGCTTTGTTTGAAGATTTGATTTTTCTTTATTTTAAATAACACTAATTTAATCAAATGTGGAGCTTGCAAACTGGTTAAAACTGAAACCAATTAAGTTGCATCTTGTTAAAATTTCTTACCATAAAGAGTTTTCTTGAAATACTACATATTATTTCTAATATTCATGAAATAATTATATTATAATTTATTTAAAATAAAATAAAAATATAATGTATATTGTATGAATAAATGAACAGTGTTTAAATTGCAAATAAAAAATATTACAGCCAAGTGGAATTTGAATGTCAGTAAATTAGAAGACTGTTACAAAGTCAACACTTGCTACTGCTTTTACATGGCTGATAAGTTCTTGAAGAAATAGAGAACAAAATATCAAAAAATATATTGCATAAGTGGATAAAAAAATATATTGCATTCATGGGGGAAAATATATTACATCAGTAGAGGGGGAAATGCTTCTTGTCTTAAGAAATCAGGAAAAATAATACAATGAACAATAAATTTTCATGTTAAGATCTTTAAATTTTAGTTCATAAAATTGTTGTTTATGTATAATACAAAGTAAATTATTATTTGAAAAGAGATGGCAGGGAGTATATCACTAACTCAGAAACATAAAAATTAAGCAAAATAATACGAGTTTAGTATCAGCACTAGTTTAATACCTTCTCGTCATATATTATTCTTCGTCTTCTTATTTCACTTACCTTAATAATCATGTTGGGTTTAATGAGCTTCGGTACTGGATATTTGTGTTTCAAGATTTTCATTTGTGTTTGGGCTTTTCTTCTCCATTCAAACTGACATATCCTTCTTTTGGTTGACTGAAACATAAAGATGTAAGTGTTTGTTTGCTCATTTCCATCATTTTTCTTGTTGATAGGAACCATTTATTTAAATAGCTTTTTCCTGAAACTCGTTTTGATGTGTCTGAAATATTACAGCCACATAAAAACAAATGCTACTGAATGCTTCCAGTGAATGTATTAAGCACAATTTTTTAAAATTTTATTAAACTTTATTATTTTTATCAAACAAAGCTAACAAAATTTTGTTTTGAGGTTATAAAATTCAGGGAATTCTCATTTATGGAAATTGCACTGTACTCCTCTACTCATATCTCACAGTTTTAAAAAAAAACACATTTTTTGTTCATTAAATTGTGTAAGAGCAATGAAAAGTTCCCGCATTGATGAGACTTCATGATAAATGATCTTTACTGTCAAATATCGGAGTAACATATCAATAAGTCATCAGCAGTGTAAAAGAGAATTTGCATATTCAATACACTAAATGGACAAATATGGAAAAAAATTTAAAAAATAATTATAGTACTTGCATTTTCATATTTTAAAATTATAGTGGACATGAAATGTGAAGTGAGTTTTACTTGCTATTTTCTGCTTGAAATTTAGGATGGTCATGTTTAAACAATGTGTTGTGTAAAAAGAGAATGATTTTTCCCCCTAATTCATGCTAATTCAAAATCGTGTAAAAGTGGGTTTTTTGTAAAATCATTGGGGGCATTATTTCTACATTGTGGTAAAGATTTGATGTTTTAACACAACTATAATTATATTAAATTTTAAGTAAGTACTAAATGCATTTATATATATATATATACATTGATACAACAGATAGTTCAAAGATTTTCCATGAGCTGTAATTTTTTAACAACTAATGTTCATCCATTACATGTGTCTATTTGGATGCATTAACTTTCTATAACTATTGTTTTATTGAAAAAAAAATTATGAAAAAAACAACCCCAAATACAAATTTTTCAGTATATTCATTTATTAAATTCTAAATAAAAAGTAACAGCTTGTTATTTCTTTATATAGGCTGCACTCCTACACAGTTTCAGTGTAACAATGGTGAATGTGTGGATAGTAGGTCTCGTTGTGATGGTATTCCAGATTGTAATGATGGGTCTGATGAAAGAGATTGTCGTAAGCATTTTATTATATTAATATAAATCATGTTGTATGTTATTGTATCTTGTATTATACACTGACGGGGGAAAAAATCCCTACACTAAGAAAAAGTTTATCGTAAAGTAATGCAATTTGGAAAATGCAATTATCTAGTTAAAATGTTTAATTGATTAAATTTTCAAGACCACAGGTTTATTTAAGCTCAAGAAAACGCATTTCAAATGTATGTTGTTACATTAATAGCTGGTGTAACCTGCAGAATTTTGAGTGCAAGTATGCATGCATTGTCATACAGATGCCGAATTTCACTTTGTGGTGTGGACTTCGATGTTTGTTGTACTTGTGTCAATACTGGGATGGACAGTGCAGGTTGTGGATGATGCTGGAGTTGTTGTTTAATAATGTCCCATACACGCACAATTGGAGACAGATCTGGTGATCTTGCTGGCCAAGGTAACATGTCAACACTGTGGAGCATGTTGCATTACAAGAGTGGTGTGAGGGTGAACATTATTCTGTTGGAAAACTCCCCTCTTGAATGCTGTTTATGAATACCCGATTGACATACAAATTTGCAGTCTGTGTGTTTGGGATAATCAGGAGAGTGCTCCTGCTGTCATAGGAAATTGCTCCTCAGACCAAGACTCCAGGTGAAGGTCTAGTGTATTTAGGCTGCAAATTGTTTGGTTGCAGGCATTCCCCTGGCCTCCTTCTGACCAACACATAGCCATCACTGGCACCAAGGAAGAACCTGCCTTCTTCAGAAAACACAAAAGATTTCAACTTTGTCCTCTTATGAGCTCTGGCTTGACGCTTATGGTATCGCAAATGGCAATGGCTTGGAGTCAGTGGAATACACGCTACAGGGCATCTTGTTCGGAGCTGTTCTTGAAGTAACAGATTTCTAACAGTTCGTTGTGTCCCTGTGGTACCAACTTCAGCTTAAATTTCCGCCGTAGATGCAGTATGATGCGCCACAGTCGTCTGTCAAATATGGTGGTTTTCCCTCTCAGTAGTGCCGGGCTTCTTGAGGCAGTACCATTCCTTGCCCATTGCTCCCAACAGTCATGCACAGTGGATACATTCTGACCAAGTCTTTCTGGAATATCACAGAAAAAAATCCACCTTGCAGCGTATTACACCTCATTCAAACTCGGTTAGCTGTTGGTAATGGCTTCATTTTCATTTCAGACATTCATGGTTAACATCAACTCAATCTGTCAAATTTCACAAACAAATAACACTTGTGAACTTAACAACACACATTTAAAGTAACCCTGATTTGCAACTTTTGAGTAGCGCAAAATTTGAATCAATGTCATCTTTCAGGTGTATAAATACGCCTACTAAATTTCATTTATCTAATATAAGTCATTCTTGGTGTTTGACTTTCTTTTCCCATAAGTGTATTTTATATCTAATTATTTTAATTTTTTAAATTCTCTAAGTACTTGGTTATTTCCTCGTTTTCCTTTGATACCTTAAAACCAGTGTTGAAGGTAAAGTATTACAGTTATGTGCAGCCAAATCATTTTTTCAACTTCCAAATGGGACTTAAAAAATATTGTATTCATTTTAATTTCATTAATCACTTTGCATGTAATACTCTTAGAATTAATGCATGCTCTTAACTTTTCTGGTTCTTTACTAACACTCTGTGCTTCTAACTTATTTTGCAATTTCCTAAACAGAGGAGTGTGATACTGATGAGTTTAGGTGTGGTGATGGAAAATGTATCTATGACATATTTCGGTGTGATGGCTTATATGATTGTGCAGATTATTCTGATGAGCAAGAATGTGGTAAATTTTCTTTGTTATTTGAATAATGTTTTGAACTTACAATAAATTCAAATTTTTCATTAAATTTTAAGTAAATTTTAAATTTTCTAGTAGTGAAATTAAGTTGAATTCATAACATTTTAACCTCTCCCTTTTATTTATTTTTAACATTACAGTAGAGCCTGTTTTTGTGATTTTTTTATGCGGTATATGAATTTCGACAGATTTGACTCCTCTGTAATCTTTTCTATCAATTCACATATATACACTTCAAGGTGCTCTGTTCATTTGTTATAAACAATCTCTCAACAATGTACATTCAATTGTTTTTTCTCAATGGGCTAGCAGCACATGCTTGAATGAAGACAAAAGTTTCAATGACGATGACAGTATCAATAATTTGACAGCTTATGAAGATAGACAAGAAGAGCCCAATTCTTTGAGAGGGATCCAGCTTTCCACCAAATCGGGAAAGCATTTTTTAAAAAAATTGATACCAATTCCGAAAAGAGTTTTGATCATGCATATCTGGTTATCATGGCATTTACAAGCAACTGGCCAACCAACAGTTGCAAAAAATTATCACTTACTTTGTTGTGCCAAGAAATGAATCAATTGAAATTGCATCTTCAATTGACGAAAAAGGGATTTTGAATTAATTCATCTCAAGAAGATGCACACTTTGGACTATGATGAGTGGCAGTGAATTATGTATGTGCATTTTGAAAACTTCTCCTTGTATACAATAAGAAATTAAATGATTTAAAAATGTTTTCATGTGTAATTTAATTTATTTTATTTGGAAGTACTATCTCATAAATTTCATAAATAATTGACAAGTGCGACTGTTTTTATGTGGTCCCTCCCCACAAAATAAGCATTTTTTGTTGTTGTAGGTCGATTAATTTTTTTTGTTATATGTAAGTATTTATGAAATTTTCAAATATTTTTTTGTGTTTTTTATACAGTCCCTATCTACCACACAAAAACAGGTTTTACTATAATTGAAACGGATGTTTGAATGATATTTTAAAGGACATTTATATACTTCAGTTTATTCTCTATATTTGCATTAGTGTTTCTTTAGAATGATCAAAATATTACTACTGTATTTAAAATTTTACAGTTCATTACCTTTTATAAATGCACTTTTAAAGAGAATAATAAGTATACAATATGTTAAGTTTTATGATGCAAGCTAAATTGGTGCTTAGTAGTAAAAAGAAAATGTAGGCGAAAAAGTTTTTTTAAAATCTGGATGGAAGTTTAGTCCAAAATACATAGAAATTGAAATTTATTATTGTATTTTGATATTTTATTTCTTTTCATGTTAAAGGGAAAGCATTAAATACTCACTGCATCAATAAAAATTCATGTTACTAACATTTTTATTTAAATGAAGAATTCTATAGAAGGATACTTTACTTTTACTTAAAGAGTTTTTCTTCCTGATTAATTTTGTATCTTAAGTTGATTGATTTAACTATGTAATAAAGGCAAAAAATGTTCCGTAAATATATTATTTTTTGATATGTGGTCTTGCATATATATCAAAAACGAGTTATGCTTAATGCCTACAGAAGATACAACATAATATTTGTGAAATATTTCATGTTGTGTTTGAAAGGTTACAATTTTTCACGCATGACAGATGCTGTTAATATTTTTTCTTGTTCTTTCTCTGTTTTCTAACATTTTGATTTTTCTAATGCTGATTATGCAATAAAACTTTTTCTCGGTTTTTACTAATCAGTAATAATAACATTGCATGTACAAAATCACTATTTCTCACTATCTTTTAACAATGCTTGTTCTTTGCCGTATCATTCTATTAATAGAAACTCGGCTCTGCCGACCATCTCAATTTCGATGTGTGACTGGTTTATGCATTGATAGAGCTAAATATTGTGATGGATTACCTGATTGTCCTGACAGATCTGATGAATTGGATTGTAGTATGTAAAATTGATACATAGACTTGTATTAATTCTTAATACCTTTTTGTAACATTTACTTATCCTATTAATTGTTAATGTGTTGAAATTTTTATAATTATTAGTTCATTTTCATTAGATTTTTTAAAAATACATCTGCTTGATTATTTTAGTGTATCTAATTAGTTTTGTGTTCAGATGTTATTTTATACATAGTGTATAATTTGGATTTAATTGTTAATTATTTAAAACATTTAGCGGATTTCGTATTTTATGATCCATTCAATATTGTATTTGTACTTTTAACATAATGCATTTATTTAAGAATAATAATCATTCAGTTCTTTATTCAATAATGAATTTGTGTTTCAATTAGTAAGTAAAACTAGGTAAACCATGTAAGAATTCCTTATTAAAAATATTAGAAATAATAATTGCCACTATACTTGATAAGTTCATTTACTTCCTGCAAGATTGATCAAAATTGCTTTTGTTCTTAGGGAAGATCCATTTTATTTTGCTGTATTTGAATCCTATAAGATCTTCATCTATTAAAAACAATTGAATTGATGAATTGCTTTCCAAAATATTTTAAGATATTGACTTTTTATCAGAAAATCTAGGCTTTTTCTCTCTCTTAGTTCTGAAAGTCCCCCCTCCCGAAATACAGCTGAAAGATTTCATTGAAATTTTAAAACATGTTTTACATATGAATCATTTTTTAAAACTTAATTTTCCGTACTTGTACCAGGTTCGGGATACTCAAAAATTAAACTATTTTTATCCTCACCTGGGAGTTTTCCTATCATCAATCTATCAATGTCTTCAGTTTGTGTTTGTATATCCCTATGATTTTCTTTAAACTGATTATGGATCATAACAATCAGCAATTTTAATAAGAAATAAGAGAAAAGAGAGAGAAAATAAGACTGGGAGTAAATGAATGGATCATGTGAAATTTAAAAATTATGTTAAGATAATATATATTGGTGTACTTTTTAATAAAAGTGTTTTTGTTGTCTTAATTTAACAATTTTATAAGTTAGAAATTAGATACATTATTATATATCTTTAGTACATTATTATAAATCTTTAGTACAGTATTATATATCTTTAGAGTGTAGTTATTTTAATTTAAATTACTTGTATTTTTTTAAAAGAAAACGACCCTTTGTTAATGAATTTACTGTAACATATATAGGAGCTTGCCAAGCTGGTGGTTATGTTTGTGCAAATGGACAATGTATTGAACGCTTCCAAAGATGTGATGGAACATTTGATTGTAGTGATTATTCTGATGAATCTGACTGTGGTGTATATTTCCAAAGAAATATACAGTTTGTTTAAAAAAATAGTTTCATCTTTGTCTTAAAAAATTAATGTTTGATAAAATTATGAAAGTTTGTAATTTTTCAATTTAGTGTAAATATCCGTAGTTTTCTACTTTTTAAAACATTATTTTAGAAGAAATTGAATGTTTTTCATAAAAAATATTTTATTGCCTTTTTTGTGATAAGTCTTTATTTTGCAGCTCCTGAAGGGGGAATTAACATTAAAGTTTATCCTGAAAGGCAGAGCATAAGGCAAGGTATGAATGCAAATTGTTGAATTTTTTAGATATTGGAAATTTTTTTTATGTGATTGTTTGGAGCAACACAAGTTGCTGAAACAATATTTTTTGCATGCTCTTTGTATAGAAGAAAAATGGGTGCCTACACAATAATAAAAAGCTTGGAGGAAAAGGAATATTTTTTCCATAAAAATGCTTGTAGCATACATTATACGATGAATGTGAATAGTGTTCTTTTGGGACTTATTTTTAATTATAATAAGCTTTATGATCCAGGTTGTTATTGAGAAATTTCTTTGACTTTTTTGGAAAAGAATGTGCATGAGAGAAATTGTCAATATATAATTTGTTTATTAATGCGAGCTGGTAAATTTTTTTCCCAAAGAAATTTTACATAAATGTATATTATAAGTGAAATTTGTTATCAATAAGAAGATTTTCCAAAATTAATATTAACTTGTGCTTGGATATATTTTTTTCTCTTTTAAATTTCTAATGTTTTAATTCAGTAAAATTGAATTTTAATTTCTTTCAAGAATGTTTTTGTTAAAATAAAATTTAATGTTAAATTGGTTTTTGAATAGAAAATCCAATTTGTCTTCTGACCTTTTATCTCATAATCACTTACTAATTCATTTTGAAAATAAGCTAGTAGTTAGTTTGTGAATAGGAGAGACTATTCCAGAGGGTTATGAAATGTTTCTTAATGCCATCATTGCAATGTTATACAATCATGTGTATACAATGTTTCCTTTAAACTCTCTCCTGAAAAATTAAAGTTGAGGAGAGGGCAGGGTGCTTGTGGTTTATATATAGGTCCCCCTCCCTTTTTTTACAATTTCCATTACCCCTTCATAAGTGATTTTAATCTTAAAATTACTGTTTGTGTTTTGAATGTAGCCTTTATTTAAAAAAAATGCCACATAAATCTTTTAAATCCATTGTAAAAATCGGAGGTTTCCAAATGGTTCGTAAAAGTTCGTGTTTACTGGTTTCAATGTCTGGACACATATTATCCTCCCTTTAAAAATTTTATGTGCTATATTCCGTGTCTTCATACACACACACAAAGTTGTCCATAATGTCATCCATACAGCTATTGCTGCTGCTATTTTCGATACCTCAGACTATTACTTCAGATGGAATATCTGTCTCTACATCTTTTACTCATGGCACAACTGTTACCATATCTACTTTTTTCACTTACAACTCTTTGTTATGGCTTTATCGTCTATTGTCATCTACTCCCATTTATTTAGATTTAAGGTTGTCCTTGAATGGCATGTTTAAGCAAACAACCAGTTGTTGAACATTGATGTCAGGCTTTCTTCTGTTATAATTCATTTTTGTTTTTATTGTATGACACTTATTTTTTACTTTATTTTTGCAAAGAAATGCTGAACATCTATGATTTTAAAAGTTTCAGGAAACAGGGTAATATACAAGTGGTTATCAAAATAATGGAATCACCATAGATTTATAAAGAATCCTTTATTACTATAGTGTAGGATCCCCTTTGGCATGTAATATGGCTTGGATTCACCTAGGAATTGATTCATACATGTGCTGAGTAGTTTAGAGGAACATTGTACCATTCTTCATTTAGATAGTGTGAAAGTTCTGGGAGATATACTGGTGAAGAGAGAGAGGATATCAATTCCGTATTTAACACTCTAAAATGGACCGTAATTGTTGAATTATATTGAAGTTTGGGGACTGTATGTGCCAAGGTAGATGTTTAACTTCATCCTCATGTTCATGAAACCATGATTAGACAAGTCCCACTGCATGGATAGGTGTATTATCATATGAGAAAATTCCATCTCCTGCAGGAAACAAACTTTGCATCATAGAATGTACGAAATCAGCTAAAATTTCTCCATACTTCTCCTCAGTGATCCTTCCTGTCATGTTTATGATTGGTCCTACAGAAAACCACAACACTGCTGCCCTTATTACAGATCCACCTCCATTCTTGACAGTTGGAAGGAGATAATTGTGATCTTATGCTTGTGCAGGTGTCATCCTAACATGCACCCATCCTGTTGTAGGGAAAAGTGTGAAAGAGATGTTTTGTCAGACCACATTACTTTCTTTTACTATGAATTGACCAGGTTTTGTGAGTGACACCACTGTAGACATTTAGTATTAACATCTGTGACAAATGGATTAGGCTGCTCTGCTGTAAATGTTTTGTTTATGAAGGTGCGTTCTAACTGTAATCACTGACACTGGAGAATCTAGGTGCTGATTGAGCTCTGCTGTCACTTTGCTGCAGTTTGATTTTTAGACATTACAATCTACTTCAGTACCTGTTGATCTCTTTCACTGAACTTCCCTTTCTCTTCATTATTTTGCTTTGCCGAGCTTGTCTTGCCATGCTGTATGTATGCTGTCATGACTTCATACACCGTATCCCTAGAAATGCCTAAAAGTTGATGTTTTGGTCACACTTGCTCCAGCTAGACGAGCTCCTACTATTTGGCCTCTTTGAAAGTCGAAGAAGTCTGACAATTAATGCTTTTGATAAAATTCCAAGACTTGCATAACTTGAATAAAGCTACAACATACTACAAAAATATGAACAATTCGATTTGTAAAAAAAAACCCTGGTCGCTATATTGTCATTTAATGCTTACAAAGAGCATTCAAAAGTGTTACTTTTTTTCACAGGTGTTTCCATTATTTTGATAACCACCTATATTTGTGTTTGAATTGCTTGAGATTTGTCATTTATAAATTTCTCTTCCTGCTCTTAAAAACAACACCGGTACAGCAAATTGGATTATCCTGAATAAAATGTACAAGATAATAAATGAATAAAAAAAAAGTACAATCTTTAGATATGGTTATCAGAAATATAACTGTTATTGGCATTTTACTTTAAAGCAATTAGATTGGAAAGTATTCTGTTTAACATAGTTAGCTTGTGATAATGTCTAAAAATTACATGAATTTTTAAAAAATCGGATATGGCTTATACACAAGTTTTGAATTTTGGTTAAACATTTGATGGGGAAAAATGTATTTACAGCTTATGCATAGGTTGATACATATTCAGAAATATATATATATATATGGTGTATATAATGAAGTTTATGGTTTATATTATATGTAAAAGATTTTTTTGAAATGTATATTGTAAATAATTGAAAGTATCAATTTTTCAATCAAATTATTGAATTTTTTTGAAAAGTGGTTGCTTGAAAAAATGGGGCATAATGTAGTTCTCCCTTGAAAATTTTGCATTAATATTTGCTGTAAATGAAGCTTAGTGGCTCAGTGTTAACGTATCAGGCTTCTACACCACAGGTCTGGGGCTCAAATCTTGGGCTGGGCTAGGTCGACTCGGCCTTTCATCCCTTCAGTGATTCGTTAAATGACTACCAAGTTTGTTTGGGAACTAAACACTGTAGGATAGGGTGCGTTAAATTGACCACTTGACCAGAACATCTGCTCATGCATTTCGGAGTCCAAGGTCACGAAAACTGAGATGGGCACAGTAGACTTTTGCCTTCAAGCGCTATTGCAACTGAGTTCAATTTTTTGTTAAGTTTATTTGCTGTAAATATTAAAGCAGACTATTTGATGATTGAACTAAAAATCCATTTTACTTAGAATGTTTGATGTTTGTACTTTTAGAAGCTTATTAAAAAAAATTAACGTTTTAGTATTCATGGATAATATACTTAAATTATGTTATTTTTTTTGCAGGACGAGAAGTGGTTTTCCGTTGTCGTGATGAAGGTACTCGTCGATCTCCAGTGAAATGGATTCGGGCTGACAACTTAGCCATGCCTCCTGGCTACACAGATAGAGGAGGCCGATTGACCATTCCCAACATCCAACCTGAACACAGTGGTGTTTACATATGTACTTCAGCTGGTCCTGCACGAGGCACTACTTCAAGTGCCCAGAAAGCTGCTTTCCTCTCTATTCAACCATGTAAATATGCTGATTATTGTGACCTTGCCAAAGTATGGGGGCTGAAACGCAGAACTAAATAAATGATCACCTTGTTGCTTTTAATTTTTTAAAGGGGGGAGGGAGCGCATTGTAATAATTTATAATGTAGTGATTACTCAAATTATATAATGATTAAAATATTTTTAGCAACTTAATGTTAAGATTTTTGTTGATCAAAAATACAATAAATATTAGTTTTTATCACATCGCATAGCATGATTCTTGACTAGTTAAGATAAAGAAACTTGTATTGTTTTTATGCAAGATTATTTTTTGCAACTGATGAAATTTGTTTTGTACGGTATAAAATAAGGGCAATAAAATTTTTTTATCCACGCCTGTTTTTATGTATACACTGATATATTTTGACCAACCATTGTTTTTAGTTTTTTTTAATACTGTGAATTATCTGTTCCAACTCATAAATCTTTTCTATAGAAAGTTTATTGTACCATATTAATTTTAACTATTTTGTGTATTTATTATTGCATTTTAACCTGAGCTTATATTTCTTAAATGAACTAGCCATGTTTTTTAGTATTAGAAAGCATTTGTTATCACATATGTGCTTTATGCAGAACATAGCTTTTAACTGTATTATATGCTATTAATATCAGTATTTTTTAAATATATTCTGTAATCATTGGAAGACAAAATTGTATGAAATGCAATTTAAAATCGGCTATTTATGATAGAATGGATCATTTTCAGAATGTGTTGCTATACTTTTTTTTTCAACTTTCTCCT
The DNA here is from genome assembly GCA_019973935.1 of Trichonephila clavipes. Classification (NCBI taxonomy): domain Eukaryota; kingdom Metazoa; phylum Arthropoda; class Arachnida; order Araneae; family Nephilidae; genus Trichonephila; species Trichonephila clavipes. The sequence continues at coordinate 285,659 of BMAU01007862.1, read as the reverse complement.
GTTAATATTGCCATATTGTACTATTTTATTCTTTTATACATTGATAAGTATTGTTCCTGCCTCACATTTTCTTCTATGGTTTATTTAAAACTGTGATATTTTGAATAAATTTATCGATTTGGTTGTGATTATAACAAATGTTTTATAAACATTTTAATACCAAAATTTTTGTTTTATGTTCAATAGTAAACAACAAATATTTATTGAATTTTGTATTTAAACATGAATTACATTTGGTGCTTAATATTTTTAATTGAAGAATATTGATAATGAGAGTTTGTTGAATAAAGAAAAGAAAAGGATATAAAAAAAAATGTTAAAATATTAAATCTCTTTCTCAAACTAAATAGGATTTAAAATATTATATTTTCGTAATTAGAATCATTGTCGAGAAACATACATTTTGAACACTATTTATAAAAATTTCATCAAATTATCAACTGTATTATTTTTGTATAAAATAATTGTTAATTTTCATTTTTTTTCTTAAAAAGAAATTTCATTATGATATATTGAAATTCACTGTACATTGAAAAAGTTTTTATAAATATTTTTTTGAGGAGTTTGGGATTGAAATTGTTTGCTATACTAATTATAAATTTTTTCAATAAATAGTTGCGATTGCAGAATTACTTGAAACATTTTCATTAATTTTCAACTAATTAATTTTTAATTACGTGATATCTCACACTAGTCAGAACAAATTTAATAACTATTCATTTGTTTCATTTCACTATTAGCTGCTTGTTTTTTTTGCATCTTGAGTAAGTTATTTGTGATTATATATATTAAAAATAATTAATTGGCTCTAATATTGCATTACTTGACTAACAGTTGGCTTAAAGATAATTAATTTTAAACATTTATTAGGAATTGTGACTGATGGTTTGTTGAATATTAAATATTTGTGCTCGAAAATACTCATTTTCTTACATTCAGCTTTATTCTAATTCCAATGTATTAACATGATTGAATTGCTCTGTAGCTGTTCCTTTCTATGGAACTTCTTTTCCTCATGTAGAATCCAGTAATATTGGAGGTATGACTCTGTTTTTGAAAGTAAGCATGTTTTGCAAGCATGCTATATTGAAACATTTGTATTTTGCATGCTATATATTTTAGTTGTATTAGATGCTTTGAAATGGTGCCATATGAATAAAGTATTTTTTTACACTCCAGTTTCTTTGTCATTGATTTGACTTTGTTGTACCTTCTGTTTGTGGTGCTGGGTATTGTGTGCTTATTAAAATTTGCATGTTAGTGAGATTTAGATATATGTAGTTGCTTTAAATCTATCCATTCATCGTTTCATTCACCTATTTTATTACTTTGTTTGAATTTGGTTATAGCGTCAAATTTCTTTTCAATAATGATATTCTTGGCATCAATGCATGATTTTTAATTTAAACAAAATTCCTTAAAGCATGAGTTGTTAAAGTAAATGTTTAGCTCTTAGATTAAATAAAATTACTTTTATGTATTCGTTTGATAAAAAATATTTCAGTTGTATATTTGATACAGTCAAAATGTAATTTGTATTGTTTTAATGACTAAATTGTTTGTAATTTCTTGTTCTATAAACATTCATTATAAAAATATTTGAATAAAAGGGACAGGAAAAACCAATTCAATATTTATATTGAATTCAGATGATCAAATATAAAGTAAATAACACTCCAAATACACACTGAATTGCTATTCAATATTCTTTGTTTACCTAATTCATTAACTAGGTAGGCTAGAAATTTTATGCTATTCTGTTTTGATTTGATTATTCTGTATTTTAAAACTAATTAAAAATAAAGGTTCATCTTCCCCACCCATTAAGTTTAGTAAATGAATAAACATGAACATAAACAAATGAATGACACTTATTTTGAAAAACTTATTTGGATATGAATAGATTAAAATCTCGAGAATAAGTTTTATGACTCAAACTCGTAGTATTATTGTACACTTCTTTCTTCAGAATTTTCCTCTTAAAACTTTTAAAACATGTACATTTCTTAAATTTTGTAGAACTTGTTACTTTTGGGCCTGGAAGTTTTTATCGTGTATCGGATGATACAACTTTTTTTAAAAAATAATTTTTATGATCAGTATTAATGTCATTTTGCTAATTTAGTCTTTTTAATAATGCTTAAATCACATAATAGGTCTTCATGTTTAGGAGTATTTTTTTGAATTTGTATGAAATTAGAAGTAATATAAAATTTCTTGTGAGCATAAAGTTATTTTGAAATCGAGAAATCCTTTACGTAAAATTATTGAATACAAAGGCTATCTTGAAGAATCTCAAATCGTGTATTAGTTTTCTTTAGATAAATTATGAAAAGAGAATAAATGTTATTTATTTCAAGCTAACCTTTTGAAACTGAAATGGAATTTTTTCTGTCTGTAGTGAAATATCTGTACTGTTTATATATAAAATTCACCTAATATTGCTTTTTAATTCAGGAATTCTTGTATACTAATCGAGAATTTTTAAATGTGCTATTTATAATTTTCAAAATTAATTCAAATGTATAAACTAAAAATATATCTCAGTGTAGAACAGCATGAAATCATTTTTTATTGATAGATTTTCCCAGTATGCAAGTTTCTTGTGCTGTAATATTAACTTAAGAGACTTTAATTAAAAAAACAACTTATAGGAACTATTAAATCTTATTTATGATAAAATTTTTAATACTTTTTCTGTAATTATTTAAATAAATTTAACTTGGATCAAGGGTTTTTTGTGTTTTTAATTTTTGTTTTATGAATTATAAAACAATTTTACAATGAAACCTTTTTTTTCAGTTTGTGTTTTACATTTTTTTTATCCGTTCTTTAAACATGCTTTTTCAAGGCATTTTGATTGCTTTTTGTTGAATGGAAGCATACTTTTTAAATTAATATTGATTTTAAATTAAGAATATTATTTTGAAAATGAGAGACAAAAATTTTAAGTATAGTCTTTAATAAAAAACACTTTATCAAAAAATGGGATTTTGAAATGTTATAAATTAAATGTTGCATCACTTTGATACTCATAATTAATCTAAATGTAACTTTAAATTGGGTGTTTATTTTTCTAAGTAAAACTAATTGAAAAAGATTTTAGTTTGTAATGTGTATAAATATTGTAAATTTATTGAAATAACTCATACAACTTCTTTCAAGTGTTCATGAAATTTCTAAATGCATCATGTCTTTCTCTTATTGCTGCATTCCTGTGTTTCTATTTTGGTAAGCCTTATTTAAAGTTAAAAAAAATTTCTGTTTTTTGGATTTTTAAAAATTAAAAAAAATATTTTTATAAGATTGTACGAAAAATCTCTGATAAAAATTATCAAATATGCTATTTTTAGTTTTAAATTGTCGGCATAATAAAATAGATCCATTAGTAATTAATTTCAATTAATTTAGTTAATTGTTTAGTAAAATAGTTTTTTCTCTTTTTTTTTAATAATGCTACTATTAGTATGTATAACATGCAGATTCCCTCAAATTATTTTTAAGTTTGTATTATGTTCTGTTGAGTCTTATTTTAATTAAACATTTAAATACATTAATATATAATTCATATAGTTATTAATTAATTAGAATTTTAAGTAATTTATGAAATTTTTCTTGTGCAGCAATCTAAATATTTGCATTTTTTTATTAAGTAGAAATTACCTTTGTATTAATTACTAGTTAAAAGTATCAAATGTCCTTTTGTAATTTTTTCCTCCAATTGATGTTATGAAAATATTGCATTGAAACTGAGAAAAAAAACATGACAATGGATTCGAATATATAATATCGAATTTATATTTGGTTAAGTCACTTATGTGCAGATATACGTAATTATTCTCTAAATATTATTTGATCTACAATATGCATTTAACACATGCATTAAATTACAGCACATATTAAATATGCAGATAAAATATTAAATATACATATTAATTTGCAGATAGTTTTGTTCATTTATCTTACAAAATATCAAATTTCAATTAGATTTTTTTATAATAATATAGAATGTATGCACTCTTAAGCATAATGAGCACTCTTAAGTTATACATTTAATTTTTTTTTAAAGGAAGTAAAAGTGCACAAATTTAAATTGCCTGCTTACTTTCAACTAGTAATATCTTGAATGTTTTTGTATTTGATTAAAATAAAAGGTGAAATTGCGTAAGAGTATAATTACATTATTATGTTGAAAGGAGAAAAAATATTACTGTTATTGTACTTGAAGAACTAAATACTAATTTAAAATAATTTCAATAATTATAAAAACTAAAATAATTTAAGAATTAAATATTAATTAATAGCCTATTATTTAATAGGAGTACAATTATAATAAAATTTTACATTTTTAATTGCATAATTTTAAATTAAAATAACATTTTAAAAAAATTATATTCCTGAGGTCATTTGTATAGTTATGTACATAGTAAGGTTGATAGTGGTTAGATATAGATAAAAAATTATCATTCTAAATCTACTGATGCAGAAAAGGTGTTTCATGATGTGTATATAAAGGGAGAATAATATAATATATATATATATAATAAATTATTTTCAAAATTTAATATCACAACAAATAAGTTGAATTTCCAAAAAAAAAAAAGGGTCACAAATGGTTTTATATCAAGTCGTTATTTTCTACAATATAAAAATAATCAAAAGTAATGATTACTGCTGGGTAGAGAAGTGAATAGTACAGTGTACCATTGCAACATTTCATAACCCAGCTCTTTCCATTCACTGTCAATCTCTACAGTCTGATTCAAGCTGTTTTCCACCTTCCATTTTGTCAGGCTCTAACTTTGACCGCAGGTTTCTATTTTTTAAAATTTAATACAAAAGATGCTATTAAATGTACCTGATGTTTTTTCTTGTTACTATTTAGGTGTCCTCTCATCACAAATGTTAAAAAGTACCGTAACACTGTTCCACTTTGACAAAAATTACTTTTTTTTTTTTACCATAAAAAACTCTTAATACCCAACTTAATTCTCTTTGTGGTAGTATTTAACATAAAATTTTCTAAAATTGTCTTTCCATTTATCTGTATACCACAGAACTTCTTTTCTGCATTGGTAGGTTTTGAAATTCTTAGAAATTTTTTCTATTGGAAAATTAACCCAAGTTAACCTTATAGGCTTCCCAAATTTTATAGCCCATAAGGTTAACTTGTTTTAAACATTTTACATTTTTTTTTAATAAATAATACTTAATTTTTTTTTATTTTATGAAAGGCCTTTTAAATATATTATTCATTCAGAAAAAATAGTGACATGTGTTTTTTTATATGTATCTATACATTCAATATAGATTTCTATTTGTAATTTTAAAAAATAAAAGCTAAGTAAATGCATTAAAATACCAATACTGACGATTTGGATATGTATGATGTGAATGTTAGCAATTATCAGAATTTGGCTAAACACCATTTTTTTTTAAACGAGACTTTTTATGATCAGTATTTAAATTGGGGGTTTTCAGTCTCACAAAAAACATTTAAATTCTTAATGTTTTAAATTCAAAATGTAAATGAATGTTGATATACTAGCAAAAGGAATTTCTTTGCTACATTTTCAAGAATTATAATAAGGAATAAAATGCTCAGTTTTAGCATTGAAGGTTTTATTTTGTAATTATAGGATTTTTTTTATTAATTAAAGTTTGCTTTATCATAAACTTGTAAAAATATTTTAAGGGGGAATTATATAATGTTTCAGAGATGGAATCAATTTTTATTATCAATGTTTAATTACTTTAAATCAAACTTTTTATGTTAGTAGTAAGAATAAAAGTAAGAATTGTGCAGTATTATAAATATAAAATGTGATATTTTTCATTTGTTTTATGTGAAAAAAATATTTTTAAGAGTTTGATGAATTCTAATAGATTTTATTTGTGTGATATGATTTAATAACTCACAATATCCAACAATTGTTTAAATAATTAGTGGGCCAAACATTTTTTTCCCAATGGGAGTGAGACATATTTTAATATATATATATTTTAATTATATATTTTAGTATTGAATCGAAGTTTTTGTTAATAAAGATATTGTTTGGATAAGTGTTTAATTATATATAGCTATTCTTTGTGATCTTTTAAAAATATGAATGCAAAAGTAAATAATAAATGTATTTCATTATCTCTTGTATATGTTTTTGAATTAATATTAATAGAATCAAGTCTATTTTTCTTCTCTTGTGGGATGCTTTCCAGGAAATAAAAATTAAATTTTAAATCGATTTGGTTAATCAAAGTCAAGCATTCCATTCTCTTTTTATTTGTTAGGCTATATTCTGTTGAATTTATTCATTTTCTAATTGTACTGTTTTAAATATATCAACTTTTTTGGGGGAAAGTGTAGCATTTCACTTTAAAAAATAATCCAAATTTATATTATGAATCTTGTCTAATTTTTGTTACACAATTTCTTTATAAACACAATTGAACACAGGAACTTTTTAAAAATAATGTATGTTTTATATTCTTTAGCATTAGATATTTGTTCCCCAAAGTAAAATAAATTGTATTTTTTTTCTTTGGTAATATTGAATATTTTTAATCGAATATTTTTGTATGTTTCATTTGTGTACTTAAGAAAAAAAAATTTTTTTTCCCTTGAGGATAAATTATAAATAGAATTAATTTTTTTATAATTTTTTTTATTTTTAAATCTTTTTACTTGATGGATAACTTGTAACTTAGAAAAAATATTGCAGTTGTACCACCTACATCTCGCCCTACTCGACCACCAGGAGCTTGTTCTAGAACTGAAGCTACTTGCCAAAACGGTGAATGCATTCCTAGAGCATATGCATGTGATGGAGACTTTGATTGTACTGACAGATCTGATGAACTCAATTGTGGTTAGCTTATTGTACCATTTTGATTTTATTCAGTTTTTCCTAAAAGTTTTAACATTGATTTTTTTTTAAAAAAAATTAAGTCGTAAAATATTGTTGAAACATTTGCTTTCATTGTATCAAAATATTCAAAATGTTTGTTTGACATTTATGAGGTAAATTTGGGGCTGCAAAAATTCGTGTCTTTAAGTTTTGTGCTTAAAAAATTGTAATTTTGGTAGATTTTTCTAAAAAATTTATTTGTTAAATAATATTTATTTAAATTTTATGTATTAATATGGCTTACCACTGAAAAGAGTAACTACTTTTTAATGTGAAATATATTTTACTTGCAAAGGAAGGGGATTTTTGCTGCAATTAAATTAAATGTATTTTTAAAATCATTGATACCATTTAATTTAATTTAATTGTATTCCATGTTATAAATGGGGAAACTATCTCATACATTCCTTATATGTATTGTAAGTAATTAACTTTTCCATGCAGCCAAATGTATTTCAAAGTAGTATTGTAATTTTTTTTCTTTTTCTTTTGAACTTTTAAAGTATACAGTATTTCAAGAGTAGAAATGGAATGCTAATCTCTTTTTGTTTTGATTACATTAGAAATTAAATAAATCTCTTAGGAAAGTAATTTTTTTGTTTAGGATTTAATTATGATTTTTTTCATCTTTATTTGCCTTTGAAATGGATATTATGTTTATACCTGATTTGGCTTTCTAATTAAGTGTAACATTTGAAAAATATGTCGAATAAATTGTCATTTAAAATTAATCAGATAGCTATCTTAAGTAATTAGTATTTATTTAAACAACTCTTGTTGAATTGTTATAATGAAATTTACTATGGTTATTGGTATAACAAAATGAGAGTGGACTGGAGAAAAGAAAAATTGTTTTCTGTATAATATTTTTAAAATTTTGAAACTACAAAACAATTACATGTCTTTGGATGATAGTCTCATGCATATTATTTTCTGATTAATTTTATTTAGATTACCAATATCAGTGCCAGCCTAATGAATTCCAGTGTGATAATAAGAAATGTGTATTAAAAGTCTGGAGATGTGATGGTGATAATGATTGTGGAGACAATAGTGATGAAAAGTCTTGCAGTAAGCTATAAAACCTCTGTAAATATTATTTTCACAGATTTTAAAAGAACAGACACATTTTTAATCATTTCTAATTTTTCTGTGTTAGGTCCCAATCCAGCAGGCTCTCCATGCCGTTATGATGAATATCGTTGTTTGTCTGGAGATCAATGCATCCCAAAAAGCTTCCAGTGTGATGGGGAATTTGATTGTCAGGATAAATCTGATGAAATTGGTTGTGGTAAGTATGATTTATTTTACAGGTAAATCGAATTTCATCCCATATTAGAGTAAATGTAATGACATTTTATTGGAAAATAATGGGATATTATGCTCAGTTCTCCAGATTGCAGTATTTTATTAAAAATCTATCGTAAGCTGTTAAATTTCATTGTAAAATTATTTATGTATAGCTTCTCCAACCATTACACAACCACCTCCTGAAACCATGACTGTGGAAGAAGGTGAAACTGTGACAATTGTATGCACAGCTGTTGGTAATCCAACACCAATAATAAGTTGGCGATTGAACTGGGGTAATATTCCTGCTGGTCCTCGTGTATCTGTCACTAGTGAAAATGGACGAGGAACTGTCACTATTAGGGAAGCAAGACAGACTGATCAGGGTGCATGGAGTTGTGAAGCTATCAACAGTAAAGACAGTGTATTGGCTATACCAGATACAGTATTGGTTGTTAAACGTATGTATCTTTTGTATATCTTTTGATTTTGTTTTATCTGGAAGAGTTTGAATACCAAAGATATAAGTTGTACCTGTCTCTTCATTCTGACCACTAAAATTGCTTTTCATTATATGTTAGTATTTTAGTATGCATTTTTTAAAAATGTTTGTTTTATTTTGTTATGATCCTATGAAACTTATTAACTTTTTATTCCTTAAAATATTAATGTAATAATTTTGCTACAGTTTGGCTGTCTTTTGTTAATGACTGCACATATATTTTATGCATTATCTATAATTTATTAATTTTAATTAATAACTAAGAAATTTTTCTTTATAGCTAAAGCTGGAGTATGTCGACCACCCTTGTTCAATGAAAAAGCCTCTGTTTCGTCTGATTGCTTAAGATGCTTTTGCTTTGGTGTAACAGAAACTTGTTACAGTAGTAGTCTTCATGTCATTAAAGTTAGTAGTACAATATACAGCAATAAAATAGTTAATATCATCTAAGATAATATCAATATATGGTTAATATGATCTAAGATAATATCAATATACGGTTAACATGTTTTTGCTTCCTCTGTTTCATATTCAGTGTATTATTATTCATAATTTTTAACATGTATACAAATTAACGTCAAAATATTTCAATACTTTGAGCAAATCATATTGTTTCCTTGCTAGATTAAAAATAGTTATTTTCAAATTTAGAATGTTTTTAACTATATGTATTGGATTTTCCTGAAATATATAATAAAATAATTTAAAAATATATGGAATATATTTAGGTATACCTATGTATGGATTATATACAATGATTTGAAAAAAAAATTATGATGTTTAGTGGAAAGGAAAATAATTTGTATATTGTTATATAATGTTGTCAGTTTCTGATTAATTTAGCCAACAATATTTCAAGGATTGGGAGAAATATAAGTAAATATAAATAAATCAAAATTCTCTTTTCAATACTGTTTTCTATACATCTGTATGTACTATTTTGGGTTTTGAAGAATATATCTTTAGATAATCAGAACAACCAGCCAATTATTTTATACACCATAGTCATTTAAACATTATATTTAAGTAATTGGGTGTATATTTTTTTCCATTACAAAATTTTTTAAATTTAAAATTTTGATTAGTCTATTCTTGCAAGATGAATGTTCTGAAAGATCAACCTATATGATTGGGTTTGGGATTTATATGATGATTTGAGATAGTATAATTTATAAATTTATAATTTCATTAATTAAGATAAACATCCCATGATTATTTGCTTTTTTCTCTTAACTTCTAAACTGCTGAGGAAAAGTTGATATCCTAGTTCCACCCTTTTTCACACAGATGCACCTAAACACATGCTATGCACTTAAAATGCATGAAAAGGGGTAAATAAGTAAATTCTTTTGCACACATTGTCAAGGTAATTTAATTGCATTCCAAAGCCTTTGGAATAGTTGAACAGGCTGCAGAGATATGTAAAGATTTGTAATTTGAAAAGGCATGTATATATATGCCAGGGGCAATTGATGCACTGGATGAGCAAGGTGTATATATATGACTATGCCAGTTAAGGGGTTAATAGTTGTTAAAGTTTTAAAAATGTCATTCTAAGAATAGTCTTCTTTCTTTGTTTAAGATCATTTTAATACTTTTTATGCTATTCATTAACATTATTATCTTTTCTTTTAGGTTCCTCTACAAACTGAAATATCTATTGTTGCTTTGCAAAGAGATGGTAGAGGTAATTATGAAGATGTTGGACAGAGGTATCCTCCAAATCAAAATGCTATTCAGTATAATTCTGCCAACAGGGAATACAAAGTGGAATCCCATGTACGTAATGATGCTCCAAGTGATGTTTATCATTACTGGAGTTTGCCACCAGAATTTTTAGGAAATCAGGTATGTAATGTTCTTTAAATAAAAGCAATTTTTTTAAATGAGTATAATTTTTAAATTCTGAAAAAATTATTTCTTGTGAAATTAATGCCAACTTAACATATGTATTTTCTGCTTACTAATATAAGAATATTTTAGTTCAAAATTATTGCTTCCTTCCTTCCTCAGTCCAGGGTAGGCCTTTTCCAGGCAGGCCTTCCTGATAGTGTTCTCCTACTTATCAAAACTAGGAGAGCTTCTTGTAAGCCATCAATCCATCTAAGATTTGTCCTGCCCTTTCTCCGTGTGCCAATTGGTTGAGCATTTAGTGGTGCAGTCTGTTCATTCTGACAATGTGACCTGCCCATTTAATTTGTTGCATTTTAATGAAGTTAACAATGTCAGATTCTTTATATGATTGATAGAGCTCTAAATTTGATCTTCGCCATGTTCTATTCTCCTGAATTCCTTCAAAAATGAATCTTAAAATCTTCCTTTCATAGAAACTTATGTTCTTATCTGTTCAAGACATTAACCAATTTTCACATGCATAAGTTAATACTGATCTTAAAAGATTTAAATACAATAGAACCTTTGTTTTTGATTTTATGTATTTTTGTATTCCATTAAGACATCTATTAGCCATAGTAATTCTCTTTTGGATTTCAGTAGTACAATTGTTTTTATTGTTAATTCCCGAACCTAAATAAGTGAAGCTGTCAACAACTTCAAAACTACTCTAAAATTATTTCTGTTTGTATAAAATCGGATTTCTCGAAGAGAGTTGTGAATTGATGCGATTGTTATCAGTTGGTGTGGAATTGTATATAACATTATAACACATAAAATGCAGCAAACAAAACTAAGAACATTGTAACATGACACTGTAACATAAAACAAAAATGTCAGTATTGTGTAACGAGAGTTCAGAATAAAAATAACTCAGAGAAAAATTTAGACTTATATGAATTTAATGTGGAATGAGATCATCCCTGACTTGTAGACATGTATTACGATATTTTAAAGCAATAAATAATGTTTTTAGCTTAAATTTGAGGCATTAACTTGTTCAGGACCAGCAAAAGGAATATGAAAATAAATTATTTGTTTGTAATATAAATGTAATAAAAAAAGTCATAGCTAAATCTTGGATAAAGCAAAATTTGTTTTCCATGTATGATTAATTTTTCCTCTTTCACCTCTAAGCTTTAACTAGGGAAGAGCAAGAGGCTTTTCCTACCAATTTTGACAAATTTGACATCAGTGGACCATGATCACGTAAGTGATCATGGTTCTGAATGAGTTAAGTTTCTTTCCTCCTGCAATGCAGTCTTCAGGATATTTGAATCTCTAGCAGGAGGTTGTTTCCATGCAATAGCTTTTCTAAATAGTCTCATCAGTCAAGATTACCTCCCCTGGTTCTAAGGGGTTGGTTGTTTGTCAACCAAATGATGTTTCAAAGCCATAGAAAATAATTTTAAGTCTTTACACATAGAAATTCATTCAGATATTCCCTTTACGAAAACACTTCATGCATTTTGGGGTGTTGTAATACTTAGATATAAATATCTGAAATTGTTTAATCACTTTTGGTAGATTTTTCCAATTAGGCTTGTCTTTCATGCATTCCTTACAGAATTAAATTATCAGTTGAGATAATTTAAAAGAAAATTTACCAGAAAAATGTATTTTTTAAAATTTTCTTTTTATTGTAAAAAATAGACATTTTGGAATTGTTATTAGAATTGTTATTAAATTTTTAAATTAACGGTAGAACAAATGGTAGAAACACTGATTATTTTTACAATTTCTAATTTGTTGGAAAGCTCAAGGAAATTTTTTTTATATCTGTGGCAACTGACTTTCTATGGTTCAGTTTTGTTTCAGAATCTAGCTAATTATATTTTACTATTTTTTTGTTGATGCATTGTTTAATAATTTTCTGTATGTTTTTGTATTTTCAATATAAAATCGTTTATAAATATGAGCTTTGTTTTTCTTCTGGTAATCAACATTTAAAAAGAAGTATAAGGCATTATATCTTTAAAAATTTTATTTATTATATAAAACTTTAAGCTATTACAAATTTTCATTAAAATTTTTGAAACTTATTTAACTTTTATTATTTGTATTTAATTTAGTTATGTGACTAATGCCTTTTCTTGTTGAATATTTTTCTGATTTTATGCTCATTAATTTTAATATTTTATTTAGTTGAACAGCTATGGAGGATATATTCGTTTCATGTTCCGATATTCATCACCATTCCCGAGGAGTACACCCAATATTGCTGATATCATACTGAAAGGAAATGATATGACTCTTTATCATGTAATGAAACAACCATTTGGACCACAAAGAGATAACAATGTTGAAGTTCGCCTCTGGGAGGTAAGAAATACACACAGGATTTGTGTATGCAATGTTTTGAGTTGTGTTATGCTACCAAAACCAAGTTCAGAATGTTAATCAAAATCATTGTATGAAGTAATATGGGCTGTTGTACAGCATTTAGAACTTGAACATTGATAGCTCTTGCATAGCAATGTGGTGTAGAAGCTGAGAGCTTGACCTCTGATCAGAGTTTATATAAGTACAAGGTCCTTCACCTAAAATTTTGTGTCATTCTTAAGTGATGTTAATTCTAATCAGATCATCTGAGATTGAATTTTGGATCAATTCATATTTTAAATTGTATGAAAGTGTTTAACAAGTTAACTATGCCCTCGTTTGAGAGCACACGACTATTTGTGTCACTGAAATCAAGTGAAGAGGAGTCTATTTGTCTGTGGGTTTATTTTATAGAATTGCCAATTTTATAAATTAACACTTATTTGTTTGGTTAACATGAACATGTATTACATACAAATTACTCGAAAAATGCAAGAAAAATTAAATATATATATATATATCAAGGTAAGAATTTAAATTTCTCCTGTTGAGTAGTTTTCACCAAAACTGGATACTATACATGATTAGACTTTGCAAATGGAACACTAGTAATGCGATTCCCCTTCTGGATCTTACATTTATAACAATGTAAGGTTGTTTGTTTTTTAAATTCTGTGTAAATAATCCAGAACATGTTTCGTGCCTAATTAGGTTACATTAGGTCTAAATCAATGGTCCCTAACCCTTGGGCTGCGGATCAGTACCAGGCCACTTAAGGAACATTAAATTGTTTTCATTTTATTTACTGTGGTGTATTTCTCCAAGGTTTGTATGACTTTCCAAGGATGTCTTTAACCGGGAGCTGAAAGATGTCACCTAAATCTGCACCAATATCGAGCATGTGTAAAACACTGCGATATATAAAATATGAACTATCAACGCCCCTCCCCCACACACACTTAGCAGGTCACAGTAAAATTATCAAAATGTTGAACAGTTTGTGGCAACAATAAAAGGCTGGGGTACACTGGTTTAAATGCCAGAGTTTGTGTCGAGTTTTCTCTTTGTATTGGATATGTCACAATAGGCGTCTTCAATAAATTCTAGCAAAAAGTTTATTATATGCTGTTTCAGCTGGTGCATACAGGGACGCATGAGTTCATCTTAAATTTTTCATATTTTTTGTGTGTTTGTTTTACTTCAGTTTGGCCTCAAAATATTCTAAACATCTTAAAGTTTGAGAATATGTTTTGTTTTTCTCAAAAATTTCAATTTAAGTAATTAATGGTCACTACTTTTTATGCATAGCAAGTATACTCATCAACCATAGTTAACTTGTTAAAAAATGCAGTTTTACTTTACAAATGTTTTATCTCTGAAATAAAGAAACTCAAGAAATTTAAAACAGTTATATGTATTTATTTTTCTATCTTAAAATACAAATTATTGAATCTTTAATTGAACTAAAAACTCTTTTAACACATACAGATGCACTAGTTATGTAATTGTTAAAAAATAAAAACTTGTAGAAATATTTTTAAAGCAATGTCAAAAGAACAGATAGCTTGTGAAATATTTGTTCTTTTAGTTTTTTTTTTTCATTATACCCATCTAAAATTTTAAGACTAGTGTATTGAAACAACTTCAATTTAATTGTAGTTGTCAGTAGTGTATTGTAGAGTTTTAAAAGTTATTTTATTTATTATCACTTTAAAAGCAAGTGTTAAGAATGTGTGTAAATATTAATTTCATTGTGAATAAATGGGTTACTGTAACTGTACATTGATGAAATTGTTTTAAAGTTGTTTAATCATCTTACAGATAAAAAAAAGTTATTTTCTTATAGCATTACAATATTTATTTATGTTTAAATTTTTGCTTTTAATTTTTATGTTTTAATGGACTGTTTTCAGGCTATTGTATATTTCTAATTTATGATTTATATTGAGTTATAAAGTTATTTTGACTTTGCCTTATTAATATTTCAAACATTCTCTTTAAAATGTTTTCTTTCTGATTTTAATTATTCAATTCCTATTAATATTATTTTATGCATTTAGGTGTAATCGTAAAATTCTTTTTATTGTTAGGGTGAATGGCATAAAAATGAAGCTCAAGGTCGTGGTGATGCTCCTTTTACAGATGTGACAACTCGACAGGACATTATGATGGTTCTTCAAAATATTGAAACATTCTATGTTAGAGCCACTTATGATGATGAGATGATACATTCCAGGTACAAATAAGGAACACTACTTTAATGAAACTTTCAGTGTAAATTTTTCCTAGAGTTAAAAAAAGTAGGGCATACAAAAAGTTTTTAGGATGCTCAGACTATTTTAATTACCTATATGTTTGTATATATTGTAAGTACTATTATGAATTTTTTTATAAGACCCTTTACCTTAGTAAGTCAAGATATGTTCCTCCCCTCCCCCTGGTAGTTTGGAGAATGTTTATAAGCAGTATTCCAGTTCCCACCAAGTGTTTTTTAACATGTGGTGCACTTTATAAGCATGCAACTTAAGCCTTTTGTGAACAATTTTCACCAAACTTGTTTGTGATATTTGAAGTTTGTGTGATGTATCTCAAGTTGATTTAGTAGAACTTCATTGAAATGATTGTCAAATGTGTTCAACAGTTGCTTCATTCACACTAGGCTTACCTCCTTTGAGAAGACCCTGATCTGCCTGTTTTTTTTTTTAATCCTTTCAAGCCATCAATTTATTAATATTTTTTTACACTGAACATTAAAGTGTGATTTCGTTTTGTGAAACCAAAGCACATGTTGAACTTAGTCTTTAATCTATGATATTTCAGCAAAAAAAAAAAAAAAATTGTAGACTTTCTTACAAATGTTCCCCTGAGTCACTCTTGAAAAAGCATTAACATAATCTGCTGCACAAAAAAAACCTACTTTATATGACCTAATCAACATTACAAAAGTTACATTATTATATTAAACAGTTATTTGTAATGAATTTTTATAATCAGGGCAAGACTTTGGGTTCACCCAATGTATATTTTAGTACTAAAACTTAGTGATGCAACAGCCCATAAAGGACCAAGGCCTACTGTGCTTGTCTCAGTTCACGTGACCTTTTGCCCTGAGGTGCATGCGCAGATGCTCCAGTCAGTCTAAAACCCCAGTGTTTAGTTTCCAAGCAAGCATGGTACTCACTGATCGACTCATTGAAGGGATGAAACATTGAGTCGGCTTTGCCTAGCCTGGAGCTGTGGTGTGGAAGTGTGATACGTTAGCACTCAGTCACTGGTCAATATACCTGTTAAATATGTTTATATAAATTATTGATATTAAAAATGTGGATTTCTTCCAGTATTCTAAATTTCCAAATGGATTCTGCATCACTTTCTGATCCATCTGCTCCTCAAGCTGTATTTGTTGAAAAGTGTTCTTGTCCCCAGGGATATACTGGAAACTCCTGTGAGGTAAGTTTTTAATAAAAGGAATTATATCAATATTCAAGTTACTGATAAATTTGTAATTTATGCTTGAAGATGTACAGAAGAATGCCTTTTATGATATCTAAGAAAATCAGATAAAATCAATGTCATGTACAGTAAATCTTCCAAAATTAATAAAATGTCTGAAAACACCAGTATTGAAATGGGATGAATAGCGTTAATGTGTTTGTATCATACAAACATTGTTTTGTATTGACATAAAATTAGATTTCCTTTTTTTTTTATTATTATTGAGGATCAAATGAAATTGATCTATTGGAACTCTCGTGTATGGGAATACTGGAAGGAAACAAGCTAAAAAGTATTCTTATCATTATTGAATGAAATTTCAATGCTGAGGGATTAGTTGCTACCACTTGTAATGCATTTGTAGTGCATGTTTATTTAAATTAAGCAATCACAAATCATCTTAAATTTTCACCAGCTAGAGCTATTATTAAATTTTATTTGGTATGGGATAATCAGGCTTTATATAATTTTTATGGGAAAGAAATTCACATTTTTGTCTGCACATTCAAAAATAAAGACACATTATGGAAATGTGTATTGTGAGAGCATGTTTTTTTTTAATACCATTAAGTAAAAGTAGTATATCCAAATTACACTTTTCAGCATGATTAAAAATCTATTGATATAAATTGTGTATATTACATTCTTAATGAAATTTTTCTAAAAGTTTCATAAATTTTAAAGTTTTTTTGTTTTTGTTCCAGGAATGTGCTGAAGGATATTCTAGACGAAAAACTGGTTCAGGACTTGGGGATTGTGTACCATCTAGAGTCCCATGTAATTGTCATGGACATTCCAGTTTGTGTGATCCTGTATCTGGTGAATGCTTGGTAAGAATTTTTTTTACGTCTATGCTTCGTTCTTTTAATTGAAATTAACATATTTTTAAACAAGAGTTCATAAAGAAAGATTTCTTGGAAAAAAAGTGTAAGCATAAATCTTTGTTTTGAAATAAATTCTTCTCTTTAAAGAATTAATTTTAATTCTATGATACAAATATAAAACCATTTGAAATTTGACTTAAGTATACACAACTGGATAATTTAATCAAATTATTTCATATTTGTCAATTTTTTTTTTCAAAAAACATGTGGTTTTCCTTAATATGAGTATTTTTAATGTAGTTTAATTTTGTTAGATAAAAAAAAGGAAATATTTCTCTTAATTTGCTTGTAGAATAGTTAAAATGAAAGGAATATACCCATTGGCATCAGGACATCTATTAAAAAAATATTTGAAAAATATATTAAATAATATTTGCCCAGTATGTTTAATTTTAAAGTTTTAAAAAGTAGGCATTTTTTAGAATATGAACAATATAACAAAGATTTTTATTTTGTTTATTCAGAATAATATTCTTTAATTTATATGTTTTAATATATTTTAATATCTAGAATAATTTTTGAATATCTAAATGTTTTATTTGTATAACATTTGTGCTATTAAAAATATGAAAACTAATTTTACTGTTGTAGAATTGCCGTCATAATTCAGAGGGACGACAATGTGAGCGTTGCAAGAGAGGATATTTTGGTGACGCGAGGCGCGGTACACCTGATGATTGTCAACCATGTCCTTGTCCTCTAATTACAACTCCCAATCAGTATGTTCTTTTTCCTGCTGTTTTATTTAAAAAATGTACCTGCACTGCTGTGTGTACTAAGAATTATTGCGTAATTTTATCTTATTAGCTTTTTAAATTGATATGAAATAATTGTGCTAATATTTAACATTTCATAATGAAAAATACTAACAATTATTAAAGTGTTTTGTTTGTTTTGTGAATAGAAATAGTATTTAACTCATAGTTGATTTAATTAGATTCATGTATTGAAATGTATTCCAGAGAAATTACCTATGACTAACATGATTTGAATGAAATAAGTAAATTTCTTCTTTTCTGCATTATGTCAGTCTCTTGGACACCAGAAGTCATGCCTTGCATTCTGAATGGTAACAGAAATACATATATAGCTGTTTTTTATTGCATGAAATATATTCCAGCATGGTTGTCCAGCCCCTTTCGTTTTGAAGTACTTCAGTGAATTCCTCAAAAACATACATTTACTACCCTATTTTAGTTATTGTATCCTATCCCTATCCACAGTTTGTGATAAAATGTGAACTTAAAACTTATTCATAAATTCTCATATCTGTAAAATTATGTATATCTTAGTTTATAAGCATGATGAGTTGCATTGGGTTAGTTCAAAACCATTGCATGGTTTCCTATATAATATAATATAATAAATATTATAACTTTTTCCTAAATTTAAGTATTTTCTAAGTGAAATATATATATTCTGTGAACAGGTATTAAAATCACTAATTAATTATTGATTTGTGTAATAAGCTAAGTTTCTATTATGAATTTGAGACATTTGTAAAAAGTACAATTTTAGGCTTTTTTTTTGTAGAATTGATTTAATAAATTTTTAGAAGTAATTACACATTACTGTGTTTCCATCTTTTTTTTTTCAATTTAGCTGACTTTGATAAATGATTTTCTTTTTCTGTTAGTGAAAATGTTGATTATTTTGAAATTTTTAACCCTTATTATTTTTTTAACTGTATTAATTGTTTTTAATCATGATCATAAAATGTATTTTGTAGCATTTATAAATAATGTTTACCAAAGAAATGTTAGAAAATTTGTATTTCTAACGAATGTAATCAATTTTAATATATATATATATATATATATATATATATATATTTGATTAACACTTTTAAGTTTTTGTAAATTTAAATTTTTCTCATCAGTATCTGTAATTTTTTTTTCATAATGGTCTTCAAGTATAATATTTTGATTAATTTTGTCTACATGAAAAGAAATCAGCAGCATCAATATATTTTGGCAACTGTTCTATTATATTATTATTTTTTACAAGATGTTGGAACTTTGAAGAATGAATTTTTTTTGTGCACAGAAAGTCATTCATTTTCAATTGTTTTATGTGGTAAATATTCCTTCAAAGGAGGAAAAAAATGGGGGGGGGGGATTTCATTTTTAATTTTCATGGAGTTAATTTTTTGAAAATTGGGTATTTTTTGAGAATTTTAAATTTTTGAATCCAAATTTTTATCAGGTTATTGGTAGCAAATTAAATTCTTTTATGCCTATGGATTTGATGTTGTATAATTATTCTATGTATGGAAAACGACTTCAGCAAATGTAAATGAAGGTATCTTTATGATAATTAAAATAAACGTTTTTAGTGTAAATTTATGTCGTAATCTAAATTGATTTGTGAGATCTGAATTATAGATCTCTTAATCATCATTTAAAAAAAATTATACCTGGTATAATAGAAATAATTTAAATGCTATATACTTTTCTTTATAGAATTTGGGTTTTTCTATTAAAATATAAATTTTTCTAGGTTCTCCCCAACATGTGTGCTTGATACTGATGGCCAAGTAACTTGTGATGCCTGCCCTATTGGCTATGAAGGAAGACGCTGCGAGAGATGTGGTCCTGGCTATGATGGTAACCCTAATATTCCTGGTGGCAGCTGTAGAGTGCATGGTGAATATTTATATAATTCTACTTTATACTATATCTTATTCTGTATCTTTATGCTCTTCCTTATTTATATATACTTACTTTACTTGTAACGTTTTAGGTAATAATGACCAACATTTAGGAAAGTAATGAATTTTCAATAACAATTGGAAAGAAGTACAAAAACCTAATCTAATTGACCTATTCCATTCCTTTGGTTTCTTAAGTAAAATTTGATGTTAGTTTATATAATTCCAAATGATCCGTTCTATGTTTATTATATACACTGTTACTTTTCATAAATTTTGAAGCATAAATGTATAAATTTCTGTTCATAAGTTTCTTTTCTATAGGTAATAAAAGAGCTGGGTTATTTTTTTATTTCCTGTAAAAGCATGTATTTATTTTATGTTGCATTTGCTGAATTTATTCTAATACAAGTTGTGGGAAAAATTTAAAATTAGATAAAGACAATTTTGGAATAACTTTTTTTCATTTTTATGACTGTTGTAATGGATTGAATGTTAATAATGTTCATTATTAAATTTTATTGTTTTTTTATAAAACATCTTTTATTTGTCTGTAATATAGTGGACATGTATTCTAGAAAACATATTTTGAACAATTTTTAAGTATTTCCACAAAAATTTTCAGTCGATTATTTTAGAAAGCTGATAAACTATATTTTTTAAAATTCATGCGAAATTAACCCTTTAAAGATTGCATGAATTTTCCACACACACACACAAAATATATATACAGGTGTCTATTTTTTATTCTAGAAAAATGTACATAAAATGTGTAGTTTTAAATAAATTGGTTGAAAACACAAACTATCTCCAAAAACATAAGTATTCTAGCATTGCTGTTGGATATGTGAAAAAGGAAATAAAACTTTTTTCTGGGTATAAAAAAATCGCCTTTTTGGTGTATTACTTCTGAACTATCTAGTCTGGAAATATCGTAAGCATTAGAAATAGCCTTGAACTCAGCTTGTCATTTTGATGGGAGAGCGAAGGAAGTGGTTAAATGATCGCTCAAATCTAATGAAATATACTTAAGAGATACTGTTTTTTTTAAAGTAAAATTTGTTTCTTTTTTCATGTCAAATTCAAATTTTGTGAAACTTCTCATCTAAATCCCCCCCCTCTACAGTTTTCAAATGCATTCTGTAGTTTTGCTATCTTTTAAAATATTAGTTTAATGTGTGTGATTGTATGATTTTGAATACTTTTATGACAATTTTTCCTTAAGTTACAAAATTTATTTTAATATTAATTTAAACATATAAAACCTGAAACTGAGACTTATAATATATATATATATATATATATATAATTGTATAAATACCAAAAATACCTACTGATTAATTGTTTTGTAGCAGGGTGTTTATTCATAAAAGTTGTATTACAGATGTATTAATTACAATATACCTTATTAAGAGTTCCATTAATTTTAATTAGGCTTTTATTTTGTTTCAGATGAAGGGAATTTTAATTCAATTAAATAATTCAAATTTTATTATGTTTTAGGAGGATTACAATGTGATCCAGTTGGTAGCTTAACTCCTGATCCTAGTCGAACAACAGGACTTTGTCAATGCAAAGTAAATGGGATTTTTTTTCTTAATTTATAAAGCATTTTTATGGTTATTTTACTAAAATGTTCATTGATGTACTGCAAATTATAGATCTGTTAATTTCTTTCAGTCTTATGTTACTGGAGCTCGATGTGATCAGTGTAAACCTCACACCTTTTATTTGAATTCTGAATCTCCACTTGGTTGCATTGATTGTTTTTGTATGGGTATTACTGAAACCTGTTCAAGCAGCGCATGGTACAGAGATGATGTAAGCATTTATTTACCATTTGTAAAATATCATTTTTAAGTTGCATTTCCTTCTATAAACATTCATCTTTGTAATTACTGTGTTATAAGTTCTCATTAAAATAGATTCCAATTGAAGGTATTTGTCTTCTTATTGATAGATTTTATGCGTTTGATCTTCATAGAATTCATAGATCTTACCTATATTGAACTGATCACTTTTATTTTATATAATTTTTTTATATCTGTGAATTTATTTTGTTTAATTTATTAAATACAAGTTGTGAATTTTTAAGCTTAGAATTTGAAATTTTATGGCTATAGGATAAAAAAATATATATCTATATATTTTTAAATACATCTGTTTATTTGTTGTTTTTTGAAAGCAGACTGCATACTTTGTCTGTGTACTGTCATGTAAAATGTGACTATAACATATTTTTTCATTTTTATTAGATTATTTTGAGTTTCACTAGCAGTTCACAAGGAGTAACTCTTACTAACATTCTAAGGAGTTACAATATCAACCAAAATTTGCAAGTGGATTCACGAAACCGGGAACTGGTATTTAGAAATTTTGCTACACAACCGGCACAGACTTATTATTGGAAAATGCCACAGTCTTTCTTAGGTGATAAGGTAAGTATTAATGATTGTTTGATCAACCACTATTTGATATGTATTTACAAAATTAATCATTGTAAATATGTATTTTTGTATTGGTTTAAATGAAGTATTCTAATTTCTTTCTTTTTCAAATTCAAAGTAATATCCTTCCTTCTGAATTGATTGAATGATAATATTATTTATTTTGGGAAATGTTTTAATTTTCTATTAGGTAACAGCTTATGGTGGAAGACTGAATTACACAGTTATGTATGTCCCAGGAAGCAGAGCTGATCCTAATTTAGATCCTGATGTACAGATAATGGTAATTTTAGTGTTCTATTTCATGAATTTGATTCGTTAAAATTTGTGTTAATTTGTGAGCATAATGTGTGAATAATTCTTTTAAGGGAAATGGCATTGTTCTGGTGTATAGACATCCTGAGTTAATTCGACCTTCATCTTTACATTCTATTTCAATTCCTATGTATGAGGTAATTCATTTACAGTTTTTATTTAATTTTGTCTATTTTATTCTTTTAATTTTTTACCTCATTTTTTGTGTATATAAAATATCTAGTTTTAATAGAATCATTTGTATAAAATTATCCATAATAAAACCTATTGAAGGAATTTTTTCAAAATAATTAATGCATTTTATTTAAACATTAGACATCATGGTTACGTTCTGATGGGCAACCTGCTACTAGAGAACATCTATTGATGACATTAGCAGATTTAGATGCAATATTAATTAAAGCAACTTACACTGGTGGTACTACTTCTGCAAGGTAAATCTTTTTTTATTTAACCCTTCAAATCTTATGATACACTGGATATTATAAGCATTATCACGAGTAAAAAAAAAAAAAAAAAAATGAAAATTATATTAGTTTTTAAAGCCTAATTATTTTTAGAGTAGTTTATTTGCAGATTATGGTGATTTATCATCAACAAAAAATGTGATGTTTGTGTTGACATAACATAGCTTTTTTAACTTATTTGAAGAAAAAAAGGGATTGTAATTAAAAATGTTATTTTAGTTTAGCAATCTATAATTTTGAATAGTTTTATCTTGAATTGCATATTGTGTCTTTAAATTTAAGTGAGCAGTTATTGGTTTGGAAACTGTCATTTGATTACAGGTTTAAATTAATAACTTTCTCAGAGGTGTAAATGTATTTATTTCTAGGCCACAGAAATTTTGAATTTACTACTTGTTTACTTACTACTATTTTTTCTTATTTTTTCTATGATTTTCTTAATTTTTAACTTTATTATTTATCTTTTTTTAATTCAGTATTTATATTTAATTGCATTTTGCGAAAAAATACCTTCTGTATTTTACCGAATTTAAAAGTCTGCAATTCATAATCCCAAAAATAATACACATGATCATTTGTATATTTAAAACCTTTATATGAAGGAATTACAGTATTTAAATGAAATTTTTTTGAGAATGGTTGCTCATAATATTAATTAGAACAAAATGCTGTGAAACTTCCATCTTTCACTTTAGTGTCACTATGAAATTAATACCCACAGTAATGTTTTCTTTTCTGAAAGGGCAATCTAATAATATCTGTTGAAAATATTATCTGCTTATAAATGTATATGAAATTCCAATTAGAGTGGAATGGGGAAAATAAATTGAAAAATGTCAGAATTTTTTTAAAAATTGCTCCTGTGGATATTTTTAACTGTATGATGGTGATTGAAGATGATTTAAAGGGTGAATCATACACTGAAATTGCTAATTAGTTCAAATTACAGTTTATCTGTCTATGTAGTCAACCTATAGTTAATGTAATATTTATTGCATATTATGAACAATATTTTAATAATCATGATAAAACCTTTGAATGAAAACTATTCTTTTTTAATAGCCTTGCTGATGTGTCTTTCACCATTGCTGTTGACCGACCTACAGATGGACCACGAGCTTTAGCTGTGGAACAATGTCGATGCCCTATTGGATACACAGGATTGTCCTGTGAAGATTGTGATGCTGGCTATACAAGATCTGGTGCTGGTCTATATCTTGGTTTGTGCGAACCTTGTTTCTGCAATAGTCATTCAAGTGATTGTGATCCTGAGACTGGAATATGTAGGGTAAGATAATGTTTGTATCTCTACAATATATATTTTTAATTTTATTAATTATATTTAAACTTATTTCTTTGTTTTTGTATAAGGTATATTGGTTTTGAGTTATTATTTTCTAGATATTAATTGTAAATAATTACATGGTATTGATAAAAATGTGAAAATAAAATACATATTTAAATTAACATCTAGAATTGTCAACATAACACTGGAGGAGACTTTTGTGAAGAATGCTTATCTGGTTATGTTGGAGATGCAAGTGGCGGTACACCAAATGACTGTCAGCCTGCAATTGGTAAGATACTCTTAAATAAAAAATTTCATTAAATTCATGATACTAAATTTGTATTTTAAAGTTAAATTTGGATTTATGGGATGAATAATCTATTAATAAACAATTGTTAAATTAAATAGCTGTTTAGTTGTTCATTTCTTTAACTTATTTAACTTTTTTGTTATTATTTTAGTTTACAATTTCAATGAAATGAAATGTACTCTTTCATATAATTGTGAATATTATAGAATCAGTTATGCAAAAGATTTGAGTCTTCTAGATAATTAATTTGAAGGATTTTTAATCTTGTAATTTTTAATAAATGCATTAAAAGTTCTTAATGAATTTTGTTGTTTTTGTAGACACATTGCAAATATTAATAAGTCTGTTTTGATATGTATAGAATGCTGAACAGCTATTGTTTGGAATTTATTATAACTAAAATGTAATAATTTTAAGTGTATATAAATAGATAAACATTTTCATACATCATTATACATTCCGATGTTTATTATATTCATATTAAAAATCGATTGCTCATGCCCCTTTTTTGGCTTTTGTTTTGAATTCTGATTGGAATTAGCTGATTCTGAAGTTTTATAATATGAATTAGTTAGCATTTTTAACAACACTATTTATTATAATATTTACTTATTTTAACAAACATTGGATGAAAAATTGAATTTTCACTATGATAATTATTGTAGCAAATATTTAGTGTGTATTTTTTCTTTTTCAATCTTAGAACCAACTTGTCAGTGTGATTCACGAGGAAGCTTGGGCTTGGAGTGTGATTATCGTAACAATTGTCCTTGTAAGGTAAGATATTATGTATTTGCCCTTTATTTATCATTGTTAGAATATAAGTCCAGTTCATTAATTATATTGTTTTGTAATTTAGCCAAATGTTCAGGGACGAAATTGCAATCAATGCAAAGAAGGTTTCTTCAACCTTGAATCTCGTAATCCTGAAGGCTGTGCTCCTTGCTTCTGTTTTGGAGTGACTCAACAGTGTAGTAGCAGCTCTTATTATAGGAACCAGGTATATGCTTATTTAAGTGTTGAACAATGATGAAATTTGTTTCATTCTAATATTTCTCAAATTGCTATGTAAATATTCTATATTTCTCATATGATTTGTTGAATAACAATTGCATTCATTTGTTACAAATATTCTAAACCCTAAGACCATTCTCTGAAAATTGTGCAGCTGTAAATTTCAAATAATTTTGAAGCTGATTATTAAGAACTAAATATTGTTAATAATGAGTATAAGTCACTGGAGATGTGTAGCAAGAATAAAATGAACATTTTAAATTTCTGTTACAAAAAGATTATACATATCAACTTTTTTGTGTCATTTTCTTAATGTTTCCTAAATTAGTTTTGTATTCATTGTGACATAAAACAAATTTTAAATTCATGAACACTATATAATAAAAAAGTAATTATTTGCACCTTTTTTATAAATTAATATCTATTTATTTTTATATATTACTCATTAAAAAAAACTGCAAGAAAAAAAAATGTCAAGGTATATGCTGTATTTTCAACATTAAGAAAATAATTTTATATTTAAAAAAATGAATTTTAAGATATTTTCTAATTTTAAGCATACAAGTAATTTTAAACATACATTATTTTATAACTAAAACTCCACTGAGGGTAAAAGGGGATATCAAAAATGCTTCTGGTGAACTGCACAATGGGGGTTAAAGGTTGTACTTCTTGGATGAAACTCCCTGGATTCTATTGCTCACGGGGTGAGTAAGGCACCTAATAAAATCAGTTCAAGATTTACGACCACCATAAAATGTGTTAATAGAGAATAACTTGAACTGTCCAGAAATACTTAAAAAAAAAAGGGTGGAAAAAAAATTGCAAAAAACAAAATTTGTTATATAGAAAATGCACTTTGCTATAGGGAGGCTATTTTATAAAGAAAATCGTGAAATGTTCTGGTTTCCAGGAAAAAGTTCGCTTTATAGAAAAATTCCCAATATGGAGCTTCATAATGTGGAGGTTTGACTGTATATACCTTTTTTTTTTAAAAAAAAATAAACTGCAATTTTCCTTGATATCAAATTTCTTAGTTTTACTTATTATTATTTTTAAAAATAAAATGTAAAATAAAATAAAACGAAAGTTAACTGTAGATTAATGTTCAGAATTGTACTCTACTTGATTATTTCATAATACATTATTCTTTATTGTTATGTGCTCTGGTTTGTGTGTGTGTTTATGAACTTACTATAATGTATATTTATACATTCATATGAAGTAAAATACAACATATTTTTATATTTATCAAAAAAAAAAGATTTAAGAACTGGTGGTTAGCTGATTGAATATCTAAAAATACATAAAGTTAAAAATAATCAAGTAATATTATTATTAATATTTTAATGAAATATCTTTTTATTAATATTTCGATTTTTCTTTTAATCATTAACACAATTTTAATTTCAGAAGAAAAATGCATACTGTTTCAGAATTAGAAGTTATTTTTTTCATTTATGCAAATTGTATTCAATTATAAGTATCATGACAGAGATATAGGAATTAGCTTCAGCTCTTTTATAAAAATATTAATTTTTTATTCATCTTCCATTTCTTTTTTGTAGATTGCAATGCGACTGGAAGATCTTGCTGATCCCTACAACCATAACTTCCAATTAACATCCAGATTTAGAACTCGAACTATTACTGAAGGCATCATTGTCAATCCAAGTCAGAATGAAGTCAGCTTTACATCCTTCCCTCGGGAGCCAGAGCAAACAGAAACATTATTCTGGTCATTGCCAGCTCAATTTTTGGGCAATAAGGTATGCCATTTCTATTGCTTTTTTTTAATTGAAGTTTGTGATTATTATTGCATACATAAAACAAAATTTTATGTTTCTGTTTATCAGGAATAAAAATTAGTGTTTGTGCACATGTTCTTGCAAACCATTTATTTATTGCTTTTTAAAAACAAAGTTCATACCTTGTTACTGCATTCATTTAATTTTTTAAAGTCATTCAATACAAATTAAGTGCATAGTTTTAATTGAATTTACTTTTATGTTAGACGTTATTCTTCAGTGTATTTATCAGAGAGAAATGTTTGTATTTTATTTATGTTATCTAATTGTGTGAACTCTTCATTATAAATTTTTGAATTGTTTTGGCTTAAAATATATAGTAAATATACTAGTAATTTTATGAGCGTTTCTTTGAAAAATATTTTATTTGCTCATAAACAATTTAAAAGTACCTATATATTGTATCCTTAATTTTTAGGTATTTCTATAAACTGTTTGAATTTTTAGATTAATTTGTGAAATATAGCTTTTTAGAAAAGTTTTTAAAATTCAAAGTTATAAAAAAATATTTCTCTTTTAGCTTGCTTCATATGGTGGCAAACTTAGATACACTCAACAATACCTTGCTGGAGATGGTGGTGATCTATATGCTGATGCTGATGTAGAAATGACGGTATGCCAAAATTATTTCCTAAATATTTCAATTTTCATTCCTTTTTATTCCTTTATTTATAGTATCTGGAATGCATAATATGTATAAAAAATATATTTTTTAATTGTGTTATGGTTTTAAAGGTCTTAATTTATTTAAATATGAATTGTAATAATTTTAAATAGATTAACTGTAAGTCTGTTATTACATCCATTCATTTTTGTATCCATTGTGTAACTTCTTAATCTGAATAAATCTTATAAATTAGTAAGACACCCAAGGTATTAATGATTTATTAATCATGTAAATGCTTTATACTTTCTAACCTTGCTGATTGTTTTTTTTTCTAGGGTAATGGAATATCAGTGTTTTATGTTAACATTCCTACTTTGAATCCTCAAGAAGTTAGAACATTTGAAATTGAACTTAGAGAGGTATATATATATGTATATATGTGCACAATTTCAATAGATCAATATTGAAAAATTGATTTTTATCTTTTTTTTTTAAATCATTTATTGTAAAATGCAATGTTTTCAAACTGCGTGAAAAAAATTAAGGTTTTTTTAAAAAATATCGTATTTATGTAACTAGGTTGTTTTTATTAAATTCAAGTCATATATTTACTTTAAATAATTCTAATGAATATAGTTTTACAGATTTATGTATTAACACTAGAATGCCAATCGGTGTCAATTTGAAAGCAGAGCTTGTTCAGTTTGTTCTCCTTTCTGCAATTTTACAGGAAATTTGAAAATTTTTCCAGATTTTTAATTATTTTCTACGGTAATTATACAGTAAACATTTTGCGGTTCTCTAGGTTAATTAGGAGAAATTTTACTACTTTCCCCCCCTAGAACGTCCGCTGGTGTCATTTAGACACCAAGGCAATTTATTATCATAAATAGCTGCCGTTCATCTTTATCATTAGTAAAATAAACTTCCCAAACTACTGTCACACTTTTTTTGTACCTTTTTTAAAAATTATTCTTTGTTATTTGATTAACATCAGAAACGAATCTATTTTAAAGTGAAGCCACCATGTGACTTCACTTATATGACTTGCGTCTTATGTGTGAAAATGTTGGATGATTACTCACCTTCCGATTGTGGGTCCTTTTCCTCCAGACCCGGGAAAATCTGTCAACGGTTGTATGAGTTGTATTGTGTGTATTACAGTGTAGAGTAAATAACTCTTGCAGCAAAAGCGTGCCTTTTTGAAATATTTCCTTTGATTGGTGGCTACATGCCGATGTGTATGGGGGTTAATTTGTTTTTTTGATTCTCATTTGCATTGACTTATTATTAACTCTAGTCAGTGCCTAAATCAAATGCACAAAGAGGAATAGTTTTGTGAAAGAAAAAAAGAAAGAAAACTAGGAACAAGTCCAGTCGAAAAAGTGACAGAAAAATTGTGCAAATTCATCTAGTGCTTCTGCCAAATCTCTATCAGAGTACATGAGAATTGAGCACTGAAAAAAACACTGTTAAATACTCTCTTAATGCCGAGTTTAAGGGATAGGAATGCTATATGAGACTCCAGATTAATACGGACTTTGTGAATCACTCTGTGCCATCAACTACAGAGTCCTCAACAAGTCTAGTGCATGTTGGAACTGATGCATGTGGATAGATAATAAATTCTATCCTGTGTTACAAAGACTATGATTCCCATAAAAAAAACTCCTTCCTAATCCTTTCAGTCACGGGTGTTCGTTTTGTAATAGATTATGGTTTAGAGATGATTTGAGAACGCCTGTTGCTGAGCACAAACATATTTTACAGGGAATTAATTTAGAAGACATGAAAGCATGCTACAATTGTTGACAAAGTTTAAGTTGAAAAAGTATACGAAATTTATCAATATAATGGTTTTGTATACCCAGAAATTCCAGCACATCTTCCTACTTTGGATTTGGTATCAGAAAGACTCATTTTGAAATGAATATCTTTCATGCAAATTAGGCGACTGAGACATGTACACAGTCAGTTTGGAATATTAAGGTAAATACTTAATGTTCCAATGTCGCCAAAGAAGTTTCACTTCTATTGTGTGGTGTTCTGCACACCATTTTTTTCCCTAAAATTGTTGTCTAAGTGTTTTATTATGTAGCATTTGTGTTGCAACTGAAATACAAGTCTAACTCTTTCGGCACCTGTTTACGTCATAAGTGTCTCGCCCACGCATGCGCTTCGTGCGTGTAGCGAGAGGAGAAAAAAGATTGACGAGTACGTAAGATGGTGGAGTAAGTTACGGCAGAAATGTTATGCTGCATTTTTTCCTTTTGAATGTACATATGTATAAAGTTGTGATGTGTTATTAAAACTAATTTAAAAGCCTATTCAACAGCTTCTTTCTTTTAAGACCTGAACATATGGTGGTTTAAGTTACACCACAATTTGGTTATTTGCTCATAAAAAAAACTCATTTGATTTTCAAATCTTGTGCAGAGTGGACACCCTGAAACGATGGCTTGTAGAAAAGGTCCAAGCCCTGATGAAATTACTAATTTACTGTGAGAGTTTTCTGAGAATGAATCGGATGGTGGTTAGCTGTCTTGCTCTAATTTAGATTCTGATAAAGATATAAGAATTGATTGAGAGGGGCTGTGAAGAATTTAAGGAAAGTGCGATAATAGTCCAGTATATCCTGATATTTATATACATCACTAGGGAGGGCTCAAAATGTATACCGCGTAATAGTAATGTTCCTGGCAGATTTGTGACTCAAAATGTTTTGTGACAGAACAGTGTTCCAACAAGCTTCACAAAACATAATGTCTATGTCAAAATTTGTGATATAAAGAGCCACAAAATATGTTAATTACATGAAATAATATTAAATAGTCTTAAAACTAAACCCTACTGAGCCGTAGTCCTGCAATTAGTTATTACAATTATTTTGTCTATTTTATATCACAGTGTCGAAACAACACTGGAGGTTTAAGGGTAATCGAAATCCTGGACGTTCAAGTGTTAAAATGAGCAGAAATAAATTTTTCCGTTTAATAATTTAAGATTTTTGATTAATTTAAAATTTGGAATTACAAGGAATTTAATAACTTGTTTTTGAAACTTGATTAAGATTTTGAAAATTGCATTACAAGAAAAGCATTGCTTCAAAACTTGTTTGTAATGGAAAATGGTTTTTACATAATATGTTAACCTCTTCAGAGTGGGGTGCCTTTGCTGAAGATGCTTCCTGAGGACGGGGTGGAAACAAAAGGAATTGTACTAGATGATGGGGAAGGGGAGTTACATCACTTAGCCTAACTTTAGAAAAAAAACCATAAATAAGGAAATTTGATAGCTAATATTGCAGTTTTTGGTACCATTTTAGATTATTACATAAACTGTCATTAACATTAAATCTAGAATGTAGTAATGTTTTTCCATAAATTTATATGAAAAAATATAAAAATGTTATCTTAAAAACATTTTCGAAGCATTATTCAAATTTTTTGAATTTTTAATTTACAAAATTCATTAATTAATTTTCAAATTAATAAAAAAAATGACTATTTACAAAAAGAAGTAACAAAATCTAAATGAGGACCGGAAGGGGAAAATCTCGAAGTATGGAGAAATGCAAAGTCCTGAATTGCAGGATTTGCAAGCATAAAATGGTTGTATTTTTCTTTGTGTATGTACAATTTGTGAATAAACTGTGCATTCTCTTAGGCTTTTTCATCCTTATTTGTTCATATTAAGGGCAAAAGAATGCCTTCAAAACAATCAAATAATCTGAAGTAGAGATTTTCGAAATAAGAGAAATATGCAAAATGCATCCGAAAGCAACAAAAACTGTAACAGAGCTGATGCTAAAACCCGCAAACACTCCATGCTTGTAGAGAAATAGAAAATAAAGTATTCAGAGAATTTTTAGAAACATATTAATGTTTTATATCAAGGGGCAAGTTTACAAGCCAAGCTCTGTTTGCTTACATTCCGATTTCTTCCCTTCTCCACTATAGTTATTACCAAAATGCCAAACAGGGGCAGAATATCAACAAACGGAAGGTCAGGTTACAATTACATTCAGTTCAAATATAATGAACACACAGGGTGCTATCTAGTGGTTATTAAGAATTGTTCCTGCTTAAAATGCACGTATACAACACCCGTCCTCTAAGCCAGTTTTTCTGAAATGCATATATACACCAACTTGACATGTTCATGCTGAATACATATGACTCACTCACACTTGTCGCAAAGTGGTTAATAAGTACTTCTCTTTTCCCATTGTCTTTAAGCTTGCATGAAACAAATTTTCTGTTTATTGGTTATAATTATGTATATTTGCTCTTTTTTCAGTTTAAGTATATATAAAATATTAAATTTTTTTTAGACTAACTGGCAGAGAGTTGACTCTCGTGGACCAACTTCAGCCACCAGAGAAGACTTCATGAAGGTTCTGGCTAATGTTGAAGCACTTTTAATCAGAGCTTCATTCCATAACAGAATGCATCAAACTCTTTTGAAGGATGTACAAATGGATACTGCTGTTCCTCAGAGTACTGGGCAAGGCCTAGCTACTGAAGTTGAACAATGTGTTTGTCCTCCTGGATACATTGGCTTATCTTGTGAGGTAAAATAAAGTGAATGCATAACAATGCTTGAAGAATGTACTTTTCAGATTTATATTAGTTCAAATCAATATGGAAGTGTATAATAGCTCACAATGAGCAATACAGTTTTAAATTATCAAATTGTATTTTGTACAGCACTCTAAAATTTTGTTAATTTTTGGGAAATATTTGAAATTTTTAAATTAAGATTAAAGTAGGTAACACACACACACACATACTAGGTAGTTTTTAATTGTTACTCTGACTTCTCACAAACCCGTGAAACACGGATCACTGTCATCTGATTTGTCTCTCACAAATATAATCATTAACTAATGAAATATTGATAATGATTCACATTTGATAATATAAAAAAGCACCACAATTTATGTTTTCATTATATAAGCTGCACCTCATTTTTGAAGTTAATTTCAAAGATCAAAGCATCTATTGTACATCAGAAATTATCTACAGAAAGTATATAGCTATTGTTTTTTTTTCTAATGAATTTTGGACACCATCTGCTTAAACATTTAGTGTTATTAGTAACTAGTCAGTTTCTTTCTACTTTTGATATCTTCATGAAAAATGAGTTTATATTTTAAATTTTAATAAAATTATATAATGAAAAATTAAGAAATTTTTAAAAACACTTTTTTAAAATTGATGAATAAAATATTTCCCTAGTATGGGAAACAAAGTGTATAACATTTAAAAATGGAGCTTAAATACTCTATTGCACTATTATTGTATATTAATTCTAGTGAACTTCTGCTTGTTAATCTGATATTGATAAACTTTCTTATAAATCAATTAAAATTTCTTAAGTATTTTAATTCTAAAAAAATCTTTCAACATCTACACTTTTTAGTTCTGATTATTACATTTTAATTTAAGTTTGACTTCTTAAGCATTGTTTTATTATTTGTCTTTTTATAACCCATTAATCTGTTTTAAATGAAATAATTTTGAAATTCATTAAAAAAATTACTTTTGAGCTGGGAGAATTTTTTTTTTTGATTCTTTATATGGTCTATAACTTCTAAATTACCTTAATAAAATGAAATGTTTTCATTTATGGGGTTTTTTAAAGTGTTTTTTGCTTTTAATGTTATATTAGTCACACTCATTTTAAGTTAATGAAATATTTTGTTGCACTAAAATTTTTTTTTCTTCACTTTTTTACCTAAAAGATATAGTATTTAATTTAGTTTATAGTTTGTTGAAAAAATGTTTGAGCTTTTTCCTCACTATTGATACTATTGTCTACTAACTCGACAAAAAAATATTTTTATGTATTCTTTGATAGGAATGTGCTCCTGGATATATTCGGGATGCAAGTGGGCCTGGTTTGGGAAGGTGCACCAGATGCAACTGCAACGGTCATTCAGAATCTTGTGATGCCACAACTGGAAGTTGTGTGGTAGGGTTTAGTTAAATTCCTTTTATTTATGTGTTTCAAAGTGCAATACACTTTTTTCATATTTTCATTAAAAAGTTAATGGTTGTGCATTTTTTGTTTTGTTTTTATTTGATATCTATCACATGCATAAATATATTTTTACATTAAGAGATTATCATTTTTTAAAAGAAAATTTACTTTATAAATCATTATTTTTGCTTAGCAAAAATTCTTTTCCAGGAAGTTGAATTTGATGAAATTTTTTCTGATTAAAATTTACTTTGATCTTAAATTAACCATGTAAGAGTATTTAGTCTAACATTGTGTTGCAGTAATAATTTTTATTATAAAATTATAATTCATTACTCATGCAAAATTTCTTCATACTTTAACTCATAAGAACATTAGAGGATAATGCTTTTTAAATGAATTTTTCTGCTGACAGTATATTATTTGATAAAGCTTTAACTAATTAATCTAAATTCATTAGCTTACTAATTTTATTAAATATTTGCAGGTTTCTAATAAAAAAAGTATCACTTTGCTAAGTTTTCTCATACAGATTGCTAGTTATATTATGAAAATTAAATGATTAATTTAGTTTAATGGAATATTATATATATATTGTATTCATGAACAGCGCTGCCGACACAATACTGTTGGAGAAAGCTGTGAAAGATGCGCGGATGGTTTCTATGGAGATGCCACTCGAGGAACTCCAGAGGATTGCAAGCCATGCCCATGCCCATTGACTACTCCTCCAAATCAGTAAGTAATGAGTAAGCACTAAAACAGTAGTAATTAATAAATATTTAAATCATTTTAATTAATTGGAATTTAAGCATCAAGAGTTTACCTGTATATTTTTTTAATAAATTACTTCTGATAAAAGATATAAAAAAACTTTAAACACAAATGTGTTGCAAAAAAAAAAAAACTCTTTATGGAATAGAGTAGTGGGAAGAAGCTACATTTTTAGATATCTCAGAACAGGATTATATCTGCAACTGTGATTTATAATTTTAGCAAAAAATATCACAAAATCTTTTTTCTGTTTTAAAACTATGGTTTTATATACATATTTTTTGTTTTGTTTTAATATTTGCTATACTGGGATTTAGCATTGAATGGATTAGATTATAAATTTAAAATTTATAATCTAACTATAAAACAATTATAATTGGGTAGACTTTATTTGTGGATGGTTTTGCATGGTATAAATATTCGAAAAATATCACATTTTTTGCATTAAAATTTTTTTTATTGATACATATTTTGAAAATAATTTGATATTAAAAAATGTGTTAAAGCAATTTTACTTAATTTTTTTTCTTTCTAGATTTTCACCTACTTGTTTCCTTGATAATGATGGTCAGCCCACTTGCAATGCTTGTCCACCTGGATATATTGGACGAAACTGTGAAAAGTATGAATATTGTTATGTGTGAAAATATTTTTTTTTCAAAGTAGTTTGTCTACTTTAATATTATAGACATTTTAGTATTTTATTTATTGAGCACTTACAAATGAATATTTATAGATGTGCTTCAGGTTATAGAGGAACTCCAGTGCAGCCTGGAGGTCGATGTGAGCCCACAGGAGGTAATATTTTCAACATTAAAAAGTAATATCCATTTATAATTATTTAATAGTTTTGTGCTGATATATATCATATATTAAAACTCTAATATGTATTCAAAGTAAAGAATCAAGAAAATTGTATGTTAATTTTAAACTTTTTGTCTGTTATGTTTTTAGTAATTGGGTATAACTTATCTTTATTTTGTTTTTTTAATAAATAATACATATTCTATGAAATTACTTTTTAAATTTGAGATTTTAATTTATCTACTAAATTAAAGTTGATTATATATGCTCTATTTTTCATATAATTTCATGATGATTTATGTGTCCATAATAACACAGTAGCATTTCAGGATTTTCACTTGATGTTATCATTCAACCTGCAATGCTTGTGAAAAACTTTGGAGAAATTGCTGTAATTCACTGCCTAATTTCTAGCACCTCACCTTTCCGAGTTGTCTGGCTTCACAACAATGATACTGTTTTTGAAACTAGATCTGGAGCTAGGATCAAAAATACTGATACTGAGAGTATCTTAACAATACCCAATGTCAACAAACAGCATCAAGGACTGTATACTTGTCGAGCCATAGCTAAAAACAGAAGTGTCCAGAAAGTTTCCAAGCTTGTTGTTTTGGGTAAAACATTTGATGGAATAAAGTTGGACTTTGGCACTCATTGTGTGGTGCTCTTATAGAAAATTTGTGGCTTCTTTAACATTCTCTTCACTGTCTGTGTTTTGTGAAATTGCACATGTTTAGTTGGACTGTGGCTATTATACAGGAATAGCCTTCTTGACTTCAGTTTCTTTGTAGCTCTTTTAGATGCTCTTTTTCTTAAACGAACATTTTCTGCAAAATGTTCATTCTCGTATCTTTTGTGTTGGTGTTTGATGTTTAGATGTAGATTTTTTGCTGGTGTATGAAGATTTTGCTTTTTTGTGAATAATATTTATTTGTAAATTTGCAGAGAGCTTTTTTATATATTTTCATGTTAAATTAAAATTTCTCTTTGATCAGTCAAAATAATAGGATTAAATTTACACCGAAAAAAAAAGTTTCATGATTAGAGACAAATTTTTAATCTTTATTTAGTGGGGTTTTCTCCTATTTTTAATTCCAAGTTATGCATTGCAATTAAAAAAAAATTGAATAATTCTTTTTATTTGTTGTATGTTTTCAAATTCAGTTCTGATTTTGTGCTAACTATTTACTAAAAAGTTTTTAACAGTTTTGTGAATCTTTTTGTTACTAACATAGATCTTTTAACCAATTAACTATAATTGCAACTTAACATTATTGCTGTGTGCCAAAGTACTTTTACTGACATTTTTTAAAAAATTTTTATTTCTTATTTAAATTAATTCCTTAACATTTTAAATTTTAGCCTAGTAATAATTTTTCACTCCTTATCAGAAATACTGTTTAAATAGCTAAAACTTTTTCATTTTCTATGATAAAGGAGTTAGTCCAACAATTCGTGTGAGAGTTGAAGAACCTCGTACTCAACGTCTCCCTGTAGGTGCAACTGTGACATTTAGGTGTACTGGAGTCAGCCAAGTTAGTGATGTAAGTATTTTATTTTAATTGATTCTAGAATTATGGTTGAGATTGAAGCCCTTGCATATTTATTCATCTCATGGGATTTGCAGGTGACATATACTCTTGTGTGGACCAAAGAAGGAGCAGCAATGCCAGCTCAGGCTACAGAAGCTAGTGGGGTATTGTCCATACCAAATGTGAGACCAGAAGATACTGGAACTTATATATGTACAGGGTCTGACCTTACTAGTGTTGCACAGGACAGAGCAACTCTTTTAGTTGAAGGTATGTACTATATTGTTTTTATGATAAACAAAAAAAGTTAAATAATTTAGATTTTAAATTTATCTTATTTCACAAATATAAATAAAAACTTGTTCGGCTTTTAAGCATATTTAAGAAAATTTTATATTTATGTTTTGGTTAAGATGAAAGCTTAAAACTTTCCTTTTGCATTTTTTAAAGTAATTTGTTTAAGGTTTCAGTTTTTATTTTAGTGAAAATTGTCATTAATAAAAATTTGTAATCTAGATATATATTATAAATGTGAAAGTTTGTGAGGATGTTTGGCCGTCTTTCATGCGAAAACAACTGAATGGATTTTAATGAAACTTTACAGTAATATAGCTTATGCATCAGAATAACACATAGGCTATAATTTATAAAGATATTGTGTGAAGTATCCAAAATATAACTATATTTGTCAAGTAAGTAGGAAAAAATTCTGCTATCTGCAAGCAATTCTGGCATGTGCTGCAAAAAAGCCCAAGACAGCATATATCTATCTTTTGTTTGTGAAGAAACTCTTTTTGTTTTGGCTATGCAAGGCGTTCGCTTCTAATTAATTCCTGTGATCAGTATAATCCCTAATTTTTTTTATTTCAGAATCAAACTAAGTTTTGAAGGGAGAGGTTGTTATAAATCTCTCTTTATTTGAATGTTTTTTAATGATTTTATTATGCGCATTTGGTGGTAAGAAATTGATCTTTTTTCAAAATAAATGCTTTTATCGGTTCTGGTACTTAAAGTAAATAAACTTTCTCTTTCACTCTACATCATTTGAACAAATTTTCAAAATTTGTTTGCGGTTAGTAGTTAATTATAACACTATAATTTTAATTGAGTAGGCAGATATTGCATTTTTAAGTATAAAAATAATTATAACTACTGTACTGTATTTTTTGGAGTGAGTGAATATTAACGTCGCATTGTTCAGCTACACGAGGGCTTTTGGCAATGGACCACGTAATTTTGAACCATGGTCAAGTGACGTGGACAACACCTGAGCAGGCACCCCCTTCTCCTAACTACCATACCACACCAACTTAGAAAGAATATTCTACCAATACTTAGCTGGAATATTCTTTGAAATCCACTCTTCCAAGATATATGGCAGCACGGGTTCTATGATGAGTATTTTAGCAGGGAAGGGGCGAATAGTTTTGTAGCAGATATTGCATTTTCAGCTGACGACGTTTTCAGCAGATTGCAAAGATTATTTTTGTCCCCAAAAAATAGTTTGTCAAAATTTAAGTGTCTTATGTTTTTGTATGTTAATGGAGACCTTGAAAAATGATTTGACTATTTATTTTAAGTGAACGGTGTATATAATTAATTTTACAGTGGAATATCTTTAATTAATTTATTAGCTCTAATGGATTAAATTTCCCAAAGTGGAGTATTTTGTTTATGTATATCCCTTAATTTTAAATGTAGTGATCCAAAAAAAAAATATTGTATGAAAAAAACTGCAGTAAATCATAATGCTGTTGATAAAGTATTAATGTGCATCGCTCCCCTACACGGCGGGTCTTACAAAGCTTCAATAAAGCTCGAGCTATAAAAGCAGCTAGACATTTGCCAACTTGACTCTATCGTTAACATTTCGCTATGTGTTTCATTGAATCGCTATTATAATATAAGAAACGGCGTTGCTTGCGAATATTACAATTTTAACATAAAATAAATACAACAAAAAGTAATATTAATGTATTGCACTTTCAGATATAAATTATTTACACTATTTTAAGTGTTCATTACACAAAACTTTTAACAATGTGTTACTTTTGCTGAGCAGAGATCAGCTTAGGGAGGTATTTTCAAAAATCGATCCCCAAGAGTGTTATGGGGAGTTAAAAATAAAAAAAAAATCTTTTTTATCAGCTATTAGATCTACATACTTAAAATTTAACAAAGGTTTTCTTTTCTTTTTTTTGTTTAGCTGAGATATGCAAAAAGCTTTTTTTGTTTAATTTGAAATTCATGTAAAATTAACTCATTAAAAACTTCTTTATACTTCAATCTGTGTTGTTTAATTTTTCAGTTCACCCATGTGAAGAACT
Organism: Trichonephila clavipes; assembly: GCA_019973935.1. NCBI lineage: Eukaryota > Metazoa > Arthropoda > Arachnida > Araneae > Nephilidae > Trichonephila > Trichonephila clavipes. The sequence continues at coordinate 246,040 of BMAU01007862.1, read as the reverse complement.
GCTGTACCAGCTTTGTAATATACACTATAAAATTTTTTTTTAAAAACATTTAATACAAAGTGTTTGATTTCTATAATTGATTAATTGAAATTAATAGAATTATAACTGATTTTATTATTTCTCTTTGTTAATTATTTTATGTTGAAAACAGAGAATAATTTTTCTTTTAAATTCTGGAGAAGCTGAAGATATTGGAGTGAAGAGTAATTGAAACAGAGGATTCTTGTTGATAATATTGTAGATTCTGATAAGAATTTATTACTAAATGTATCAGAGGAAATTAAGTTATGATTAAAAGAAATTTACTGGAGAACAACTACATATTCCATGTTCTTATATGCATGAGATGATTATTTATTTAAAATGATTTTAATTACGATTTTTAAAAATTTTAACATAATTAACTTGATTAATTAATGTGTTTGAAAAATAATTTTTAGAGTGAAAGTAATTATGCAGTTAATAATTTAACCTTATATTTATAAGTATATTATTGCTTCAACTTATTTAGGTTATCAATACTGACCAATTTTTTTCCTATGTATTTTAAAATGAATTATTTTCAATCATGCTTAAAATTATTGCATATTTCTTAGGTACTGGAAGACCCACTCCACCTCGAGTCACCATTGAGCCACATTTCCAGGAAGTAAAAGTTGGAGATCCTATAGAATTCCGTTGTATTGCTGAAGGTTTCCCTGAGCCACAACTCCGATGGACTGGAGGGCGCAACAACCAAATAAATCCTCAGGCAACTTTTGTAGCTGGCTTCTTCCGAATTCCATCTGCAAGAAAAAGTGATGAAGCTGAGTATTTCTGCTCAGCTACGAATGCTGCTGGATCAGAATCAATGAGGACTGTATTACTTGTTAGAGGAGGTGATTTTTGTTTTTTTTGTTTTTCTCTACTGTTAACCTCACTCTGTTGTTAAACACCCTGTTGTTTTTTCAATGAAATTTTTAAACTAGTATTTCATGAGTTTTTATTTCATAAATAAAAAGTGTCATATTAACTTTTAAGTGTACACAAATATGTTAAATCTGCATTTTACCTCAAAATGTGAAATCCATTAAATAATTTAAATAAATTGATATAGAAAAATAAATTTCTGGGTTCATGCAAATTTTTAAACTCTCTGAGTGTAATTTTGTTTTCTTATGTGTAAAAATTTCTCTTAAAAGGAATTTTTGCATTTGAGAAAAGTATAAAATATTTTGTGTGATTTCTACACTATTGTGCGTTTTTTCTTAAAAATATTTTTTATTTATTTATTTTTACTCTGTTGCCAAAAAAGGGTTATAATCTAAAAATTGTCTTTGTTTGACAAAGACCCAGTATTTGGGTTGCAAACTTAGTTTATTATTCACTATCTGTATGAGTAGCCCTGGGTGAAGGGACCTATGTTGAGATTGAGGGGAATGAAAAGGCAGATGAAGTGGTCAATAAGAACATACTATTAGTTCTTGTGATGGATGCCCTCCAATGTTGTAAAATGACATTTAAGAGTCAGCAGAAGAGGGAGACCACTAGGAAGAGAAAGAAGTGGGACAGGGGTAGAAACGGTCATTCTGAACCAGCTGTGATCATAATGGACTGTAGTTTGAGATGTGATCTGGCTTGGCGGGAAGTCAGGTCTATTGTTTCAATCGAACTGAACTGAAAAGTCCTTTAAGAAATAGAATGCTGGCTGGTAGGTATTGGGAGGGGGGGGAGAAGTCATACTCAGTTGTTTTGTATGAGTTGCTAAATGTCAATAATTCTATGGAAAAGATAGATGCCATTTAATATTATTTCAACTGTAACCGTAGTGCGGTTTAATTGAAAGCTATTAATGTTGCCTGGTTGCAGTTTTAATAAATTTTAATAATCTACCAAACTCAATTTTTGATATTTTTTTTCTGTGTGTTAAAAAAGCTATAAAAAAATTTCTCTTTTTATTAATATCAGAACATTACCATTTGTATATTGTTATTTTTGATTATAGACATTGAATATTGCATATATACTTAGATAAAATATAAAATTATTTATTTGTAGAAGACACAGGAAAAGGAGAAGAACCACAACTTACAATTTCTCCATCAACTTATGAGGCTCAGAGGCTAGAAACTGTGAAATTCCAATGTAGGGTTACAGCAACACCTACTCCTTCCATCACATGGTCATTCTCTGGAGGTCAGTTACCTGAAGATAGCAGTCAAGTTGGTGGGGTTCTGACTTTGCCACGAGTCACCGAAAATCATCAAGGTGTCTATGTATGCACAGCCAGTAATGTACATGGAACTGCTCAAGCACAAGCTCGTTTATTAATAGCTTCACGTAAGTTAATAATGAGTCTGTTTAAAAGAGTGGCTGAAAATTATGTATTTAAGTTAATCTCCCTCTTTAACAGAGATTCAAATAATATAATAAATTACAGTTATTCACTTGTGTGTGGCAGTTTAAAATTTTTAATTAATAGTATTGTCAGATTTGACAAGTAAAGTCATTGTAAAATATTTTTTAGAATATGCAACTTGAAGTTGTAAATTTGAGATTTTTTTACATGAATTATAGGTAATTGCATAAAGGCATTATTTCAAGATGAGTAAAGAATTTCATTTTTTTAAGAACCAATAACTTGAATTTCCTATAAATAAGTGTAACAAAAATTAATCAATAAAATATATTTTCTATGCAGTATTATTTTTTGAAGGTATTCCTGATTTTTCTCTATTTTAATTGTGGTTTTGAATGTTAAAAATTGAACTTTTAAATGTAAATTTTTTACTATCTTTTTTCAATTATTTTTGTGTTTTGCAACAATTTATCATTTAAAAACCCTTATGGGAAATAAAGCAAATAAATAAAGTAATTATAGTAACTCAAATTTTGGATTAGACACTGAGATTTTTTTTGTGACTACATGATTATATTTATATCCAAGCTTTAACAAGCAACTTTTGTTCTTTATATTGTAAAATTTATACTGTTGATACTTTTAGTTTAATAATGCTAGGATAAATCAATCTAGCAAATCTTAGACTATTAAATTTCGAATTATGTATATTCTGACCTATTTATTATTTTTTAATTTGTTGAGATGCTTTGACCATCCCTTACATTTTTGGTTTTGGTATTTTGAGCCTAAGTGTTTCACTTTATGTTAGCCTTTTCATGTATAACATAGTTTTTTTTTGTTTGATCATTAAGTAATTTCTTTCTACACTTAACAACAATATGTTTCAAGCAATCGTGCACACTAAATTAATTCATTGTATTGGAAAAGCAAAAATCTTTTTACAGGACGCAGTCCACCAACAGCACGTGTAGAACCTGAAAGACAGACTATAATGCAAGGCTCATCAGGTGAACTGCGATGTATAGTTGGGGGCATTCCAAGGCCAACTGTTAGCTGGAGCAAAGTTGGAGCTGATTTATCAAACCGTCACAGGGTTAGATACTTTTATAATAACTTTTTACTGTAATAAATGTCACTTTTTTTATTCTCAAAGAAATATTGCTTGAAGCTATTAACCTAAAAATTGTAAAGGAATATTGGTTTAAAGTTAAAATTGCCAAGAAAAAGTTTTTCTTACTTTTTTTTACTACAATATTTTTTACAAACTATCTTATTTTTTATGGTTAGCTTCTCTTTTTTTGTGATTTCGGATTTGAGATCAGTGATTAAGACTTTTTGAGGGTATTTGTTTGCATGAATATTGCAAATAAGAAACAGAATTTGATTTGTAACTTTTACTTTATTTCCATTGGATTTTTTAATATTACATGTGCATATATATACATGTATGTATGTTTGACTTCTCTCTAAAATATATTGACTCTATAAATATATTATTTTAAATTAATACATTTGTAATGCATTTTATGCTTTTGAAAATTAACAATACATTAATTGGTTACTGAATATCAGAAAAAGTTGTTAATTTTTTTAATTTAAAAATTTATCTAAAAAAGGGGTTATGCTCCAAAATTATTTTAGTTTCTATTTTTTATAATTGCTTATTTTATTTTAGGTTCAAGAAGATAATTTGTATATATCTGATGTAACCGTTGAAGATAGAGGCTTATATGTATGTCGTGCAGAAAATAGAGATGGTTCTGCTCAGGCTTCAGCTATTGTTGAAGTAGAACGTAAGAACTACTTTCATTTTGACTGTTATACATCTGCAATTTTTAAAGTGGTTTTCAGTTAAAGCAATCACAAATTATAAAATTAAAATATTTTTACACAAAAAATGTTCTTATTTCTTTGTATATAAAATTAAGAATTTTTTGTTTACATCGAAATTAACTTGGCTGCATGAAATAAATAGAAATCTAGCAATTTGTTTATTTTAATATTTATATTTAAAAATAATGACTAATAAAAATTAAAACTGCAATTGCCTTTTTAAACATTCAATGGCTCATTTCATAAATTTTGATTATTACAAAAATATCATTCTCCTTATATCATGGCATTTCATGTCATATTTGATTATTTAATACATTGTGATATTTGGTTTCATTTATTACACTTTTCGGATTCTATTTTTAGCTATAGTAAATTTAATTTCCATGTTTTAAGTACACATTTTATGTATTTATACATTTTCAGGTCGAGAAGTTCCAGCAATTGAGCTTTATCCAGAAGCCACTCAAACTGTGATTCGAGGTGGCAGTTCTTTGTTCCAGTGTCGAGTGACTGCAGGTATTCCAACACCTACTGTAGAATGGGTCAGAGCTGATGGAAGTCCCTTCACAAGTAGCACAGAAATATTAAATGGTGGTGTTATTAGGTATGTGTAACATAACATGTTAAAAAATAATTTTATAATGAGTTTTCACTTATTATAATGACTTTTCCACAGTAAAAAACATTAATAGTTTTTGTAAAATAAGTATGTGGCAGAGAAATATATTAAAAACATGAAATTTGTTTTATTTTTAAATTTTAACATCTGCATAAACCATTCTTAAATTGTATTTTTATTCAGATATGTGTCACTGCTTAAGATACTAAGTTGTATTTTTTTTTTAGAATGATGTTATACAAGATGCTCATACAATTGTTTTAATTTTCATAAAATATATTCTTTTGATGAATGAATGTGTGTAAGTGTTAATAGTAATAACAGATTTATTAGAATATGGTTTTCTCTTGTGTGTAAAAACACAACCAGGATATTTATTTGCATAATATGGTTTTTATGTATAAACTTGTTGCCTAAGTTTCATGTAAATTTATTTCTTTATATTTTAGATTCAATCGAGTAACTGGAGATGAAGAAGGTACATACATATGTACCGCTGAAAATTCAGGTGGACGAGTTACAGCACAAGCTGTTCTTCAAATTCAAGGTTAATATATTGTGTTGTTCAAGTGCTGAAATTGTGTTCTAAGCTCAATAAAACAGTTTAATTCTTTTTTTATTTTAGCTTTTAATGTTCAAATAAGACTCTAATTAGTTGTTTTAGCTATATTTATAAATTTTTGTATCTAATGATGAAAAATTATTTTAACTTTAATATTAAAATTATGGAAGAGCATGATGTATAGTGAATAAAAATAAAGCTTTGGGAAATGAAAAATTAATTATGTGTTTTTTAAACTGATGTTAAATAGTTCTTAATGTTTCTGTAGGAAGTTTTCTGTGTCCCTTTAGAAATATTACTCAGTGTTTGTATAGGTAATTTTAAAATATAAATTATGTATAAATCTACTAAGCAATCAACATCAACTGTTTACAAAACCATTGAAAATTAAAATTAAGTCTTATGCAATAATTGTACTTTATTTTACATACTTTAAGCCTACTTTTTTGTACTTTTACTGAAGTAGTGGTTTCTCATGAACTATTTTTCTCTTTCCAGGTGCCCCAACTGTAAAAATTATTCAAGCAAATCCTTATCGAGTAAGACCTGGTGAAACAGTGAGATTTGAATGTTTGTCTGAGGGTGATCCTAGACCTAATGTCTCATGGAGAAAGCTTCGTCACCCCTTGGTGTCCTATGCAGCCTCTGATGAGTCTATTGATGGAAAGGCTCTTTTAGAGATCCGTAGGGTGTCTCAGAGTGACTCTGGAGTGTACATTTGCTCAGCACGCAGTTCAGCAGGTGTTACTGAAGAACGTATTCAACTGATAGGTAAATACTTGTTGCTTTGATCTAATTTAGTGTTTGGAATTGTTTGATTGTAATGAAACATTTCATTGCTGTAGTTAAATTCAAATTTACTATTCCAATCTGAATTATAATGCAAAAAGCTGAATTTTTATTTTCAGAAATATTAGATGAAATACCAATACATTTTTTTCAAAAAGATGATCCATAACTTATTTTATAAAAAAAATATATTGTCTTTTAAGGGGGACATGGTACAATTTAAGCAAAAAATTTTAATTTAAGGATTTTTAAAATTTTTTTGGTTGCCTCCTATGTATGTATACTACGTTAAAGAGATTTTGTGCTCAAAATTTCATAAAAAGCTATCCATATAATTTTTTAAGGAAAAAACTTAAAATTCGTGAAGTGATTTGAAAATGCTGCTCCTCCTACAAAAATTTATGTACATGCTTGAAATTTGATTTACAAGTACGTCAAACTATGCATAGTAAAAGTTGGTATGGGTTTTGCGTTAACATGATTGGTATTCATACAATACTTCTTTTTATGAATGTTTATTGAAAATTCCTTAAAAAAATTATAAATTCTGAGTTCAATTATTTTTAAAAAAAATAAATATTGCTTTGATTCAAAAATGCATACCAACTTCTGTTACATGTACTATTAGCAATAGGTAAAAAAAAAAAATTCAAAGCATTAGGCGTAATAGAAAAAAAGTTTAGCATTCTAAGTGAAGGCAAACTAGTTATTTTATCTTTCTGAGAAAAGTCAGTTTAAAGTTTTGATTTGCCATAGAGATGTGAATAAAAACGAACATGAAAGCTATCATAATTCTGCATTTTTTAAGTTTTGAGCTTTCAAATTTTGTGAGGTTATAGAAAAGTATATAAGAATAATTTAGGCTTAAAAAAATTAAATTTGATTTTTTGACCGATTTTGGTCAATTGAATCGTATTGTGTCCTTTTAATTATTTAAATTGATAGGATTTGTGTATGATATCTGTAAATAGAATATTTTATTCTGAAAATAGTAAATGATGCAAAAAATATGTAGTCCTTTTTAAATATTTTTATAAAGTAACTTCATGCAATGTTTGCAAGCATTACTTTTTTTCTGTTCCCTATTCTTCTCTTATCATTTTATTTAATATTGTTTTTGTCATTTTATTTCACTTTTATAAATAAAATATTTCATTTAATTGTAGTCGAAGAAACTGACAGTGTGGTACCTGAAGTAATGGTTGAAGACAGAGTAACAACAACAACTGTTAACAGCAGTGTCGAACTTCGTTGTTTTGTACGAGGTATTGCATTGCACCACTTTTCTACCTCTACACGATATAGAACTTTAGTATAAGTACCATTTCAACTAAATTTTTTTTCATGTAGGAACTGATAGAGACATATACTTAAAATGGACAAGAACTGATGGTGGACAAATTCCAGTTAACCATAGATTACAGGATGGAGTGTTATATATACCAAATGTGCAAACAGAAGATGCTGGTGAATACTCTTGTCTAGGAATTGTTGAAGGAGATGTTATACTTTTCACAGCTAGGGCAAGATTAGCTGTTGTTGGTATGGAAATGAATTTCTCTTTTCAATATTTAATATTTTTCCTGCTATTTTTTTTAGTTTTGGAAATTTCATTCTAATTTCTGTCAGTCTAACTTTATTATGATGTTAGAGATCATAGTTCTAATATGTATACATTACAATGACCTAATTAGCAAATTAATCAAAAATATCTTAAAATGTGAAAATCTAGTAAGATTGCTTATAAGGTACACATGTTAATTTGTATAAAGCTATATACTTTTTGCACTTATAAAATTAATATTATAATTCACATTTTCTAAGTTTGATATACTTTATTTTTTTTTACATTTAAATGCTGGTACATACTGATAAAGAATTTTAAAGATGTCTTTCAATTATATAAGGCAATAAAACTTTTATTATCAAGTATATCAATTCTTAGTAAGAACTTAAAAAAAAATGCTTACTTTATTTTGTTTTAATTTATTGTTTTACTTCATTTGACATTGAGTAAAATAGGCATTGTTTTGGGCAAGTTTTTTTATGTCTGAATATTAGAATTACACAAATTAGATAGTATGATTGATCTGTTGATTGATTGTATTGATATAACTTAACGTAAATTACAAACTGTTTAACTTTAAATTATTATTTTTTGCTTACAAAAGGAGTCTGGGCTAGAGGTAAGGTTTGATTGCATCATCTTTGGTTATTTCAACTTATCCCTTTATTTAAAATTAATATAAAAAAATCTTTTCTCAACAGCTCCTCCAAGGATTCAGTTGAATCCACCTAGGCAAACAGCTAGACCTGGAGATATTGTTCGTATACAGTGTTCAGCAATTGGAGATCAACCCATTGCCATTGATTGGAGTCGTATTGGTGGTTATTTGTCACCTAGTATGGTGCAAGCTGGAGGAATTTTGACTTTCCAAGGTATAACAGCCAATGATGCTGGACGATATCTTTGCACTGCTGCCAATGCTGCTGGTAAAGCTGAAGGAGTAGCTGAAGTGATTGTGAATGGTATAGAACTACACTTATGTTGATATAATTCAAAGCAAAATCTAATTTTATGTGTGTTTCTAAAAGTTGTTTTTAAATGTTAAAAAATTTATACTTTTTAAGCTTCTATAATTGCAGTTTTATTTTATGAGCAGAACTTCTAAACTGAACATTTATTTTCATATTCATGCATGAATTTTTTAGCGTAGATTTTTTTAAAAACATTTCAGAACGTCTCATTTCTTAAAACTGAAGTTGCACTCAAAAGAATATTAGTAAAAATTATTTGAAAATCAGTTCTTGATTTGCACATTATTTGTTTTCAGTTCAAAAAATTAAATCAGTTGAAGTAGGTGTAAAATAATTTTTGGCTTAGTAAAGTATGTCTTTCGATTTCCAACATCATTCCTTTTTTAAACATTGTATAGAGATATTAGTATTATTACTGCACATGCTTCATAAAACTTTAATGTTGTTTTCTTGCAACAAAAGCTCTGTTGACTACTTTGTTAAGAAGTATTAAAAAAAATTTTCCGAAATCTTATGCATTTCACTTTTATGGAAAATACTTGTTATATTGTAATACAAAATAATCTTTGGTTCAGATAAATTTCTAATAATTTTGAATATTAATAACATGACATTCTAAGTTTTTCTCATAAATTATTGATAATTCAAATGTCTTTTCCAGAGGAAACTCCTCTTGACTATGTTCGGAAAGAAGAAACTGCATTTGTCGGCTCCAACATTCAGTTGAAATGTGCGGTTTCTGGCTCTCCTGCACCTCAACTGGACTGGAGTAAGGATGGAGGACCCCTTCCTGATAATGCAAGGGTTATCAATAATGAGTTATGGTAATGCAATGTTCTTTTTAAAATGGTTATAGGTAACATTAAAAGTGTTAAATAAAATAAATATATTTTACTTTTCAAATATGGTAGAGGAGTTACATTAGCATACTTTGATTTTACTGTTGTTTTTTTTCCCAAGTGTCAATCTTATTGACTTTTCCTCATTGTAGGTTGCGAGATGTTCGCATGGAAAATGCTGGTCGTTACATATGCACAGCTTCAAATAGTGCTGGTAGAACTAGAGATTATGTAATCCTGAATGTAAGAGGTAAGGTGACAAAAGAAACTATGGTGTTTACCTTAGTTTTTTGTAATAAATGATAATTATTTATTAATACACAAAAATTAAATAAAAATTTTAATGTTTTAAGTCTGTTAAGAACTGTAAAGTTGCTATTCTCTATTGATCTTTTGTTAGGCATTTGCTTAGAAATGATTTAGCAAAAAGGAAATCATGGTAGTATATGTTACAGAACCTTTAATATTTCTTTGTCTTTATAAATTTCTATTGTTCATTATTAAATATAAATTATTTCTAATTTCTATTTTTAAATAAAAAATATAAATTGTTGAGAAATTTAAATCTTATTCATTGAAAATAATTATACCGTTAATTTAATTTTTTTGTTCTACAGTGTTTAATTTTATGTATGTAACTCATCAATTTGGTTATAATAGTTTCTAACCTTTCAGTTTTCGCTAGTGGTTCTGATCCTGAAGGTACGGTTTTTTTGTGAAGCATTTGATGCGCTAAATTCAATTTGCTCATCATGCTTGCATTAGCGCCTTCTACAAATATGCCATAAATTTGAATTGCCACAAATATTAAAAGAGAAAATTCTTTGTTTTTTGTGTGTTGCATTAAATTTTATATCAAAGTCTAAATATTTATTAATACTTTATTTTATGGAATAATTGCTGCAAAAGACGTTTAAATAGTGCTGTGATAAGCTTTCTTAATATTTAGTTATATATATATATATGTATGGAACAATTTTAAATTTATCTTTTCCTCTTATTTATATTTATCTTATCCAGCTGTGCCAACTTTAGAAGTGAAAATTGAATCAAATAAAGAAATTGTTAATATGGGTGATACTCTTGATTTACGCTGTAAGGTGACAGGTGATGCTTCTGCTAGAATTTCTTGGTACAAAGTTGCTCAAGATGGACCACTTCCTGAAAATGTACGAATAAGAGGACCTATTTTAGTTATTAATGGAGTGAAGCCAGAGAATGGAGGTGTATATAGGTGCAGTGTGGAAAGCTATGCTGGAACATTTACTGATGATTATGTACTTGCTATGCAAGGTGAATATTTTATCTTTTATTTATTATTTTAATGTTTAATGACAAAAAAAAAGTGTAGGGAGTGGAATTTTTTTAATCATGTAATATTTTTGTCTGTAAAGTTTTAATTATAGAAAGTTTATTAAGATAGGTAAATTTTTCTTACAAATAAAATATCTTAATACCAAGTAATTTATTTAATGTATTAGACTAGTTTTATATTTGACTGCCAAAAAGAAATCTTCAGAAAATTTTTCAAAGAATTTTTTTATTTACTTATAGAAAGCAAAGAGTTTTTGGAAGGATATATTTCTGTAAATTGGACTTTTCTTTTTTACTAGTTTGTTAATTTCAACACTATTTTGCTTCATTAATTGCTTAATTTGATTTTTGGAATTCTTATTTGCTGCATTATATACTTTCCTTTCTAATTCTTCCTCCCCTTAAATAATAAATTCGTATGTAATTCATTTTTTTTTATAATTTTTATCAATTAAATATAATAACATTTGATTTATATTACCACTTTTTCTCCAAAACAATACATTTATTGTATTTTCATGCCTTTCCTAATATGGACATAATTTCGTAAGTATTGATTCCTTGCATCTTGCTATGTGTTAAGATCACTTATATTATTTCAATTTTTCAAGTATTTATTATAATTACCTTGCATTTTATAATTAAAATACACAGATTAATAATTTTGCAATTATTTCAGTTCCTCCTACTGTTACACCTGATCTAGTGGAGACTAGAACTGCACCTTTTGGATCAACTGTTGTAATGGATTGTAAAACCACACTGGACCCACCTGTAGCTTATACTTGGTATAAACAGGGAGGTGTTTTGCCTTTAGAAGCTACAACCAATGGTGGACAACTGACCATTCCTGATGTAAAGGGAGAAGATGCTGGAACTTATATTTGCACTGCTAAGAGCCCTGTTGGAACTATAGATGTGCCTACTATTTTAATTGTGACTGGTAAGTTAAACTTTTGTATGAAGTTGATGACATAATGTAACATAACATAACATATAATCTTGTATAGTTTTTATTTTTCATTAACAATTTTCCCTTCGTTTTCCTAAAGTATTTAAAAATTCAGATTAAAGCTATAAAAGGAAAGAATTGACTAACTGTGTGTGTGCAACAAGATGGATTATGTTGCTGGAAGAGGTTTTTTTTTTTTCTTCTCAAAGTAACGAGCATAATTAGAGTAATTGATAAAGTTTTCAAAAATGAAAATTTTTGGTATTTGCATATTATCACCCAACTACTTTGGTGACATTATATGAAACAAAAGGTCATTGTTGCCATCTTTGTGTTATCTTGAACATTGCATTGCTGTCAGGGTAAGTACCAAATTTGGTTGTAAACTGCAGATATTGGTAAGAATGCATGAGGGAGTTTCCCTGCTTATTTTGTGTTTTGAGTTTTTTAAAAATTGTATTTAAATCAAATTTGTGTAAATGTTTCCTTTTTCTTTTTTGAAGCATTGTATTGCCAGTTTAAAAACTTACCAGCATATACACTGTCTTTGGAACTTTTTATTCTATTTCTTTAAATATTTTTCAACCTACTTATTTCATGAAATTGTATGATTTATAAATAACTATTACCTACTTGTCTTTCATAGGTGTTGTGCCATACTTCTCACAGACTCCATTGTCTTACATGAGAATGCCAACTCTTTCTGATGCCTATTTGAGTTTTGAAGTTGAAATAGCATTCAAGCCTGAAAGCATGAATGGTATGTACCTTTATATTTTAGTTAATTCTTCTCAAGTCTATTCCAAAATTTATTTAAATCTGATATGTTATCCAGTTGCCAATTTGAAAGTTAATTTTTTTAATAGTAGATCGATATTCAATGCTATGTTTCATATCAACCACAAAAAGTCACAGTGTATATTTTGAAGTATTTGTTCTTTTAATATTTTTTTCCATCTGCAGATTAATCTTAAGAAACAGAAGTATCATCTTAAATGCATTTATAACACCATTCATTCATAAAATGCCTAATGATTTAAAAAATTAAATATTTTGCAGGACTTTTGTTGTATAATGGACAAAAGCAAGAACAAGGAGATTTCATAGCTCTTGTATTGAACAATGGTTATGTAGAATTCAGGTTTGAGCTTGGATCTGGCCCTGCTATCATCAGAAGTACTGAACCTGTCGAAATGAGAAAATGGCACACAGTTCACATTAGGAGGGAGAGGAAAGATGGTAAAATATAGCATATTTAGATTTCAATGCTTATTATTTTAAATTTAAAGTCCTGAAATAATTTTCTTATTTTTATTAAGAGTCTCAATACTCAGAATAATGCATTTAATTACAACCTGATATTAATATTTTTGAAAAATTTTAAATTCAATATTCTATATATTTTTAAAAACATCAATTTTATTCCATGTGATAAATTCGTATTGTTTAAAATGTTCGTGTTTTCCTAATTTTACTTCAGAACACATTTTTAGATGGGGAAATATATCATAGTATCAATATTAGTTCATTTTGATAGTGATAGATAGATGTTTGCAATACCATGTTTGTATTTAGAAATATTTAACAAATACGAAATTTTTCATTGGTTATAAAATAATTATTCATTTAGTACATTAAAGTATATAAGGTAAGTTATGAAACATATTTTTAAACAGGAAAAAATGCGTTGATTTTGTTAAAAATAAGTAAATTAAAATACTTATATCTTTAAGATAATGAATACATGATATATTCTTTGTATGGGTTATTTTTTCTGAACATGTCTTAAGAATTAAGATTTTCAATTTTTTTAACATCACAGAAACACCTTTAATATTCTTCAATCTGAGACTTATTTAAAGGATAATGTGATCACATGTTTGAGGCTTCATTTTGCCTCTGACTACTTGGACTGTTATTGGTAGAGTAATAAACTTCAATTGAAGGTTAATTGGTTTGGACATTATCTTTCCAAAGTGAGTTATGTAAAGAGACTGAAGTATGATAAATCTGCTGGGGGACTCAAATTCTTCATGTTAACATGATGTATAAATTAGGAGAATGCAGTTCTATAACTCATAAGTTATCTTTGTCTCTTTACCATAATTAAAAGTTATGAGATCCATTGTCAACAGTCATGTTACTTTAAGTGTAATTTTAATAAACAGCCCATCACCAGTTTTCAAATATAATATGGCTCATATTAAGTCTGATTTAATTTAAAATCCTTATGTGGCAAAAAGCTTGAGCATCAATGGTAGGCGTAATTCTTTTTTTTCATTTTACCATAACTCAAAATGACTTTATCCAGCAAAAAAAGAACACTACACCTATTTTTAATGTAACAGTAGTAATGCTCAAGTCAAATTAATATTCTTTTCTCTTATACAGTATAATTGTAGTAACAACAGCTCTTATTGTATAATTACTAATTTTAGTGTTATTAATTACTATTAACCATATCTATCTGTTAATGTCTGTATCTAAAAATAAATCTTCATAAATAAATCAAAATTTTAACTAAGCAATATTTTCACATATTCATTGAAGCTTCTAATATGTTTGATTTTATGTAACATTTTGCTTTTTGAACTGTAAAAGGCATGCTTTTAATTTTTTAGAATAGTCTTTTTTTTTAAATTTATCATTTCAATTTTAAAATGGATGAATGCAGGAAATTTTAGATAATTTTACAACAATTTTGTTGTAGTCAGTTAAAATGATCAGTAATAACTGAGGAGGACTCGGGACAGGCCACATGCCTTCTCTCCCTGTCTCTTTCTCAAATGTAGGTGCAAAATGCCACTACACCCTTTCATTCCTGTACTTTCAAAGCACCCTCTGCAGTTGGGCTCTAACAATTTCTAAATTCTATCTTAATTATTTTGTAAATAAACATTCAACTAATTATTTTTTGTTTTATTGTATATATCTCCATTGAATATGATCTGTACTGAACCACTGAGTAACAATCAAATTTTTTTCTCAGGATTTTTGCGTGTAGATGATAGACCAGAAGTAACTGGATCAGCACAAGGTAAATTCTTGGGCCTTGATTTGGTGCAACCTATGTATATAGGCTCTGTTCCTGATTTTGGTCTCATTGAATCAAATGCTGGAGCCTTAAGAGGATTTATTGGTGAGGAAATATTTCTTACTTATATATATATATTACATCTTTCTATTTCAACATGTATCTATCATTCATTTTTAACAATATTATTAATATTAGAATCAAGTAATGAGTTATTTATGATGTATTAATCTTTTAATAATTATAATTTTTCTAAAAATAAATATCTTGCTGTGTTTTTATTTCTTGTTTTGGAATAAATATGTATAATAGAGTTTTGTTTTGCTGTGAAAATTATTTTTATATAATGTCTTAATATATAATGTAATGTATAAATTAAAAAATGAATTGATGAAGAATTAATACTTACTTTTTAGCACTTACTAAATGTTATTGTATTCATCTACTTGTTTTTAGGTTGTATCAGTCATTACAAAACTGGAAAAGTTGTGCACAATCTTCTCAGAGAAGCAGAATCCTATGGAATTTCGACTTGTGAAACTTGTTCATCTAATCCTTGTCTTCATGGTGGTGTCTGCCAAGAAGCCTTGACTATGGTTGGATACAATTGTATATGTCCTCCAGGATTTTCTGGAAGAGATTGTGAGAAAGTTGGTGAAGCTTGCTACCCAGGAGTTTGTGGTGAAGGTCGTTGTATCAACAGACCTGGAGGAGGTTTTGACTGCTTCTGTCCACTAAGAAGAACAGGTGTACGTTGTGAAAAAGGTATAATTTCTGCGGTTAATCAAAGGATATTATAAAACATACATTAATTATATTTACAAGAAATGTGATTAATGCGGTGGGTAGCCTAGTGCTTAGAACATTGGACTCCAGACCGGAAAGCCTGGGTTCGATGCCACCAAATACCCTCCGATTACATAGAGCTAATTCATACTGTCACCTGTATGGTGCTCAAGGCCAATGCCAGTGGCGGTCATATTTCTAACCCCTTGCCACGATGAATCATCAGACAGGTGGCATTAGCCACAGCACAACACAAGAAATGTTTTTCTAATATTATTCTGGATTTTAAAGTTTTTCACATTTAATATTTCTTTCATGTTAAGAATATTAATTGGACACTTACAAAACTTTCTAAAATTTTTTTTAAAAGCTCTGATTTTTTGAAGCTTAATTTATAATTACTGTATAGTCAGTTACCGATTAGGAGTTACCAAATTAAACGGAAAATTTAAAATATTTTAAAAGTATTGACTTGAGAAAAAATGTTTGATATCTGCCATCTTTTATATTGTTTTTAAACCTGAATCATTTGTAAATATCACAGTATGTGTATTGAAACTTATTTGGTGAATTTGTAGTGTATGGATATTCTTTTTTAATATTCTTGCTAGGTTTTAGTCGAGTTTTTTTTAAATAACTTTATTTTAATTGATAAAGATAAAATTTGGTTATTATTTAAAAAAGATTTAATTACAAAATATTGATGATATGCAATTTATCAGCGTGTCTTTTGATTCCCATGATACAATTTACTTCCAAATGTTTAACTGATTCTCTGTAGAGAAATTGAAAAAATATTTAAATTTTTATCTTTCCCTTTGAATTACATTCTTTGTTAATAAATATAAAACAAATTTGCAAAATCATTTTTATTACATTTTCAAAAAATTACTTTAAAAATATCTCCATTGAAATTTAGACTCGAATTTATTTATTTTTATTTAGATACCCATTTGCATTAACAATGATGGAATTTGCTTATTCCAATATGATTATTATAATTTCTTTTTAGACATAATTATTGTTGAGCCTGCTTTCTCTGATGATGCCTACATTGCTTATCCAACTCCCAATGCACTAACAACCCTAAAAATGAACATGCGAGTCAAACCACGAACATTGGATGATTGTTTGATTGCATACTGTGCTCAGCATGAAGATGGCAGTGGAGATTTTACATCAATAGCTATTCGAAACAAGAGTGTGGAATTTAGATTTGATATGGGATCAGGTAATTCAGTCTTGTCTTTTTGTGATAGTTGAGTTTCTCACATTAGGCTCTAATCACCTCAATTAAATTATATTTATAACAAATTCAGATTAACTGACATATATATATATATATATATATATATATATATATATATATATATATATATTTTTTTGTGGGGTTTTTTTTTGAATTAATGAAGTTAGCATTTTTTTCATTTTAATTTGTGTATTATGAATGAATAATGTACAGTGGATGTATGATTCAGAATTATTTTAATAATGGTTAACATATAAGATTTATATTATGCTTATATTTTTAAAATAAAAAGATAATAATTACCAAACTCTAATATTGAAATATGTAATATTAATGTTTCTCTGATTTTATTTGTCATTTTAAATATGTATATCTCTAATCACACACATTAGTAAATAATCTACTCGGTAATTTAATACAAAATTCATTCTAGTAAGTTAAAACATTTTTTAATTGCCATTTATCAAAAGTTTAAGCATTTTTCTACCTGTTTAAATTTAAGTCAATAATTTTCATTCCTCTTCAGAATAACATTTAAACATCTATTCACATTTAAATAACAGTAAGTAAGCTATCTATTGAGTATAAGTTTTGAAGTAAATAATTAGAACAACACATTATTCTCTACGTAAGAATTAAAGTATGTTGTTATATTTTATATCTGTTGACCAATACTTTATGTAGTGTTTATATTCATTTGCTTAAATTGGTGTTTAGGTCCAGCTATTATCCGCAGTCAAGAACCTCTTCTACAAGATGATTGGTTAAGCATCGTAGCAGAGAGAGATATGAGAGAAGGTTCACTTATTGTAAATGATGGAATTGCTTCAAAAGGAATGTCCCCTGGTATAACCAGAGGGTTGAACTTGCATACTCCTTTCTACATTGGAGCTGTTGACAAACATAAGATATCTATTTCTCCTTATGCTGAAGTCCAACATGGTTTTGACGGATGTATTGCTCATGTAAGTGAAATGTATATTATGAGTATCATTTAAGTACATGCACTTGTGGAATAAATGACTATACATTGAACTACCATTTAAAATAAAATATCTTAATTGGATTTTTAATTTATTTTAAAAAATTTTTTAATTGGTATCTTCACAATGGACATTTCGGTGTATAGTATATTAAAATTTTTTAAATGCTATTGTACAAAATTTTCTCAAACAATTTACTTTACATGATAGATTTTTTGCATATCTTTTATTCTTAAAATATTTTACTTTTGAAATAAATTTTTTTTGCCGTCTATTTGTTTGCTACTACTTGTCTATAGTCAGATCTCTCACCATAAAACTATAATAATTTAACTCTTTTAACACTATGGTATTTACAAATAGATGTATACATGCTGCCCATTCAGTATCAGTGATGCTGGCTACTGTGCCATAGTGCCTGGTTCGAATGTTTTAGAAGGCATGGATATTTGTAAATGTATAGCGCATGTGCTACATGGAGAAACTTTAAATGGCCGCCAAGCCGCAAGTCCTTGCGTGAGATTGGTGGTAGAGAGGTGGGAAACTGCTGACCACCCCTAGGGTGTTCTCCCTCAAAATTGGGGTGGAATCAAGCCAAATCGCACTGTCACCTATATGGTGTAAAGCTGTGGATAATGACAGGTGTACACTTAGCCCTTTGCTAGGATAAGTTTTGAAAACCTAGATCTAACACCATAAGACAGGTGGCATTTGCAACAACAAAAGTATCAATAGGTTGTAATGGCTACTTTTCAAAAGCAGTAGTCAATTTTTTTAGAAAATATGATTTGAGAAATTTTGGTAAATAATTGATTATTTAAATTATTGAATTTGTGTGAATTTAAATTGAAAGGAAGGAAATTTATTTTTTCCTGGCATACTAATAATCCCAGTTTAAATTTGCATGAGGTGAGTTCAATGTTTTCAAATTTTTATAGGTTGAAGTGAATGGTGTTGATATCGATTTAGTTAATTCTGCTATTGATGCATCTAATATTGAAGATTGTGGAAGTAGAACGCCTTGTGAGAAGAACCCATGTCTGAATGATGGAATATGCATTGAAGAAGAAGGTTCCTCTGAAGGCTTTGTTTGTGAATGTCAGGAAGGCTATAGAGGTTGGTATATTTTAGATTTTATAAATTTCTACCGAAAACTTTATTTTGTACTAAATTTTGCATTGAAACAATGTAATGATTGTAATTTACACACAAATATTTATAATTATGTTAATTTAAATGTTATTAGTTAGTGTAATTTTGAATTTTGTATTTAAATTCATTACTGTTTGATATTGGTTCTTGTAATGTAATAATTTATAAGAATATATATATGTGTAATGCAAAATTAAAATTGGTTATATTTTACTGAAAAGAATACATTAAATTTTATCCAGAATTTTTAAACCTATTAAGGAAAAAGATACTTAGATTATTCAAAAGAAATTAAGATTATGTATAGTTTCTGATTTAGTAATTTGCTTTAGAAAAGTACTGTTTTAAATGCAAGATTCTCAAAAATATATGTATAAAAAAAATGCTGGTATATGTGCAAATATAATTTTTTGTAGGAAAAATGTCTTAAGATATGGAGAAATTAAGTTATTAAAAATACAATTTTTTAAATTTATTTACAGTTTCATACTTCACCCTTTGAAAGGAAAGATTCAATTACATTTAAAAAAATAATCAATTGGATTATGTTCTTTCTTAATGTCATAAAATTCTAAAAAATAGGTATGTTTTATTGTTTGTCATGAGAAATATCTTTGTTTTAAAGTTATTTCTGAAAAAATTCAAAGTTAGCACTAATTGAAGAAATAGAACTTATATAAATTGCTGTAAAATGCATACTTTTCAAGTATTACTTAACTTATTACTTATTTGTAATAAACAATATATTAATCAAAAATAGTCATAAATTACAATTAAGAAATTTTTTTCAGGTAAACACTGTGAAATTGAAACTGACTTGTGCAGCTTAATTGATCCTTGTAAGAATGGGGGAACATGCGTGGGCTCTGGAAACTCTTACCAGTGCAGTTGTCCTATAAGATTCAAAGGCACCAACTGTGAAGAAGGTATTCTATAAATAATTTTATATTAATATTCACACACACAACACAAATTGTTGAAATGAAAAATCAATAATAATCAATGAAATATAGTGAGTCTTATTTGAATTTTGTAATGTTTTTTCCATTGATTTCTTGTCGAAATATTTTGTATGGGAATCCAATTTTGTATCAGAATTCCATTTTTTAAATATTTTTATAAGAAATTGAATTCTGCTTCTTTTATGGCTGTATGTTCATGTATGTCAAGTGAAACATAATCAACTCTAAAATTGAAGCAAATAACACTGACAGTATTTATGAAATCTATACATATAAATAAAAATGACGTGTCTGTTTGTAATTTGAAATTAACAGCTTTTTACTAAATGCATTTAAAAGTACATACGATACTTACATGAAAAAATCAACTTTTAAAGTTTTTGTCTGTCTGTTTGTTCCAGCTAATCTCTGAAATGGCTGGACCAATTTTCATGAAACTTTCACTGGCAAATAGCTAATGTTATAATGAATAACTTTGGCTGCTTTTATAATAGAAAAAAAAAATTAGGGTTCTGCGAAAAAAAATTAAAATGAATGAAATGGTGAACAATATCCGTTTCTAATAGGGATTGCTTTATTTTGTGAGCCTTCTGTCTCAACGTTTCTAGCAGTTATATCAAACTTTTTTGTTTGATTAGGTTACTGACACTTGCGATATTTCCCGTTCATATCTGATCCTAATGATTTTTAAGTCCTCTCACCATCAATAGTGTCAAAGATCATGCATCTCTTTTACCCCTTGCTTGCGGCTTCGTTTCACCCTAACCAGTCCTCACCCCATCGTCAGTGTCAAAGATCACGAGTCCCTTTCCCCCTCTGCTTGCAGATTCGTTTCACCCTACTGTTACTAAGACCTGTTTGAGCTGTTGTATTCAACGTTTATGATCATTCCAATTGATTTCATTCTCTCTCAAGAACACTGAGCAACATCAATTTTCTATAATATAGACAGCATTTAAACTTAAATCTGGAAGTTTTTGGATTTTACGTCATTTGACTTCTCACAAGGCTCAGCATTTAAATAGAGGTAAGGCAATTTCATACCTCTATTGTTTATTTCATTGCCAAACACTGCACAAAGCAGTCACAATAAATGTTTGTCTTGCAAGAGCAATTGTACAAGTGTGAGTGTGTGGTGGTGATCACAGAGCCAACAGGTTGTTTTATTTAGTTAAGTATGTTAGGTAGTTGCTTCTAAAATAAATATTTTTAATTACATTTTAGGTGAAAAAGTGCACTTACACCCTTTAGCTATACCTAAAAGAAAATAAAATCATTTTAATATAAATAAAATTGAATTGAAGTGTGTTTGTAGTTTGAAATTAGTTTTTTACTAAATGCATTTATAAGTATATCTACGGTACTTATTTAAAAAAAATCAAATTTTTAAATTTTTGTCTGTTTGTTCCAGCTAATTTTTGAAACAGCTAGATCGAATTTGATGGAACTTTCACTGGCAGATAGCTGATGTTACAAGGAATAACTTAGGCTACTTTTATTTTAGAAAAAAAAAAAAAAAAAAAAAAAAAATAGGGTTCTGCAAAAGCAAAATTAAACCAATAAAATAATGAACAACATTGGATTCAAATAGGGATTATTTATTATTATTTTTTTAATACTCAAAGACATTTAAAAAGCATTTCTTCATGGAACAAACGGGATGACTCATTTTTAACGAAAAAGAATAATTTATTCTTACTGACTCTAAATTCTGTAAGAACAAACAATTTTTGTTTCCTTGCTATTGCAACCAGAGTTGATATAACCATAAGAACAGAAAAAAGCTAATTCTAAAAAAACTATGAGCAATATAAGGATTAATCTAAACATATAAATAAAAATGAAGGGTCTGTTTGTAATTTGAAATTAACAGCTTTTTAATAAATGCATTTAAAAGTATATATGATATTATATGAAAAAATCAATTAAAATTTTTTTGTCTGTTTGTTCTGGCTAATCTCTGAAACAGCTAGACCAATTTTTAGGAAACTTTCACTGGCAGATAGCTAATGTTATAAGGAGTAACTTGGGCTACTTTTATTTTAGAAAAAGAAAATTAGGGTTCTGAGAAAATGAAATAAACAATATCCAATTCAAATAGGGATTAATTATTTCGACAGGGGTTATTTTATTTCGCGAGCCTTCTGTCTCAATGATTTCTAGCCGTTATATCAAACTTTTTGTTTGTTTAGGATGCTGCCACTCATGACATTTTCGGTTCGTGTGCTTTGATCCTAATGATTTTAGAGTCCTTAACTGCATTTTCCAAAGTCATGCATCCCTTTCTCCCCCTTCCTTGTGACTTCGTTTGTGTTTGTGTTTCACCCTATTGCTACTTAGACCTATTTTGATCCTAATGATTTTAGTCCTCACCCCATCGACAGCATCAAAGGTCATGCGTCCCTTTCACCCCTTCCTCAACAAACAAAAAAGAAACATAGATTCACAAAGTAGAAGAATGATATTATACTTATAGTATAGGTATTTCTTTACGTAGAATACTTAATTATTAAGTTTTTGTAAACTCTGCGAAGTGAATGAACACTTCTTTGTTGAATTCTACATGGTCGAAGCCACGGGTAACAGCTATTTAACATGAAATAAATGCATCAGAAAGTAATATTAACATATTACACATCCATATACAAATTATTTACACTATTTTAAGCATTTATTACACAAAATTTGTAACAATGTGTTACTTTTGCTGAGCAGGTAAGTGTTTTCAGAAATCGACCCACAAGAAAGTTACAGGGTATCGTAAATAATAATAGTAATAAAATCAGCTATTATATCTAAAGACTTAAAATTTAGTGAACATGGTGTTTTTGTTCAGTTGAGTTATGCAAAAAGCTTTTTTTTGTTGTTTAATTTACAATTAACATAAAATTAACTCATTAAAAACTTCTTTAGTCTGTATTGTTTAATTTTGAAATTCACCTGTACCAAGAACGGGTACCAAGAATGGGCATCTTTAACTAATGAAAAAAGACTTTTTTTTAAAAAATTAATAAGAATGGTGGTATGGTCTCGGATTTCTAACCATTGTGATATCTGTAGCATTTGGTAAAACAAACTTTTCTTGGTTATTGCTGACCAATGTTATAATATTTAACTGTTAATATACTATAGAATTTTATTACTATTAATTCACTTTTTTTTATTACGTTCAAATTGTTTTTATAGCATCCATATTTGATGAAAGAGTCTCCTTCCAAGGTAATGGGTATCTAGCTTTAGAAAATGAACTTCTGCCTCATATTGCTACAACTAAAGATGAAGTGGTTAGTTTTTCCTTCACCACTACAAGCCTTGAAGGCCTTCTTCTCTTCCATGGTCAGAAACCAGATACAGATGGTAAAGGTCAAGACTACTTAGCTGCTGCTATCATTGATGGTTTCTTGGAATTCAGGTAAAGTTTATACAGTTTGATATTCTTCTTTTCTTCTCATTTTTTCAATAAAATTTTTATTAGAATATACTATTTTGTTCTCTTTTATTATACTATGGTATACTTGTCGTAAATTAATTTTTTGTTAAAAAATGCATTTTTGTTTTGATCAAGAAATAATTTGAAAAACATTGTTAAGCCTTTATATTATGTACACTAGGTTATGAACTATTTTTAATCAATCATTTATATGACTTATAAGAAACAGTTTTAATTCAAATGTACATATTTATATAAATTAAATAAAAATGGAATTCCATTTTGAAATTATTACTATTTTAAATTCTTTTCAGTGTGGTTTTTTTTTCTGTATTTGAATATGGTAAATTAATTTAATTGTACCTTTTCTATTAATTTCAGACTGTGAACATAGAACTTTCAATCTTTCTCTTATTATTTAATTGCTATTTTTATCATAAGGTTAATCTACTCTTCATTGTTTTATGTTCAACTTGTCCATCTATGATCAAATAGCTAATTATTAAATTGTTTCATTTTCCATGGTTTAAAAAATCAACTTAAGTAGATGATATTTGCTTATGATTACTTTATATATATTAAAGTAATATAGCTTAAAATTCAGTAATACATTCAAATTCTTTTAGTGATGCATTTATTTACATAAATTTAAATATTAGTTATTGCTGTTTTCTAGTTATGAACTTGGTAGTGGTCCTGCACAAATTAAATCCCCCGTGAAAGTGAATGATGGTAAAGTTCATTCTATTGTCTTGAAAAGGTAAGTTTTGGAAATTTTTATTTTGTATGCGAGCAATTAACAATAGAAGTTAATATTTTATTTTAATGCTTTTCAAAATATATTATTTAATTCTTAATATCAAAGTCTAGCATGATTATATATAATAGTGTTTACCATAGTATTTTTTTCTAATTCAGATAAATGCTGAATAATGAAAAAATAATTTTGGTATTCTGTAATATTTTTAGGTGAACAGCAGTATTTAAGTATTTTGTTGTTTATAATTTGAATATTTCTTTGACACCATCAAATTGCTAAATTAATAAGCGCATATTTATTAGATTATTGTATAATTAATGTTTTTACTTTCATTGTGCAGTTTTTTTCTGACATAAATTGAATTTTACTTCAAAATATAAAAAACAAAACAAATGTGTATTTAATTTTATAAAAACTGATGCATAAGTAATCCAAATTTAGTTTTTGATTTGTAATAATTCAAGCAGTTTTGGATGTTATGTTACTTTTTATATGTATAAAAAATTAGAATCATTACATTAAAATGCAACTTGTAAAAATAAAATTTTCAGTGTTGTGTAATGTTAAAAAAAATAAATTATATTTTAATTTTTTTCTTAGGACTGGACGTCATGGAAGCTTAGAACTGGATGGCATTCATCAGGAATTTGGTGAATCTAAAGGTATTTTACAGATGCTTAACACAGATGGGGATATCTATATAGGTAAGTGCAATAGATAATTATTATTTTTTTAAGGATGAGTGAGTGTTGTAATTGGTATGTACTGATACTGACGCAAATTGTAGGTGGTGTGCCAAATCATCAGTTGATGACAGCTGGAAAGTATCCTCAAGGGCTGATTGGTTGTTTATGGAACTTGCAGATTGATGACTCTGGACCCCTTAACTTATTTGATAGTGCCAAGACAGGGGCTAATGTCCAAGACTGTGACAAGTGAGTTATTGATGTAATTTTTATATGTTTCGACTGTTGACAGTTGCATAAAAGGCATAACCATTTTGTTTGCTAATGGTTACATTTTACAAAGTTTTAAAAGATAGATTATATCAGCACAGTTAAGATTTCGGTTCTATAAAATGAGAAACTAACAAATTTAGGTAAAATGTTGCGATTGTTGAATGATAACTTCTTGTAATTTGGAAATGGGGAGAATGTATCTCCTTTTGAAGTATAAAACATAAACAAATAAAAAATGATGTTATTTTTTATTTGTTTTAAAAAAATTCAAAGAGTTGCTTGGTAGATTTTTGTGCTAGTTTACATTAAATTATTTTATATTAATCATTCTTCTATTGTGAAACAAATGTATGGAAGCTGAATTTCAGTAGTTCGTTAGTGCTTTTCCTATTATTAATTGTTACTTCCTTTATAATTTTTTTTTGTTCCTAAGGTTCAGATTACTTATATGGTAATATCTCTAATAAATTAATAAATTTAGAATAAACTTTTTCTCTTTAATGCATGTTTTGTGTTATGTAGCGTAAAAGTTGAAGGCTGTATTTAAAAAAAAATCGAATAAACTATGTATGAGGAAATGAATTTTTTAAATTTGGTTATTGTCACTCTTTTCAATCAATTCTTAGCTGTTAAGTAAGTAGGGTCTGAATGCATATTTAACTTATTCACTTCTATTTGAAGTAATTAAAATAGATTGTTTATATTTTAATAATAGGTTCATAAAGTTGTGTTAGGTTGGTTGCTATATGTTCATTCCTGTTTCATTTCAATTCATTTTATTTTTTGTTTCAGTTATGAAGCAAGTGGTGAATTCCTTGAAGAATTAGAGGGTCGTTTTGTACAGAAATAACTGTAGAAAAAAACTTCTAGCCAGCTAAATGCAAAAAATGGACAAGTTCTAAATAAAACTTTCTTCTGAAAGAATTTTGTATAGACAACATTTAGTGGCTAATCTTTCTAAAACTATCTTCATGTTCGAAGTGTCGACTCCCAATTTGCTCTGCATACTCAAAGCTGCTATGCAAAAGGACCACAGTATGCTGTGCGAGAAAAATTCATGCTTCATGTTTCCAGTTATTAATTACATAGCATATTTCTTTGAATACCATTTCACAAAGTGAAATGAAAATGTTTTTTTTCTCTTTCCCCCCTTGGAAGCAGATGTATAAGCCTACTTAAATTGTTTTGGTACAAATAGATTTTTAAATCTCAGTGAACATGTCTGCATGATTTGTTCTTTATTTGAAGTATTATTGTTATTTTTTTTTGTTTTTATTCAATCATATGTCACTGCCATGATATTTCTTTATTTCATTGTTGACACTAACTGTGTGTTGTCTGTTTGTCACATTGACATGGTGCTACGTCAGACAGTTTGCTTCTTTAAAGGTACAGTTAAGCCGATTTAACAAAAAATAAAAGTGGCTTGTCTTGCAGCAGCGCTCAGTTGTGTTTGTAGCTGAAAGAATCTATTTGTTGTAAATGTTTTCTCATTATTGTTAGGAAAGAAAAGTGTCTTTTATTCCCAGTGATAAATTTAATTGCTGTTGTTTGATTTAAATGTTTTTATGTTGTCTTTTTTTTAAAAAAAAAATTGCATACAATTTATAATGAATTTCTCTTATACGATGTACTTTTAGCCTCCATGGTTTTGTGCAAAGTGTTCATGTCTGCAAAAGTCATAATGACTACTACCCCGTGAAAACTTTATTTAAAAGGTCTGAAATAAAATTAACTTTATTTACTTTTGCCTTGTGTTTATTTATATTCCAAAAATTATAATTGAGCCAGTTTAGCTACTATCTTTTTTATTTGTCACATGTGTAGCTTATATATTTATTGGTTTGAGAATTTTGTCTTTTTACAAGTTTTGAATTAACTGAAAACAAGTAATATAAACAAAAAAAATTCAGTCTTTTTCTACACTACTGGCTATTAAAATTGCTACACCAAGAAGGCGACAGGCTACAAACATAAAATTTAAATGACAGGAAGAAGATGCTGTGATATGCAAATGATTAGCTTTTCAGCGCATTCAGACAAAGTAGGCGCCAGTAATGACACCATGCAGTATTGCTACTTGCATGGGTCGAGATTCAATGACTGTTAGCAGAATATGGAATCAATGGGTTCAGGATGGTAATATGGAATGCTCTGTTGGATCTCAACAGCCCCCTATCACTAGCAGCTGAGAAGATAGGCATGTTACCCACATTGCCTTAATGGATCGTGCAGACCCGTCACAAGTCCTGTGTCAAGAATTGGGATAATTTTCAAGACAACAAGTGTCTGCACAAACAGTTCGATGATGTTTGCTGCAGCATGGACTCTCAGCTCGGAGAACATGGCTGCAGCTACCCTTGACGCTGCATCACAGGCAGGAGCGTCTTCAATGGTGCGATCAGCAACGAACCTAGTGCACAAATGGAGAGGTCATTTTTTCAGATGAATTCAGGTTCTGTTTACAGCATCAAGATGGTCCCATCCATGTTCCAATGTTCGTTTGCCATCATCATACTAGCCCATCACCTGGCATGATATGGGATGCTATTGGATACACGTCTCAGTCACCTCTTGTTCTCATTGACAGCACTGTGAACAGTGTACGTTATATTTCTGGTGTGTTACTACCCGTGGCTCTACAATTTATTCTAGGAAACCCCACGTTTAAGCAGGATAATGCATGACCGCTTGTTGATGGTACTGTACGGACCTTCCTTGATACGGAAAATATTCGACTGTTGCCCTGGCCTTCAAGTTCACCAGATCTTTTACCAATAGGAAACATCTGGTCTGTGGTTGCCGAGGGACTGGCTCATCACCATATGCCAGTTTCCACTGTTGATGAGCTGTGGTACCATGTCAAAGCCGCATGGTCATCTGTACCTGTACATGCCATCCAATCTCTATTTAACTCAATGCTATTCCTGCCAGAGGTGATTGTTTTTTGGTACTGATTTCTCAGGATGTATGCACCCAAATTTCTTGAAAATTTAATCACTTGTTATTTCTAGTATAATATACTTGTCCAATAAATATCATTTTGTTATCTGCTTTTCTTCCTGGTGTATCAATTTTAATGGCCAGTAGTGTATTAAGGTCAACAAAGAAAATTTTTATTTTAGTTACTTTTTATTAAAGTTACAATTTATATAAGTATGTATGTACATATGACAGAATCAAATATTAAGTGACAAAATAGAAAGTGATTTTCCTTTCTTTATAGAGTGTTGGATTATTTTCTGTTTGTTACTATTTATTCATTAATTAAATGTAACTATTTTAATAAAATAGTATAGTAAGAAAGAAATCACATTGTTAGAAATTAGGCCATCCCAGGTGGGATTTGAACCCATGACCTTTGGATAAAAAGTCCAGCATGTGCTATCCATTGCACTACAGGGTCACAACGAACGATTTTCCTTTCTATATATGATGTTTGACTATTACTTTTTGTTTGTTACCATTTATTCATTTTTTAATTTAATTAATGAGTTAATATTTGAAAAAAATGTATTCGAACTTGAATGGATGAATAGAAAGTATTTTATTAACAATTAAAACTTTGAACAAGATATATATATATATATATAGGGAGAGAATGGACTATAATAGTAGGAATTGTGTAAAAAAGTTTGATTTAATAAGTTATAATTGAAATGTTATCACTTGGCGATTTTTTGTGATCTATATTTTTAAGAATCGATGTTTAAGTTTAAAAAAAATCATTTATGACTAATTTAAAGGTGTTGTAACTGTAGTATATTTCATCCAAATAAGTTTTTTTCTGTTTCCTGTAGAAACTAAGGTACAGTGAATTCGATCTCAAATATAGTTTTAAAAAAATCATACAGATTTTAACTTTTTTCTCAATGTTTATCTTAAGAACATGATTAGTTTTTTTTTTTTGATAACTATGATTGATTCTGCAAGCAAAAGGTTTGATTTTTTTAAAGTATAATTTTATCATTGTTGATTCATAATATTTCTGCTACATGTTAAATATATTCAACTTCATATGGCCTGTGATCTTTAATTTTAGTTGTCATTTATGAGGCTGTTGGGTATTTTGCCCTTATGTCACTTTTTGATACATCAGATTTTTAATGTACTAACAAAACCCAATTGCACTTTTTGCAAATATTATATGCATCTATGTGATCTATATATAAGAGTTGCAATTATATATATAATATAATATAATAAGAAAATTTTTATACAAGATGTCTGACTTTAATCTAGTTGGCCTTTTGAACAACACGTCACCAATTATTTACAAATAAGTGATAAGGCATACATTGAAATAGATTTTTTTATCTCACCTTTCTATCCCTAGAAGCATTGCCAATAACTTCTTCAATATTTTTTCATGCAACATTAAATAGTAGCAGAAATATCTTATTCAATCATATTGAAATATGCAAGATAATCTATCATAAATTTTACATAAATGTCAATGAAAGTGTAATTCATTGAACCTCAAGCTTTCATTAAATATCTATTGCACCTCTTCAAAAAAGGCTAGTCTAGTAGGTAAAAATGCATGTAGTTAAAAACGGAGAATGTGGTCACTGAGTGATAGTTAAAAGAAGAAATGTGGAATCCACACGAGACTCGCTTAGTGTTATGAACCAGTTTCGGCAATGAGAAATTAGCTCGGTGTAGTTATTTTCACTAATTTGTTTCAAAACCTGGAGATCAATTGTTGACCACAGTAGCCAAGTGGTCATGGTCGACATGTTTCCAGCTCTAATACCACTGAAGAGTCGCTGTGTCGAGGCTGAATACCCTCCTGTTGGGGGATCTGAAAGTTTAGAAAGTGGAGTGCCAGCTCAAGTGTTGTCCTCATTACTTGATTGTGGTTCAGAATTACGAAGTCCATTGCCAATAACCCTCGTGTTTCTTCAAAGTAGGACAAATTAAATTCAAATAGAGATCCGTTGCTTGTAATTTATTGAGTTGCTTTTATACGCTGACACTTTGGAAATGTACATAATTACTGCAATGTATTTGCTTGGAAAAAGTGCAAGATCATTGAATTCAATCTGTTGTGAACATCAGGATTGCATTGTTGTTGTTGTTACTAATGCCACCTGATCGGCAAAGGCCAGATCGAAAGCCCACGAAATTCATCATGGCAAAGGGCTAAGTGACGCCTGTCGTTAGCCGTAGCTTTGAGCACCATACAGGTGACAGTACGATTTGGCTCCATTCAACCCCAATTTAGAAAGAACACTCTGGGGGGGGGTCAAAGGCCTCCCACCTCTCTTCCACCAACCTCACGAGAGGACTTGTGGCTCGACGGCTATTTAGAGTACCCCCATGCCGTGCAGGCACTATACATTTACAAGCATCCATGTCTTCTCCGGGATTCGAGCCCAGTCCCTACGGCACAGGAGTCAGCGTCGCTAACCACTATACCGGATGGTGACTAGGATCGCATTTAAATATTAAAATGCTTGCTTTTAATTGCATTGTACATGATCTTAGACGAAATTCAAGAACTGCATATTATATAAAGTATACTTATATAATGTGCCATTATCCATGTACTTTGTCAACAAAATTTCAAAGTTTTTTTTTTCGCGTGTGCAATGAACATCTGTGAGATGCTTGACATTTTTTTTTTAATTTTCTGAATATTATGAATTGTTGGAAGATTAATAAGTATAGATTGACTCACACAACTTATTGGTTTAGTATTTATCACTCAGACTTTTGTGGAAAATCTCTTTAATAGCTAGAGATGTCTAGCATTCTATACAGTTCATACTCCAGTATTCATTGCATGCATAAAATATGCATCATAAGTTCATTTTATTATGTTAAAAAAGTTGGAATACCATTTATAAGTTTCATTATTTCCATTTCGTTGTAGGTGGATAAAATTCATACCGCTGTTACTCATTCAAAGAGAACTAACTATATTAATTATATAATCAGCAATAATTAATTAATTTAAAAAATATATCTTTCCACTCTTAGAATTTGATTTTTTGGGAAATGGAATAGAATGGTTTATAAAGCTTTTGCTCCCCAAATTTTATCGAATTCGATCATTAGTAAACAAGATATTTTAAAAAATTGTTAGGGGGCAATATACAGTTGGGCCTCTATATAACGAAGTCTCTAAATCCCGAAAAATAATTCGTTATATGGAAAAAAAGGTTCATTTTTTAATATTTTTGATAAACAACACAAAGAAAACGAATTTTAAAATCATAAGCACTATATATATTAAAAAACAATTATTCACACATTTTTGTAAATTAATATCTATTTATTTTATATATCTTATCTATAAAAAAAATGAAAGAAAGAAAAACCCCAAGAAAACTTTCTTCTTTGATGCTCAAGCACTTACGTTTTGACATTATCAGGCTACAAGAAACGAAGTTATCAGTACGACTGATTAACACTACAAATAAACATAGACTAGTTCAAGGACACGAGACAACTCCACTGTGGGTAAAAGGGGATATCGAAGATGTTTCTAGTGAAATGGGCAATGCGGGTTAAAAGTTGCACTTCTTGGATGAAACGCCCAGAATGCTATTATTCCCTGTAAATTATGCACCTAACAAAACCAGTTCAAAGATTTATGACCACCATAAAGTGTGTTAAAAGAGAGAATAACTTGAAATGTCCAGAAATACTTTGAAAATAGGGAGGAATAAGATTGAATCACAAGAGAAAAAGTTCGTTATATAGAAAATGCAGTTCGCTATTGAGAGGTTACTTTACGAAGAAAATTGTGAAATGTTCTTGGTTCCAGGAAAAAGTTCGCTATATAGAAAAATTCGCAATATAGAGGTGCGTTATATGGAGGTTCGACTGTATATGCTATTCTGAAATGCTTAATATTTTATTTTAGTAATAATCATTTAACATTTTTAAAATTAATTTTTACTTTTTTTTATTTTCATACAACATAACTTTTTTTAAGTGTTAGTTTAAATATTATATTTTTCTATTTTCGCATATAGCAATGGCTTTTTGAGTTTGAGTTTAAAAGAAAGTTGCCCTGAAGCGAGATCGTAAGAACGGGTTGATGTGGGAAAAATTTCAAAGCAATTGCTTTGATTCCTCAACCGCACCTCGAAATGAGTTAGCAGGTGCATTTTCGGCCAGAAGACGGGAGTCTTTGGTTATCATATTGCGGGATTTTTAGATTAGAGCATTACGCATTTTGTTCAGTGGTCATTATAGTGACGGTCTGACACTTCCCCCGTAAGTCTGTTTAAATTCCACGATAGTTAAGAAAGATAACATGACCTTTCCTGATGACTTCTTGGGGAGATGCATGGACGTCTTAAGCATGGGTTTGGGTCTCGTCTCGTTCTCGACTGAGTATGTACGTAGGCTTGTGATATTCCCCCAGGGTGATTATCTCTGAGTATCAGCGTGAGCTAGAGGCGTAGGATTAACGAAAGAACTAGAAGGAAACATTATCTTAATATGATATTCAACTTAAACTTTTAACAAATTAGATTATAATAATTTATGTGAGAGAATCTACGATGGTAAAACACACACCACACACAATATATTTATAATAACGACTTAACCTAACTCGGACCACTATCAATAACTGAATCACCTAAACTCAATTCTAATACCATCACTGATCCTAATATTAAATAAACAATCCTACCTTGTTGTAGTATCAGTAAACGATCATACTAGTTTTAGATGAGGTCTTGCGATAACTCGTGTGCAATGGTATGCACCTTAATTAATGGATCACTATCACGTATAATTA
Source organism: Trichonephila clavipes (assembly GCA_019973935.1). Lineage (NCBI taxonomy): Eukaryota > Metazoa > Arthropoda > Arachnida > Araneae > Nephilidae > Trichonephila > Trichonephila clavipes. The sequence goes on along the minus strand of BMAU01007862.1, from coordinate 213,173 downwards.
CTATTCTTCGCCACTCAACGTTATCTAAAACTTCTTCAATCTAGAACCACGGGCTGCTTACATTCCTCTAATTGCCATCACTTGCCACAAATTGTCATCGCGCTTACTCTAACTTCTGATATTTAAAAGGTTCTTAATTTGCATCTTTCTTTCACACTTCCTTTCTTGGATTTGGTTGGAAAAGAGTTGCCATTAATTCTGGCCGCAAAGGACATGTTAAAAAAAAAGACGCGCGAGCCCGTCACAGGCTGTTAAATAAGTAATAAGACTAATTTTACTGCCACAAAACCACTAATCGGAATGTTAAGTTCTGTGGCATAAGAAAAGTTTGTTGTCTGTATTAACAAAAGCTATCGATAGATGGCGCGTGCAGACTCGTATTCTTGAGTATCACGGGATCGAACTGAAGCGTGTTTGTAGGCGCCTACGAGACGCGCCCAGTTGTCAAAATGGAAGCAATAATCTGCAAAAATCAGCATCGGAGACTTTTGATATGATTAAAGACTAGAACAAGAAGGCAACAATATCTTAAAACGCTTTATCACAGCAGATGAAGCTTGGTTGTATTACTATGATCCAGCCATAAAACAAAGCAGTGAATGGAAACATTCATCTTCATCTACTCCCAAGAAAGCAAAAACTGTGAAAAATCGGCTGCTAAAGTTATGACCATAATTTTTTTTTTCTGATGAAGGAATTGTGCATGAACACGAAGTCGAACCCGGTACTAACGTAAACGACTCGTACTACATGAATGTCTTGCGAACAATGGTACATCACATTAACAGGAAACGTCCATTGCTTCGAAATGGCTTCCTATTGCACAATGACATTGCCCGACCACATATTGTTCGTTGCGTATGGGATGTTTCGCAGCAAAATAACGTAGAGATTTTACCACACCCTCTATACCAGGCATGTCAAACTCATGATATTGTGGGTCACATGACCTATTTTATATTAAGTCGGGGGCCGCATGTTCGCAATGTTCAAAAAATTAATAAAATACGATTTGTGGAATAATTGTATTATGCATCCATTAGATTCAATGTCAAGGGGTTATTTTAATATAAAAAACGAAAATAAAAGTTATAATAATATATTATTATTTAAGATTATACCAAATCTTTAAAATGCTTCAAATTTTGCATTTTTTTAAAATTTTGGTCTTAGAAAATAAAGGATACCTCGCTAATTCTGTTGCTTTATTATTTTTTTTTATAATTCTACAAAAAGAAAGCTGGGGGGAAAATTGAGTTTTAATGTGATAAGTGAAATACTATTTCTCTTTTTTTAAAGGGACAAAATTTTGAATACTGTGCTCTCTCTTTTTGTTTTTAAAATTAATTTTAAACAGATTTATTTTTATAATTTTAACTAGACATTTCGTCTACATATTTATCTTATAAATTAACCTAAATAATGCTATAATATGCAAGGATAGTGCACAAAGCGAAGTATAAAAATAGTAAAATATTAATCTAGCAAACATTAAGGTTTTTTTCATATGGAAGATATTGTGAATCGTTGATGACTCATGTGTTTGCGAAGCATACAAAGAAACTATACAGCAATAACTTGAAACTAAAAGAAAAACAAAGGTAAAATAAAATAAAGCACACTAATCCTATTGACTTTAAATACTTATTTTTGAAACATTTTTTTTTAAAATCATGAGGAAAAATATCCTTAATTTTGATTTTCTTAAAATGAGTTTTTTTTAGTGAGTGGGGATTCCTATACATTTTCTGAAAATCTACTTTATCTATAGCACTCATATATCTTTCATGTTACAAAATCTAATTATTTCCTATACACAATGAATACTTTTTAAAAATAAACATTTAAAGCTTTTAGATATTGCATATTATCTCTTCATAAAAATTTTAAATATTATTTAAATCATAAATTTTTAAACTTTTTTAAATTTTTAATTTTATTTACATTTATTGTATAGAATATGTTAACAAGCACTGAAAAGTTTAAAAGTTATATTCCAGTAAACTTTATGCAAGTTGTACCTAAAGTTAAGTACACGACTGAGAGGAGAGAGAGAGAGAGAGAAATATGATAGCTATTAATTGCTCCCACATAATTATTTATGTTTATAAATGTGATTTTTTTTACATACACATGTACATAAGTATACAGACATTACGGCTTAAAATACTTATTTTTACCTGCCAAGGATGTCCCGGTCCCAATATTACTTTTTAGAAGATGTTTGGTACTTTTTTTATAAAGCAAATCATCAAAGTTTGGTTGAATATGTGCTGATCTGATGCGATCTTTAAAATTGATAAATATTTACCGGTTAATCTTGAGCTTTCTGAATTTTTGTTGTTTTTCATTAAAGAAAATAATTTCTCGCATAAATAAGTACTTCCGAACATGCCATTATACGCGTAACAAAGGATAACATCTTATGAAATCGATCTATTGATAAATATGTGTAAAAATCTGGAATTTCAACTTCCATACATTTTTGCTTCAGCCAAGAATCACACTGGATCTCAATCAATTCCATTTATAAATATTCCAACAAATTCAATGCCGATAGATAGAGATATTGTTTATTTGTAGATTAATTGTAATTCACAGCTTTTGAAATCAGAAAATCTTCCATCGAATTCTTTTACTAACAATTTAATTTGGTGAGCCTATTCTGTAAATTTTAATTTAGGGGATCTAATGAATAGATACTGGCAGCTTTTAAAGTGAGACAGGTTTTTTTTCTATTTATTTTTTCCCAAAGAAATAATTTTTGTTTAAAAGCATTAATGCTATCAAATAGTGTTGTAACAAGATTATTTTTGCCTTGAAGCTTAAAATGATGAAGGTGATTTGTGATATCAACTGAGAAGGCCAGGTCCTTTAGGCATTGTCCATCTTTTAATTCTGCACATTCGTATTTTTTTTTTGTTTCTAAGAAAATTATGATTTCATCCAGTAGTTTGAAAAATGGTTTTAATGGTAGATCGGTGAATTCACTTTCTATGTCTTCCAGAAATGCAGTGATTTGACTATGATTAAGCCTCGATGATGTGATCGAATATAATTTACAATTTTTGTGACAATTTTTAAAACATGCTCGATATTTAAAACTTTGGAGCACAGTACTTGTTGAGGAATAATGTAATGAAAATATTCATAATTATATTGCTTCCGTGTTGTTTGCATGTTTCTCTTAATCTTACAACAACTCCTTTGGTAATACTGGTCATGGTAGTTGCGCCATCAGTTGCAAGACAAACCAACTTATCCACACACACACAATGTAACTTATACTTTTTTTACAACTTCCATAAGTGCATCAAAAGTATCAGCTCAAGGGGTAGTATTACGCATAGAAATAACTTCCGAAAGTTCTTCATTTATTTTTAAGTTAGCATCGCATCCACGAATAAAAATGGCCAGCTGAGCGATATTTCGAAGATCTGTACTTTCATCAATTGCAATCCAGTAGGTTTGTAACGTTGATATTGTTGAATGATGCTGATCTCTTAAATTTTCGGCTAATTTATCAACTCTGCTAGCTACAATATTTTGACTTAAGCCAACACTTATAATTTTTTTTATTTGTGCTGGAGATAATACTTTCGCTGCTTTGATTAAGTATTCATTAATAAAATCACCTTCAGTAAATGGTTTCGATCTGCTTGATATTAAATGGGATAACACGTAACTAACTTTTACAGCAGCTGTGTTATCTTCAGAAAATTTAGTGAATACATTTTGTTGTTTTTGAAGAGTTGATTTCAAATCTGCCAATTTTTCTTCACGAAATTTTGAAACGTATTGGTCCTAATTGGTTTTATGATTTGTGTCACAGTCAGTAGCACACACAGGAAATTTCAAGAAGGGGGGTCCAGGGTCAAAAGTCCACCTTTCTTATATCATGCTCCTTTTGATTTTGTCGATTTTCGGGAACAAAAAACAGTAAAAAACTAATTATTGAATAAATAATTAGCATTAATTAATAAAATTAATCATTAAGAACAAATGCTTAATTAAATTTTACGTACTATATATTTAGAATTATAATCAATCGGAAAAAAATCAAGGGCTTTGGGGGGTTCAGACACCTAGGACACCCCCCTTGTGTGCGCCACTGGTCATAGTGCCTTTTAAGATTTTACTCCTTAGAAACTGGAATAGAGTTTTCAGGCATAACATTTTATTCTTGTTTTGGACATAAAAATATTGCAGTTCCCATTTTTCTAGAAAAATGCGACGTTCATTTTCCAATTGATCTTTTTTAATTCATTGTAATTGAATTTTGTTTTTTTTATTATTATTAAATAATTTTTTAGACTTAATCCACTTTTACCAATATCCACTTTCATCTGCAAACGATTGAGCAAACTCTGACCTTTATCTTGTATTTCGTCTTGTTACTGCATCTGACAACGCTCTTAGCTGCTCGCTGATTGGATAATCTAAAGACGGAGAAAGAGAAATGCACGTCGCACACACGATAAATTATGATGCTAATCTGTTAAGGCATAAGAGGGGGCTTTAATGGACAGTCCCTCTGCCCACAGGAAGTGTGAGGTCACTGACCAAAACGGGACTGAGGTTATGAGAACGGTTTAGAAGAGGGAGAATTACTCGTAACGTTGTGTTAACCTAATGGACTTTAAGTGTAACCGCATTATATTGTGTGAGAAATGTAGTTTATTCAGTCCACTAAGAAGTTGCTCTCTATTTTTTTTAAAATAAGAATGAACTATTCGGCCATTTTTTTTTAAAGAGACGGGATTGATATTTGGGGGATCTATAGTACTACCTGTATGGTTAGGAAGTACAAGGACTCGACCCCCCACACAGGTATCTCCTCCCCCTGGACAGCATTTTGCCAATGCAAATCCTGTCTGTTCATTTCATCATTTCACTGAAACAGTTCAGGGTTTGATAAAATCACTTACTTTCATCATGGAAATGACCTTGAAGAGACGTTATTTTAACGTCTCCCGTCAATTGATCCTATCCCTTAGGGCAGGGGTGCCCAACCCAAATCGGTTGGTGGGCCACGTAAAAATTTACTAAACTGTGGTGGGCCGCACATATCAAAATAAAAAATAATAATTCAAAATATTTAACTACCGTACAGCATTCAAAATATGATATGATCAACATTCAATTATTGATATGATCAAAAACCTTTACTAGATCACAATCACAACAAAGTTTAAAGTCGATCGATTGCACTTGGTGGAGGAAGAATATCTCTAGACCTACAAGGTTCGTATCTACAGTAGATTTATGCTGCCATCTGAGCCAAATGTTTCTGCCCGATAGCCAAATGTTTAGTTTCTTATGACGCTGGATGTCACTGGGAAATGGAACGCGAAGCTTTCCTCCATCCCATATCGAGATTGTTGATGTGTCCTTGTGTGGGTGGGCCTGCCTGAGAGAGAGTGTCCTTATTGGTGATTCGAACGTGGCAAGTAGGCGTGGTTATGAGATCGAGGATTTTCTTCAATACAGTTTCGGCGGGAATGTCCAAATGTTGTCTAAAAGGCCTTGCTGTGGTTGGTCAATGGCACTGCGAGAGTAGGCACTCAATTGGCTGCACTGATGCGTTGGAACAATTCAGAGGGGAGGTCTAGAGAACTAGCCTGTGTGGGGTTGCAATTTAGTAAAGATTAAGTAAATTTAAGATAAAATTAAAATTGAAGAATTTAAAAAATTAAAGAAGTTAGCAAGGGTAGTGGTCACTCGCCGGGTGGCGAGTGACTAAATTAATTGTTAGGGGGGATTGTAGGAGTCTAGGAGGATTCTCCTAGGTCTCTTGAGATCTAGCATTGGAATATAATTATTGAGCAATTTTACGTTTTCATTATCTATATTGGGTAAGTTATTAAAGAAGGAAATAGCCAGTTTTTGTATATAGCTTTTAAAAGGAAGAATTTTAGTATCTTCGTAAATTTTAGAATTTCTGGTGTATCTATCTGCTCTAACAATATTTCTGATAATCGAGTTCTGAGCAACCTCGAGTATTTTAATATTAGAATCTGCTGCGTAACCCCACACAGGTGAACCGTAAGTCAGAATTGGACGCAGAACGGCAGTGTAGAGAAGTAACTTATTGTACATATTCAATACTGAATTCCGGCTAATTAGGGGGGAAAAAGCTCTTTGAGCTCTCCGGAATTTATCTCGCGTTTGAATTATATGTTGATTCCATGTGAGTTTTTTTTTTATCTAAGGTCAATCCTAAGTATTTAGTGCTCTGAGACCACTGGAGTTGTGTGGAGTATAGAATAGGAGGTGTTGGTTTTGTTTTCCTTTTGGTGAAGAGTACTGCTATTGTTTTATCTATATTAATTTTAATTTTCCAAGTGTCGAAAAAGTTTCTAGTAGTTTTAGGTGATTATTGAGTGCTAGTGTGATCGTTTTATGATTTTTATAAGTCGCAAGGGTGACAGTGTCATCAGCATAAATATTAGTGGAGGTTTGAGGGTGAGTAGGTATATCGTTAATGTAGATATTGAATAAAAGTGGCCCTAGCAAGCTTCCTTGAGGGACTCCATAATTAATTTTAAAAGAATTTGAAAATGTGCAATTAACACGAACTTGGAAGGACCTGTTAACGAGGTAGGAATTAATCAAATGTATTAGTGCAGGAGGGAAGTTGTTAGTGATTAGTTTATAGATGAGTCCACTAACCCAGACCCTGTCAAAAGCCTTCTGAATGTCGAGAAAGACAGCTCCAGTGGACCTGCCTCTCTGAAATCCAGCAGTGATTTTTTCAGTAAGTCCGAGTAGTGGGTGGTATGTAGATAGATTCCTGGTGAAGCCGTATTGATTAGGATTTATGAAGTTATTTTCATTAGTGAAGGTCTTAAGTCTATTGAGAATAACATATTCTGTAATTTTGCTTAAGATGCTTAGTAAGGAAATCGGACGATAATTTTCTGGGTTATGGGCATTTTTGTTAGGTTTTCTAATGGGGAATACTACTGCATTTTTCCAATTATTTGGAAAATGTCTAAGAACCAAGATTTTATTAATAAGGTAGGTGAGAATTAAGATAATTTTGAGAGGAAAATTTTTAATCATTTTGTTAGTGATAAGATCGGAACCGGGGGCTTTGTTATTTTTAAGAGTTTTAATATAATTTAAAATTTCATCGGGATCAGTAGGCGAGATAGGAATCGAAGGATGGTTATCAAAGAAGTTTTCTAAGGTGTTAGTGATTTCCTTATCAATAGGATGATTGCCATCACCAGGTCTCTTATTTTCAGAGAAATTATTTCTGAGAGTTATTGCAAGAATATTGGCCTTCTGTTCGTCGCTATTAGCAACGCCAGAAGAGCTAGAGAGGGAAGGAATGTTAGATCTTTTTTTACGGAGAAACTTTTGACACTGCCATAAGCTATTATCGTGTGTGTTAAGAGATTCTAATTTATTATTCCAATTTTGTTGTGAGATCTTTTTAAGTTCTTTTTTAAGTTTTTCTTGTAATCTGTAGTAGTTTTGTTTGTGTGCGGGATTTAATGTGTTATTGAATTGTTTCTTAGCTCTATTTTTGTCGCGAATGAGATTTCGAATGTAGTTAGGAGTGAAGGCGTGTTTAGTGTTTGCTATTGGTTTAGAGGCGAATTGGTGGGCGGAGCGAACGGCTGCGGTGAAAAATTCAATCTTTTCTTCGAGCACAGTGGGATTTTTAATACCTTGAAAGTCTAGAATTTTGATATTATTTTTTAAGTTACTTTTGAAGGCGGACCAGCAGGTGGTAACTGCCCTAGCGTTGTCATGATGAATTGGGGGGAGAAGGGAAGAATTTAGAATAACGGGATTATAATCTGAGGAAAGTTCTGCTAACGAATTAATGTTGTAGGGGAAGTGAAATTTATTAATTATCGCGAAATCTAGTGTGTTAGCAGATCTGTAGCCATACCTAGTAGGGGTGTCAGGAAATGCAATGCTGAGATCGAGAGTATCTACGAAAGTTTTTAGTTGACAACCTCGAATAGAATTATTGGGGCAGTTCCTCATATTGTGGTGGCGTTAAAATCGCCAATTACTGTTGGTCTGAAGCAGGTTTTCTAGATCAAGAGTGAAAAGTCTTTCGTCTGAAGATGGGGGTACGTAAACAGAGATTACTGAGATCGGATTTAAATTTTGAGGGGTAATAACAACCACTGTGGCTTCGATATGATTAAGGGTGGGGGTGGGGATGTTGTAATGCGAGACATTTTTCTTAGTTAAAATTAGAGTTCCGCCGCCTGCGCGTCCGTCACCAATACGATCGTTTCGGTAGCAGTTGTAGTTTGGTATGTTAATGTTGTGATGTGGTCTCAGATGTGTTTCTTGAATTAGAAGAAGATCGGGAGAGTACTTCTCTACGAAAATTTTAAACTCAGAAATTTTGTTAAGAATGCCGTTTGCGTTCCAAGAGCAAAGTTTCAAACCAATCGTTTTGTGACTAATCATCGTCATCGTGGTCGAGAATAGCCTCTATTAGAGCGCTTAATTCTTTCTTTTTTTGGGCTTTATTAGATTTCTTGGGTGGGGAGGGGGCAAGAGCGTTAAAGTTGAGTGAAGCAATTTGTTGAGTCAGGATAGCAAGGGTTTGCATTGTCTGTTGAAGAGTTTGCACAATTGCAAACTGTGGACTATTTTCGATTAAGTTAAATTCTTGAGTAGTGGGGGTGGGGGGTTTATTGAACGAACGATTGGTTTGATTTTGCGAGGAAATAGCAGGAGCGTCATTTACTTGTGGTGCCATCTGTTGAGTGTTTTTGTTTTGATCTGGTTTCTTAATGTTGGTGGCTTGCGCGTATGTAATGTTAGGTCTGACTATGCTATCGACTACTGTTGTGTAGTTATTTTTAGTTGTTTTACCTTTACGAGGTTTAGGGAAAGTGGGCACTTTGAGTAGTTGGCCATATGGCCGTAAGCTAGGCAAGTAATACAGTATGCGGTCTCGATGCGTTGTATGGGGCATTCTTTTGTTTGATGCGCTTCTCCGCACTTCAGGCATCTGGGGATCATGTGACAGTTGTCGGACGTGTGGTTAAATCGGTTACATTTGTAACATTGTGTTACTCCTGTACCCTCATAACCTTCAACTCTGATGGAGAGATAGCTAAGTGTTTTTATTTGAAAAATTTTTGCGTTGTTTATGTTCCGAGGGAGAGTTATCATGAAGACGGGGAGTTTTTGTTTAGTAATTCTTCCGATTAGTTGTGAAACTTTAGTGTCGGTGAATCCTTGGTCAGTTAAGTCTGATTTAATGTCGTTAATATCCGTGTTGCAGGGTAGTCCTTTAATGACGACCTTTATGGGTCGTTCGTCCTTAGGTGTGATGACGTGATACTGAAATTCGTGCTGGTCGAGTAAATTTAAAAGTTTGTGGTAGTCTATGGAAGTGTTAGTGTATAACTTAATGAGCTCTCCGGAGAGCTTGCTGCGGATGTTGGGGAAAGCAGTAGTTATTGTTTTCATGTGTTATCGTGTTTCCTCAGATGTTTTAAGCATGATAGGTGGGGGAAGATATGTCTTAGGTGTGTTGGTAGCGGGAGGGGGATCATTAGTTGTAATGTTGTCATTCGAAGTTCATGCTATTTCCTGCTGTTTAAGATTTGAGAATTTATTATCAGTTTCGATAGTAAAATTAGGACTTAGTATCAAGTTCGGCTTTTTAATGGTTTGTCTCCTGGTTGGTGAGACGAAACCGTCATCATTTTCTTTTTTTTTGTGCGAGTTAATTTTAGGGAGAGCCAGAAATTCCTGTTGAGAGATATTAGGGGTGGGTGTTCCATGAACAGTACAGCCTGGAGTAGTACAAGAGAGAGTGCCATACTCACATTCAGCGTTGCGGTGCTGCTCCTGGTAGTATTTCAGCCGGGCGAATAAATCAACCACTTCCGGATCATTGGCTTTCATGTAGGGCGAGAGAAGCCTCAGCGAGTCTTCAGTGCCCTTGGCAAGCAGAGAGTATTTCCTGATATTGCTATGAATTTTAATCAGTTGTTCACAGGGAGTAGAGAGTTCCAGTGTAGAGGGCCTTGAGGTAGGAAGAGGGATGTTTTGGCATTCCATATTCGAATTCGAGTCCGTGGCCATGTCCGAGGTCTAGTATCCAGAAAATATCGATAAGAGGTAGCGGCGAATAAATCTGATGGATGTCGCCCTATCCTTTTAGCCCTGAAAAGAGCCATAGGACGACTGGCTCAATTGCCTCCAAAAGATCAAATCGTTATGCAAATGGTCGTCGAGCGAGGAAAAGTACGGAGCGTAAAGAAGACGCGACCGTACTCAAGCGTAGCTCAGAATCCCTTCTTCACTAATCGTTTCTTATTGGGAAATTTCTTATTTATATTAGTTAATGCACCGTGATTAAATATATATCATAAAATGAAAAAGTTACATAATTTGAGAAGGTTAAAATATTAAACATTTTTATTCTGCTGCCGTAATTATCTTACATTTCTACTAGCTGGTCTGTCAGTCCTGAAGCAACTCATTAAATCCATCATCGGATTCTTTCATTGCCAAATAAAACAAGAAAAAGACTACTAATCTGAACTTAAAAATATAGACATAAATTATTTCTCTGACAAATAGAACTAAATACATACTCACTCTCAACGAAGTTCTCGTTGAAAGAGGAATAACACACCCAAGCTCATCTGCTTTCCTGCATCCATCAACACCTGTTATTACAATTGCTTGGAAGTCAAATGAAGAAAAAAAAATTATTTCGATAAAAACTGCACGGGGAGAGGTGGGGGTGGGCCAAAACACGATATTTTCGATTCAAGCGTCTGTAGTCCAAATGTCTAAAATAATATAGACAGAAACTTCTATTGGGCTGCAAAAATTCTCCAAATGGGCCGCGGGTTGGGCATGCCTGCCTGAGGAATTTCATGAAATTCCTAATTTCGTCATTTTCCTGCGTTTGGAACTATACGTTACTTTCCCTCCTATATTGCCATAAGAAAAAGAGAAAAAAGGTTTTTAATAAACCATTAAATTTTTTAAAGCTGGCCTCATGATTTTAGAATCAACCTATATACAGATTAAAAACGCGAAAACTGACGGCGAATAGGAGAGGATATTTTAAAATTCAGAATTGTTTTTATCTGAATGAAAACAATTTTATAACTGCTTACTGGTGAAGTTCTGTTACTTTTCATTAGATGGACGTTGTTATTTGTTTTAATGAGAAAGATAAAGTGTTGTAAATTTTTTTTCTTAACACTAAACAAAAAAAAAAATTGCAATACTTTTAATAATCTCAGAAAAAAAAGTATAAAACTAAAAGTTTTGTCATAATCGGAATAATCGCAAATTTGATAAAAACACATATTCCTCCCTCCCTCTAAATCAGGGGCACTCAATCTTTTTTCCCCTGCTGGGCTGCATACATATGTTAGCTATTTCACGTGGGCCGCAACATGAAGAGAAATGCTTTAAGACCAAGATAACATTAAAAATTTAAAATGTGGAAAATATTGATCAGAATATTACTCTTGCTTTGCTTTTTTTAGTTATAATTTTTTATATTTTTTATTTTTGTCACTAACCCTAAATTAGAAGCATTTAAGAAACACTCCTTCACAATTTCTGTATCAGTAAACGGTTTCATATGATTACAAATAATATAACAAATTTCATAGAATGTCTTTGTTACTCTCTATGATATTACCACTGACAAGACTCTTTGTTGCTGTTGTAAAGATTATTCAAGAAAGCCTATTTTTTTATCACCTCTTAAAAGAGATCTTCGAGGAAAAGTGTCATTGAATGATTCCTGTTTATTGGTAATTTTTCAATACAGCACTTTCGCGTGACAAATCAAACAATTACTGATCCATATTTGTTTTTCACTACAAAATGGTCAACCTCCCTATCGTCTTGAAACGATATATTTTCTTCAAATATTTTTCGCTTGGAAGATATGAAAGGTAGTTAAAAATTAATTCCACCCATGTAATTGTAGCTACTCCACTGTTGTCCGTTATCACTAACCGTAACCATTCCAGATAGAAAAAGAATATCAATTTGTACCCAAACGACACCGACAATAAAAAGCAAAATTGACATATTTTATTCCTTGACAAAAATTTCCCACCAAATATTTAATACAATGTTCTTAAAAAAGTAAATTTCAGAGCAATGGGCCATGGCCGGGCACCTTAAAAAGGCTCCGTCGGCCACATGCAGCCCGCGTTCCCCAGGTTGACTATCACTGTTCCAAATAATAATCTAAATATATTGGTATCATAATCATATTTGTAACAAATATTTTTCATTGAGAATTGTCAATATTAACTTTGAATGATATATTCGGAGAGAAGTGTGTGTTGAATGTCATGTAAGAAAATACGTAAAAATTTCCATTTTATTGCGATGGAAATGTTATGTATGAGATTATTGTATTCCATTAAATTGGTTTAAATTATTTAAACAGAGACAAGTTTATTTTAATATTATTATTGTTGTTGAAAAACTCGAAACATTAGCATGCGTTCAGCAAAATCTGCCATAATCTCTTTTCGCAAATAACATAATCTATGCCAGAAATAACTTTCGTCTGGGATTAATGGATTTGGGTTTGTTCCTCTTTCTCTGCGAAGGCACCACTTGGGTAACACAGTTGTTGCCGTAGCTTGGCAACGGATGCAACTTGATGTGGGTGGGATGCAGATTGTAAAATGAGTTGGCCGCTGTTGAACTCCTGATACCGTAAGCGAAGTAGATCAGCAAGCCTGTAAGATAAATAAAATTATATAGAATTGCGTTTATATGGCACAGTTATTGGAAATATGTAATATATGGTACAGATATCACTCAATTTAAATATTTTAAGAAACTATCTGAATTCGAACTTTTACTGCCCTTATAACATCAGAGAGGGTCGCTAACTAATTTATGCATACACTGTCAATTGTCTACAAAAAGAATCCAACTGGGTTTGTGTTTCTAAAAGAACTACAAAATTAAAATATTTATTCTAGAGTTTTATAGAATAACTCTTATCAAAGGTATTTTTTTACGAGTTTCTAAGAATTTTGAAAGCACAGCTTAGGCTATACACAAGAGTGTATAATTCATATAAAAGCATATAGATTATACCCATAATACTATTTTACTTCTCATGGTTGATGGGATGCTTAGTAATGTTGGATTTCGAAGCAACATTAGGGTCATTTATGATAGATTTGAAATTTTTAACAACGTGGTCAAGTGATTAGGACAGCATCTTAGCTGGTATCTCCATCCACAAACTTTTACACCACAACAATGTGAGGAATTTGAGCCTCACGTGCATCAGTCTTTCTACAAGGTGAGGCACCAAAATTCAAACTCGACAGATACAAATACAATGGCAATCTTGAATTCGTAACCATAGCCATTCGTCAACCGTGGCAATGCAGATACTATGATCGGTACTTTATGTATGTTATGTTACATCAGTGTTGTTGTTTCCTATCCCGGAGGGAACTAAAATAAGATTTCTTAAAACCTCGTCAAAAGTAAAACTCAAAACACAATTAAGACCATGACTCGGGGAGGCTTGATCAGCCTCGCATCTATGACACTCTGGAAAGTCTTTCCGTCTCTGTTGAAAAGTAAGAGACTTAATGTGGCCTCTAAAAAAGCTCGATAGAGACGTCTGCCGATCACTAAGAATATTAAGTTGGTGACACCCCAACGAGGTTTTCTCCCCAAATACCAAGGGTTAGCAGGATGCTTCAAAGTGCATTTAATTCCATCCTTTTAATAGAGTAGAGTTCAGCAAAAGTTAGACAAGCTTCACCCCGCAAGGTTTCAGTAGTTCCAGACTTGGTTAAACTAACGGCTATCTCGTTACCATTCAATCCAATATGGGAGAGGACCCATTGAAAGTATATAGTGAGTGTCTAGAAGAAAATCGAACAACAACATCCAGAATGTTCCAGCATGTCATATCCCCAACAGTTGTCCAACGAGAAAGGTGCTGTATAGAAGCACGACTGTCAGTTAAAATCCAAAAGTCCCTAAAGACAAGGTCAGAAGCAGTGTCAGTAAATTTAAATCCCTTATCTATTGCAATAAGTTCAGACCTAAAAACAGAACAGTAGTTAATATTCCTAATCTTGATGTTAAATGTACCATTAGGTATCTCAATGTGCACTTCGCTTCCAGAAATACCACCGTCATCCATGCTACCATCAGTATAGATTTTCAATGCCGAGTGAGGGATGCCTAAATTGTTTCTAGAGAAATCTGTCTAGTAAATTCTGGTATATCAGAACCTTTACACATCCTGGTCAATATCTCATTCTGGAAATGTATTCGATCAGAGTCGAACTATAAATGGGAAAAGGGCTATAAGTAGTGAGGTTCAGCACTATCAGAAAACAGGCTCAAATCAACTGACAAAGAAAAAGGGCCATGCTTCTTTAATCACCGGTTTTTATGCTAAGAATTCAGATATGCAGAAGTTCTATGATGGTCATTGTAGCTAGATAACTTATTGTAATATTTTACCAGGCTATAACTTCTTCTCATACAAAGAAGTAGTAAATCACACTCTCATACAAAACAATACATCAGTGTAGAACTAGCATTACATTAATTTTCACAATTCTAGATTCAATGTCTTCAGATATTTATGCTAAACTACCTGTTTTATTTTTAGAACATTCACTGGTATCAGAAGTTTGAACCAATATATTAAGCTATTCAAAGTGTATTGTTCTGTTCTACTTCATTTCATGTTTCACAACAATTGCAGTTTTAATAAAGTTCAAATTATTTTTTATCAAATGCCTAACCATTAACCATCAGGTCCCTCTCTCTCATTAGGCAATACATTTCAAATTCACTAACAGTAAATGAACCATCATCCTAAGATATACGGAACAAAATATGCATGATATATCCGTTATAATACACATAAAGTAATGACTTTTTTTTCCTGTAGGGAAAATATAGAGGGAGAGATATCGCCTTTCAACTAAAATATATTTTAAAGGACTTTATAAAAATTTATTTTGAAATACTGTGAATTAAACTGTTTGATTCTAATATAAATTTTTTTTTAAAGATAACATTGCAGAATTGAACTTGCAGGAAAAGAAAGAAATCACAAGCTAAATAATTGTTTTGGAACTGTTTCCACATTCGGAATATAGAGAAACATGATGGTTGTCACTTTATTTTCTAACAATTGTTAATTTCACGAAATTACTTTTGTCTCCACCAGGTACGTCTTAAGGCACGGGCCAATAGGGTCAAGGGCCTCTGCCGCAATGAAGGCATTGTCTCGTTCTCGACTCATCCTTAATAAGATCATAATTCGAATAATTTCAGCGGTCAAATGTTATTTCCGGTTGTAGATTCAGAAAAACTGGGACTTTCGGACGATATGTAAACTGGCTACATGAGATGACCATTGTCCACGTACATCATACACCATCATTACGTATTCAGTCAAAAGGTGGCAGTCGGTCGAGCCGGTTTGTGGGATTGTTAGTCATGCACCCTTATTTCTTTCGGGTTTTTGTTCATACGAGAATTTGAAAACGCATGCTATGTATTATCTACTTTTAAGGGTCAAACGTAGGGCCAACATTTGTGTAAGGGGTACAGGGCCTACCTTTGAGTATGGGACCAGGACCTCAAGAAGTCTTAAGGCGTCTCTGGTCTTAACCTCTTTGAACCACTTTGCGATCTAGGCTCACTTATCTCGATCAACACGACATTTCTCATATTCTTATAGGCTGTATATATATATATATGAAATCTTAAAAAAACTTGAAACTCGGGGTAAGTAATACCAATTTCATCGATTTTTTAAGTGTCCATAGTAAGCTATTTTACCACTTTTCATTAATGCTGCCATTTCTTAATACATTCAAAACAGAATAAAGTAATAATAATAAGCACCTTGATTACATAATGAAGATTTAAACTTGGATTAAGAGTCAATGAGTGTTTGTTAGTTTCGTTGCATAAAGAAACACTAGAGCTATTTGCAAAGGACTTCTTAATTTGGAGCATCCGGGAAGTGAGAAGGACGACACTTGAGTTTGCACCCGCTCTTTAAATTAACACGCCAATGAGCGAGGTAATGATGGATTTAACGTGCTACAGCCCCTCTACACGGCGGATCTTCAGTGGCTCTAGGCCTCAAATTCACGACTCGGCAAACACTGACTACGAGTTCGGGACCATAACCCAACGCTACCGCGGCCACATACTTGGGTTAAGAAAATAGATCAATATCCGGAAATCGATAATGAATTCTATCTTACGTTACAAAGACTATGGTTTCCATAAAAATGCGTGGCCATGGTAACCTAGTGGTCAAAGGATCAGATCGTGGCTGGCGTGGTACGAGTTCGAGCTGAGTACCACTTATGTCCCACTGTGTAGGGCAGCGGTACACGTTAAATCTGTTGAAAGCTCAAATGTCCTCCCGTTGGTAAGGTGTGGTAGTTAGGAGAGGTGGGAGTACCAGGTCAGGTGACGTCCTTGTCCCTTGACCATGGTTCAAAATTACGAAGTCCGTCGCCAAAAGCCCTCGTGTAGCTGAACAGCGCGCCGTTAATATTCACTCACCCATAAAAATGCTCACAAAGATTTTCAAAAGCTAATTGTTGATAATCCTTTCGCTCATGGGTGTTCGATTTGTGATAGATTATGGTTTAGAGATGATTTGAGAACGCCTGTTGCTGAGCAGAAAAATATTTTACTGGAAATTAATTTAGGAGACATTAAAGAATGTTACAATTGCCGACAAAGTTTAAGTAGGAAAAGTATACCAAATTTATCAAAATATAATAGTTTTGTATACCCAGAAATTCCAGCATATCTTCCTACTTTGGATTTGGTATCAGAAAGACTCAATTCTCCGCGAATACTTTTCATGCAAATTAGGCGATTGAGACATGTACACTGTTAGTTTGGAATATTAGAGCAAATAATTAATGCTCCAACGTCTCCAAAGAAGTTTCACTTCTATCGCGTGGCGTTCTACGCACCATTTTTTTTATTACTCTTTGTCGAATTTTACAGCAATGAAATGGCGGATAAACTAGTGATGGAGGGCTGTAATATTCTAATTCCCTTTACATCCATCCTTTTCTATCTGGAATTATACTTGTTAAAAAAATCTCAAAATTTGGTGGAGTGGAGAGTGCCTCCCACTCATCATTGGTACGCAGGTAATAGACCCGGTCTGGCCCTAGCACTAAAATGTGTCAGATGCTCCCAGAGTACATTCTCTCGTCTTAACAGTGGTCATATCAAGTGCCTCTCCTTCTCAGCGAACACAACGATCTTCGTCATCTGTGCAAGGTATCAAGATCACCAGAATTCTCCCGAGTACATAATGCGTTGCATGGATCTCACAAGATCAATAAAACTTAAGATGTCTGTGTAGTTAAAGATATGTATGGGAAACGATGAAATTAGGAAATTCATCAAATACCTCTAAAGAATATGATCAATTCACGGGAGATGCTAAAATAACGTCTCTTCAAGGTCATTTCCCAGATGAAAGTAAGGAATTTCACAAATCAATGATATGTTTCAGTGAAATGATGAAATAATACTGCCAAGAGTTTAAAAGTGTTTATTTAACAAATATGGTGCATTTATTAAGCATTGAAGTAAGCAATACAACAACAGTCAATGAAATACAAATTATTTATTCGAAACTAATTAACAAATAACTGGAAAATTAGGCTGATATTTTTTGATGTGTAGCATCTTTCCTCTCGGTTGCTGGATATTTGGGGGAGTGATTTCGTGAAATGGGACCGAAATGTGTAACAGGAAACCGGAAAACCACTCGCAGTGGAGTCGATCGACTTGGCCTGCCCCCCCTTCATAGTTTCTTTACTAATGATGACCTGCTTTGGGCAGGAGGGCTTGTACACTAAAATATCAATTCCCATGTTATTCTTACGGATCCATTTTTTTAAAGATATGGGGTTGATATCAGGGGGATCGATAGTACTGTCTGTTTGGTAAGGAAGTACAAGGTCTCCCCCCCCTAGACAGCATTTTGCCGATGTAAAATGCTGTGCAGGCGGACTGCGCTGGCTACAGTTAGCACCATATTAGAAATTATCTTACTTATTTTTTCAGTTAAATCTTCCTTATTTTTTTCAGACTAGTTCATTTCATCATTTCGCTGAAATAGTTGAGAGATTTGATATCCCTTACTTTCATCAAGGAAATGACATTGAAGAGACATTATGTTAACATCTCCCGTCAATTCATCATATCTCTTAGGAATTTGATCGAATTTCGTCTTTTCCCTGCGACATCTACACTGATCCCCATCTTGTGCTTGAATTTTTGAGAGACAACGATTTAATTCATCTTGTGCGACTTCGTCAGATCCTGGAGGATTAGCAACAAAAACATTTTATACTCTTACAGAGGAAATTCATAAACATCACAAGAACTATACAATAGAGAGGAAGATATTGGTTTATTTTTTGACTTTCCAAGCGACTGAAGATTCAGACATAGATCCAGATGATGAAGCTGATCAAGAGTTTTCAATTTAAAGTACAAGTATTGATTTATCTGAGGCACAACCAATCATTTGTAGAGGTGCAAAGAAGGAGGGGAAGCTAAAGAGAATTGCACCAATGTTTGTGAAGATCCAAATTCTAGTGGTCTACTGAAGTTAGGAAGTGAAGAAAGATTGGGTATATTACAATATAAGACATTTTGCTTTACTTGATATTTATATGGATAGTGAAGGGATATATATATATATATATATATATATATATATATATATATATATATATATATATATATATATATATATATATATTGTTACTGGGATTAATTCGTAAACTCCTTTGAAAGAATAATCTGTTTATTTTAAAAATAAGAATAAATAAAAATGTAGAATAACAATTAATAATTAAATGAACATTTAAACGTCGTTGCCTAATTGGCTTTCATTATTTTAAAGAAATATAACGGCTCTGTCGACTCTTGCGGTCTCAACGTATTCTATGGTTCTCATGTTCCTTCTCTCGCTGCTCCTTTCCCCCGTCGGGGACATTGACCTCTTGTTTCCTTTCGAAACCATCTGCTGGGGGATGCTACGGGGTCTTGTAGTAGCGCCTTCTACCACACACACACACACACACACACACACACACACACACACACACACACACACACACACACACACACACACACACACACACACCCACACACACACACACACACACACACACACACACACACACACACACACACACACACACACACACACACACACACACACACACACACACACACACACACACACACACACACACACACACACACACACACACACACACACACACACACACACACACACACACACACACACACACACACACACACACACACACACACACACACACACACACACACACACACACACACACACACACACACACACACACACACACACACACACACACACACACACACACACACACACACACAAATTGTGAATCTTAGTTTAACACCAGTCAATACACAAAATTATTTTTCTCCAAATATTCAAGTTAAGTTTCCTACTTTTTAATAATCCTTAATGGATGATGGTAAACATTTCATACTTTCAAAAAAATGGTGTTAAAATTCCATGTAATATGTTCCATGTTCGCGTATGGGTAATGTTCACGAAAACAAAAAGATACAGTTCTATTAAAACTATATGATCATGGTGCACATTTCCTAAAGCAATTTTCCGGAATTCGCTTAACATTCTTAAATCGAATATTGAAGTGATTTTAGAGCACTTTGGAGTTTAGTTTCAGGATAAAATGTTGTAAGATAACGGTTCTTGCACAATCTAGGACATTTTAGTTTTTTTTTTTGAAGTGATAACTTCTATTGGTGCGTTTTGCCTGAGAGTGAACTTGACTGAACATCATGCTCGGGAATGTAACGCTCATTCGGTTTTTTTCGTCTTCATTCGGACATACACACCCCTAAAAAGGAAAGGAGGGACGCTTCCCCCGCCACTCGAAAATGTGATAATTTGCTCCCCCACCAATACGCCGTAAATGTAAAGTTTCTAGCTTCCATCTAAGTCAGCTCCCCCTCCCAGCCCTCCAACTCTATCTGCTAAAATGAATGCGGGATTCCTTCTAATCCTAGTTGAAGCATGAGAATGAAACATAATATTTTTAAAAAATAGGCTTAGAGAAAAAGAGAAATCCCACACTAGAATTAAACATAAAATGTAGAAAAATGACAAATTTTTATAGAACTAAGTAAATAATATAACTATCATTAGCAATATTGTGGTGATCTTAAGAATAACAATCTATTTTTGTAAGCGAATGAGAATGGCAAGGAATAAATAGTTCTGTTAATCACATCACTTAAAATACTCTTCGAGTCTAAAGAGAAAATTAAAACAATTAAAAATTTAAAATAACAAAATTAAGTAATCATGTATTAAGAAAAAGTTACATTAAATAATTTAAATACAAGAAAACAAAATATAATTAAAAAGACTTTCCTTTCAGCAGCACCGGATATATTTGTACAAAACTGCCATACAATGACAAAAGACCTAGTATAAGCCAGAGATTGTGTGATATGAATCTTCTGATTAAATCCCTTTTTTAAAGGTTTTGACCTAGATTCCTCTCTTCCCAATTAACCACCTGTCTTACTATCCCTTAAATTAATTCATAGATAGAATTGAATATTATTAATTTACAGCCAAAATTCACAAAGCCGGATCAAAGCCACTTAAAATATGAAATAGTTATTATGATTTTAAGTGGGAATTAGATTAAAGTAGATTTTTCAAAAGACAAATCAAAATCTTTAGTTGATTTTTAAAATCAAAATTCAATTTAATTATGTTAAATGATCCAAATGAAGCACGAGGAAGTACGTAACAACGCTTGACGGAGTTTTTAATAGATATTTAAAAAAAATTGAATCTAAAGGATTCATAACCTATTGTTTCCTTCTTAGAATACAATTAATTCCCAAATCTGATTGCATATTTCGTACAAAAATATTACTTTATGAATACAAACAAATGAATAAATAGTTTTATAGGACAATACTAATATATCCCCTTGTTTTTTTTTATTCACCTAACTAATCCCTGAAATAACATTACAAAATTTGAAGTTATCACTTCTATCGTGCGGTCATAAGCACGCACACATTTTTTTACAGAGAAGATTGACTTTGTTCAAGAGTGTAAATTAACTGATAAATTTTAAAGAGAGCCGAGAGAGAAACGTCATTTCCTTTTTAGATTTCTTTAAACAGAACGGTAAAATTTCAATTTGCCGATTTTGCACAAATTTTTACTTTCATAATTATTAAACGAGTTTTCAGAGTTCTTTTTTTTTGCTCTTTTCCCATTCTCTGCTACGCATAGCAAAGCATATATTGCGTTGTGACTTGTTCGTTATGGTAGAATTATTGTCACGACAACTGTAACTGTCTATGGTATTTCATGTGAACTGTTATATCATTGCTTGTGTTGTTGCTGTTTCGAAATGACGGTATCCACTTCATGTAAATAATAAAGCCGCATTTTAATTTAACTGATTGAATATTATGATTCCATATGTCCTGAGGAACATTTTAAAAGTCAGAACTCAAACACTTATGATTATTTTTCAAAAAAGAATTATTTCAAAAAAGTATTCTATCAAATATAAAATTTTAGTTTGGAAATATTGATTGGTAATTTTATGCTTACTAGAAGAATTGTTAAGAAATATTTAAAAAAAATAACGCATTCGAAAAGAATGGTACTCTCCTTGGTTCTTAAATTCAAGTATGATTAGTTTTGCTTTGTATGCCTTAAAAATAATTGGTCTAATTTAGGAGGAATTAATTTTATTACGAAATTAAAGTAATTTATTTTTGAAATATAGATTAACACTAAAAAAAAAAGAGTTGTTAATGTGAACAAATTTTGACTTTATGATACAATGTAGGTAACACACTTAAGTCATTACATTCATATTAATTATTGTCAAGTTATCATTACATTAAAAATTCTTATATATAATACGCGTGGGAATAATGAAGTATATGAATCTTCAGAATTTATTGCTAGAATAGATTTTATATGTGCATTTTATGCCAGGTCTAAGACGAAGCCTTAAAAATATATGTGCATTTAGAAATGTGTTTAATGATTTGTCAAATTTTCTTATTTTTCATTTGTTATCGTTGGCTCTATTCGTAAGAAATAGATGAAGTATTTAAATGATTCTACTTACCGCAATACAACGATATATATATTAAGTTATGGACTTTAAAAAGGTCCAGTGGTAGCGTATCACGCTACCACACCACAGGCCCGGTTTCTATTACCGGGATGGGCAAGGTCGACTCAGCCTTTCATCCCTAATGCAGTGGATTGATAAATGAGTACCAATCTTGCTTTGGAACTTAAACACTGAGGTATCTCCCTTCAGACTGACCACCTGATCGGGTCATCTGCTCTTCCTCCTCAGCGCCCAATGGTCACGTATACTAGGAAGGGCACAGTAGGCCCTAGCCCTCATGGGCTGTTGCGCCACTGATTTTGAGTATGAACTTTAAACAACAAATCAATTACAATATTTTTAAACGAACTACTTAAGGCTGTTTTCGTCATATGTACGAGAGCGTGAACGTGACGCGGAGCACATTTTCGGACAGAAAATGTTCTCAATTTTTGTAAAAATTTCTGACATTGTAACTCATGCTTTTGTTTATAATACAGTGTTTTTAAAATTTCAAAATATTTCATAAATAATGAGTTTTCTCTTTCAACATGTGAAGGGATAGCTCATTTAACATTACGGTATAGGAAAAAAAAATGTAAAACACATTTTATAAAAGAAAAATTTGTCAACTCAGATAAAAATGAGTAGTATGAAAAAATAAGTGGTTCTCTACAGGATAGTGTAGCCAGAATATATATATATATATATATATATATATATATAATATATAATATTAATGTTTGAGTACTGTTATATCTGAAAAAATATTCCGAATTCTCTCTCTCGGCTCCTATTCTTTAACATTAGCCGAAGATAGCCTTAAGAACTATCTATTTAAAAGAAAAAACAGAAGAGATATCTTACCTAAAAGGAACCATCCCAGGTAAACTTTCCACACCATCCATAAGGAATGAACAAGCAGGCAAGTATTGATCAATGATGCCATTCCTGGAATCCAAGGCATACGAGGTATTCGTGGACAACAAATCCCAGTAATGCCAGATGGCCTTCCATTCTGAGGCAAGCAAAGCAGCATTGCTTGGATAATAGTTGACATTAACATACATATTAGTGCGACAAGCACAAAAACAAAATGTTTGTCCATGTCGCCAAAATGCAAGGCAATCGAATTGATGAAAGCAGCCAGAAACATGGCCGCTATTCCAAATTTGGCACGGAAAGAACTGGATGGGGTTGGTTCCGGCAGTTGGTTCGATGGATCGTGTTCTTCCATCACGGACATATTGGCTATCCTAGCTTGATCTTTGTATTGTTTTACTACAGAGTCTATGTCCGTATCGGAACTTTCTTCAGAAGATTCGTCATTGATGCAGGTAGTGGACATTTCTGTGTTATCGATATGGTCATATCCAACGCCATTCGTGTATTGGGCCTCTTCATTTTTTTTTCTGGAACGGTCGCGTATGTTTCTGGCTGTAGTTTGGAACATTGGTTCATATTGCCAAGATGTGTTGTCACGGTACCTGTAAAATAAAGAAAGACAACTAAAAAAGATGAAAAATATTGAGTATTTAACTATATAGCTCTTCTTTCGAGAGGACCTTTAGTATTAACGAAGAAAGTTAGGTTATTTAGATAGTGTTTTGGAAGCTTTAAACCTTTTTTGTTGATGCAATGGGCATTAACAATATGTTGTGTGGTATGAATTCATCTTGTGACCCCTTTTGACTCTTCTTCCGCGCATTGGAATAAGTAGGAAGCGAACCTGGTAAGTAGTGCTCAGTAGAGCAAAGCATGCGCGAGATTATATGATGAATTAAATACATGCTTCTCATTCGAACACATTAATAACAAGTTTTATTGAAAATTTTAGTTGGTTAAAAAAGAAAAACAATCTTTTGGCTACTGATGGTTTTGATATTTTAGTAATTTATATCAACGATTAAAATATTTTAAATATGAAACAGTTATTCATTTAATTTTGCCAAAATAATTAAGCACCCTTCTAAAAATTGTTTTGCAAATGCCTTTATTATAAAGAGAATCAAAGCTTGATTCAGAATAATGAAACAAATATCGTAGCATGGAATTGTTACATCAGGAATAGCAAAACAATACAGTATGTCAGTAATGATATTTATCATAACTGACAATCAAAAAGTCATTGACTATCAAATAATATCTCTGAGTAATGACATAACTCATTCTACCAAAAATCATCTTAATTTAAGGTACTTAAATAACATTTATTGAAAAATTCATAAAGGATGGTAATTAATTTTTTTCATATTAAATAATTACTGAATTATCCGAGAAATTCAGGTCAATTTTTTAGGAAAATTAAAGGGATTCGTTTCAAGTATACACATATTTATTGAATATTAATTAACATTTTGTTCCAAATCTCTTTCCGTTTTTCACACAACTTGAAGGTTCTATCAATTCAAGTTCTTTGACAGAAATCTTTTCAAATCAAGTTTTTATGCAATCAATAGAATTAAAGGTTTTGATATTAAAGGAATTTTGTAAGGATCTAAATAAATACGAAATTCTGAGGATCCAATATCTTGTGAATTTGATTAACTGGGTCAGGATCTCCCAAACTCCAAATACTTTTATCGTATAATCAAAGACATATGACGCCGAATACTACAGAATAAAACACGATGACCTCCCATTTCGCTAGTTCTGATAATTTGTTCATTCGTGTTGTCTTCAATTAAACTAATGGCGATCAATAATTTCCTGGAATCATCATCCGGTTTGTTGGTAGAAATTCAAGAATATGGGATTTATTTCCAAGTTTACCAGGCATAACTTTCTTCAACTCCTTATCAACTTTAAGCTTAGCATACCATTAATACGATTATTTTTTGCTGTAACACCTTCACTATAAACAGCGCTTATCTGATCTACTGCTGGTGTGATGTTTTTGCTGCTTTTTAAGGGTAAAAGAAAAATATCCAATGTGTGTGTATTTAATATATTTAGTTTCCTTCCATATAAAAATCAAACAAAATAAATATATATACTAACTAACATAAAACTTATAGTAATATATTCTAAAATATAAAATAAATATATTCTAAGCATTAAAATCTAAAGATGCCTGAAATATTCCCTTTCATATTGTGTACAATGGTCAATCGCTCACAGACATATTGATACGATATATTGAGACCATTTACAAAAATTTACACGGATTTGGAGAACAGCTCAATGCTATTTCAGATACAGTTTTCAAGTAAGTGCAACATGATATCAACTTCTTTTTTTATTGAAAATTTGTCTTTTATAGAAAATTTTGTAGAGTTAAAAGTTCTTTTTTTATCTGCATAACTTCTAAAAGTACAATAATACCTTGACTTAGCTTCCCCAACTTATGCGAACCCAGAGTTATGCGATTTTCAAATCGTGCTGAGTCGTCTCTTGTTTGAGCGTTGTGTCCCTTTTTTTGTTATTTTTTTCTTTTATCTCTGAAACTCAGACTGAATCAGTGCCAGAGCATGATAAAATTGGTAAAGTGATAGAATAAGTTCTCGATCTTGACAGGAAAATAATTTTAGAAATGGATAGTGATGGCATTCAAGAATTCAAGAACTGCTCGATTCCCACAATCAGGAAGGGCTACGGTAGCCCAGTGGTCAAGGTAGCGGATCCTGGCAGGCATGTCGTGAGTTCGAGCCCAGTACCACTAAAGACCCGCCATGTAGGGCAACGATGCACGTTAAATCTGTCGAGAGTTGAAACGTCCTCCCGCTGGTGTGGTAGTTAATAGAGAGGGGTGCCAGCTCAGGTGTCCTCTACGTCACTTGACCATGGTTCAAAATTGCATGGTCCATCGCCAAAAGCTCTCGTGTAGCTGAACAGTGCGACGTTAATATTCACTCACTTACCCCACAATCAGGAGCTGACATTTGATGAGTTTGTTATGAGCATTTGGTTTTATAACGTTAAAGTATGGGAAATTGCCTTAAAAAACTTCGAGGAACAATTTTTTTTGTTAGGCGTAGCTGGGCTAACATGAAAACGTTGCAACTAGTCTGATACCAAAATACGGGCTGTTGCCAATCCGGTAAAATGGAGAAGGTTACAAAGACATTGCTTCCAGGTTTATAAGTTTAAAAATAAACACAGTTAGTTTTACATAAAATACAAAATGTAGTAAATTACAAATGCCTAAATATAAAATTATGAAATTAATCTCAAAAATTTATTATTTTTCAAATTATAATGTTCTATAATTTTATTACATTTTTCTTTGTTTATTAATTACTTTTCAAAATATAATGTTCTATAATTTTATTACATTTTTCTTTGTTTATTAATTACTTTTCAAAATATAATGTTCTATAATTTTATTGCATATTTCTTTGTTTATTAATTATTTTTCAAAATATAATGATCTATAATTTTATTACATTTTTCTTTGTTTATTAATTACTTTTCAAAATATAATGTTCTATAATTTTATTACATTTCTCTTTGTTTATTAATTACTTTTCAAAATATAATGTTCTATAATTTTATTACATATTTGTTTGTTTATTAACTTCTTTGGCTCGTGCAGCCATTAGTTGGCAATGAATTGAGCAGTTGTTTTCTCAACAAGCTCATAGAAATGCATGAACTAGAGCAAGACATTGAACTTGAGTCTTTAGACCCGGCTGAATAAAAAGATCAGTTTGACGGAAGGCCCCAGTTCAACTGAAAAAAGGCTACAAATTTTAGAAACTATAGACTCCAGCGAACGTGTTTTTTTTCAATAAAACAAGGAATAAAAAAAATATTAGCATGTGACGAGGAAATTTTGCGGGAGAAAAAAAACATTTGAGCCAAAAGACTTGTTTCTCTTAGATTGTATGAAACATTTTACATCAGAATAACTTCGTTTTGTGATTTTTATTAGTATTATCTAAGATTTTACTATACATTTTTTATTTTAAATTTGTATTTTCTTTCATCTCCGGTCTCAACTAAGAATTATTTATATGTATTTATATGCGAAATTGTGCCCTGACTTACGCGGTTATCACTTAGTCCCACCTCTTGCATAAGTTCTGTGTATTATTATATCCAGTATAATTCATTTACGTATTTGCATCCGTACCACAGATGATTTCCCCACATGGGATTAATAGCATTCAAAGTTTATTCCAATGACATTTTTTTATTTTTATAATACCTCAAATGATCGAAAAGATCTCCAGACGAGTGATAATATCTTGAAAGTATACAGAAATTACATATTAAGCTCAACCAGCAACCAGTATGCATTACACATTTCTTTTATCCAAATGAACAAAAACATATTTAAAACAATCACAAAAAATACCAACTTAAACAACATAGCTTTAACAATACGCAATTATGTATCAGCAGATAAGTTACGTGATCCAATAAATTAGATCCCGTGAATTTTATATTCAATTAAAGCAGATGATAATTATAAGGAAGAGAATTTTCCAACCTAAGCTATATTTATAACTACTACATAATTCAAATAGTCAATTAAAAATTAGTTCAAACAAGTAATATAATTTTTTTAATCAATTCCTAATTAATCTTCTTAATTTTATTTTAGCTACTTTTTATTAAATAGTTACACACAATTAATACAAATATCTATATACATATGACAGAATAACAACATTAAGTGGCTTTTAATTTTTATTAATTATCACTAAAGTATCGTATTGTCATCCAAAACAACCGTATATATAAAATTTCAGTTTACCTAAATGCTTTAAAACGTGAGAAAAAAAAACCTTTAAAGTTTTGACCCAAGTAGCTAAAAATGAAACCAACGTGGCTGTATCTGCAATTCTTTAAATAATTATTTTCAGTCAATTAATTATAATTAAATTATCGTACATTCACCTAAAACAGTAGTGTATAGAAAATTTCATCTCAAATGAGTGCTTCAAAATGTGAGAAAAAGACCTTTTCAAGTTTTAACACAAGTCGACAAAATGGTCGCTAAGTTGCCAAAAATGATGTCAACGTGGTTGCATTTGTAATTCTTTGAATAATTAGTTTTTATCAATTAATTTTTATCAATTATTATTAAATTACTGTATTGTTATCCAAAATAATCATGTCTAAAAAATTTCAGCTCAATAGAGCGCTTTAAAATGTATTTTATTAACAATTAAAAATTCCACTAAGATAAATAAATAAATATACATAGAGAGAGTGTGAGCTAATAGTAGGAATTGAAAAAGGAAAAGAAATTTAAATGTAGATAATACTAAACGCCATAGTTGTATTATTAGTACAGATCGTTAATTTTTGCTTATTCTAACATAACACATCATTCAACGCTACATTGTTTATAAAGTTGCCTAGGCAGAGCTAAATAAATCAGTACTGAACTGATACTATCAGTAAATAATCAGTTAGTGACAGTAATTGATTATTTACTGCCTGTAACGCGTATTATCACAGAGATAAAAATTGGAGGGACTCTAAATGTCTAAATATCTAAGTCTACATCAACATAAACATTGACTAAAAGCTTGAGTTCAGCAAAACAACAGGCTTTTGATTGAATTAACGTTGTTCTACTGTTGCACTAAAGCTTTTAATGTTGGACTCGATAATCGTTCGACACAGTCAACAGATGACTATATACTTTTGAATCAGTACCTAATACTTTTAACGTATAAATCCATCTACAGAAAAGCTTTAAGGCACATTTCCGTACTAAGCGTAGCCTATCTAATTATCATTCTACATTATAATAATTTTAATAATAATTAAAAATTATGATAATCTGAATTGTATAAAATAATGCAATAAATATTTTGGAATAACAAATACTGAAAAATAAACGAAAGAAAATTTCATAACTCGGTTCCTGTTTTTAAAATGCGTTGTTGGGAGATATAACGATATTTTTTAATCATTATTGCCATTATCTAACGACTTAATTGATACCATGTAGCAATAATAAGTAATATGATTTATTTTTTTAAAAATCAATTTCTAATTAGGTCAACAAAGAAAATTTTTATTTTAGTTACTTTTTATTCATAATTACAATTAATATAAATATGTATATATATATATATATATATATATATATATATATATATATATATATATATATATATATATGACAGAATCATAATATTAAGAGACAAAATAGAAAGCGATTTTCCTTTCTATATTTGGTGTTTGTCTATTATTTTTGTTTGTTAATATTTATTCATTCATAAATCACATTCTCAGAAATTAGGCCAACCTAGTTAGGATTCGAACCTACGACCCCTGAATTAGAAGTCCAACGTGCTATCCATTGCATTACAGGGACACAACGAGCGATTTTCCTTTTTATATATGATGTTGGAGTATTATTTTTTTGTAACTATTTATGTTATTTAAATTTAATTAATGAATTAATATTTGAAAAACTCTATTAACATCAAGTGTCATCCACTACAAGTTAAAAAAACTTAATGGCTGACTTAGTTTGAAATAGTTAGTTTAGTTCGATAATTGATCTTAAATGAATGAATAGAAAGTATTTTATTAACGATTGAAAATTTAAACGAGATATATATAGGGAGATTGTGAACTAATTGTAGGAATTGAAAAAAGTATACCGTTTATGTGTTAAAATTAGATAGTGTACTGTAGTTGCTGATGGAAACCTAGTTTGGTACCTTGACTAAGTATGGGTAAAAGCACTTAAGTGCATATTCAATTAACACTACTCAGAAGTTCCATTAAATGTTCGAAAATCGGGTCCCCTGTTAATTGGATTGGGTTAGATAGTGTGCTGTAGTTGCTGATGGAAATCTAGTTTGGTATTTTGACTAAGTATGGGTCAATGTATTTGAGTACATATTCAACTAACACTACCCAGGAGTTCCAATAAATGTTCGAAATTAGGGTCACCTGTTGAATGGATTTGTTCCTAAATAATTTTAGCAATCGTTATTTTTTGCAGTTTTCTTAAACTAGGTATGAGGAAAGTCTTTATCTACTCTTTCAAGTATTAATTTCATACAAGGGAGACGAAAATAGCTAAATATAACTTCTGGGAACCATGGATAAATCGTAGTTTTTAATTGTTAATACTTTAAAAAATGTCAATTTACCTATGAATGAGAACTAGAAAAGGCACCAAAGTGTAGACAACCAAAGGGAAGATTATTGACATCACCAATAACGGTAATAGAGATTGGAATGACACCAGCAAACCAATACCTATCATGGATAAACATTGAACACCACATGAAGCGACAGGGAAACAAAATGGCTTCCTTTTTTTCGAGAACGTCCTGAAAAGAAGTCCATCTGTTGCCATATCCTCTATCACAAAGTGCAAAGGATAAACGGCCTCGATGCCCAGGATGCAAAGACAGATGATGAGAAGAATGTTGTTGGCTAGTGTCAAAGAAGCGTTCGATGTGTTCTCGACGTCAAAGAATTTTCCCGCCTGTGACACCATGAAGAGAAGGGAAAGTATGATAACAAAAGAAATGGAGTTGAGTGGTCCTAGGACAGCTGCTGTTTTCTGGCGTACTTGCTTCTGGGAAATGCGGACTAAGCTTTGAGGTCCAGAGAAGAAAAGGATACACAGAGATGATGTTGTTAGGAGCTGAAAGAGAAAAAAAGTTTTACATAGAAATCAGAATAGCTTAATTCCGATATTTAGTGAAACACATCGTACTAAAACTTTATTACTAAAATTAAGTTTTTGATTTTAAACATTTAAGTACCGTGGTCTAAAAGCTATTTAAAAAATAAATAAAACAAAACAAAATAAAATAAAAAATAACTGTTATTACAATAGTAATTAATAAGCGTATTTTCCCTTATTTGTCTTAGTGATGTTTACCATCAAATTTATATTAGTGTCTTCTCAATTGATGACTGAGATCTGTTTCAATTAAGGCATCCGACTAGGTTGGGAGACCAGTTTTCCAAAAGGTGATTTTCAGAAGAATTTTATTATTTTAAAGAATATATAAATAGGCTTTTAAGCAGTCATAATTATTAAATAAATAACTTATACCATCCTTTGGTTTTAAAAAATATATTTTTTATGAAATTTTAGCAAAATTTTCAAAGTTAAGAAAAACGTGATAAATAAATATGCATTCGACATAATGCAATTTTATTTGCATTGATATACTTCTTGATTCCTGTGAAATGTCACAAAACACAGGGTAAAAATATTTTAATAAATAAATATTGAAATATCTATTAAATTTGATCTTAACTACTGTATGTTCTAAGCTAATGATAGTTGTAAAATGTGATTAAATGCCTTCATCCCGTTAATGAAGGGAGATTCTGATTGGCCGTGTATCCATTTGTGCACGGCTGCCTGAACTTTAGCATCCTGGATTCATCATTATGACCCAGAAAACAAGTAGTGAAGCGCCCGGGGCATAAAAATACATGAAAACCTCGGATTTCAGTTACAGTGAATGAAATTAAAAAATTCAAATGGAATGTTCAGCTAATGATACATATAAAAAATTTTACCTATTAAAAATTGATCTTATTTTTTTTTTCAAATTTGAAATTTTTTTTATAATAGCAATAAAATACTTCTTAAATAAAGAAGACAATTATTAATAAAATATTTGTTTATTTAAACAATGCACCTTTATGTATATATAACACATCATCTTCGACTTCATTTATTTGAGTAATAGGTGGTGTATTGGAACAACTATTTTCACGGCACTGTAGACATGCTACACTACAGTATAAGCCACTCTTTCGACAGCCACAAGCAGCCACACATCCCTTTTTGCAATTACAAAATAATATTTGCAATAGATGATCCGGAGTTGGCAATTGATTCATTGTTATTGGGATGAGCATGTTATTGAAATGCTTCCGTCCCCAATTATCAATATCTACGTCATTTCCTAGCCATATTTGGATTTGCAAGTGCACTCTTTTTAGATGTTCAAATTCTGCATCAGTTGTAGGAGGTAACGATGATAAAAGAACACTTGTATTTTTTGCCGTTGCTTCTATGAAAGAATTGTATTTCAATGTATTCAAATCTTTCATTTTTGCCGATGCTCTGTATAAACCCAAAATACAGGTTACACCCGCTTGTGAAATATATTATTCGAGTCTTCGTTGACATTTTTGAATACTTCTGCTGATTTGTGAAGATCATGACATTTCTCAAAATTTTTGGCAAACTTAATTTTGCCTTTATTGAAAAACGCAGATGTAGTATCACAAGATGTAGTATAACCAAGACGTCAATGTCTTCTGAAACTATAACAACATTGTTTGTTTCTAAATTAATTGCTGTATCAACAATTAATTTGTCTGCATTGCTCTCCGCTTGGTATGTAAAAATATTGTTATCAGATAATTTAATTCTCAATATTTCTATCAAGCGGCTTTTATTTTTATTATTCGACAAAAATTTATCTTGAGCTATTTTCAAAGGCATATTTTCATCGAATTCAATGTCTGCACATTTATTTTTCAATGCACGACGATTCCTTTCGGCTGACTTAATACCGTCTTTCTTATATCCATCAAATACCACGTACGTGTTATTTTTATAATTATTTTTTAAATATCTTACATAATTCTCACATATCGTTTTAAAGGTTTCATTCAATTGCCATCTGCAACGATATAATAACATGCCTTCATCAATAACATAATGAACATTTTCTACACTCTTTAAATTGAAATTTCCGGGAATAACTTGTGAAAAGTTGACTTTTTGGTCTTCCACAGTTCACCATCTTCAAATAGACAAAGCGGATATGGTGCCAATTCATAATTCATATAATTTTGAAGGTCTTCATCGGTCTTTTTTAAAACACAATACGTTGAAACAGCAGCAATGGCTCAACAGTAATCACATCCTGCCGAATTTTAATCTTGCTACTTTTCACCAAAAGAGGATTTATTTTATATTTCCTTGATAATTTCAATTCGCGTAAACTTTGTTCTTTTTTTTCATTATCGTCAAACCTTGTTCAAAAGCATTGTAACAATTAATATCTTTATCTCCAGTAATTCCAGTAGCAATATATAGTATAGCATCTGTATCAGGAAAAGGGCTGTGTTGCATGAAGAAGTCCACCAATAATTTGACATCGATATCATCCCTATCTATTCTAGCATCTGTCGAATCACTGTGTTGATGACTTTTATTGAAAGATATATTACAAAAATTTTCTATGCCTTCAATAATATCTTGGCTATAAATAACTCTTCTGATCCACTTATATACTACACTTTCAGTGGCACCACGTTTGAACTTACCTCCTTCGACGCTCATTCCTTTCATCAAGGTTTGCTCAATAGTTTGATCCCTCGCAATGCCGGAGAAAAAGCATCTGAACGCCTAGATGTGAAATATTCTTCTGAAAATTTTTTAAATTCCAAGGGGTCCATTTTATCATGTAATTCTTTCATATCTTGCAGATAAATTTGTGAAGCCTTAGCGTAGGAAAAATGTCCTGACGCATGGAATAATGGAATCATTAGCTCACTGCTATGTAAATGCAAGTTCCAAACTTCCATACGGTCGGCAGCAATGAAGTTCTTCAATATTGTGACCATTCGAAAATAAGTAATCCATACTTTCGACATTTTATTTTTATTTTCAAGCTCAACTAACTTTTCCCCCAAAATTGTATCAAGCGCTCGAAATTCTTGGTTTTCTATTATTTTAGCATAGTTAAACATTTCAAAAATCATGGATTTTTCTTCATCATTTAATAAATTTACAAAATCCGTATTGTGCTCCATAAGATTATCAAAAATCAATTTTGATAAAGCTTGCTGTAATAAAGTATGAGCCCATTGTTCGAAAACTATAATAGAAAATAATTAAATACCTCATTAATTAATTTATTGCATTTTATTCTTTATTATTTTTTCACTTGAATTGACCTTTAATCAGCAATTCAACTATTATTTAATTGATTTTCTACTAATTAACTGGATATTTTCAATCTACTTACTTTAACGAAGAAATCAAAATTCTTATGCAGAAGTTTGATAGGAAAAAATCGTTTTCAATATAACTTCCGTCAGAAATATACAAAAATTTTCGTAAAATCACCAAATTTCCACTTTTAAATATACACAATGTGCACAAGACACGTGTCATTTATAACTGAACTAGCCCGAAAAATTCCGTTCAGGTGAATCTTGCAGCTGCCGCTGCTGTTCTCCCCTCCACGTTTTACTACGTTGTCAAGGTCCCTACATCCCTTTATACACTCAAATATGTTTGAAAGATGTTCATTTATGTAATCTATGTCTATTTAGGTGAAATCAAACGTATACATGAAAAAAATATTATTTTAAATATAATTATATATGCTCGAATAATAATTGTTTATATTTTTTGGTTTATATAATAAAAAATTTTTGGGTAAACTTTGTAATTTATAGCATAAAAAACAAAATCCTACATCAACCATATAAATTCATTCACTGTAACGAAAGTCCGAGGCCAAAACCCCCGGGATCTGCACTAAAGAGGCAATTCATGGAATATTGTCATCCTGGTCCTCCGAGTGTCAAGAAATTTGAAACTTTGATGTCAGCAACAAAAGTCATGCTCACTATCTTTTGGGATGCAAGTAGTGTGCTCTACACGGAATTTCTGACTAAAGGATTGATGGTGAATTCTGACAGGTACTGTGTAACATTACGATCACTCAAGCTAAGCACCCACCGAATCGGACCGGAAAGAAACGTCTTTCTTTTGCATCACGACAATACAAGACCGCATTGATGTGCACAGAGGACCTCATGGGAAAACTGAAATTCACAGTGGTTCCACAACTTTCTTACAGTCCAGATTTGGCACCGTTGGACTTTTAGGTTGTTCCCTAAATTGAAGGAGTCGTTGAAAGGCCAACGTTTTTCAACGGATGCCGACGTTCAGGCAGCCGTGAGCAAATGGATACGCAGCCAACCAGAATCTTTCTACATGGAATGAAGAAATGTATGGAACAATTGAACAAATGCGTAGCTGTTCGTGGTGACTATGTTGAGAATTGAGTTTACAATGTGTGAGAGTAATAAATTTCCTTCATTCTGATACCTGTGTCATTATTTTATCTTGTCGGAAACTTATTTTAAACTATTGGAGACCTTACTTATCAATACCCTCTCGTACATAACTTTAACTATACGAATTAGTACTTGGTTCTCAGGACATTTTGTAAAGAAATATAAAGATTAGTGAGATCCTAAGGCAACATGAAAAAAACCCCCAGATTTGTCTAGCAAGCGCTCAGAAGACATTCTCCCTTTTAATAAATTGCTTTCAAAAAAGTGCATGGTTAATTCATATGTCTTGATTCACGATGTTGAACTCAAGGTAATTTGTCTAATAATAAAATCTATTGTTTAATTTTGCATTTATCTTTAACATTTATTGCGTGTTAATGGTAAAAGAGTTAAACACATTTCTTAAAATTTAATCCATGAACTTACATTTATATCGAACAAATAATTTTTGTTAATATTTAAATGTATTTAAATGATTTTTGTGACCATGAACAATTATTTCAATTAAAGCTTTGTCTATGAAACTGGTTAATCATTGAGCATATCCCCAATTATCTTTATAGTTTCTTGAAGTACCAAACGATCAAATGCATTTAATTGCTATTATAAGTCTAATACGTTTATTAAAGGCTGTAACAACTACATTTAAACCCTACCTTCCCTTGATGATTAGTGGCAGCCAGGGGGCACCACCTGTTCTTTTGAGAAGCGGGAACTCGTTCCCCCCGCTCTGCTGCCCTGGATCGCTACCGGAAAAAGATGTGTACGCGTGGAGTCAGGGAAAGCCTGTTTTCCCCCTTTTAGTCCTTAAGCTATTTTCTGTAACTATAATGGATGTGTGTTGTTTTATTTAAGTGACCCCTTGTGTTGTGGAACGTAAGAACATTAAATAGTATTGTTTCAGTAATGAAAAGGCATCTTTATTTCAACACAATGAATACACGACATAGGGGATTGTCATAGTGGCGCATTCACAATATTTTATTGCAAAGGTTCAAGCTGACAGCTGACCGTTTCCGATTCCTTTTTTGCCGACACCAGAAACAGGATCATTCCACGTGAAAAGATTTCTTTTTTGAGCTAAGAACCTTTTTCGAAGGTTGGCTAAAAGAATTAGAAATAGATTCATTTGAAACCTTGAAAGATCTTATCATAGCACACCAAATAAAAAAAAAAGGTGTTCACCAGATTACAAGAATCATTTCCTAGACACTTGGGAAATACTGAAGGATCCTGTTGTGTTAGCTGAAAAGCTGGACTCATACGAAAATGTTAAACCCTCTTCGCAAAAATTAACAAAACTAAGCAACTCTCGTTTTTCTAGGAACACAGGCAATCCGGAGTTTAGGAAGTCACACTCATTCAAAGTTGAAAAGAATGTTTCCGGTAACCACAATAGTGCTTTTGCTAACCCTAGCTACATGCCAGCTCGGAATACCAACACCGGTTTTCATCCACCTATTTCTTGCTATGGTTGTGGCAACCCTGGATTTATAAAATCGTAATGTCCAAAATGCTCACTAAAAAAAGAGAGTGCCTCTGTCAACGCCATACACATGTTTACTTGTCTTACCTCCCCAGTAGCTCTACTTGACATCGAAGTCTATTAGGCTACAGGCACAGTTTGTGCTGATACAGGAGCCAGCCAGTCAGTCGGGGGAGAATTAACCACTTGCCAGTTTTGAACGTACACCGTACGTTCACTAGTTTTTTCCAATTCTTGATTTGCCCGTACATCGTACGTTCAGATTTATTTCTCCGATTTCATTTCTGCTTTGCCCATATTTTTATCTCTCTAGTAATTCTAAAGTATAATTGAAGAATTTGTCAATGGATGGCGATAGTTGCCCACTGTATTGGGTTGAAAAACCAGTTTTAAGTGGTTTGTGAGTGGTTTTGGGATGGAATATTAGATAGGCGGGAAAATTTATTCACATCATTAGCTAGCGTTTTTGTGAGCGTGATTCTGATAGACTTTTTGCACTGTATTAGACTAATATTGGAATTTATATCCTGCAATAATGGATGAATCGGAAATAATTCCGATTAATGATTATGATTCGGATCTTGAATCTGAAACAGATTCTAAAATATCTATTGACAGTTTCTCAGACGATTTTGACTTTGATATTAGTGACGATGAAAACGATGACCTTATCCAAGCAAGAAACTTTTATGAAATCGATTGTAATAATCCTTCTGCCCCTCCTCCGAGATTTGCATTCACTAATACGCCTGAAATTCATTTAGATTTTGATGCAAGCTCTGGTAAAATGCAATATTATGAAGCATTGACAGATAATAATTTGATTGATTTGATTGTTCACGAAACAAATCGTTATGCTGAACAAACTATTGGGAGCAGCATTCCTCGCAAGCCCTCCAGAAGTAAAAAATGGGAGCCAACATCAAAAGAAGAAATGCCTGTTTTTATAGCTCTAATTATTCTTCAAGGCATCGTCAAAAAACCAACAAATGAACAATATTGGAGCAAAAGACATTCAATATCGACTCCCTTTGTCTCCAAAGTCATGTCCTATCGGCGTTTCAATCTAATTTACCGTTTCTTGCATTTTTCCTATAATGAAACATTTGTTACTGAAACACATGAGTGCCCCAAATTATCAAAAATTTGGCCAGTACTAAAATATTTGACCATTCGTTTCAAGGAAGTAGTTACACCCGATAGAGATGTTACTATTGATGAAAGTCTGATGTTATTCAAAGGAAGGCTTGGTTGGAAACAATATATGCCTCTGAAACGGTCACGATTTGGAATAAAAAGTTATATGCTGTGTAAATCCAAATCAGGGTATGTATGGTCATTGATTATATACACTGGAAAAGGTACTCTATTTGATGAAAAATACAAGCATATGTGTATGTCTTCACAAGTTGTAATGACTCTCATGGAACCACTCCTAAATAAGGGACATTGTCTCACCACAGATAATTTTTATTCCTCTCCGGAATTGGCAGATATTCTCATTCAAAGTTTGACTGACATGTACGGCACACTAAAACCCAGAAGAAAGGATGTTCCTAAAGAACTGCTATCTAAAAAAATTGACAAAGGTTAAATGATTGCCTATCAAAGAGGTAAAGTTTGCGTTATGAAATGGATGGACAAGAAGGCAGTGTGCCTTATTTCAACAATACATAATCCTGAAATGGTTCAAGTACAGAGTCATAAAAATGAGATAAGAAGAAAACCTAAAGCAGTTATGGAATATAACAACACAATGGGTGGTGTAGATCGATTGGACAAACATCTTACAAATTACCCTTTGATAAAAAAAAGGGGGAAAAGAAGTATTACAAAAATATTCTTTCATCTATTGGACATATGTTTGTGCATAAGTTTTGTGTTGTACAAAAAAAATGGTGGAAAAGACTCTCATTTGCAGTTTAGAATGGACATTGTTGATTGCCTGATAGAAAGATATGGAGAAGTGTCAGGAAAGAAAGGCCGTCCTGGCACTTCAACCCAATCCAATGAGATTGACTGAAAGGCACTTCTTGGAAGTAATTGAACCAAGTGAAAAGAAGCTGAGACCTGCAAGAAAGTGCTATGTTTGTTCGCTGAAGAAAAATGACAACAGAAAAAGAATTAGAAAAGAAACACGATACTTTTGCCCGGACTGTGATGTTGGACTGTGCTTGACACCTTGTTTCAAACTGTATCATACCAAATTGGATGTGTAATCATAAAGAACTGTTACAATAAAGGAAATATACACTGGTAAGTTTGAAAATGTTTTTAATTATATTTTTCATTTTTTACATATACCTGTAAAGTGCGCTTTCTCGTGCATCGTTAGTGCTCGAAAAAAGCAATAATTTGGGAATAACCTATGAACATTTAAAAGCACACTAAATAGTTCATTTTCGTAATTACAACGATTTTACTTGTAATTATCGTTTTATAAAAAAGAAAAATATTATTAACTGCAATAAAAAAAATTGACATTTTTTTGAACGATTTTGGAAAATAAATGAAACTGTTAAGTGGTTAATGTTTAAATTCTTGAATAATCGTGGACAAAAATTCTCAGAATTTCATCTTGCTATGTGCCTAGCTGATGGTCAACAATTCACATCCCTTGTTCAAAAAGCTACAGTACCAATCACCGTAGGTGGTCGAACTTTCCAAATCGATTTAATTTTTTTGCCACATGCAAAAGGTAACAGCACTCTTCTAGGAGTTGACTTTTTAAGGACATCAGGAATCGTAATGGACATGCGTAACAATTTTTGGTATTTTGGTGACAAACCAAGCTTCAGGATACCTTTTTCAAAAGATGTTCCTTTGCCTGTAGACGACAGTCCTGTCGAAATAAATAGTAGTTCTTGTCCCACAAATTCGATTCCCAGTGAAATTCCATTACATAGCAACACTGTTGATGAAACTGAGACAAATGATCTCCATTTGCGAGAAGAAGAAGGACAGGCCCTAAATGTAGAAGAAAGAAATGATTTGATGGTCCTGCTTAATGAAAGTAAAGATGTTTTCAGACTAGGGGGAGAACCAACTCCATTCGTAAAACACTTTATAAACACATGTGACCACCCACCAGTTTTAACTGCACCTATCTCCAAACAGGAAAGAACACTTTAGGAAAGAAATTGATAATCTTTTGGCTGATAATATTATAGAAGAATGCGAGTCCCCATACGCAGCCCCAGTAGTTTTAGTGCCCAAGTCTAATGGAACTGTTAGGTTGTGCATAGATTATCGTAAACTAAATACGATTACTATACCTGACAAATATCCACTGCCCCTCATGGATGTTCATTTACATGATGCTAAATCTACTGCTTTTATGTCTACCCTTGACTTAAAAAATCCGGTTATCATCAGGTAGAGGTCAATCCAGCGGACCAGGACAAGACTGCATTCGTTTGCCCTTTTGGTACATTTAGGTACAAAAGAATGCCATTTGGACTTCGCAATGCCCCAGCAACCTTTCAGCGTCTTATGGACCAGTTTCGTAATGGATTGCCAAATGTAAATATCCTGGTGTATTTAGACGATATCGTTGTGTTGTCTGAAACGTTTGAACAACACATTGAGGACTTAAGAATTGTCTTTGACCGACTTAAAAAATTTAAATTATGTGCTAACAGAGAAAAGTGCAAGTTTGTTTGCTCTCGCGTAAAATACCTTGGACTTTGGATAACTCCTAAGGGAATAGAGGTGGATCAGGATAAAACTGCAGCAATACAAAACATTACTTCCCCGAGAAACCTAAAGCAGCTACAGTCATTTTTACAGACCTGCTCAAGATATAGAAAATTCATCCCGAATTTTTCAGATATTGCTAGACCCCTTAGCAACTTGTCAAAGAAAAGTACTGCTTGGAAATGGAGTGAAATTGAACAACAAGCTTTCCAAACCCTCAAACAATGTTTAATAAACCCGCCAATATTGAGACAAGTTGATCCTAAAAAGCATTTTATCATCCGAACGGATGCAAGCAGTTACGCCCTCGGTGCAATTCTGTTACAAGGAGAAAGCCCCACCGATGAACAGCCAGTAGAATATGTCAGTAGACTCTTGAGTTCTGCTGAAAAAAAATTACTCGACAACAGAGCGAGAAGCCTTGGCTGTAGTCTGGGCCTTAAACAAATTTAGAGGATATATTGAAGGGGCAGAAATTACAGTGGCATCCGACCATCAACCGTTAAAGTGGCTGATGAATTTAACATCACCAACCGGAAGATTAGCCCGCGATGGGCATTTCAAATACAATCTTACAATCTGAAGATTGACTATTTTCCACAGGGAAATGCAATTTTATTGCAGATATGCTTTCCAGGCCAGAGTATAGGGATGAAAAAATTTTTGAATTAAAAACTATAATTATTGATTTCCCGACGAGAACTGCTAATGAGCTAAGAACAGAACAATTGAAGGACCTTGAGCTAAAAAAGATAATTGATTGTTTTGAAAATCCCAACAAGGGAGTTGACTTTGCCAATTGGACTGGGAGAGGGTACGTGATGAATCAGGGAGTACTGTACCGGTACTCACCTCATGCTGAAGTTGAAGAAGCTCAACTAGTTGTCCCTACTCATGAAAGAAAGAGAAGATATTAAAATTGCACCATGATGCTCCCACCACTGCACATTACGGTGCTGATGGTACCTTTTCCAGAATTTCCTCGAAATATTACTGGACTG
Source organism: Trichonephila clavipes (assembly GCA_019973935.1). Taxonomy (NCBI): domain Eukaryota; kingdom Metazoa; phylum Arthropoda; class Arachnida; order Araneae; family Nephilidae; genus Trichonephila; species Trichonephila clavipes. Next base: position 171,759 of record BMAU01007862.1, on the reverse strand, counting down.
GTATGAGGAAATTTATTGCTGATTATGTGAAGAGCTGTTCAGAATGCATTAGATACAAAGCCACTAATCAGAAACCTGCAGGTCTTCTGCAGACCCCTGTTCCAGCTCAACGATTTGAGAGCTTAGCTATTGATCTTTTTGGTCCCTTACCAGAAACGACCGAAGGTATGAAGTGGATTTTAGGATTACACAATGGAGGATTACACAACAAAATGGGTAGAGTTATTCCCATTAAAGCAAGGTACTGCTAAAGAATGTGCCATGACACTTCTAAATGAAGTCTTCCTAAGATACGGAGTGCCCCGTAGACTAATAATTGACAATGGGACTCAATTCGTGAGTGCGGTGATGCAACAGTTATGTTATGTCTTGGATATCAATCAAAGTCTCATTCCCGTACATCAACCACAGGCAAATCCAGTCAAAAGGAAAAATAGGGATTTGAAACCTCGTTTGGCAATGATGGTAGGTAACAACCATACATTATGGATTGAAAAGCTACCAGCTATTAGGTTTGCACTGAATACTTCAAAATGCGAGTCAACAGATCACATGGCAGCATACCTAACTTTCGCCAGAGAACTACGAACTTTGGACCAAGTAAATACTGATCTATGGTCTGTCATCCATAACGATAATTTTGTGCCTGAATTTACACCCTATTTAAAACGTTTTAAAGGCTACATGTCACAAATTAAAGAAAACATTGAGATGAGTCAAGATCGTCAAAAAACATATGCAGATAAATCACGCAGACCAAGTCCTAACTATAAAGTTAATGATCTGGTATGGGTAAAACTTCACCCATTAAGTAAAGCGAGTCAGAACAGGAGTGCAAAACTCATGCCTAGGAGAGACGGGCCGTACATTGTGTTATCCCAGAGATCTCCCACTACCTTTGTAGTAGCCAGTTGTGACAAACCTGACGAACCTTTAGGTGTCTACCATACATCAGCTTTAACACCCTTTCTGAATGGCACAGAGACCCGGTCTCCTGTAGTACCGCTCAAGAAAAGAGGAAGGCCACGCAAACAGCCATTGCTTCCTAGAGGGCCTGCCGGAGAGAATGCCATAATGTCTGCTAGTACATTCCCTCGCCGAGATGGTCTTCGGCGGTGTAGGGGGAGAATGTAACAACTACATTTAAACCCTGCCTTCCCTTGATGATTAGTGGCAGCCAGGGGGCACCACCTGTTCTTTTGAGAAGCGGGAACTCGTTCCCCCCGCTCTGCTGCACTGGATCGTTACCGGAAAAAGATATGTACACGTGGAGTCAGGGAAAGCCTGTTTCCCCCCTTTTAGTCCTTAAGCTATTTTCTGTAAATATAATGGATATGTGTTGTTTTATTTAAGTGACCCCTTATGTTGTGGAACGTAGGAACATTAAATAGTATTTGTTCCAGTAATGAAAAGGCTTCTTTATTTCAACACAATGAATACACGACATGGGGGATTGTCATAAGGCACAAAAAGAGAATAACTCTTAACTGCTTAAAAAAATCATTGGAAGAAAATATTTAATCAACTGACAGTCGAAGAATAATTAATGTTATTATTAAAATGCAAAAAAAAATTATCTCTCTGGTATATATATAGGTGATTAAATAAAGAATAAATGAAACTTAGGGCAAGCAATATATATATGTATATATAATCCAACATATAAAATCCAATATATATATATATATATATATACATAAACGAAAATATAAAAATATACAGATAGTTATAAACCTAATATAACTATAAATAGGAAGAAAAAGGCACAGTAGTACAATGAGAAATCCCGGCCTTAGGAACCAGGATTGCAGGTTTAAACATGTTTTGGGGCTAGCCAACCTTCACCTGTAGTCTGTCATACTGCGTACCAAGAGGAAAGGAAAGAATTACATATGAGGAATTAAAATATTAAAAAAATCATTAAACTAATAAAATATGAACAAAAAATATAACCTACTATTATTCGCAGTGTAGATTTAATACAATGCTAACATAGATGATAGCTATACGCGTAGGTCGGGAATTCAACAACTAGTTATGTGTTTCCCGCCAAATACAAGGAAATGAAAACAGATCCGCATAAATTTAATTACGATAGGATATTAAGAAGTTTATATATATATATATGTATACTTTTAAAAAATCATAAAAATATATTCATATAAATATTAGTGTAAAATATAAACGATACGCAAAAATATATAAATATTATTAAAAATTTATTAAGCATGTGGCACCCTCTATTTAATAATTGTGGAATTATTCAGAAATTGTAGAATTATTTAAAAATTGTAGATTTATTTAAAAATCTTTACAAAAACATAATCACAGTAATACAAATTGTATCATTAAAAACCATTAGAAATATAATTGCAAAGAAAGTTAGCAGGATATCCATGTTCAATAGAGTGATTAAAAAATTTATTAAGATTTAAATAAATATTAGCTTTATCGCCAACTAATACATTATTACGATAAATATAGTTAAAAATAATATTTCTATATATAGATATTGATAAATTTGAATTACAGTAAGGCACTTTGATAATATTAAAATTAAAGGCATCTTTTTTATCATAAATATTACTATGTAATTTCAAATACTTAATATACAGTGTTACATCTAATTAATTAGTTTTGACTGGATTATTATTAATTTTAACTAAGTTTAAGTAAGCAGGATAAAAATTAATATTGGGATTTAAATTATCATTTTTACCAAAAATAATTAAATCATCAATATATCTAAAAATATAATAGTCATTATTAATAATATAATTATATTCATAAAAGTGTAAATAAAGATTAGCCAAACTATTGCTTGCTGGGCCCCCTTGTGGGATTCCTTTCTTTTGTTTATATAAAGAACCATTAAAAAAAATTAATGTAATTTTCTTTTAAGACAAAATCTATGAGAGTTTTAAATTTGTTAATATTAATATTAAGATTATACATACTGTGGTTTTCTAAAATTACTTTAATAATATCATATATATCAATGGAATTGAAAAGATCTTCAAAGTCATAACTATGAACAGAATAAATATTTTTATTATTAAAAAAATCTATAATCTCTTTACTATTTTTAATTATAGCTTTATTACTTTGCTGATTAATAAAGTTTTATATAATATTATGAAGTAATTTGCCTGCAGTAGTAATATATGTTTTAAAATCATTTGTCCCAGTTCCAAATTTAACAGGACTTTTATGGAATTTTGGAGTTAGAAATATATATGGATACTTAATTTTAGGAATACAAAAACCTAATTTTTTTATAAATAGCAGTAATACGATTACTAATTTCATTATGTGATAAATCTAATTTTATAAAAGATCCATTATTTTGAAAGTGTTCATTAAGCATATTATAATAAAAATACTTACAAATCACAGCATAGTTACCAGGTACTTTATCTATGTAAACTATGATAAAATTCTTTTGTAATTCATAAATTTTCTGTTTTATATCTTTGAAAGTAATTTCATATTGAGAATGGTAGCTAAATTTCATAAGGTCGTTTAAAATATTGTACTTATACTCATCAAATGCCTCAATAGGTAGTCCAAATTTAATTGCAGATTTTGTAATAAAATTATCTATATCTTTAATAATTTGTTTTTTAACAGTATTGTTGTTATTAGAAACATTTAATCTAAAACTAGTGCCTTTACTCATTATATCTTTTAAAATATTGTCATTGATTATGTCTAAGTTGCCAGTAACTACATGTTTATGATGACCATCAATAAAATCATTATAGTTTTTACGTATACAATCTTCTATATTAATAAAGGGTGAACTATTGTTGTAATTAAAGATAAATCTCCCCATCGTTTTGTTATATTTAAATGCTTTCTTTACAACCACCTTTCTAACAGGGGAAAAAGTGACAAATGTCTATTAAATACATTAGAAAAGTTAATTTTGTCAAAAGTTTTATTCTTGAATAATAAAGTGCAGTACTCTGTAATAGGTTCATTAATTTTCTCAACATTAATTTTGAATTTATTTACTAGATAGTTAAGAATGTCTTTAACAATGTTTACTGCATGACAAACCTTTAAGGAATCATTATTTAAGGTTTCATTTAACAATACAATTTCATGTTTATTAAGACCACACGTGAAGTATTTGATCTTCTTGATATTAGAGTTTTTTTCAAAATCATCAAATAAGAACTTTAATATTGTCATTTAATGAATTTTTATCTCTATTTTTCCTTTTAGTTCTATTACCTCTAGATTTTCTTTTAGAATTATTATTTAAGTTTTTAGCATTATAAAAAATTCTTTATTATTATTCTGTAACATTATTTGCAAAGTATTATATATACACTGCTGGACAATTGCTAAGGACGGATCCCAAATCGCTATATAGCATAACATTAAGCCAGACATGAAGCCTAGTAGGATAAAATATAGTTGCCACACTGTTCAGACATTAGAATAAAGAATATTTATTGTTCTGGAAAGTACAATAGCTGTGAAACATGTGAAAGAAAAAAAAATGTTCATTTGATCTGCGTACGGAGAAATGGAACAAGGCATCTAAAAGTCAGCAGGCACCATAAAGAAAGGTATCAGTACGGGATATGTCCACCGTGGAGTGTGATGCAACATTCCACACGTCGTACCATACTTTGCACAACTTTATCCAGCAGCTGTTGAGGCAATTTATCCAATTCCTCTGTGAGTGCACGAATGAGGGTGTTCTTGTTTGTCGGAGGATAGTTTCGACCAGCAACTTGCCTCCCCAAAGCATCCCACACATTTTCAATGGGGTTTAGATCTGGAGAACTCACTGGCCATACGAGACGTTGAATACTCTCGCTGTCTAGACAATCCTGAACAGCGAGTGTTCGATGATATGTTGCGTTGTCGTCCATAAAAACAAATTTATCACCGACAGCACCACGGAAAAGACGAACATGAGGAAATAGAACTTCATCAATGTATCGTTGGCCCGTCATAGTCCCATTCGCAACCACATGTAGGCGCGTGCGGCCATTGATCATGATGACGGCCCACACCATGATACTGCATGTCGGATATCGGTCCTTTTCCTGGATATTTTCTGGACGATAAGCAGTACCACTCTCGCGCCAGATCAGTTGGCGTCTACAATCCGATGACAGACTAAACCTACTCTCATCTGAGAATAGTACGCATGCCCAGTCCTGTTCAGTCCAATTGTGATGCTCACGACACCATTGCAAACGGGCAGTACGGTGCTGTCTGGTCAATGGGACACACACAACAGTTCTGCGTGCGTATAGTCCTCTTCCTCTCAAACGTCTGACACCAGTTTTTCGGGAGATCTGCTTTCCTGAGGCAGCAAGAAACTGATTTGCCACCTGCTGAGCTGTGGTGCGCCTGTTCCTTTTTGCTGATAGGACAATATATCTGTCTTCTGCAGGCGTCGTACTTCTAACACGACCTCCTCCGTGCCGTCTACTACACATTCCAGTAGTTTTAAATGACTTCCACAGCCGTGAAACAACGCTGTGAGCGATATCGAACTCCCTGGCAACATGTGTTATTTTTCGCCCTTCTTCGATCTTTCCAATAATTCGGTCACGCATAAAATCATCTATGTGATGTCGGGAAGACATGCCAAAAATTTTAAGTTCGTCTATTAAATCTTTCCTTTAAAACTTTGACTTGAAACAACAACTGTCCACACGCGTCAAAACCTTTAAAGCTCTTATGAACGCTATCACGTGATGAACAGACGTGGAAAAAAATTTCCATACTCATACTTCTTCTTACTAATATCCCGCACTTATTCTAATTTTCCACATTTTGCTTCGTTTCATTTTGTGGTTGCTATGGATGATAGTGTTATACGTCCTTAGCAATTGTCCAGCAGTGTATATACCTAACGCAATTAATTCGAGATTTGGTTTATTATTCGTTTCGTACTATGATTTTTACAAATAAATGAATTTTTATTCTGGTTTAATTATGGAATTATAACTTTATTGATTGCATCTTTAAAGAACATTCTTTAATTTTTTAACTTTTTACAAATTGTCTGACATTTCTTTAATACAAAATACTGTTAAATAACTATCAAATTAGATAATTTAATTTTAAAAATATACTAATGGTAGAGATTAAATAGAAATAAGATTCTTTGAGGTATGTTTAAAATTATTATTGCAAAACGTCTAAAAATATATAAACACATTTTTATATATATTCTTAAAGCTTCTTATTTTCCCCAAATAATTCATTTTAATATATTTAGGCAAATGTCCTTATTGTGATATTTTCTTTTGAAATAATTTCAATATCTTCTTATTAATAGCTTTTCATTTATACATATTTCATGTATGTAAATTTTGTATTGCTTCTTTAAATGGCACACAAAAGAAAACTAAATATTTATTGCCCAATTATTTCTTCAAAAGAAAAAATACTCGGTTATATATACAGTGGACCACAAAAGTGTTCGTACACTTGCGATTTCTTATAATATTTAATGTTTTCGACTAATAAAAATTAATTACTGTAATTGTAATTTTTTAATGATATCTGCAACTTGTTCTTAAACCGAATGACATAATTAAATTTTTAAAAAAAGTATAACTATTTTTTAAAAAAAATTAATAATCACAAAAAAAAGCTACTAAAATTACGCCACAAAATTCTTCATACACTTACCAAAAATCTTGACTTAGCTTTAAATATTGTATTTCTTTCTTAATTGAGTACTTAGTAGGATATCTTTTAGTGTCCACAACAACTTTTAAGCGTCTTGGTATAGATTAAGTAAGTTTTTTGTAATTTCTGCATCGTTTTTCCTCCATTTTTCGGTGATTATTGTTTTTACTTCACATTTTATGTTTATTTCTCATGTTTTCTTTTTTTAACATCAAAAACTCACCAAATATGTTCTACTGGGCTAAATAAAGTGATTGAGGAGGTGTTTTCATAATTTGGGGACAGTTATAGAGACACCAGTGGCGTACATTGAGAGCAGTGAGCTTGGCGTCATTAACCTGTTAAAAATAAAGTAGTATCCAATATGCAAAATTTGGGCGGATAATTTAAAATTTCTCTTTAAAATATTTAAATAGAGCTCATGGATCATAATGCCATCAAAAAATACCAAATTACCTAATTCTGAGGCCAATTTACACTCCCACGCCCGAACACTTTCACTTCGATGCTGAAAATGGAGGTGGAAAAGCGCTTGTTCCACATAAATTCATGTGATTAAACTCCTTATTTTTTCCTTTACAAGCTATTATAGGCCCATCGGAACCAAAAATGTTGAATTATCTGCGATCCCAATCAATTTGCTGTCAATTTTGAATTTTCTGAAACTTAATCCCAAGAATCTGGTTGGATCAATGAAACATGGAGGTGGAAGTGTTCTTGCGTGGGGGTATAAATAGGCCACAGAATTAGGTAATTTGGTATTTTTTGTTGTTATTGTGAATCCTGAGCGCTGTTTAATTATTTTAAATAGAAATTTTAAATTATCTGGCCAAAATTTTGATATTGAAAACGACTTCATTTTTAACAGGATAATAACGCCAAGCGCACTGCTCTCAATGTATGTCACTGGTGTCTCTATAACTGTCCGCAAATTATGAAAACACCTCCTCGATTACTTTATTTAGCCCAGTAAAGCATATTTGGTGAGAGTTTGGTGAAAAAAAAAGAAAACATGAGAAATAAACACAAAATGTGAAGTAAAAACAACAATTACACAAAAATGGTGGAAAATCGAAACATAAATTACAAAAAACTGACTTAATCTATACCAAGATGCTTAAAAGTTGTTGTAAGACATCCTAAAAGATATCCTACTAAGTACTAAATTAAGAAAGAAATATAATATTTAAAGCTAAGTTGAGATTTTTGTTAAGTGTACGAAGGCTTTTGTGGCGTAATTTTTAGTAGCTTTTTGTGATTATTAATTTTAAAAAAAAAAACGGTTATACTTTTTTAAAAATTTAATTATGTCATTCGGTTAAGAAAAAGATGCAGATATCATTAAAAAATTACAATTACAATATATTAATTTTTATTAGTCGAAAACATTAAATTTTATAAGAAATCGCAAGTGTACGAACACTTTTGGAGCCCACTGTATATACTTTTTATAATACAAAAAAAGCATACTCCTCCCTGAAAGACCAAATCACGTCAATGCTATTTTTTGTTTAAAGATTTTTATTTTTGTATGCAAATAATTTGAAATCAAATTATCTTTAGTTGTTTCCTAGCAGCTGAAATCCCCATGAAAACAAAATATATTCATGCAATGTATTTTGTAATGTTTATTTAGCTTGTTTAAATTACATAACTTGATTTGTTTGTCAATATAAGGAAAGTGGAATACTTAAAATTATTATAGTCATGCAAATTCTTCAGTAGCCTTGGTTTGTTTATTGTTAAATTTATTGAGGAAATAAATTTAGATTTTCATCTGTAAACTCTGTATTTTTAATGTAAGAAACCTAAACTTTTAAAAAGCAGGGGTTATTAATAGTAAAATTCTCAAAAATTCATGTATTGTTTTTAACAAGTTGAAAAATATCAGTTTTGCAAGGAAATTTTCTTGAATCTTATTCTTAAGAAGATGCTGCATGAAAGCAAATTTCACTTCCGTAAAAATTTTCTCTACTAAAATTAGTAACACATTTTTATCCAATGTTTTTGATACAACTAATCAGATACGCAGTAATTTTTTTTAAGGAAATTACACTTGTTCGAAAATTTATACATGGTCTTAAATAACTCTAACGACGAGAAATTTGATGTGTTAGTATAAAAATTCGAAAGTTTTTGCACAATGAAAATTTCTGTAGTTTGTCCTAGAGTATAATCAATACAACAATCCCCAAAAGGAATGAAATTGTCCTGATGATAACTATTCAATTTATCCTGTTTCTGATTTGAAAAATTTATATAAAAACATATATATTTTGAGAGATAAAGCCGTTTGAAATTAATTAATTTTCCTTTGCGAAGACATAAATAATACCTTATTTGGGGTATAAAATAATTAGGGATTAGACTCTAAAAAAACCAAGGTTATCTTAAGTATAAATGAAAAAATGCAAGTAACACAGTGCTTCTCAAACTTTCAATACTGGCGCCCCCCTTTTCAATCACAATTTTTATCGCGCCCCCTTATACATAATAATTTACTGAATGCAATAATAATGCACTTTTACGATAAAGCAACAATATTTATTATAAACCGCACAAATTCATGACATAAGTATTAAATTTTGTATATGTTACTTTTAAGCAAAAAAAAAGTTAAGTAATAGGATAATTACTAAGTTATTTTTCCTTTCTCTGATTTTTAAATTGGAACATATTACAAAATGCGGTGGTTGCTTAGAAGACAAAATATAGATATCAGCTAAATATAGAAAATGAACTCAGAGGGTCAATTTCTTATCTTAAAACTCCTTTCAAAAACTTTGCTCTGTAAGACAAGCCCATGGAAGTAGCTAATAATTATTAAACTTGTTCTTAATTTAGTATTAATTAATTAGTCATAAAATACTCTGTGCACCACTCATACATTAAAAGCAGTGTTTCTCAAACTTTCAATACTGGCGACCCAATTTTCAATCATAATTTTTGTCTCGCCCACCCTCCCTGTACAACAATAATGTATTTACTGCAATAAAAATGCACTTTGAGAGAGAGACGCTAAAGTTACAATACGATCTTAATTATAAACCGTACAAATTAATACGATAAGTATATTAAATTTTGTGTATATGTAACTTTTAAGTAATATATATTTTAAGAAAATTACTTAAAATATATATTACTTAGAATTATGTTATTTTTCTTTCTCTAATTTTTAAATTGGAACAGATCGCAAAATGATGTATTTAATTAAAGATTTATTTCCTTCAGCATTCATTTCTCAAAGTACAAATGTCATTAGAAAAATACTCTAATCAATGTCGCTCTCTATCATATCCATCACATCTGGCATTATAGGGTACGTTTGCGTGAGTCTGGGCAACCTATCGGACGTCTGCGCAAAACATGTAAAAATGCTTTTCCTCGTACAATTCCAGTCAGTTTTGGTCGACTCGATACTCCTATAGCTACCGAATCTAGCTTGAATGTACATTTTTTTAATTTCCACGTTAATTGTAATTCACGGTAATTAAGTATTTACGGCAGTAGATTAAAACAATATCATACATACATTTTTAAGTCGTAAGCAAACATTTGACCATAATAAAGAATCAACAAGTACACAGACGAACGAGCATGGTTCCGAAAATTAAATCAAGGCGATCTTCTCAAAAATACTTAAATTTTGGATTTACCACTACTGAAGTAAATGATGGAAAAAAAGCCCCAGCTCGATATGTGTTAAAACTTACAAATCTGTAGAACAACATGTGAAAGTTGTTTTTAAAACATGTAAAATCATTTAGCTATGTTGGCAAAGAATTTTAAAAAGTATTTTCTGAATGAGGACAGCTTGGTAGCAAGTTACGAGTGGATTAGGGATCTATTTCAAGATACTCCAAAAGGGCTCTCAACTTCCAAAGAAGAAATCTTCATAGATTTCACATCCAGTGAAAAATTAAAAGGCAATTTTGTAATAAATCGCTCTTTGAATTTGGGGTAGAGGTGGATGAGGAATTATCTGTACTGAAAACAAAAGCACACTTCGTATACTATTACCATTTTCAACATCCTACATTTTTCAAACCGGATTTTCTGCAGTGGATGCCTTGAAGACAAAATATAGATCTCAGCTAAATATAGAAAATTAACTCTTTAAGTGTCAATTTCTGATATTAAACCTTCCTTTGAAAAACTTTCCTCTACAAGACAAGCCCGTGGAAGTCCCTAATAATTATTAAACTTGTTCTTAATTTAGTAATAAGATTGATTGATTAAATATTAACGTCGCACTGTTCAGCTGCACGAGGGCTTTTGACGACGGACCACGTAATTTTGAACCATGGTCAAGTAACGTGGATGACACCTGAGCTGGCACCCCTCTCTCCTAACTACCACACCACACCATTGGGAAAACGTTTCAACTCTCAACAGATTTAACGTGCATCGCTGCCCTACACGGCGGGTCTTTAGTGGTACTGGGCTCGAACTCGTGACAAGGCAAACCACGATCCGATACCTATACCACTCGGCTACCGCGGCCAAATTCAGTAATAAGAAATTATTTATAAAATACCTTCTTCAGTACTGATACATCAAACGTATACTGGCTGAAACACCGTCTCTTCGCACGAGTTCATTTTTTAAAAAAATAAAACATTATTCTTGATATAATAGCTGAACTGTAAGGAGATTAAAACTGTGTGCACGACATTGTATGCAAAAATGTAAAATGATTTTTTTTTAGATAAATGCTATAATTGTAAATAACTGTTTAAAAGAACTGTAATTTTAAACCTCACACAATAAGCATTTAGAATTAATGTTAAATTATGAAAAAGAATATAAAATTCCGATGAAGAATAATTGTTACTTTTTAATATTTAAAGCGCGAGAAGACTTCAAAATGTTTTAACCCGGGAGCAGGCGCGTACTCGATACTAACATTAATGGTAGTCCGGGGGGACTCAGTCACCCCAATCATTTGTTTAGAATTATTTTTACTGTACACGATACAAATCGGAATTCTAGTGAATATTTTAATTTATAGAAAATATACTTACCTTCTTTCAAGGACTATTCAATTCTTTGATGATTTGAGAAAAAATCCAATAAAACTGAACTAAAATGATTCAAAAGTACAAGACCATAATAAAGGACGCAAATCAGACACTTTTCAATTATCCTACAGAAATGTTAAATCAATCAATTCTTTTCCAAATATCGCAAAACTCAATTATTTACAATTTCCCTAAGCGAAAAGCAAACACATAAAAGATGGGAGGGAACTAATATTGATAATAACCATACCATAAGATTGAAGGTCAATCAAATGATTAGCAAACGTACTATGCAGCCTGGCTGAAAAGTGAATCATGACTTCCTTTTCTTTTTCTACAACTCTAATGTACAGTATTTCAATAATAAATACAGTGGTGAACTGTTTATCTTCTTAGAATTTTTCTCAGGGTCTGGGTTTCGTTTTTTCTTTTAACGAGTAATATTTTATGTTAAAACGTAATAAAAAAATCTCTCATTGAGGAAATACAGCAAATAAAACAAAATGTTTTTTTTTCTTTAATTTGGTTTTGGGAACAAAGATAGCTATTTGATGACGGAAAAAAAGCCAGATAATAAACATAAATTATGTCAGTGTTGTTGTGTGTATTTTTTTTTTATTATGGAAGAAAGCATTTTGTTTTACTTCTCTTTCCGGTTATTTTTTTTTAAAAAAAAAATCTTTAAATTTTCGATACGCTCGCGCCCCCCTTGTAGGGTCATCGCGCCCCCCCAGGGGGGCGCGCCCCACACTTTGAGAAACACTGAAGTAACAAATACGTGGAAGTGTACGTGGATGCTTGATACATTTCTTTGTTAGTTAAAATGATACTTAAAAGTACCTTCCAGGAGTTTTAGTTCTTCTTTTTTTTGCTTTTGAAAATCTCTTTGCCAGTTTCATTGAATTTTTTCTCTTATAAAAGAGAATGTTTTGGAAAGTCAAAAAATAGGCAAAATTAAAAATGGCAAGAAATAAAAGTACAACATTTGATCAAAATTGACCATACCAATGCCATTTGAACACAATTTATTTCCGGTTTTAGAACTTTTGGAAAACAAATATTAACGAACATGACTGTGTATTAAACAATAAATCAAGAAAGAGTTGTTTTTCTTTATGGATAGTTTTTATGTTCCTTTTATGCGTTATATATAACTAATAGAAAGTCACGCATAAACGAGAGAAATCACCTAAAAAAGCTTAAATGAAGGTGAAAAATTAAATTGAAGTTTCATGACTTTTCTATAACCGAATAAAATTAAAGTAATGAGCATAAAACAAAACTGATAAGTCTAAAAAAATGTTATTAGAAAATCTTGATGCATTTCGTCAGCAGTTTGAAAAAAAAATATATGAGAATCAAAATAAATTTTCTTTTTAGTCTTATTCATTTGGACTTAAAACATGTAAATAATGCAATTGCTTATCAGAATTGTCGTAACTATTTTGTAAGCTTTTTTCCCGCTTGCAATTGCGGGTAAGTCATTTTCATCAATACAATACTGGCAATTTTACTTTACTCATAAAGATCTACCCAGCTTCACCTAATTCATGTAAGAGAAAATTTTATCACTTTAAAAAAACGAAGAATACCAGTTACAGTAATGAAAAAGAAATAGTTAAAGTTGGTTTTATTTGTATGATCTATGAAAAGAAAATTTTATTCTTATTTCTGACCTTCCTAAGTAAAAAAATAATCTTCGTAGTATAATATGATAACTTATTAAATCAATATGTCCTTCAATGCTAATCGAGAATGACGTATTAAAACCTGGATGATACGTTATATGGAGGGAGCATGGTTACATGAACCGTTTATATTTGAAGTCGTCTATACTATCTGCCCTGAAATATCCAAATAACTCCTAAAGAAGTGAACTTGACAGAGGATGTAATTTGATGCGTAACCAAAAACTGTAAAAGTTTTAGTAGTGGTTTGTCAGATCATATTTATGCTATTGTGTGACAATGAGAAAGTCAAACGAGCTTAGTGATTTTGATTGTGAAGTTTGAGAGATGCCACATTTGTGGGAAATCAGTTAGTAAAATTTCGGGCATTCTTCAGAAGCCAAAATCCACTGCGAGAGATGTAATATAAGTACAAATGTCGAGGCAGTGAAACTGGAAAAAAACTTCCACCCTGAAATGGCAGGGTGAAAAAAAACTATGAGCACTTCTACAAAGCTCTGCAATGGGTAGTGAATCAAAATCACAAGTCTTCTTCGGTTGAAATAACTTAGTTTCAAAGTTCATGAGGCGTTAGTACTAGCAGAAGGACTGTTCGTGGAGAGTAAAGAAAACCTGAAATTTCATGCTCGTGCAGCTGCTTACAAGCCAAACATCACTCCTAAAGGCTTATCGTCATTGGACTGAACATGTGGAAAATATTAATTTGAAGTGAGGAATCTCACTTTGCAATCTGGCAATTCAATCGACCCATCTAGGGTTGGCGGATACCCTGCGAGCGATCCTTAAGTGACTGTATTGTGCCGACTATAAATTTTTATGGTGACATCCTCATGGTGTGTGTGTTTTGCAATGTTGTTCCTGGGCGCCTTAGTTCCTGTGGTTGGAAACATGAATTCTTAAATGTATGTGGACATTCTTAACTGTGCTGCTCTCCCAACTCTACATCAATAGTTCAAGGAAGGCGAATTTTTCTCTTCTTGTAGGATAACTATTTCATTCACATATCGAAACTTCCTTGACAAAATGGATGTTCAAAAACTGAACTGACTTTCTCAGAACACCTATCTAAATCCCTTAGAACTCCTTTGGGAGAAATTAGAACCCAAACTACGTAGCCAGAGAAATCGATCATACTCACTGCCGGCCCTAAACTGAAAGAAGCATAGAAGTCAATTCCTTTGGCCACCTACCGAAAACTGGTGGAAAGTCTCCCCAGATGTGAACAAGCTGTCAATGCTTTCAGAAGTGTACTAATATCATTAATATTTTGTTCAAGAATTTCTGAATTTATACTGTTTGGTTTCCGGGTACATTTGGGCAGATAGTGTATATCCATGGGCTAAGGATGATAGATATTCTCAAACTTTATTCTCATTTATTAAAATCATTTATTACTCAAATATTAGTCATTTATTTATTAGGTGCTTGCTTCATAGCACTCTAATAAATATTCATGTGTTGAGTTTTGATTCAATTCATTATTCAGACTTTATCAATATGTACTGGAAATTTATTAAGCGTGTTCATTCAACACCGTCAGCAAAGCTATCTCTACACGTTGTACAGAAATGCCACAGCAGTTATGTTGCAGTTAAGCATAATATATAATCGATACAAGTACAGAAGTAAAAATATAAAAACTGAAATATAAACTATGAGGATCATTTTAAAAATTAACAGAAATTAAGTGCATTTATATAAAATAAGTTTAACAATTATTATTTAAGTTTAACATTTATTTGAATAGAATTAATTTGGCTATCTTGCACCATACCACGTTTCGCCGATTCGGAAACAGCTGACAGGTGCAGCCATCTAGTGAGAGAAAATCTCTACAAAAACTGTCCTTTACACATTCAACAACATGCTATAAACAGTTTGAAAACTTACATATCTGCACATCTTTATTAACTATATTGAATGAAATAGCAGTTTCATTTGAAATAAAATTCAAAATAATGCCTTTGGACAGCATTAAATGTTTTGCTGGGCTTAACATTTATGTTACCTTTTCTTCGAACGATACGTTTATTTGACTCATATGAAGTCCCAGACATTGAAATATCCAAGGTTATTCCATGTACGTAGTTCTTTTTCATGATCATATTTCAGTATGGCTCAACAAAGTCTTCGACCATTTTCATCTCATCTAAGAAGTCAACGTACTGGCAGCTGATTTATTTTCTAGTAGCTGAAAAAGAATTTTCGAGGCGTTGAAAAATACCAAACGGTATACAGAAGCTGTGTCAACAAGCATGATGCGATGTTCTCATAAAGGTTTCTTCAACTGACCTCTGTATGAATTTAGCGCTCGTGTGCAGTTTCATTAGAGAAACATCTAGAATCATCCAGACTTTTTGTTTCTGAGAAAATATCGTAAATAATTAAAGAATGTTATTCACAAATCTACCTTATTAGAACGGGAAAAAACCCAAAATTTAAATAAGAGATGTTCACATGATATTTAGGGCGAAATATAAATGCGACTTTTAAGTGGACCGACATAAAAAAAAAATATTTGCATTGCAAGATCTCAACTTATTTTTGCTGCCTTATTTTAGTACGATTTTACTCTGTGTTTTGCTTTTGAGCCCATTTTTCCATTAACTTCATGTTTATTTTCCGAAACTGTATTTTATTCAAATAGATTAAGAATTGAAATAAACCATTTTAATCTATTTGCTTTGCAAAATATTAGGTCCGTTATCATAACATTCATCAGTAATGTTACAAGAAAAATATTGAATATTAACCAAAATATAAGAATTTAATTAAGAATTTATTTTAATCCATATTCGACTCTTATAAAAGCCCCAAGCCTAAAACTCATTTCATTGGTCAAGTAATTTCCGTAATTTTTGGTTAGCTAATATTAAAGGTATTAGTCATTATTAAAAGTTTGTTCCCGGTTATATGTTGATCTAAAGTAAGAAGCACTTGTGTTAATGTATCATTGATCAACAAATTATAATCTCTTTTTAAGACTCGACATAGTGACCTTTCAAAAAATTCTATGTTCACACTACTTGATAACATTTAATGGATAGGACACGTAAATTTACATTTTTTTATTGTGATTTCCTAGGACTCGTCTCATAGATTTATGTTTTTGTTTGAATTTTCAGTCCACTGCATTTGTTTTTCATTTTATGCGCATCGGGGTATTTTCTCTTGGTACTATCTGTCAGTTGATTATACTGCACAGTTTTGCTTTTTAAGTAGTACTTTAAATAATTTCGCAACCACGAAATTGGCAAGAACGAGAGAGTTGTTTGCGAAAGATGTAGAAATTTTTGCCTATAACATGCGATATAGGAAGTTATAATGAATTAGAAAACTTTTATGAGATGAAAGTGATATTTCTAGTGATAAAAGTGAAATTGTTACTCCTAGGAAAAAAATGTGTGAAGGTTACTGCCTTCGGTATATTCAGAAAGCGAATTTGAAAGTAATGCCTTGAATACAAGTGAATGGGAACCTCGAAACAAAGTAATGTTTTCAGAACCTTTGTTTTGATTATAAAAAATACCTAGTAATCTATACATACATGTTTATCTAACTCTCCTGAAAAGGGCCCGTAAACTGAAAAAAGGCATTGCAGATTCGACCTGTTAAGTGTTAAAATGAAAATGACGCGAGGAAAAAAAGTCAAGCTTGGTTGTACGCTGTTGATAAGCCTATTTATCTCTGATTTAGAATAAAGACAAAATTTTCCATTGATTCGAATATTATCGAAAGAAAGTTAGGAAACTATTTTTGTTGATACGAAAAATTCGGAATATTAAAAATGAAAAACTGTACAGTACTCTCTCTTTTTTGTAGTAATAATTATTATATGTAAAAATCCAACAAACGAAATAATTTTTTGAAAAAAAAATATAAATAAATATGTAAAAATTGGGCGTTAATAATACATTCAAGATTTTCTCAATAAAATAGAGCGTGAGATTATTGAAACGATCTATTTTATTTCTGAAAAGGTATGTATAAGCAGCTTAAAAGAAATTTATAACATGTTCACTGCTTTTTTACCACATTCAAGTAAAACCATTTAAATATTATGGTTAAAATTGTAAAATAAAGGAGAAGGATATATATATTCATTTGCAGATTCTTTTACTTCAAAAAACATTTGAGAATACAAAATACATAGTATTTCAAATTATTTTACGCAACTTTTCTTTCCATTCTATAGTGAAATATATAAATTTCCTAGGAAATGCATAAAACTCAAAAAGTAGAGTACACATAAATGGTATTACGTTAAACAAGATATATATATATATGTACAGAGGCGTCTGAAGATTTTTTAAGGACCTGGGTTTTTATGCTAACGTGGGCTTCACAAGCGATCTTTCTATGTAGATTGCCTATATCATTCGTTGCCGAATTCTCATTCAAATGTAAGCCGTAGAAATATGCGTGATTTGAAATTCCACATACTTATAAGCACGAATTGATTACCACCTTTCGACTAAATGATAGCGTATGGAGGTAGGCCTATACATAGACACGAACGGTAGGTATAAAACAATAATCCAGCCTTGTCGCTGTTGTCAGTCGGCATATAGATCGAAAATTCCAAAGTTTTATAGAATATGTCTGGAAATAACATTTGATGGTTAAAAATGCTCAAATTATGATTTTATTGAGGTCGAGTTGAAAATGAGACGTGGCTCACTTAACATCCATGTCTTAAGACGTTCTTGTACAAGTATATAATCACTTTTAAAAAACTTTTAAGACAACACATGGTTACAGTTTTCTGAAATGTACTCACCTCTTCGACACTTCGAATTTCGAGCATATCCTCACTGTACAAGAAAGATTCTTCTTTGTTCGATGCGCGCGTAATCGCAAATGATGTAAGAATCAGAAAGAAGGCGACAGGAATGAAAAGTACAAACCACACAATCGTTTCACTGAGTCCCGTTAGCACAAATAAGACGAAGGCAAGCGCAAAAGCTATTGAAAGCAGTGAATCGGGATGTGTAAAGAAGGATTGTTCCAGCCATTTATGCAGAGCATTATTTGTCCATTGATCCACCAGCATGGCGGATAATTTACAAATGGCGGCCACCATGGCAGCCTGTGAGAATAACCAAGACCAACCGATGAAGAAGGCCAGTATTTCGCTGGAGTATTGATAACAGCAGCTGTAGATGGATGGCACATCTTGAGATTGAGATGAGATGTATTCAGACAAGCAGAGTCCTAAGAAAGAATGACAAACAATGAGAAAAAGGTCTCCATAAAAAAGAAGCATTTTATGAGTGAAAACATATGTTCTAGATGCAGTTACAGAGTCTTTCAGTATACGACAGATGGTTAAAAGAACGTTCAAAGAACTTGATGATATTTATAAAGTTGATACACAAGAGAATGGTGGTGATACGCTTCTTATAAACGACTATAATAAGATATTTAATAAGAAATGCTGCATTTGAATTTTGAATGGTCTAAAGCAGGGTTACTCAACCTTTTATCCTGTCGGGCCACATACCTATGACAAATATTTCACGTAGGCCGCTACATGAGGATAATGGAGAAAAACTCTACAAGATCTAGGTACAATTGATCAAAATAATAAAACTCATTTTTTTCTAGCTTTTATTTTAATATTATATTTATATCTCTATCAAAAATAAATAAAAAATAACTACTTTTATGCATTATTTACTGAGTTGTGAGGTAATTTCTATTTCCTTTCATCCATGATCACAATCTCCTTGTTTACATTTTAAAATAAAAAAAGATATTAGTAGAAAAGTTGATAGATTTGATTGCTTGATTGGAACTATTGATTGGCAGTGCTAAATTTTTAGTACATTGTTCTTAAATAACTGAATTTTTTAGTGCTATACACCATGACTGGGCCATGCAGAAAAGGCTGGCGGGCCGCAGTTTGAGTATTGATGCGACGCTATTAAAACTTATTAATTTTAACATTGACCCAAGTTCTATAAGTTAACATCGCATCATGACTGCAAGTTAACTAAATTCTAAATTAAAAACACTCATCTCACGCTAAATCAAACACTGATCGTATAGTTTCAAAACATTTGTGACGAATCTGTACGGAACCTTTCCACTAATCTTCTTGGGCGTCTTTTTGGGGAATATAAATTCGCGTTTATTTCCAATCAACTCCAAAAAGATGTATGGGATATTTAAATTAGATAAGGTATCTAAGTCGAGCGTTGCGATATAGCAAGAGAGATGATGGAAGGCTATTGAGCCAGTAACTTTAAAAACGCATTACTAGAAGATTCAAGGAGATTAGATTCGTGAAGACGGCGTGCTGTGAGACGTACCAGTAAGCTGATATAAGCCAGTGGTAAATATAATTCACGTACGCTTAAAATAAGCGTCAGTTTAAGCGACTTAGTTAAAGTTAATGAAAGTTAAGAATTCGAATACGTGTATTTCTCGGATCTCCTATTTCGGTAAACCTTACTTGAGCTTGATTATTAATTAATTGGATTCTTAGTAATTTAATTTAATATAAAGGCAAATCCCTTTAAGTGGCGTAACATTATCTTATTATATGTTATCAGAGATTTTTTGAGAAAATTATAATAATAAATAAATATTATTATTATTCAATATGGCTCTTAGTGGTTCTTTGCCTCAAATTAATCTTGGTGTTCAAGGTGTGACCCAGGGGGGTCATCACAGTGGCGCCCAACGAGTAAATCCCGAGTTTAGAGTCGGATCTAATTTTCGAATCATCCCTGAGCAGAATTTTTCGGGGGTGGAGAATGTGATTGAATTTTTGGAAAATATGGATAATAACTTAACATATTACGAGATACCCACACAACTCGCTTGTGCATATTTAAAGGGTCATCTCACAGGACGGGCACTAGATTGGTTTGAGGTTATAGGGTTGTTGAAGACAATGCGACGGATTACGCGCACTTAAAGCAAGCGTTGTCAGAACAGTTCCCCGTGGTTAGAAATAGGTCGGAGCTAGAAACGCGTTTCTATTCATCATCTCAAAAGCATAACCAAAAACCGTCTGATTTTGTGTATGATTTGTTGAAGATTCACAAAATCTTAAAACTCGAAATGACGGGGGAAAAATTGATCGATCATATTATTAGTAGGTTAGAACCTCAGATTTTGGATTATGTAGAGGTTAGGAATCCGCAAACCACATCTAATCTCCTACACATTACTGATAAGTATGAGGAGCGGTTTCTAAATAGAAAGATCAGAGGTTCGAGTTGGGAATCCCGAGATATAAAACCAAACGAGAACAATCGTTTCCCTAACAGGAATCGACAGGAAAAGTGGAGAGAAACGAGAGGTAACAATAGATACGCGGACAATAGTAGACCACGATGAGAGTTCAATAGATTTGAGAGTCAAGGTGTTGTGGATAATCAGAGATTCGATGGTCGATGCCGAGGTGGTCAATCAGATCATAGATTCCACAATCAAGGCGGTCGACAAGGTGGTTCGAGGAATAGTGCTTTCAGAGGTCAGAATGATCGAAACAGATATTTAAACTTTTAAGCGATACACCAAACTATTAGGGTATCCTCATTACGAATGACTCCAGTAGATTTACCGTATGTCCCTATTCTTTTAAATGAGACATTCATTACAGCCCTTTGGGATACGGGAGCGGAGAAATCTTTCATATCGGAAGAGGTCTATCGCAAATATTTTTCGTATCGACCTCGTCAAAAGACGAAGGATAGAATAGTGACGGCACAGGGAGCCCCGTGTCACTTAGGTCGGGTCGAATTACAGATTCGAATCCGAGAATTCCAGAAAACCTGGGAATTTCACATTCTTAACGATATGCAGTACCAATACATTTTAGGAATTGATTTTATGAAAGAGTCCAAATTAACTTTAGATTTCGATCAGAAATCGCTGATCATTCCAGATAACTAAATTAAGCAGTTGCAGAAAATGGACAAGCTGGTCGAGATTGATCTATCAGATACAAAGCTCGGTGACGGGCAAAAGCAAAAATTAAGGAATTTATTTAATGGTTTTAAAGGGCTATTTTCAGATCAGCCGGAATTAACTCATGTTTTATACCATGAAATCGATACTGGGGACAAGGAACCGGTAGTGTCGAGACCCTACAGATATGACAGGGTCAAACAAGGAATAATCGATTATCACATTGAGAAAATGTTGCAAGAGGGTCAGATCCGTCCTATTCAATCCCCATACGCGTCACCAGTAGTTTTAACGCGCAAGAATAATGGCCTTTCTCCGGATTCTCCTGAGTCGTATCGATTCGCGATTGATTATCGCAAACTTAATGCAATAACTAAATACCCCCGATATCCATTACCGGTGATTGATGATCTAATCACAAGCATTCCGCATACCGGAGTGATGTCCACATTGGATTTAAAAAGTGGTTATTTTCAATTGGTGATTAGTCCAAAAGATATCGAGAAAACCGCGTTTATCACTCGCAATGGCACGTTTGCATTCCTCAGAATGCCTTTCGGCCTTTCAGGGGCGGCACCGAATTTCCAAAAAGCCTTTGATATAATATTAAAGCCTGTTATTGGGCATTTCGTGTCGGTTTATATGGATGATGTTATTATAACATCTCCATCGTTTAATGAACACTTAGATCATTTGAATCAGGTATTTACATTATTGAGAGACGCAGGGCTAACACTAAATTAGGATAAATGCCACTTCGCACGTGACAAATTGAAGTGTTTAGGTCTCGTAATTAGTAAAGAAGGGATCGAAACAGACAATAGTAAAGTGAAGGCAATCACAGAAATGAAACTACCTAAAAATAGCAAGGAAGTGTCGAAATTTTTAGGGATGGCGGGATGGTATCAAAAATTTATACCCAAGTATGCAGATATATGTGAACCATTATATCGGTTAAAGAAAAAAAGGGCTAAATTTAATTGGTCGACAGAAGCACAGGATTCTTTTGATAAGATAAAACGAGCATTAACAGAGGCACCAGTTTTACAATTGCCGAATTTTACAGATTAGTTTAATTTTTATACTGATGCTAGTGGGGTCGGTGCTGTGCTTAATCAAAAACACAGACCTATTGCATTCACGTCTAGAACCCTCAATAAAGAGGAACGAAACTATACTGTTACTGAACGCGAATGTTTGGCGGTGATATGGGCATTAAATAAGTTTAAAACTTAGTTCGGATCACTGCCGGTGAAGGTAATCACAGATCACGCAGCATTAACAAAGCTAACGAATGGGAAAAACTTATCTAGTCGAATGATTAGTTGGGCACTCAAGTTATCAGAGTTCAACATAGAATGGGAACATCGACCGGGGGTGCAAAACGTTGTCGCGGACGTCTTGTCTAGGAATCCAGTAGGCAATATGGATGGATCACAAATTTCGTGCGCAGTTCTTCGAGCCCTACCCTTAAACTCACGAGAACAACTCATTCAAGAGCAAAGGGAAGATCCTGAGTTAGGACACATCTATCGTTATTTAGAAAACCCAGACGACGGTTCCGTTAATGCGACAGTATGCGAGGGTTGGTCCCAGGATTTTAAATTTATAGATGGTCTAATCTCTTACGCGAAATATTCTACAACTCTTGGAGAACTAAGAGTGTATATTCCTAGATCGCTTCGCGAAACAATAATGAAAGAATTTCATGATCTGCCATTAGCAGGCCATCTAGGAAAGAGGAAGACCTATTTAAAATTACGCGACACATGTTATTTTCCATATATGAGGAAATATATATTTGAATATGTTTCAACCTGTGACCGGTGTCAAAAATTTAATTACAAAAACGCGCTACCAGCTGGTCGTTTAATTCCGATAGTATCGAATTACCCCAATGAAATTGTAACGTTAGACCTATTAGGCCCCTAACCCGCATCCCGACCAGAAAGATATAGATTTTTATTAATAATAACTGATCATTTCACTAAGTGGAGTGAGCTTATTCCCTTACGAAAAGCTCCGGCCCAGGCCATAGCTAACGCCCTTTTTGAGAATTATATTTCACGTTACGGAGCTCCGATTTCTTTAATTAGTGACAACGGCCCCCAATTTATATCAGAGGTATTTGAACACTTAAGTCACAGGTTGGACATACAACATATGAAAACGGTAACATACAGGCCACAGGCGAACTTAACGGAGAGAGTTAATCGCAATTTAGTCCAGATGATAGCCTGTTTTGTAAAAGAAAATCACGAAAACTGGGACCGATTTTTTCATGAATTCGCTTTCGCGCTGCGCACTTCAGTGAACGAAACAACAAATAAAACTCCGGCTGAGTTATTCTTAGGTAAAAAGATTATAACACCTTTCAGCAAATTAATAAATGTCACAGAGGGTGCTGAATATGTAGGAAGAAACATTGAGAAATTATTCGATGAATCAAGGCAGAATATGCGGAAACAACACAAAAATTGGGAAAAATATTATAATCGGAAAAGGAGGGAAGTTAGCATCAAAGTAAATGATTTGGTGTTGGTACAAACTCATTTTATAAGTGCTGTGGGTAGGAGAGTGGTTGGAAAGTTTATGCCTAAGTTTGAAGGGCCATATAGAGTGTTGGAGGTTCGGAATAACAATTTAATTATTTGGAAGAAGGGTTAATATCGACCAGGTGCGAGTGTACCGTCCACGACAATCCGACACTATTAGTTCGGACAGTCATCTTGAGACACTATATGAAGGACAGAGGTCGAGTAATAGGTCAAGTAGATCGCAACCAGGAAAATTTAAAGGATCTAGGAAAACCTCGAGTGAGGAGAGTAACGGTCATAAATCAAGTAAGGTTTACCGAAATAGGAGATCCGAGAAATACACGTATTCGAATTCTTAACTTTCATTAACTTTAACTAAGTCGCTTAAACTGACGCTTATTTTAAGCGTACGTGAATTATATTTACCGCTGGCTTATATCAGCTTACTGGTACGTCTCACAGCACGACGTCTTCACGAATCTAATCTCCTTGAATCTTCTAGTAATGCGTTTTTAAAGTTACTGGCTCAATAGCCTTCCATCATCTCTCTTGCTACCTCGCAACGCTCGACTTAAATACCTTATCTAATTTAAATATCCCGTACATCTTTTTGGAGTTGATTGGAAATAAACGCGAATTTATATTCCCCCAAAAGACGCCCAAGAAGATTAGTGGAAAGGTACCGTACAGATTCGTCTCACACATTATTAAATTTATTTTAAGCACACGCATATAAAATTTACTTTACTACAAGATAAAAATAATTAACTTAGCTTGAGAGAGGGAGGATGCTGGGGAAAGGACATGATTGATGCCCGGAATCTCGTTTTTTTTTTTATTTTCGGCAGCTCTGGGATCGGCTCTCTCTTGCTAAAATCGGGGTGCGTCCCATTTATATTCGGCACCTTTTTACCCAAAAATCCTAGGGCAGGACTCTTTGTCTTGCCCAGTATAATTTCTCTGATTGGTCCCGAGGCCGGCGCAGTGTTACACCACCTCACAATTTATGGGTTTAGTGAACTTTTTAATGCGGGAACTTTCTTGACGCACCCCAGCAAAAGGAATTTCACCACATCCGGTCCGGGGGGACTCGCATACAAATTCCAAGCTGTCTCAGGGGCGGATTCTAAAATAGGACACAATTCTGGCCTCCCATCAGTATCAGCGGTCTAAAGTATTAAGAAAAGTGAGCTAGATTCATAAAAAAATGCATACTACTTAACGAAACTTTAATGTCTATAAATATTGAGATTCGTTTATTTTAAACCGGTGATGAATACTGAAACACAAATTTATAAATGTTTCTTTTTATATAAAGATAAAATATAGTTCTTGCTTTAATGTTGCATGCATTCAAATTTTAAAACATTGAAAAAATCAATAATAACGTATTAAAAGGTTTTTAAGTATTACAAAATAAAAAAAAAGTATAAAATGAAATAGATATATATATGCAGTGTAAGAAAATGAAAAACGAAAAAACTGAAGATTTAACGCGTGTGTAGTGCGCGTTGGAAAAACAAACATAAATTTGGTTTTTTTTTAAAAAAAAAATCCGTCAATATAAACTCACTGTAGGCCTTTTAAGATGTTGTGAATGAAACATCCTTCGGTTGTTTCATTCGTCGCCCAACCAGTATAGTGGTTAGCGACGCTGACTGCGGTGCCGTAGAGACTGGGTTTGAATCCTGGCGAAGACATGGATGTTTGTGAATGTATAGTACCTGTCCGGCATAGGGGTACTCTAAATAGCCGTCGAGCCGCAAGTTCTCTCGTGAGGTTGGTGGAAGGGAAAAAGAGGTGGGATGCCCCTGACCACCCCAGGGCTTTCTCCGTCTAAATTGGGGTGGAACCGAGCAAAATCGTACTGTCCCCTGCATGGTGCTCAAAGCTAAGGCTAACGACAGGCGTAAATATTCTAGCCCTTAGCCGCGATGAATTTTGTGGGCCTCGATCTGACTTCGTGAGGCAGGCGGCATTAGTCACAACAAAAGAAACACCCTTCGTTACTCTGATTAAAATGCATTCCAAAACAATATTTCATATAAAATGTCATAATGATATAATTTTCAGCCCAATTATAATATTAGTTTTATAAATAATTTTGAAAAAATTTAGAAACAAAAAGTAAAATTATCGAAATATCTGGAGTAAACGACAAATATGTGCATGGTATAATCATGAAGAGTGAAAGACATAATGTACACACATTTTTTTTTCTGCGCAAAGTTTTTCCAACTTGTGTAAGACTTTCTGCCTACCACGCATTTCCAGAACAAATTCTTGACTATCTGGGGCTTTCAAAACAAAATCTATATGAAGACCCTCTAATAGTATTGAATTTTTGAGAGTGAATGGGATCATGGACTTTATCTAGCTTGGCTAGACATGGAGATCAGAAACGACAGCAACAATAGAACCTGCGCAGATTTAACGAGCATCAGTCATTCTACGATGAGTCGTTAGTGGTATCAGGACTTGAGCTCATTATTTGACAGAAGCAACTGTCTGGATCTTGCAACCCTCCCATTACATTTTGAATAAAGAAGTTTCAGGAAATTGAAAATCGAAATAGTTAAACATTTAGTATTTGTTAAAATTTTTTTGGTCACAATTGTATTTAATAATTGGAAAATGCCTAAACGCTTTTGGTAATGATTCTAATTTTTTCAGAATTTATTACATCTTAAGAATTGGAAAAAAAAATGTTTTGCTATCGATAAGTATCTTAAGAAGTGCGTACTAGGTTGTGTCGAGCGGTTGATTTAAACAATAGCGAACCAAAGGTAGGGCGTGGACTGTGGTGGGATTTTCCTGTGTTATGTGGCGAGTGGTGGTGTGATTTTCCTGTGTTATGTGGCGAGTGGTCGAGTACTGTATTATCGAAGAGGCACTCAGGTAAATCAATAATCCAGTTTATTTACATCTGGAAATACATAAAGATCAAGTAGGACAGCATTACACATAACAAGAAGCAATCATCATGGCACAAACACAGACAAAAACAAACACAAAACGCGCGGCAGCCGGCTGGTTACATGAATGCAGAGAGGCGAGAGCAGAAGAGAAGAGAGCGCGCGATTTCCAGATTTCGGTATTTAAGGGCAACGGGACGTCACGTGATTTTAGCAGGTGGATGGAGATAGTTTCTTAAGTCCCCGGTAGGCAGGTAACCAATTAAAATAATTACATGGTTGTCCTGAAGGACTGGACGTTAATAATTCAATAGCTATTACAATTAAATTATTGGAGCTATTACACACATATATTTGAAATATTCTGAGTAAGAAATTCAATAAAATCAAATGCTTTGACATTTATTTAACATAAATTAACCCATCTTTGAAATCCTCTAACTCACAAGCATTTAAGCAATATTTTACGAGGTTCGACATCTAGATTTATTCAATTCCTAGAATTATTTCATTCTCTCCCCCAAATAAATATATCTTGTTCAAAATTTCAATCTATTAAAATACTTTTTATTCATTCATTCAAGTTCAAACACATTTTTTTAAAAATTGATGTTAACATAATTTTTTCAAATATTAATTCTTTAGTTTAATTTTACATTTAACTTTAAATTTATTCTGTGTTATTTCTGACGAAGCTAGAACTAGCATCAATAGATAATGCCAGTAGGTTTTTCTAACGAATTTTTTTTGGCTTCATATACTTATTTTTTTATTCATTTACACAAATTCAAATACATTTTTTAAAACTTGTTGCTGTAAAAACAGTTTTTTCAAATATTAGTTCATTAATTAATTTAATAAACTAAAATCAAAATTTTCTTTGTTTTTTTACCAAGTAGGAATTGTCTTAGTTTTTTCATATATATTACTTGTTTTTGAATGATTACACGTTACAAAAATTCATTTTTCAGAAGTTAATTAACTATATTAATTAATTTAATTTAGTTTCCCTATGAGCCATTTACAGAGATACTATAATTATTCAGAAATGAGAATACATTCAATATTATAATTGGAATCCTCTTTTTTGCGGACTATGAAATTATATTTTAATGAATGGTTATTGTGCTTCATGAACCGTTCCTAAGTTTTCTTTTTGCCTTCGGATTCATCCGATAAAGCTAAGATAATCAACAAGTTCGAACTGTAAATCGTCAACTATATACTAAGCATCCACAATCTGAATAACCATTATATATGTGTGAAAGACGCAATATATTTCTAATAGAAGTTCTGAAGGTTTTGGAGATAACTGTGAGAGATACATGTTGTGTATAGTTGGCAGTAGATTGAACATGACTCCTTACATAAAAGATACACTGCTGGCCACCGTAAATGCAATACCTTGAAGGAAGCATGCAAATAACATGAAATTTATAACATGCATTAGCGGAGATGAGATATGGAAATGATTAGAATTTCAGCGGAGATACACATCACGCGCGCCTGCGGCGCCACCTGAAAGCGCTATTTAAGGATTGCAGATTTCGACAATTTCAAGTTCGGCAATTGTGTTTTTTTAGTTGTTTTTTTCAAAAAACGATCAGTTATGTCTCGTAGAAAACAACGATAAGCTTTAGATCAAGTATCAGAGTTCGACAGAGGAAGTATAGTGGCCTACCGAGATTGTGGATTATCTTTCAGGGAAATCGGTAGTCGTGTTGGAAGAAACCAAACAGCTGTAATGCGGATATGTGATGGTTGGGTGAAAGGGGGTACGACGGACCGACGTGGTCGATCACATCCACCTCAGTGCACCACTTCACGTGAGGACAAGCAAATTGTGCGCATGACAGTGACGGATTGCTCAGTCACATCACGAAACATAGCACAGCACATTGAGTCTGTAACGCATCATTCAGTGTCTGCGCGTATCATTCGACGCCGTTTACAGCAGAGTTGTCTGTCCGCAAGACGTCCATTGCTTGGTCTACCCTTGACGCAGAGCCACAGACGTCTCCGCCACCAATGGTACTACGAAAGAAGAGTGTGGGCGTCAGAATGGAATGAAGTTGTCTTTACTGACGAGTCACGCATCTGTTTGCAACTCCACGATGGTCGGATTCGAGTCTGTAGACACCGTGGAGAGAGGATGCTGAACAGCTGCGTTATGCACCACCACACTGGTCCTGCACCGGGTATTATGGTATGGGGTGGTATTGGATATCACTATCGCCTACCTCTAGTACACATTACAGGCACTTTAAACAGCCAGCGCTACATCTCCGATGTGTTGGAGCCAGTTGTCCTTCCTTATCTTCAGGGCTTGGCCACAGCCATATTTCAACAGATAATGCGTGACCACAAGTAGTACGCATTATCCAAAGGTTCTTCGTCAATCACCAGATTGAATTACTTCCCTGGACGGCTCGCTTTATGGATCTTTCGCCAATAGAAAACATGTGGTTCATGGTTGCTCAACGATTGACCCAGATTACACCCCAGCTGCCACACCACATCAACTTTGGCAGCGTGTGGAAGCTTCTTGGTCTGCTGTACTCCACAAGAACACATCCAAAGTCTCTTTGAATTTGAATCAATGCCGAAGGCATGTGTGAGCGGTGATCTCCAACAATGGCGGGTACTCTGGCTACTGATTCTGACAGGAACCACACTTCACAGAAGTCTATAAATTTAATCATTTGATACTTGCTCAACATGTTATCTACAAAATAAATTTTGCAGTGATATCTCTTGTCTTTCTTGGTGTTGCATTTACGATGTCCAGAAGTGTATATACATTAGATTGACAGACAGATTATTATCACGTTCACTTTTCTTCATGAAGGAGGATATTACATGCGTTTTTTTATTTAATGCTAATAAAAAAAGAATAACTGCAGTTATCTTAAGAATGTGGATATAAAAAGGAAGCACCTGAACTATCTCATGTCCTCAGGTGGTTTTGTTCAAATAAAGTATGTTGGAAGACGTGTTATATCCGTAATATCCTCAGAACAAATGCGCACGATCTTATTCTAGAACGTTCGTCAGAGCCTAAGTTTTTTTCTAACCTATTACTGCCTTTCTGATCAATATATTATTTAATTTTCCTCCTACTTTTAATCCCTTTTGATTCAAAAATCATTTGAAGTAATCACGATATTGAGATTGGTATTACTACTGATAAAACATATGCGTTCTATTGGAAAAATTATGCATCGAATTGTGCAATTAAGTACTTTTTGCAGCAAAACAAATTTAATGACATATTTTATATTTATAGCCATTTTCAAATGATAAGCTTAATATCGAATTTACTCTTCAATTCTCCAAACTCCCAAATTGTACTATTTGATTCTTGGAAAAATTAAACTACATAGATTTCCATTATTTTACGTTGAAGTGTTTTATTGAAATCGATATACGTACTCATGTCCTATTGGTTGAGAGACTTGAAAATCCAGAATTGTGTTCCTTTCAACTTGTGTACCTTCCTTTCGTATTCCATTAAAACGTTTATTAGCCATAATAGTTCTATTTTGGATTTCAGTTGTACAATCGTTTCCATTGTTAATTCCTGAACCTAAATAAGTGAAGCAGTCAACAACTTCAAAATTATACTCTTCAATTTTAAAATGGAAATCGTTAAGACATGGTTTAGCGCAAGGCATGTAAAGAGTGATTTTTTTCCAGGTATAGAAGTTTAAGTTGGCATTACTTTCCAAGATGGCGACCGATTTAACAGCTGTCAAGTGATTTATTCTCAGTTTGGTTTGGCAATTCATCAAAACGATCATCAAGCAAGGCGTAGATTCGTCGAATGGGCCCAAAACGAGATTGCCGTTGTTCCCGATTTTCATAAGCGAATTTTGTTTAGCGATGAAGCACACTTCTGGTTGAATGGCTACGTCAACAAACAAAACTACCGCATTTGGAGTGAAACTAATCCACAAGTGTATGTCGAAACACCGTTACATCCAGAAAAACTGACTATTTGGTGCGCTTTATGAGATGGTGGAATCCTTCTTCAAAAACGATGAAGGCCACAACGTTACAGTCAATGGTGATCGGTATAGAGCCATGATTACTAACTTTTTCATTCCTGAATTGAACAATCATGATGTCCAGGAGCTGTGGTTCCAACAAGACGGCGCAACATGTCACACAGCTCGTGCCACAATCGATTTATTGATATACACATTTGGTGACCGCATAATTTCACGTTTTGGACTTGTGAATTGGTCTCCAAGATCTTGTGATTTAACACCGCTAGACTATTTTCTGTGGGGCTATGTAAAGTTATTGGTCTATGCGAATAAGGCACAAACGCTTGACCATTTGGAAGACAACATTCGCCGTGTTATTGCCGATATACGGCCACAAATGTTGGAAAAAGTCATCGAAAATTGGACGTCCAGATTGGACTACATCCGAGCCAGCCGTGGCAGTCCTATGCCAGAAATGATATTTAAAATGTAATGCCACAAGAATATCTTTCGAATAAAAAAATTCATGTCAATCGAATAATACATCGTTGTTTTATTGCAATTTAAAGTTCTATACCTCTGAAAAAACAACCTTTACTTGGTCTTATTCTTATTGATTTTCAGTCTCATCCTAAGGGCCTCTTTCCCTTAAGATAAAAAGGCTTGTCTTAGTGCGGTGGGTGTTCGAGCGATGATATTAATGTCATCCGCAAAAGACAACAAATGTGTCGATTTATTAAAGATATTTCCTCTGGATTACTGTTCTACTTTCGTAAATAAATAAAGACAAAAATCAATCCCCGTTACATTGTAGCAGTGCTTCTCAAACTTTCAATACTGGCGCCCCCTTTTCGATCACAATTTTTATCGCGCCCCCCTTATACATTAATCATGTACTGAATGCAATAATAATGCACTTTGACGCTAAAGCTACAATAGGCAATCTTAATTATAAACCATACAAATTAGTAACATAAGTATTAAAATTTTGTATACTACTTTTAAGCAATAAATAAATAAATAAAATAATAGGATAATTATTATGTTATTTTTCCTTTCTATAATTTTTAAATTGAAAATGCGGTGGCTGTTTAGAAGACAAAATATAGATATCTACTAAATATACAAAAAGAACTCAGAGGGTGAATTTCTTATCATAAGCATTCCTTATAAAAACTTTGCTTTGCAAGACAAGGTCATGGAAGTCGTTAATACTTATTAAACTTGTTCTTAATTTAGTATTAATTAATTAGTTATAAAATATTCTGTGCAGCACTGATACATTAAAAGTATTCCGGCTGAAGTGCCCGCTCTTTGCCCGAGTTCATTTATAAGAAAGTAAAACATTATTGATATAATCGCTGAATTGTAAGGAGAGTAAAGCCAAGTGCGCGACAATGTTTACAAAAATGTAAAATGATTTTTTTTAAATGGTTGCTCAAATTATAATTAGTTTTAAGCGAATGGTAATTTTAAGCCTCACAGAATTAGCATTTATATTTGATGTTAAATAATGAACAATAATATAAAATTCCGATGAAGAATAACTGTATTATTTTTAATATTTAAAACGAAAAAACTTCAACATGTTTTAACCCGGGAGCAGGCGCGCACTGGATACGGTCGAGCGGGGGTATTGAGTCACCCTAATCCTTTTTCTTAAAATTATTTTATTGTACATGATACAAATCGTTATTCCAGTGAATAATTTAACTAAGAGAAAGTTTTCATACTTACTTTCAAGGACTTTTCAATTTTTCTTTGGTAACAATTAAACAGTTTTGCCAGAATTAACGATTTCGTAATCTGTGCGTCCCGCGCGACCACTTCCGGGTAAAAAGTGTATTCATTATGATTATATGAAATTGTGTAAAAAGTTATATTCGCGTTATGCTTTATATGTAAAGAGTACTCGTAAAAATAAGTCTTGGCCAAGTAATTCTTCAAAGTTTGCTCTCCATGGTTTTCCAAATATCATAAAACTCTTTTGCATGGAAAAAAGCGTAACAGAGAAATACATTACTTACAACTTCCCTAAATGAGAAACAAGCACACATAAGAGAGGGGTCATAACTAACTGTACCAATAACTTAGACGGTTAAAAAGATTACAACTATAATGTGCAGTATTTCAGAAATAATTACAGTGATGAATTTTTTATGTACCTAAATTGTTTCGATTCTGCGTCTGGGATCTGTTTTTTCTCTGGAAGAATTATATGTTAGGTTTAACTGAAAGCGTAGTAAAAAAATCTTTCATCATGCGATTATAGCAAATCAAATAAAAGTTTTTTTATTTGGTTATAGGATCAAAGATAGCTAATTAGGTATTGAAGAAGTTTTTATTTTTGTTGACTTAATATCGCGCGCGCGAGCCTATAAATTATATCAGAGTAAAAGTGCATTTTTTATTATCTCTGAATATATTTTGTTTTAATTCATTCCTGTACATTAATTATTTTTAAATATTTTATTAATTGTTTTTAAATATTTTATTTTCGATATGCTTGCGCCCCCCTAGTAGGATTATCGCGCCCCACAGTTTGAGAAACACTGCATTGTAGGCTTAAAAATTTTGAAACTTTGCTTGCCGTAAATATTCGAAAAAGCAAAAAGCAAAAATTTAAAAAATGGCAAAATATAACAAAAATGTACTCAATAACTTCTGACATTTTACATAATAATACTTCAATAAAAGGTGCTATTATAAAAATATTTTTCTTGATACATATACAAAAAACAATGTCAAATAACTACAGATCTTTTTATTTTTTTACCAATATGTAGATTTTTTTCCCTTTTTTATTATAAGGGGAGAAAAAAATAAAAATACTGCACTCTTGTGGGTTGAATTATTTTTTAAAAATAAATACAAAAATTTCACTTGCACAACTGTAGACTTATTTAAAATTGCTGTATTCGATTATGCAATCTATATTTTGAACAAATATATATAGTATATTATTATATGATTATTCACAAAATTTATGTGGTATATTTTTGATTTTACTATATTGCTCGGTAAGAATCAACTTTATTACTTTTAATAAATTTCTGGCAAAATATAAATACTACCCACCCTCCTTTTTATAGGATTAAAAAATTCTATCTCTTGACTTTCAGAAGTCTTAAAAGATTTCTAAAAATTTGTATTTAAATCTCAGGACTTTATTTTGTCTAGACGGTGCTTAAATTATTAGTTTAAAGGAATTAGAATTCAACAGACGCAAAATAAGCCAATTGCAAAAAAACAATATTAACAAATATATTCGAAAACTCTTCCATACTTTAAATCTTCATGTAAGTATAGATTTATCTCTTAAGAATAATTTAAGCACTCGCCTCAGGTAAATAAGTACACCCAACTTTTTTTTTTACTCGGTCCTTTTTTACACGATTTTGAAATAACACGGTGCACGAGTTGAATAATTTTTTTTACACAATTTTTTTGTTTTAGAAAGAATCTCCTCAACATTTTGGGGATTCGTGTAATTTGGATGAGGACGATTTGCGATAGAATTTATGACAGCTTATAATAATAAAGAAGCCGATAAGGTGAAGCTGAGCTATTAATAGATGATTTAATTTCACGAGGGCTTGAAGTTTGTTACAAGTAAGGAATAACATTTTCTTACTCTTGATCCTGACATAGAGCGTGTAATTTTGTAACGACAGCAAAAAGCAACGGGAAGCCATTAATAATGAAAGAAACTCTTCATTTGAATGAAAATCGACAGTTGTGCTAGACATATCTACCGAGGATAGTATTTTTGATCAAGTTCGTAATAGACGTGCACGCTTGTTTTCAAGTAGCGATTAATAGTTGTTAGTAAATTAATTCTTAGTTCCAATTTGCATTTTTTTACTGTACTCTAATTTTAATTTTTTAAAAACAAAAATGAATTGTTTTTGTTTTATAAATATGTAACATAGATTGTATTATTACTTTTTATTGCATGGTTTCTCGGGAAAATTATTACAAATTTTTCAACTTCCTCTATTTTTTAAAGTTGTGGAACACATCCCCAAATTTGCCATAAGCCATATGTATTTTGTTACACGAATTCTTTTTGCACGGTTTTCTAACAAAAGTATCTACCGTGTTTAAAAAAGAGTTAGGTGTATAACACATTTTCCTTAAGTTTTTAACTAATTTATAAGAATGAGAACATGGGGTGTGAATAAATAATTTCATTTCAGTTAC
The DNA here is from genome assembly GCA_019973935.1 of Trichonephila clavipes. NCBI lineage: Eukaryota > Metazoa > Arthropoda > Arachnida > Araneae > Nephilidae > Trichonephila > Trichonephila clavipes. The sequence goes on along the minus strand of BMAU01007862.1, from coordinate 136,814 downwards.
TTTTTATTTTCGTGAATTTAAATAGTTAACCCGTTCAGGATCATGATCACATATATGTGATCACACGTTTCTCCCTCCACGGCCCACGTGGTCATATAGGTGATAGAGCTTTCCCTCCTCGTAGGCCCATGATCACACCGGTGTGATCAGAGTTAGGAACGTTTTTATATTAATTTTTACAAGCACTAGATGGCGGATAAAAACCGTTTTTTATTCGAGTAATGTTTCATAAAACTTTGAACTTCTATATGTACTTTCAGCTCCATGTTTTTTTAATTAGATCCGATATATTTATGAACATAAACAACTACACATGTTTCTTTTTGGAGAGAATCAGACAATTAGAGGTTCGTGATCTATTGCTTTACGGATTTCTGTTTATATTTTAAATAAGTTGGTTTTGTTTTCTAATATTTTCAATATTCGTATTTAAATTCATGGGATTTTTGTCAATTTTTTAAAAAGTGCACATATTTTTTTTATTAAAATGAAAACATTTTTTTTTAAATTCGCAATTTTTTTTTTTAAATATAGCGAAAATTTTTGTACTTCATGTTCAAATATTATTAATGATAGTAAATTGTTTTAGCGTATTTGATTTCATTTCAAATTATATATGAATTTTTAAATGAAATTAGGCTTAGCAGGGAAATCCGCCCGGTCCCAAGCTTGCGTATCCTCTCCAAACGTACGGGACTGGGGAAGCGTTTTTTTCTCCTTCCGCTGGTCTTGAAGGGATTCTGAAATAGATTAAACTACGCTGATTCAGTGGTTGATATCTGTTACTTTGAAGCAGATTTCTATAGTCAATCTGTAGTTCTTTAGGTACGTGCTCTAGACCAGCTACACATGTCTCAGTGGGTATAAAAGGTACTTGGCCTACACTTAAGAGGTGGGCTTATGGAAGATCGCATGATCGGGAATGTAAAATTCTCTTATTAGAGTCGCTGTATACAGCTTCACTAGTGTCGACATCATAAATGACTCACTGTAAGGCGCATGTGCACACGTTGAAGCCTTAGGAGGGATCCTATGAAAGTTAAGGTATCCGACTACGTTCGGAATAGTGATTTTGCAAAAGCGTGTAAATCAGTAGCGCACACAAAAATTTTTCAAGGGGGGGGGGGTCCGGGTTCACCATTCTTGTATCATGCTCCTTTTGATTTTGTCGATTTTTGGAAACAGAATACAGTACAAACCTAATTATTGAATAAATAATTAGCATTAATTAATAAAATTAATCATTAATAACAAATACTTAATTAAATTTTACGTGTTATATACATAGAATTGTAATTCATCGGAAAAAAATCAAGGGCTTGGGGGGTCCAGACCCCCAGGACCCCCCCCCTTGTGTGTGCCACTAGTGTAAATGGATAATATTTATGATATTTAGTGTCACTTAGATTAGAAAATGTACACTGGTGTGCAAAAATTAAGGACGAGACGGTTTTTTCAATATAACTTTGTACAAAAGCTTTCCAAATCAACACATTTAATACCGTAAGATCCCCAATACGTAAGGACATGTGTAATGTAAGCAACACTTACTAAAAGAGAAATCAGAGGGATAAAATGAAGCTTTATATATTGAAAAAGTAGCATGGAGCGCAATGCTACTGAAGGCCGAAACATCCCTGTGATGGGTGTCCAGCAAGAAACATCCGGTCTTTAGTAGGGGATATGATCTCTCCTGACTGCTAGGCAGGTTTCACAGCGTCTGCCCATGCTGAGAATGAGGGTGTCAATGAGTTGTTGAGGCATTGCTGCCCATTCCTCTTGCAGCACAAATCGAAGCTCCCGAATCGTTACTGGTGGTAAGGTACGAGCTGCCATGTGTCTGCCTAGAAAGTACCAAACATGCTCGATGGGATTGAGATCCGGAGATCGTTCCGGCCAATCCATACGTTCAATATCCTCACTCTCTAAGAGCTGTTTGGCAGCTACTGTGCGATGACATGCTGCATTGTCGTCCATGAAAAGGAACTGCAGACCCATAGCGCCTCTAAAAAGACGCACATATGGAAGAAGAATCTCGTTACAATAACGGGTCCCGTTGACTGAACATGCGTCGAAGATGTGAAGGTTTGTACGACTACCAAGCATGATGCCTCCCTAAACGAGAACACCGCGACCTCCATACCTGTGCCATTCAATGATGTTCGAGGGATGATTGCGGCTTCCCCGCTCTCTCCAGATGAGTATGCGATGAAAATCGCTACTCAAACTGAATCTGCTCTCATCTGTAAAGAGTACTCGTCCCCATTCATTGTCTCTCCAATTCCGGTGTTCCCGGCACCACAGAGAACGCCTTCTCCGATGGGCAGGCGTTAAAGGTACACACCGTACAGGGCGTCGTGCAAACAGACCACCACCGTGCAGTCTTCTGGCCACGGTAAAACGCGATATCGGTCGTCCAGTCGCCTGTGTCGTGTGTCTAGCGATTTCTCCCGCTGCCTGCTGCCTGTTTCTTCTGGCCTGTAAGACAATGTACCGGTCATCTGCGGGTGTGGTTCCTAGTGGACGACCACTACTGAACCCCCGGATAGCTGTTTCTGTAGTTTGAAATTGTCTCCAAAGTCGTGAAACGATGCTGTGAGCAATTCCGAACTCTGCAGCCACACTTGTCACACTGCGGCCTTCCTCCAACTTCCCAATGATTCGACCTCGTGTAAAAGCATCCATATGTCGTCTAACAGATTGATTATTCGCCATTTCTCGCTGAGGCAGCAACTCGGTTTGATTTTAATTGCTGTACGGCGTGCAATCTCTTTTCCAGAAATACTGATCTTACACCGACAACATGCTTTATACTACTCAGACACTCCCCCATTACGTCTACCTGCATATCTGCGCATGTGCTACCGTACATCACCTTACTTAATCTCCTGATTTGTCTTTCTGTCCGCTCTGCCTCTTCGTTCAGATGATATGCTAATTTTTCAACTTCTTCCTTAATTTTTGCACACCAGTGTATATAAAATTGTTTTAAGAATAGTATTACAATAAAAAACTATTTAAGCACAATATTTTGACTAAAAATGAACATAGAATGACCCCTTTTCAAAATATTCTCCTTTTGTGAAAAATGCTTCTATTATAATAATATTTTGCCTGTATATAGCTCAGATCTCTGTAAAGAGGCTATCAACTAGAAATTTTGAAATATATAACTTAGAAGTGGGTTTATCAATATTTTACGATAACAGAGGGGAGAACATTTAAGAAAGAAACGCCGATAGTTTTATTTCAAATAGCTGTAACGCTGAAAATTATGTGAATTTTTCAAAAATCATAGTTGAGCCTCTGTACAGAGGTCTGAATTTTATAGAGGCAAAATATTATTATAATAGAAGCATTTTTCACAAAAGGAAAACATTTTGAAAAGAGATTATTCTAACTAAATTTTTTGCCGAAATATTGTATTTAAATAATAGTTTTTGTCACAATGTCCTTAAAACAATTTTATACATGTGCTCTAATCTAAGGGACACTAAATATCATGAAAATTATCCATTTATACGCTTTTTTTAAAATCCCGGTTCCGAACGTAGTCGGATACTTTAAAATACATATTACTTCCTCACGTTAAATTTTAATTCAAGATATAAATTTGTAATTTAATTTAGATGCATATGTATTGTTTAAGATAAATAATAAATAATTTGTGCGATATTTGATTACACACATTGCGTGAGATATATCATGCAATTATTTTTGTTTTATGAGTACACCATCAAAAAAGTTTGGAGATCACTGCTAAAGATAATTGATCCAAAAAGGAGTTCACTATTTTTTCTTCCGCTGACGACAAGATTCAAATTGGGAGAGGGTGGGGGAGTAATTGCCACACCTGTCTCTATTAAAAGGAAAGTCTTTTTGCAGAACTTTTTGATCGACTCTACTTTGATTGGGAATAGTACCTGTTACTACATTGAACGTTATTTCCTTTGATATCACTGGTAATCTATTGTAGAGAACAGCGGGTCTATTTGCCATTAATATCATTTGTTAGGATTTATGATTTGGTAAATTACTGAAATATACTATGAGAGGTATATTCAATCAGTAGTGCTAGACTAGGATGTACTATCATCCGGTGTTTGGATTATGGGTCATCACTTTAACAATGGTTGAGGTTTTTTGCTTTGAGGCGTAATTCACTTGAGATACGCGTCAAGATTGATTGAATATTAACGTCGCACTGTTCAACTACACGAGGGCTTTTGGCGACTGACCACGTAATTTTGAACCATGGTCAAGTGACGTGGACGACACCTGAGCTGGCACCTCCCTCTCCTAACTACCACAGCACACCAACGGGAGGACATTTCAGCTCTCGACAGATTTAACGTGCATCGCTGCCCTACACGGCGGGTCTTTAGTGGTACTGGGCTCGAACTCGTGACATGGCAAGCCACCATCCGATACCTATACCACTCGGCTACCGCGGCCACGAGATACGCGTCAAAGCAGCTAGTTTACCTGCATGAATTCGCTTAAAACGCTTTCTAGACAGCAAAGCAAGAAAGGATTTCCTTACTTAAAACAACTAACAGGCGCTTTTCCTTCCTGTTTTTGTGCATTTCAACTCGCAGGAGAATAATGCCCCATTGATAACAATATTGGATCCTCGTTCAAATTTTTATGAAAAATATAGTTTCATAAGAGATTGGAATCATATTGACATCTCCCTGGATGGCAATATAATCCACCATGTATAAAATTAATAGTTTAAAATACTTACTTTTTACTGCGTATGTCAATATTTTGCAGTACAGGGCTTTAATTATCTTAGCGTTTATGGAATGCCTATAATACTATTTTATTACATACTACATTAATGAGTATTCCAAGCAACCGTCAATAATTAGGCAAAAATACCTTTTACTCAATTATTATTTTTCAAAAAAAGTTTAAATAAAGTAAAAATTAATTAATTCTTTGCGGTTTTTAATGCATTGTGTAAAAATAGTGATCACCAATAGCACTTCTTTAAATGTTTTAGAGAGCTTTTAACTTTGAGCCATAGTAATTAAATTATTCGACTATTATTGTTAAGATACTGAAAGAATACCCGATTTGAATACATCCACGTCTTATTTAATTTTAAAAAGGACCGTTTAAATTAAGCTAATTGCTAAGTATTATATGAAGTCAGATTTTCCTCAATACGTTGTGTGCGTGAATGGAATACATGAATATGACTTTTATATTTACGGTTTTTGCAAAGTTTTTAAGTAATTTATCAAAATAAATATGTATGAAACATTTCTTTCCAAATATATTCTTTATGATTCCTGTTAAATATCATTTCATTTTTATGTGTAAATACCAAGAAAATAAATATCTATTAAAATGCATGCCATTAAATGGTATTACTAAAATATTAGAGCATTCTGAACATTACCCTTTCCTCAGATTTCTAAATCAAATTATGTCTTTGATATTGCATGCAATAAAAACACATGATGTTTTAAGAGAAGCCTGTTTTGTGTCTTTCACTCTGAACTTAATAATAACGGAATGAAATTGCAGATTGGGGAAGATAATTATTCTTTCTGAATTCGTCTGGTCAAAGCTAGTGCTGGTACTTTTTACCCTTGTCATTTGCTAAAAGGATAATGATGTCATAAATGCTGGAACCTTTCTTCATTTCCCTGTATGGATCACGAATAACAGCAATTTCGTAAATTGGAATTTCTAAAAGATCTATTTTATTAATGGAATGCTGGCTTTCCTTTTCTTTTGTAAAATTTTCTTCAAAGATCTTACGCTAAGGGTCCCGGAAATACATTTAAGTCCTAATGGTGTTTATTTATTTTATAACTAACTTTTAAAGAAAACTATTAAATAAAGTTGTTCTGAAAAATAAATGAAATAATGGAATTCAGGCAACATAAAAAAAAACAACTTAAATTGATGTAGTAAGCACTAAATAAGCATATGCAATATCAATAACATAGCAGTTAATATCTAATAAAAGAAAAAAAAGGAGTTAGTAAAGCAAGAGTAAAATTCAACTGAATGTTAACTCTAAAATAATGATACATTAGGAGTAACATTTTTTTTTATTTTACCTAAAGTGATGTATACATATATTCATGGTTTTTAATAAACAAAATTTTACCATAAAGTGTGGGAAAATTAATTCAAATTTAAATAAACTGTAAAATAATACATTTTTCGATTGACAAATGTTTTTTCTTGCTGTGTTTATACATAGAATTTCCCTACGATAACTGCTTCCGTTGTAAAGTTACTATATTAGTGATCTTAAAAAATGATTTTTTCCAGGTTCAATTGTGGCAAAATTTTTAAATCGGAGAATCCTCTCATTCTTAAGTGGACCAGGAAGAAAACCCCGAAAATAAGGAAGAAACAGTTCTCGAAATAAATATTGTAACCCCACAATCATTAACAACGTTTAATACAATATTGCTCAGTATGTGATACAGATACAACATTACATACAACAAATAGTAAATTAAATACGAATATTTCTTAGAAAAGGGAATACTTCAACCCTTAAGGTATCCGACTACATTCGGAACCGTAATTTTAAAAAGGCGCATAAATGGATAATTTTCATGATATTTAGTGTCACTTAGATTATAATACATGTATAAAATTGTTTTAAAGACATTTTGACAAAAAATTATTTAAATACAATATTTCGGCTAAAAAAGAACTTAGAATAACCTTTTTTCAAAATGTCCTCCTTTTGCGAAAAATGCATCTATTATAATAATATTTTGCCTGTATATAGCTCAGACCTCTGTACAGAGTGTAAACTATGAATTTTGAAAAATTCACATTATTTTCAGAGTTAAAACCATTTAAAAAATTATCGGCGTTTTTCTTATAAAATTTCTCCACTCTGTTGTCGTAAAACATGGATAAACCCCTTTCTAAGCTAAATATATATATATATATATATATATATATATATATATATATATATATATATATATATATATATATATATATATATCAAAAATTCTAGTTGAGCCTCTGTACAGAGGTCTGAGCTATATACAGACAAAATTTTATTATAATAGAAACATTTTTCACAAAAGGAAAATATTTTGAAAAGGGGTCATTCTATGTTCTTTTTTTGTCAAAATATTGTACTTAAATAATTTTTTATTGTAATACTATTCTTAAAACAATTTTATATACATTTTCTAATCTAAGTGACACTAAATATCATATATATTATCCATTTATACGCTTTTGCAAAATCACGGTTCCGAATGTAGTCGGATACCTTAACATTACAGAAGTTTCTTGATAAAATTTTATCATTCACATATCAATACATAAGAATACCTAACTAGTTTTTTTGCAGCGTCTTTATTATTCAGTTAACAAATAAATGATAAAAATTAAAACAATTATTACATGCTATTTTCAACATGACTACCCTATAAATTTATGTTCTTAAAGAAAATTAATTAAATACTTTTTATATTAGAAAATAATTCATTTAATATTTTTATATTTCCTTCGTATAATACATTGCTGATTTCGTTAAACCCAATTTCTCACCAGTCATGGTAACTTTAAAAGCTATTTGAATAAACTTAATTTGGTTCCGTCATCGTACGATTGTATTAATGGTAACGAAGAAAATGTATAACATGTGCTCCTTCTGTGTTCGAAGTTTGTCAGAGATAGAACGATTCTAAAACTGGCTCACAAGGGCATTTATACATATTGGTTTCAAGATTATCACCAGCTTATTTCTAGTAGAAGTGCTTTTGAAAATTTCTGTAAATTTATTGTAAACATTTGTAATCTTTCATGACTTTTAAAGTTCTCTTTTCCTTATGTAATGCATTTTATACTTACTTTTGTAAGCCCTGTGTTGTGTCATATTTTGTGGTGCACGAAGATTTATAAATGTTTTCGATAAAAAAAAAAAGCTAAAAATATATTTTCACTGAACTATATGATACGAAGAACGGAACATATGTGTTTTAGGGACAAATGGAATGATATAAAAGCATTTTAAAATGTGCTTCTTTTTAAGTTTTAGTGAGCTTTAAAATATTAGAGATTTTTATTATTAAATAAATGTTTATGTTACGAATTTAGGTTTTAACACAAGACAAAGATAGCCTTAAAAGTTTTTAAAGCATTAGAGAGCCCTTTCTATTCTGTTTTGTGCACGATTGTAGTTTACGTCAATTTTTTTTATCTGCCAACGGAAATTGACTTTTATGTACGTTCCGGTTCCTTCTTCTGACATTAAACAAACAAGGAAGCTAAACGGTTTCTAATGGAGCAATGGCGGAATAAAGGTAGGAAGCATAAATCACGAGAGATGTTATCATGAAGTCAACTATTGATAACAATTCTAGCTTTATGTAGTTTTTTGCTTACTTGATGGGTTTCTAAAATAGTTCTGACGGTTCACATTGTCTGCTTTAACCATTTCAAATAAAAACATCAGAAGTATCGGAATTAGAAAAAGCTTAAAAATATATACACATTCTCGTAAAAAAAACTACCACTACATTTTGAAATCAAAACTAAGTGTTTTTTTCCGATATATATGGCATTAAAAAAATAGATATTCCTTTCCAAAAATTTCCAAAATATGTTCTAATTTAGATGTTCTGTTGTCCTCTATAAATGAACATTTTAAGAAAAATGTATAAAACAGTTATCAGTTTGACAACAACAGAAAATGATTTATTCAAATGGATATTTAAGAATTAAATAATTTTAGCTTTTGAGGGATCTATAAATAAACATAATTTTAGTCCGCCCAAAGATCTTATTACGAAATTTGTGTAATGAAAGCTTAAATTGTGTAAATAATCTATATCTGGATGTTTAATACGTTAATATTACTTTATATTGTATTTATTTTATGATAAAAACTATAGTATTCACAAGCAACACCGTTCCTTACATTATAATGGCGATTCAATGGAAACTTGACGAAATATTGGCGATACAGTAAAGTTGGCATCCTTTTTGTCGACCAAAATTGACTAATTAGCTACGAAATGGATGCTTCTAGAAATTATGCAGAAATCTACTAATTTCGTGATCTATGACAGATTTTTCAAGAAAGAGTTTAAAGGCAGTCCCGCAGACAATAAATTGCAGCCGTTTGCTGAAACTGAATCAGTCTTATTTTAGCTGTTGAATCGTTGACTTCTCTATGAACGAGAGATTGCTTACCAATAAACTTTAACACTACGTACTTGTATTTTAGACACTGAGAATAGTGTCTAATCGGTGCAGAAGATGTGAAAATCTACTGGAATTTATTAAGCAAATCTTAGTGCTGTATCCTGTATTTAAAGGATTGTTTATATCTACAATAAATTTTCATTGCTCCTGAAGAACTTGAGATTGATAGCATAAAATCCTCGAGCCCCGATCTATGCAACAATAATTTAATAACTACTTTATTCTGAAGGGTAATCGTATGACGAGAGAATTCATACACTATCAAAAAGCAATATTTTTTAAAAGGTTAAACTAAAGCAACAACCAATAGTCAATTTTGTATTCCATCCCTACGAGCAATCAAAGAAACTAAGCATGAAAAGAAAATCGTTTAATAAAATGCTAAAATAAGTTATATTAAGCAAACGATAATAAAAATGTGAACGAAATATTCTTCTAAACCCGAGGTGGGCATTATGTCGATCGCGATCGACCGATGGACCACTGAGACATTTTTGGGTGACCGCCTGAAGATTTTAGCAGTTAGTAATTATGAACGAAAATATTCAAGATTGATTGACTGAAGTATTCAGACTATATGTCTTCTACTGACTATAACAACGAAAACAAACTTTTTATAAAAATATTTAAATAAAAATTAACATAAACTTTAGATAAAAATGTCTTTTTCTTATGTATTTTGAAATGTTTGATATTAAATGTATCATTTGATATTATTATAATTGTGTGTAGCTATTATATTATTATTACGTTTGTATTTGGCGTTTTTTTTAAATGCAGTTTTAAAAGTGTTAGTTTTTTTTATTTTAGTTCTATAAGCACATATTCCGTATTTATTATTAATTTATAATAAATGTTGTTGACCATTTCCAACCGCACCACATCTATGACACTGGGAATTGACGCACACAAAAATTTTTGAAGTTGGGGGATGGCGTGATTACGTGTCGAAAGTCTACCATTCTGGTGTTATACCGCAATACACTGCCAAACATATTTTTTTTAGTTTTGTAGATTGTCGGAAACAAAAACAGTAAAAAAAATTAATTACTAAATAAATACTCAGCATTAAATAATATAAAAACGTATTAATAACAAGCAGTGGCGCACACAGGAATTTTTCAAGGGGGGTCCGGGATTGAAAGTTCACCATTCTTGTATCATGCTCCTTTTGATTTTGTCGATTTTCGGGAACAAAACACAGTAAAAACTAATTTTTGAATAAATAATTAGCATTAATTAATAAAAATGATCATTAATAACAAGTAATTAATTAAATTTTACGTACTATATACTTAGAATTATAATCAATCTGAAAAAAAATCAAGGGCTTTGGGGAGGGGGTCCGGACCCCCTCCTTGTGTGCGCCACTGATATCAAGTGCTTAATTAAGTTTATCGTACAGTATACATGGAATTAAAATCAATCGGTAAAAAAAATCAGGGGCTGTGGAGGATGGTCCGGACCAATGCCCCTCCCCCCTCCTTGTGTGCGCCACTGACATAGGGTGGACCGCAACAGACTGAAAACATTGGAAGTAGACCACGCCCTGGAAAAGTTTGCCCACCCCTGTTCTAAACAATATTAAAGTTAAATCTATATTCTTGAACAACAAAATTGACACACACTCACATTTAATTCAGTCTATTTATCAAACATACTTTTTGTCAATCTTCCACACTAAAATTTGATTAAATCACATACGATGTACATTCATTCTTTTAAAGCAGTTGTTGCATTAATTTGAATTTAATAAGTATCGTTTTGTATATTTTCAACTCAACTTTTAAGTTAGAGTTACGCGTACGTACAAGCACACACAGGAAAAGGCGTTAAATTTATTTTTCAGATAATATACAAACATTTTTCTAAAAACATATTTATTCTTGCAAGAAAAAAAAAGGGAGGGCAGGAATTAGAAAAAGGATGGAAAAACAATTTTTTATGTTTAATGTTAATTTGAATATAATTGAATTTTTTTTAAAGAAATTTTTTATTTTTAATGTTTGTTTTCAATTTTATTTTTCATAGGGGATTCAAAATTGCTTTGAAGTTATAAATCTGCATAACTTTACACATTTACAACCTAATAATAGTATTCTTCAAAGATTCTAGAGGATATTTATCGAAATATTACCCCAATGGTAAGATAAAAGCACCGTGTTTAGTTACATGTAATTATTAACAGTAATATTTTTTACATGTCTGTAAGAGTTAATATACAAAATTTTCAGTAAATCTGTTCAGAAACTTATACAATATTTGTTAAAATACTTTTGAGGAAGAAAAAAAAATAATTTTGTTCCCCCTTTTATAACGTTTTTCATTAAAAGAATAAAACGTATAACTTAATACTATGTAATGCGGATAACATATGTATATAATGTAATCATATGATTTAAAAATTAAAAAAATGAGAACTTAAATAATTTGTTGGATTGCGATTTTTCTGTAAGAACAAAAATATCAAATTATAGGGCTTAAGATTTTTCCTCATTATTTTACGAATTACGGAGAAAAATATGGATGAAAACCAGAATAAACATTTCATGAGTAACATTTTACTCAAATTAATTAAAAATAATTTTTCTTAATTTTTTAAAAATTTAACAGTGGTTTTCTTATTTAATACTGTTTATAATATTTTAAAATGCATGTAACTCACATATTTCTATAGAAAGGTTACTATAAACTTCTATTATAATGAAAATATATATTAAAATTTTAATAATTAAGTTAATCTATGTATAGAATGTTTTTTATGTAAAATATACTTTTTACTATGAAATTAAATCAGAACTAAAGTTTTGCATATAAACATATTTTTATGTGAAATTTAACACTGAAATTCTTTCAGTTATAAATCTCTTCTTCCAAATTGTTTTTAATATGGTTTCATAGACGTGATGTTACCTTTCTGAATGCTTAACAAGATCTTAGTTCCTTACTTTTCAAATTGTAGCTCTAGAAATATAAAGTTTGTATGTAGTTTTTCATTAAGGAGTTTCACAAAAAAATTAGAATATAATACCTTAAAAAAATATCTTTCATTTATATTTATTTTTAATCTTTGCAATGCCATCTACAGTATAGTTCCATTTCACATCAGTCTCAATTTAAAAAAGTCACTGAAACTCCCCAACGCAAAACAACTACTCGATAAAAACATGAAATTTTCAAATCAAATAACTTTTTAAAAATATTCTAATATCACAAATCACCAATCGATTGTTTATGAATGAAATACTTTAAGCATGAAGCAATCACATGCGAAATTAACCGCAAGAAAATCACGCGTTCTATGCATCACGAGGCATTCGGAAAAAAACACCTGTACTTAGATAACGGCAGGTGATGTCGAATTCGAAGAGCAAAAGAGAAAAATAATTTCTCCCTCATTTGTACACTCGTGCAGACAGTAGACTAGAAGACACAGACCACCTGTTGCTTTTCCACCTGTCACGGCCAAATCTTGAATAGTTAACATGTCATTTTGAAAAAAAAGAACACAACGCAAAGAAAAACCAGAAAAATCTAATATGTTCTGGTTTTCATGATTCATGGCATATAAAATGTCACAAAATATTTATCTGTCATATTTGAATATGTTCCCTTGTAGGTATCACACGAAATATATGTCAGTTAAATAGTTTGCATAATAATGTTTGTGTTAGTTTGTGAATATATAAAGAGTTTTAATGAAACACTTAAGTACGGTTATTTCATGCCTCTCGGAAGAATGTACATATTTAATAAAAGACTTATACAATGACAGGTGATACTTGGTGTTATGAAATACGCACCCTCTCTTTCGCTAAATATCTTTAATACCTTTGCTTAAATGCTTACAACGATCTATTATAAGCAAAGCTGAGTATTGATATTTACGCAAACTGTCTAGAGACATATGTATATATTTCAAACCTTCTTTGTCTAAATTCTTTTACAGTAAACCAAGTTTAGAAAAAAAAGTAGTCGTGAAGAATTATCAAGTTCTGTTTAAATATTAATAACAAATTCTGTAGCAAAATATTTAGATACATAAAAGCATTGCTTTTCTTTATCTCTCTCAGAGGATGATTTTTTAATATTATTCATAGGGATAGTAAGAACTTTTTACATAATTACGCATGATTTAAAAGGCATGCATAATATGCACAAAAACTCATTTACATAATTACGCATGATTTAAAAGGCATGCATAATATGCATAACAATTTACATGCATAACAATTTATAAAGCAAAAAGTAGTCTCGTTTCAACACAAGTAGCTCATTTGTGTCCTAATAATATCAAAAGAACTAACTGTTGGATTATTTATACTTTCTAATAGACACGAAATTCCTTTTTCTTTTCAAACTATTTGATTTGTAAATGTTTAATTTAGATATTTCGTCTACACTGCTGTTTGTAAAAAATGCAACACCATGAAGGAATCATCTGAATTAAATGAACTTTGCAGCAAATATCAATTATAGGATGATACATAAAGTAGTAAAGTTTAAGAGCCACCACGCAAGCGTGGCGTGCGCAGCGCCCTCTGAACTGATGCTGAAAGCGTATAATATGTAGCAAACGTTGAAAAAAGTTAATGATTATTTGTTTGTGCCGAACGTTTAGTGAGACCTAAGTACGCCTCTACGACGAAATAAGGAGAAATTCCAGCAACTTATGGAGCTTGAACGGGGGAGGATTATCGGCCTTAGAGAAGGAGGATTTTCTTATCGTGCAATATGAGCTCGTGTGCAGCGAAACAGTTCCACAGTGATGCGAGTTTGGAAGCAGTAGAGCAACGAGCACCGAACAACTCGAAAAACTGACAGTGGACGACGGAAGGTGACGTCAGCGTACGTCGATTGACACCTGCAACACATGGCGGGGAATGATCGTACAGCTTCCTCCAGGCAGTTGGTAGCAAGTTGGTGTACTGCTACAGGTGTACTAATGTTAGCTTCGTCAATTCGTCGACGTCTGCTGCACCGTGGATTGCGTGCAACGGTACCTTTATACAGGATCCCCCTCACGGTAAACCATCGATGGCTGCGTCCGCAATGGGTTCATGAGCACAGAGCCTGGCAAGCTTAGTGGCACCAAGTTCTCTTTTCAGATGAATCTTGCTACAATTTGTGGGACCATGATGGCCACATTCGTGTTAGACGCTATGCCAGGGAATGTTGCCTTCCAGAGTGCGTTATCGAACGTCATAGTGGCCTAACACCCGGAGTTATGGTTTGAAGTGCAATTTCATATCATGGACGATCCAATTTGCTACGAATTGAGGGTAATCTCAATAGCCACATCTACGTCCGTGAAGTGTTGCAGCCCGAAGTCATTCTCTTCCTTTAAGGCATCCCTGGGGCTATTTTTCAGCAGTATAATGCACGCCCACATGTTGCAAAGACTGTTCGAGACTTCTGTTCCGCCCAACACATACAACTTCTTCCTTGGCCTTCTTATTCATCGGATATGTCTTCTATTGAGCACGTGTGGGATTTGGTTGGACGGCGTCTCACTCGTGATCCACGTCCTGCAGCAAAAGACGAACTTTTGCTGCGTATACAAGCAATATGGAATTCTCTTCCACAAACAGATATTCAAAATCTGTTTGACTCCATGCCACGTCGTATAGCAACACTTATTGCAGGACGGGGTAGCTACGCCAAATACTGATTTCGGACACTTAATATTGTCTCTTTGCTTTGAAATTTCGTCATTTATTTGTTCTAATACAAGTCGTTTGTGCATTAAATTTCATTTAATTCTGATGAATCCTTCATGGCGCTGCCTTTTTTACAAACAGCAGTTTAAACGCCAAAAATTAAAACTGCTATAACTATGAAGATAAATAAATTATGAAACATTCTTGAGGATATGTAATCAAAATTATATACTATTTCATAAGCATATTTAAAATGTTTACTATTTAAATCATATATCTGTCATTTGTTAATAGTGAGGTTAAGTATTTGAGCCTCTAACGTTAAAAAGAACTCTATTAGAATAAAATAACCCTTTAAATCAGTGCTTCTCAAACTTTCAATATTTGCGACCCAATATTCAATCATAGTTTTCATTGCGCCCCCCTTCCTGCATACAATAACAAAGTATTCAATTCAATTATACTACACTTTGACGCTAAGGCTAAAATACGACTTTAATCTCTTAAATGCCCCTGGAGTATATAAATGTCTTGTTCAGCCAGTGCATTAATTGCCCCAGACGTATATATATCTCTTTCCGACGTACGATCTTTCCTGTGAACTGCTATCCATAAAATTATTCCGAAGGTTTATGTAAGTGCAATAAAATGACTTTGACAAAGCTTGCGAATAATTTACTTATTTCAAAGTATTTGCTTATTTATTTCTTTTCTACTCCACCCCCTATACACCACATGCGCTCGCCTAAACACATTAGGGCGAATCACATGCGGCATTTAAGCGTACAAATGATCGTGTTAAATATTTTTATACATAGCAATCCCATAGTCATTGGATGCGAATCAAACCTATCGTGATTTTCATTTAATCTTATTCTTTGCATTTTATCTTTCGATTGATATATCACTTATGCATGGATTATTTATAAAACGTACAAAAACAAATTAGGCGATCAAGGTAGGTAAAAGTTAAAAAATTAATTTATAAAGAGATAATAACATTAAAAAAGAATTGCAATATATACATATTTCCGCAATGCCAATCATTTTATTTTCTTTGTGAAATGTGTGCATGTAAAATTTTAAATTAAGGCATTTTACATTAAAAATTTTATAATTTCAGTTCTTATTCCTGATATATTTTTCATACAAACGTAATACTTTAATAAAAGAAAAAAAAAAACGGATAAAATTTCACAGAAAAATTTTTTTAACGTTTTTCTTGAATTTTCTTGTGCAATTAGTACTCTCTAAATATCATTTAAAAATGTGTAAAAAATATGAAAATGCAATTATTTTAAAGTATTATATCAAAGTGTAAATTTAATTAAGTTATAATAATTATTTTTCATTATAAACTTTAAACTGTTTTCTCAGTTTGTATATTCAAAATGCTTTTCGTTTTTACCAATCACTTTTTTTTTCCTGCGTGTTAAAAATAAAGTATGTAATAAAATTAAATATTTTTTTTAAAAAAATAAAATGTAAGACATGTTGGCTTTTTCGTTGATTTTTGTATATCAACATTTCTCATCCCTAAAGTTGTTGAGAACATCCATAAGAATATTATAAAAAAATTTCAGATCAAAAAATTAATTTTTACAAAAGGGAGTAGGATTTTAAAATTTTCCCAATTTTCTTCAAAAAATTTAAATTTTTACAGTTTGAATAATATATGAAAATTTTCATCTGGCATTTTCTTGAATAGAAACATTGTATAATTTGTAAATAAAGAAATTTTCCTTCAATGCAGTGCTAATTATAAAATACATTGCGTCAATATTTGTAAGCGTATTATATCAGTGTAAATGTGTACATTATTATCCATTATGTCAGAATATATTTGGTTTGTTTTCTTTTAGTAAATAAATATTTTTTAAAAATAAACTTCTGTTATTGACTTTCCATATGCTCACACCCCACAGTTTGAGAAACACTGCTTTAAATATAATTTGTCCTTCAATGCAGTGCTTCTCAATCTTTCAATATTTGTGATTAATAATTTTCATCGCAATAATAATAATAATATACTTTGAAGCTAAAGCTACGTATATATAATATGATTTTATATATAATTATGTATATATTAATATGATTTTAATTATATACGTTACAAATTATTAAGATAAGTATTAAATTTCGTGCAAAATTTTGTATATGACAAGCCCTTGGGAGTCACTTGTAAGTATTAAACTTATTTTTAATTTAGCATTGATCAATAATTTATCAAAAACATTGTGCACTACTGTTACATTTATAAGTATGTTATATCAACGTAAACGTTTGTTTTATTTTTTTATTATTTCAGAATTTTTTTTGTTCTGCTTTCTTTCAGTAAATAAATAACTATTTTGAATCTTTTATTTTTGACTTTAGCACATGCTCGCGCCCCCCAAATAGGGTTATCACGCCCCCCCTTAGGATGGGGCGTGTCACATAGTTTGAGAAACCCTGCCTTAATATTCAACAGAATTATTCTTTTAACATGAGAAAGAAATTCTAGTTACACCCGTAAAAATAAATAAATAAATAACAACTGTAAATTCTGTAGTTTAACGAGAACTGTAAATTCAACGACAAAAAATATATTTTCACTGATTCAAATAAAATCATTTTGGGACGTATCGGCAGCAGTTATTGATGAAACACATACCGATTAAT
Organism: Trichonephila clavipes; assembly: GCA_019973935.1. Taxonomy (NCBI): domain Eukaryota; kingdom Metazoa; phylum Arthropoda; class Arachnida; order Araneae; family Nephilidae; genus Trichonephila; species Trichonephila clavipes. The sequence goes on along the minus strand of BMAU01007862.1, from coordinate 119,283 downwards.
TACCAAAAAAATTAAAAATTGCAGTGTAACAAAAATATCTACTTTTAGATATATATGATAGCCCAGACAGTATGGTGGCAATGACCCTCGGTTTGCAACCGAGTGGGTTCGGGTTCGAATACCGAGTAAGACATGGTTGTATCTTCTTCGGAAAAGAAGTCGGTCTCTCACCTGTAATGGATTCCCGTCTCGAAAGGAAAGCAGCGCACCTCTTGTTATATGCTGGGATCATCATCTGTAATAAATGTGTATATTCTTCTGTTGTATTGTATGCTTTCTGTTCTTCTTCACTTGTATTTCATATGCTCCCAGGATAAAAAAAACACGACAACAACAACAAGATATATATGAGATGAATCTTGAATATTGGTCTCAAATTTCAAAAACTTTACATTTGTTTTTTGGATATTAATGATCTCTATCATATATATATATGCCTATTAATATTACTATCTATTAATTAGAATCCAGTCTTTTAACGACTGTGCAGTGTATGTTGATTGCAAAAAAGAAGAAAAATATATTTGGACATCGTTATCTAATGTTTTTGAAATTGTATTTTCGAAAACTCCTAAAAAAATTTAGAAGAACTGCATAAAAAAAAAGAATTATATTCGAACAATTTTATTGCTAGGAAAATCAAGGAATAGTTCCAAAAATGTACTTCCTCTAGATCTTAAAATCAATGACATTAAACAAAATATTTTTTTACAAAGATATCTTTATATATAAAAATCCCGTGTCACACGATGTTTGTCCGCGATGGACTCCGAAACAACTCAACCGATCTTTATATAATTTTGCATATTTTGTGTCATTTCATCCAACTTAAAATACAGGATAGTTTTTATTTCAATTCATGGCGTCATAATATTTATCATTTCCGGAAATGTTAAGAATCCGGAAAACGGGAAAATTCGCAAAATGTCGCAATGCGTGCGCGTCACTGGAAGCGGATTTGTGTGTCTGTGGAAGCAGATTTTGTGGACCAAAATGCACGAAAAGTGAGTGCCCGGTGTATTTCGGGGCGAGAAATTCGATTTCTGAATTGGTCCCCCAAAATACTTCAAATGTGCCGGATGATGCCAATTGACCATATTTTAGAGATACCGTGGCTTGTGCTTACCTTAAAACCTTGGTGAGCGGAAACTTGGTCTCTGGCGTATTTCAAAACGGGTAATCCGAATCTGATATCCAATCTGAAAAATTACCGGAACTTTACCGGATAATTCCGCATGACCCGGGATAGAAGCTTACCCTTAAAGTCTTGGAGCGGGAAAAGTGCGTTTTGGATTTATTTCGGGATGGTAAACAAGAATCTGAATTCAAATTTTAGAAATTCCTATAACTTTGCCGGATAATACCAGACGACCCTATTGCCTTCTTCCAGAAACTGAAGTTGCAGGCTCAGGGGTGCAAAAAGTAGTCTCTGGTTGTGTCTAGAGACGGAAAACGAAAATCTGAAATCAGATTTTAGAAATTCCCTAAATTTTTCTGGATATTGCCGGAATGAGGTCAAATGGCTTTGCGCTCGAGTCCCGCGTCAGTGTTTTTATTCGCTATAACTACTAAACTTGCCGGCTAACCATTATGAAAATACGATCAACAGAAAATTACATTGGCAGTAGCATCTTCAGGCATTGCTGCCATTTTGTTAAATGGGGGACAAACTGCCCTTTCAGCATTCCTGCTGCCATTAGATATTTAAAATTGCTAAAAATCAACTCTGTTAACCTCATTTATAATATTAAAACTCCATATGTTGTTACTAACAACTATGTAAATAATTCATGCATTATACTATACTCAAATAAGAGATGAATAAAATGCAAAATTAAAAAAAAAATTATGTTGCTTTATGCTCGATGTCAACTTTCCAAAATTCTAAGCAAAAATTAGTTTTACTTCATTGAATAGCTAAGAATAATATTAAATCAACGTATTGAGGTATCCGACTAGGTTCGGAGGTAAATTTTTTAAAAATTGATTTTCTGAATAATTTTATTCTTTTAAAGAACATAAATAGGCTTAAAATGTAATAACTATTTCAAAACTAACATGTATCGCCCTTTTTTTTTTAAAAAAAATATTTTTAGGAAAATTTAGCGAAATTTCTTAAGTTAAGTAAAACGTGATAAATAAAAATAAATGGCACATTATGCAACTTTAACGTCATTGATATACTTCTTGATCCCTCTGAAGTGTAACAAACCGCAGGATAAAGAATAGTTTAAGAATATTTTATTAGCATTTAAATTTGATGGTCATGATTTTTCATCAAAATTACTGCATTTTCTAAGCTAAAAATGGCTGTAAAATGTGATTGAATGTAGCTGTCTTAAAACCTGAGTTTGTTACACTCTGAAGGGCCCATAGCATATATGTTATAAATTTCATTGCATTTGATTGGATTATTTAGAAGATATCCCATTATTCGTGCACAGATTATCATAAAAAGCTCATTCTTCAAAAAACGAATTAAAAAAATATTTTTATTAGTTAGATGCAGTAAATGATATAAAAAGAACTTTAAAAAACTCTTTAGTTTTATGTAACTGTCCTTCTTCCTCAATAATTAATTTTTCCACTAATGACCCAAACAATATCAAACTCGTAATTGGCTAGTCCGAGATCCCTGTCTCGCCAATTCTATCCAATCAGGACTATTATTACGCAATAAACATGCACTTGCACTGTTGGTATAAAAGCAAGAATCTTGTGTAATCGCTCTCTTTGTCTGCTTGCCTTCATCATGTAATCAGCCGGCTGACGCGCGTTCTGTGTTTGTGCCATGATGTTTGCTTCTTGTTATGTGTAATGCCGTCCCTACTTGATCCCTATGTGTTTCCAGATGTGAATAAACTGGGTTATTGATTTACATGAGTGCCTGTTCGATAATACAGTACTCGACCACTCGCCACGTAACACAGGAAAATCACACTACCGGCCACGCCCTTCCTTTGGTTCGCTACAATAGCATCCACTAGCCACGTCTTACAATTATTTTTCCCTCTCTCTAGAAATATTATAGAAGTACTTCATATATATATATATATATATATATATATATATATATAAAATCGGAAATAATAAATAACTATAAACATTTTACTAAATATTGCTTAAATCAGAAATACCCAATTAATTTTATTTATAGTTATATGAATAAAGCTATTCCAAATGGTAAGGATTAAAAATTCTGAGATTGATAATAGTTTATTACTATAAACTTAAATATTTCGTAGTTATAGTTACCTCCATATTCTAGTATTAGATAAAATTACTTATTATTATTTTATTCATATATACTCTAGTGTTACTAGTTATGGTAATTTGTAACTCTCTTATTAATTTTTATTTCCATTCTTTTTACACTTTTGTTAAGTGCTACATTTCACCCATTCACATGATTTAAATCTGCATTAGGGTCCAGAATCCAGCAATAACTTATTTATTGCACTCAGATTTAGCGCGGGCTCTGCATTTTTAAGTGCAATTTTTAGGTAAGTTACCTCTATCTAGTAATGGATTTAGATATTCCTATCCATTACTTTCGATAGGTTTTTGCTCAGTATTATTTGCATAAAGGGGGAAGGTTGGCTGGCCAAAAAACATGTTCAACCCCACTTTTATATAAATTATTTTATATATTAGCTGTCCTAAGTCAGCAATGTTTATAATACTGCAGCATCTATTTAATAATTTTTAATCTCGGTTGCTGATGTGTCCTTCATAGTGTGATTTTTCTACTGTCTTTGTGTTTTTCGAATTTGATTGTTGGATGTTATCTCTTGTTTGTACAGAAAAAGACTATATATATATATATATATATATATAAATAAACATTAAAATTAAAAAGGCTTTTAAATATAATAAGAAAATTGGTAGATCCATCTTTAACTACAATTCTTTTGATTTGCAAAATAATAATAATATTGCTTGTAATTGTCATAATTATGTAGATTTCATTGATGAACATCATAAGCATGTCATATCTGGTAATTTAAATATTATTAAAGATAAAACTCTTAGAGAAATAATGGTTAAGTGTACATGCTTTAGATTAATGCGCTCTAATAATAATAAAGCTATTAAAGCACAAGTTTCTAAATATATTAATAACTTCACTACAAAAATAGCAATTAAGTACAACTTTCCTCTGGAAGATTTTAATGAGTTTAAAAGCAAAGTTTTATGTGAATTACTTAAGCTGAACTATTAAACTGATAAAAATACTACGTACAAAGATATAAAACACCAAATTTCAAATCTTCAAAAAGAATTCATTATTGTTTACGTTGATAAAGTTCCAGGCAACTATGCAATCCTTTGCAAATGGTTTTATAACTTTATACTTGACAAACAGTTTCAAAACAATAGCGCGTTTATTAAATCTAATAGCAGCAGCAAAGAAATCATTACCCGTAATTCCGCTTTTTATAAAAAAACTAGATTTATATACAAAGAATATCAATTTTCCTTGTATTTTTCTAACACCAAAATTTCATAAGAGTCCAATTAAATTTAGAACTATTACTAATGGTTTTAATACCTATATTACACAACCAGGCAAGGTGTTGTAAAAAGTTATACAACACACTCTAGGCATTATCTCCAAACTCCAAGGCAAGTGTATTAAATCTTTGCATAGCTTTGACTTCGAAGACTTATTCAACTCTATTGATATAGAGGATATGAATTTAGTACTTAGAAATGTCTATATTAAATATTCATTAAATAAATTGATAAATTATGATAAATTTAATATTATTATACAATTTGTTTTGAAAAAAAAATACATATTTCATAAGGCGGCCCAGCAAGTAATAGTCTGCTTAATATTTATTTACACTATTACGAGAATGAAAAAATTGATACAGACTCTTGTTGCTTTTTCAGATACATCGATGATTTAATTATTTTCAGCAATAAAGTTGACTTTACTCCTAATTTAAAGAATTATTCACTCTACTTGAAATTAATAAAAACCAATTGCAATTTAGAGTCAGCAAACTTCCTAGATCTCCAATTAAAAGTTGAAAATAATATGCTAAAAAGTAATATTTTTGATAAAAGAGACTCTTTTGATGTTGAATTTATAAAAATGCCATATTGGAATAGTTCCCTTAACATTTCAATATTTTTAGAAATATTATTCTAAATTATATAAAAAGAAATAAAGATTTATTATCTGAAGAAGTTTTAAAAATTAATCATTATAAAAAATTCTTTCAAAGTTGCCTAGACTATAATTATCCAGCTAATTTTATATATAAATATATGTCTTCAAAATTATAGCTATTTACTTATTATTATTCAATATATTCAGTTCCATTTAGTTTATAGTATATTATTCTTAATTTTCTTATAACAAGTTTAGTTACTAAAAATATATATAGATGGCGCCATTATTCTTATTTTTGCTGCTTTTTTTGCTTGGTGTTAGTATACTCTTGGAATCAGAATACATCGGGTAAGATTTTAGTTTCTTCGCACATTTTCATTATTATTACTTATGGTCATAATCATTATTAACCTCTATTGCAAATATTTTTGTTTATACATAATTATATTTCTATATTTCGCCCGGATTCCAATAATTAATTAATTTTCCAATTCTATTCTATTGATGTTATTTTCACCCACGTGGGTTTTGGGGCCTTTGCCTTGGTTTATCTCCTATGCTATTATGTCGAAAGTTTCCGCTGAAGGGGAAGGTTGAGATCTCGCAAAACACTGTTTAACCCTGTTTCACTGTCCTAAGCCAGTGACAGCTCAGGAAACCATGATAGTTTTTTCCACTCTAGCTATATTTCTCTTTTTTGGTTTGTAATGGTTCCAAGTTCTTGGAACTTTCGGTTTGTTCTTAATGTTTAGGATTTATTAGTCTTCTTTTTAATTTATTTACTGCTATATATATATATATATATATATATATATATATATATATATATATAAGAAACCACCTGCAAAATTTTTATTTTTCTGCACAAAAACAGAGAAAATGTATCATTTTATAAAAGTTTTTCCAACTAACTCTGGTGAGTGAACGTGAAACGAACGTCGCACTGTGAAGCTAGACGAAGGCTATTGGGGACGGTCCTTTTAATTTTTAATCTTGGGCTAGAGACAAGAACAACAGCAGAGCTGGCACCCCGCTCTCCTAACCACCACTCCACACCATTAGGAGGACGTTTGATCCTCGACATATGTAACTTGCATCGACCATTTCTACACGACATGTCTTCAACGATAATAGGCGTGAACTGATGACACACCGGTCGTGACTCCGTGACCTTGACCACTAGGTTACGGTGGTCTAATACTGGAGAAGAATTCCTAGCTTTTTCATTTCGAAAAAAAATTGGATATTTTCCTCCTCATTTTCATCCTGAAATATTTTTTCTGTAAGGAACTTGGACTATATAGTTCATAGTTCTGATGATATCCATTCGTAAAAAATAAATAAGTAAAAATAAAATAAATGCAACAATAATATAAAAATAGTTAAAAAAAACCAAACAAACTTTAAAAAAGAATCTTTCTATGAAAAATTTCTATTTTCAACTGATATCTTGAAAGAAAATGTGATACACACAACAGCAAATATTCCGTAAAGAAAATAGATTCAAATAATGTGAATGCGCAGGGGTAAAAAATAATCAAAGATATTTCTGGATTTCCAAAATCTAGTTACCTGAAAAATCAGTAAAATTGAAATATTTTTAAATCCATTGTAAATTAAAAACACAAGAAATATTCACTTGTATTATATTTGTTCATCCTCATTACGTCATGAAAAAAATCCTATACAATTATTATTTTTTTCTAAATTGATTTCAAAGTTTTGGCTTCTAGCTCCTTTTCTTTATACAATTAGGAAGACATTCAGACATACAATTTTCACTTTTATTTGATTTCTTGCATATTTTTTCTGCTCTAATGAAAAAAATAAAGTTCCAGCTAAATTTTATAAAATTAATAAGCAATATTAATTCTGTTGACGCCTGCGTAATGATGACTGCGAATATGACGTATGCGTGAAGATGCCTGCGTGCGCACCTGCCAACCGGACTATATATGGTCGGAGAAGCTGAAAGATTTGAGTATTGCTGACGTGGGTAATAACTTGTTTACATCGAAACCCACAATAACTTCTGTTACCTTTTTGGTTTTATTAAAATTTTAGTCGGAAAGACTTGGTCCGTCATATTATTAAAACTCGTGACACTCACGAACATTTTTTGGTCCTGTCGGCCCGTGAGTCACGAACTAAAGCGCGATGGATATTTTAAAATTAAACAAAGCTAAAACTTCCTTAAAAGGAAGTATTACTAGAATATCAACCTTCATGGACAACGTGTCCGAACATGTTGACATCACCGAGCTGGAGGTCAAACTCAAGAAAATTGACCAACTCCAGAGGAAAATTGAAGAATTGAAGGAGCTACTTTTTGGATTAGAAACCGCAAACCCAACAGAAGAAGCGGAATTCGAAGAAGATTTATACAAATGTGAAACACGTCTGGACGATTTGGAGGTAAGAGTTAAAAAATTGATTAACTCAATTAATGTATCATTGTCTGTGACTGCAGTTGAAAAAAAACAAATACGAAAACGGAACTTTTGCTCAAACAAAAATTCCACCTATAATACTTCCCAACTTTTCGGGAAAATATGAACAATTTAGTAACTTTAAATCCCAATTTGACGATTTAATTACAACTAACGAACAACTGACTCAGTCACAGAAATTGTATTATTTGAATTCCTGTCTATCAAATGAAGTTAAAGAATTTGCCTCCACTTTCGATACATTTTCTTCATTGTATGAAGCACTCGAATCCCGATATGATAACAAAAGATTGATTGTCGATATTCATGTGCAACAAATATTAAATTTTAAGAAGATAGAACGTGAGAATCCGAAAGAAATTCGTGAAATGATTGATTGCATTAAAAAAACTTACGGCTCTAAAATTACTAAACTATGAGCAAAATAATTTATTTAATGTATTTTTATTAAATATTATGCTAAAGAAATTGGATAATGAATCACGAAAAATTTCGAACTGAGTTTAAAAGCAAAAGATGTTCCCACATTTGATGAATTTATTGCATTTTTAGAACAACGCGAAACCATTCTTTTATCCGTAGATAAAAATTGTATTGTCGAAACAAAAACGATATTAAGAAAATCTAACTTATCCTTTAAGACAAAAACCAACCTTTTAATGAATCGATCTGTTGAAAAACAAGAGTTGCATAGTTTGTAAGGATAAAACTTTGCATCCGATATTTCGATGCAAAAGGTTTCTAGAATTGAACCCCGAAAAACGATTAGATTTAGTCCGTCTGCATAAGTTATGTGAACTGTGTTTGCGAAAAAAACCACAAAAGGATGCAATGTACTTCGACGTATGTGTGCCCATGTGGCAAAAAACATTCTCGCTCCCTCTGTACTGCGGCAATAGATGACCGAAAAAATGGGTTATTCCCTCTGCCGAACTTCCAGTACTAACTAACCCGGAGGACCGGGAATCGAATGTGGTGGATTCTTCCACACAGAACACAGTTTTGAGTAGCACTGCTTCTCAACATAGAAAGAACGTGTTAATATCGACTGGTAGCGTTTTCTTACGAAATAATGAAGGCCGAGAACTAAAATGTCCCGTCATTTTTGACTCAGCGTCTAACATTAATATTATATCCAGAAAAATGTGTGATTTTCTTGGTATTGCAATAGAAAAGATAAATTCCTCAGTTTCAGGACTCGATTCATTAAAACAAAACTTAAAGGGAAAAACTAATACTTTAATTTCTAATAAAAGTGGTACTTTTAGAGAAAACGTAGAATTTTTTGTGACTGAAAAAATTACCGGGTTGACACCAAGTGTTACGTTAGATGTTTCGAAATAAAAATTCCTGAAAATTTAGAATTATCAGATCCCTATTTTTACGAAGCTAAGGAAATTCACGCTTTACTGAATGCGGATATTTTTTTTAGAATAATTAAAGATAACGTATATAAAGTAAATAAAGAATTGTTGTTTAGGGAAACTGAATTTGGATGGATTGCTGGAGGACGACTCCAGGAAACCAATACTAATAACTTCTCATGTTACTTTCTTAAAGATAATGATTCGGTTGATGATACATTAAAGCTGTTTTTTGAGCTCGAATCCCTTGGCATAAAAGATGACCCTTGCTATCGGAAAGATGACCAAGCTATGAATATTTTTAAGGAAACTGTACAATATAATAATAATCGGTATGTGGTTGAATTACCTTTTCGTAAACATTGGAACGAATTGTCGAATAACATTTCTGTGGCAAAGCAACGTTTCCAGAGTTTATGGGGAAGGTTACGAAGAGATAAAACCCTTTACACTCAATACAAAGAAACGATTCAAGATTATTTGAATCAAGGAATCATAGAAAAGGTCAATGATACTGAAATTAATGTACACAAACCAATGTATTACTTACCACACCAAGCGATAAAAAAGGAGGGTCGTGTTACTACTTCTACTCGTATTGTTTTTGATGCAGCTTCACACCAAGCTAACGAACTATCACTAAACGATTGCTTGTGGCCTGACCTAATTTGAATCCTAATCTTTTAGATGTTTTAATTAATTTCAGGCTAAATCGAGTTGCAATATCATCGGATATTCGTCAGGCTTTTCTTCAAATTTGCTTGGCGGATAAACATAAAGATTTTGTACGGTTTTTATGGACAGATAGTAATCCACGTATTGGGGAAAAGCTCACTTTGCAAGTTTATAGATTTAACAGGGTGATATTTGGAGTTAATTCTAGTCCATTTCTACTAGCAGCAACAATCAAATATCACATTGAGAAATATAACGAAATTCATCCCATAACTGTACAACATTTAGATTCTTTCATGTATGTGGATGATTGGATTACGGGACAGGATACTCGAGAGGAAGCTCTTTCATGTCTCGCCACGCTAAGAATATTATGAAAGAAGCAGGGATGGAGATGCGAAAATGGATCAGCAATGATACCGTTTTAATGGCTCAGTGGGCGGCTGAAGGTTTCGACACACATCCTATGGATGCATCCATCAGGTTAGGAACAAACAAAACAAAAGTGTTAGGCATGGCTTGGCAAACTCTAGATGACTGTCTGACGTTGGATACTAAAGGTTTGCTGGAATTCGTTTCGATAAACGAAAATACTAAAAGATTTATGTTACAAACAATAGGGAAGATACTTGATCCCCTGGGATTGCTCTCACCCTTTACTATAAGAATAAAATGTCTCATACAAGAACTTTGGATAAAAAAGTAACTTGGGATGAAATTTTACCCCCAAAGGTAAAGGAAAAGTGGTTAATTTGGTGTAAAGAACTGCCCCTATTAGATAATCTTAGAATTCCAAGGTTAGTTCTTGATTCAACGAATGATGAGGTAAGTGACCTCATTGAAATTCACATATTCTGCGATGCCTCTAAACTCGCTTATGGTGCAGCAGCTTACGTGAAAGTAAGAAAACAAAATGAAGTGCTCGTAAATCTCATCGCTTCAAAAACGAGGGTGGCACCCCTGAAAGCAGTTACTTTGCCTCGACTTGAGCTCCTGGGAGCTTTAGTAGCAGCTCGATTGAGTTCAAGGGTTCAAGAAATCGTCCGCAAGAAAAAGGAGTGCAAAGTGTTCCACTGGACAGACTCCAAAATAGTCCTATTCTGGATTAAAGGCTCTTCTAAAAGATGGAAACAATTCGTGGCTAACAGAGTGCAGGAGATCTCCGAGCTAACTGATCCTGATTCTTGGTTTCATTGCTCAGGACAAGACAATCCCTCAGATTTCTTGTCTAGGGGACTTAGTGTTGATACACTTATTTCCAACAACAAATGGTGGACTGGTCCAGCCTTCCTAAGAACTGACGAACTCCCCAAAACTGTCTCTGAGTGCCCGGAACTGAATGAAGTAGATTATTTGCCTGAACTAAAATCAAAGGACTCTAAAGAACATACTGTATTGACTTTAAACTTTAATCAAACATTTTTTGATCATTTACTTTCTCGTAGTAATAAGTTTCTAACTATCGTTCGAGTGTTAAGTTTTCTTTACAGGTTTCTATTTAACATTAGAAATCCAACTAACAAGAAAACGGGACCTCTTACTTCAGATGAGATGAAAGAAGCAGAAATTTATTTAATGAAACAAGTACAGCTTAGCTCATTCTATAAGGAAATTAGAGCTATGCAAAATGGTGATGACATTTGTAATAAAAGTAAGATTTTAAATTTATCCCCATTTTTAGATAAGGGAATCATTAGAGTAGGTGGAAGACTGAAACACTCTCGACTTCCTTATTCGAGTAAACATCCTATATTGCTTCCTGCGAAAAGTAAACTAACTATAATTATTGTTAAATACTACCATGAGAAATATTTTCATCTTGGGCCCCAACATTTACTTTATCAGGTTAGACTTAAATATTGGCCAATTCACGGGCGAAATATTTGCAGAAAAGTTGTGCATAACTGTGTAATTTGCTTTAAATTCAATCCTAAAATTTGTTCTCAAATAATGGGCGATTTGCCAAAAGAAAGAATAACTCCCGATATGGTCTTTAATTCAACTGGAATTGATTTGTGTGGACCCTTCTTTATCAAAAATAAGTATCAGAGGAAAGGTCCTGAAATTAAAGTTTATGTTTGTATATTTATTTGCCTTGTAACAAAGGCCATTCACTTAGAGATAACCAGCGACTTAACTTCGCAAGCTTTAATTGCTGCATTGAAAAGATTTATTTCAAGAAGGGGTAAGTGTCATAAAATATTTTCGGATAATGGTACTAACATGATAGGCGCTAATCGAGAAATAAAAGCTTTGTCTAAGTTAGTAAGAGATAGAGAAGAGTCTTTATTTGCGTTTTTCGCAGAAGAAGGCATTGAATGGTCATTTATTCCCCTAGAAGCCCAAACTGGGGAGGTCTATGGGAGGCTAATATAAAATCTTTAAAATATCATTTTAAACGCGTTGCAGGAAACTCAAAATTTAGTTATGAAGAATTATTGACTTTAATAACGCAAATTGAAGCAATTTTGAACTCTCGACCTCTTACGCCACTTTCATCTGATGTAGATGATTTGGAGGTTTTAACCCCAGCTCACTTTTTAATCGGGAGACCGATCACAGCTATAGTGGAACCGTCTCTGTTGCAATGCGAATCAAATCGTTTAAATGTTTGGCAGAGAATAACTAAATCAGTTCAAACGATCTGGAAAAGGTGGAGCCTTTCATATTTAAATAGTCTGCAACAACGAAATAAATGGATTGTTAATAAAGAAAATCTCAAATTGGGAGATATGGTTTTAATAAGAGAAGAAAATCTTCCTCCTTGTAAATGGTTATTGGGACGTGTTGTTAAAATATACATGGGGAAAGATAAGAAAGTTAGAGTTGTAGATATTAAAACTGGTAAAGGTATTTATAAAAGGTCTATCAATAGGTTGAGCATACTGCCTATTGAAAATTAAATGTGTATGGTTATTTATGATATTATTAACTTGGAATTTATTGTTAGAATTTTTGGTATTCTCGTGTATCAAATTATTTACTATGTATTATTATGTATTTTATTATTTGAGAACTTAAGCTAATTCTCTCTGCTGAAATTTGATATTCACTTAATATTTATTAGTATTAATTCATATTTAAAATTTATTGAGTACTTTTTGTTAAGATACAAATTGTTAAGTTCTTGCATGTGGACATAGCAAGGCCGGGCGGGATGTTGACGCCTGCGTAATGATGACTGTGAATATGACGTATGCGTGAAGATGCCTGCGTGCGCACCTGCCAACCGGACTATATATGGTCGGAGAAGCTGAAAGATTTGAGTATTGCTGACGTGGGTAATAACTTGTTTACATCGAAACCCACAATAACTTCTGTTACCTTTTTGGTTTTATTAAAATTTTAGTCGGAAAGACTTGGTCCGTCATATTATTAAAACTCGTGACACTCACGAACAAATTCTATGAAATTTAAATTCCCCAAAACTTGCATTCTCTCTTCGGTTCATTAATTGTTTTAATAGGTTTTGTATTCAGATTGAAAAGGGTAAGTAAGCTTAGAAGTCAGAATTTTGTATGTATTTATTTAAGAAGACATCACACTACAAGTTAAAATGTGAACAAAGATTCGGTGCATAAGCCCTACGCTATGATGCCTCAAGTCTATACACTCAAAAAGTGCACTACAAATTTCAAATATACCGATTTTTCCCATTTTCTTGTGACCCATATCATTGGGAAGCTTACCACCAAATTCTAGATCTGTTAACAAATTAGTTTTTAATATATGTGAAGTTTTCGAAGCATAAGTTTTGGTTTCAGTTTCATTTTAAAGCACTTTTTTAACTTGAATTAATTAAAAATATTTTGAGCTCAATCAACTCGTTCAGTGTGAAATAGTTATTAATTTAAATTTATACTACTAAAACTATTTCCACTCGATTATTTTATGAGTTTTCTAAACTTTCTAAGGTTACTATGAGAAACAATATTTGGAAGAGATGGAATACTACTTAAAATTATACTACAGTAGTAGTTGATATACTACAGTAAGATTTCCGAATACAAGTATTCTGACTACAAGTATTGCAGATAAAACTGAATATATATATTTCCATGATGTACCGAGCTACATTGCAGTAAACATATTGTAGTCCTATATTATGGTATTTGAGTCCTTGTTGAGAGACTTAAAAACTTGTTAAAATACCCCAATTTAAAACTAAAAAAATTAAACTTTATGTACAAACCTAGTTATTTTTAGCTTAAGTTAGTATCATTGTTTTGTTGTAAAGGGTGTTTTTTTCCAGGTATAGAAGTTTAAGTTGGCATTACTTTCCAAGATGGCGACGATTTAACAGCTGTCAAGTGATTTATTCTCAGTTTGGTTTGGCAATTCATCGAAACGATCATCAAGCAAGGCATAGATTCTTCGAATGGGCCCAAAACGAGATTCCCGTTGTTCCCTATTTTCATAAGCGAATTTTGTTTAGCGATGAAGCGCACTTCTTGTTGAATGGCTACGTCAACAAACAAAACTGCCGCATTTGGAGTGAAGCTAATCCGCAAGTGTATGTCGAAACACCGTTACATCCAGAAAAACTGACTGTTTGGTGCGCTTTATGAGCTGGTGGAATCCTTCTTCAAAAACGATGGTCACAACGTTACAGTCAATGGTGATCGGTATAGAGCCATGATTACTAACTTTTTCATTCCTGAATTGAACAATCATGATGTCCAGGAGCTGTGGTTCCAACAAGACGACGCAACATGTCACACAGCTCGTTCCACAATCGATTTATTGAAAGACACGTTTGGTGACCGCCTAATTTGACGTTTTGGACCTGTGAATTGGCCTCCAAGATCTTGTGATTTAACACCGCTAGACTATTTTCTGTGGGGCTATGTAAAGTCATTGGTCTATGCGGATAAGCCACAAACGCTTGACCATTTGGAAGACAACATTCGCCGTGTTATTGCCGATACACGGCCACAAATGTTGCAAAAAGTCATCGAAAATTGGACGTCCAGATTCGACTACATCCGAGCCAGCCGTGGCAGTCATATGCTAGAAATCATATTTAAAATGTAATGCCTCAAGATTATCTTTCGAATAAAAAAAATCATGTCAATCGAATAATACATCGTTGTTTTATTGCAATTTAAAGTTCTATACCTCTAAAAAACACCCTTTATATAAATGCTTTGTATTTCAAAACTTTTGTGAAAATATTTTGTTAAGCTTTAGCTGAATATTTGGTCGTCGTAACAAATACTATCAATATTATGCAAAAATATATTTTAATTAAAAAAATGTTTTACATTCATAATTAATTAAATTACTGTTTTGATATAGAACATATAAGTTTGAAAATAATATATTAAAAAAATTATAGCTTTACAGGCATTATAGGTTTATGCTTATACAAACTTTAAATGCACTTTTTTTCGGACTTCTAATTTTAAAGATGTAGGTATTTTCTAATCCCTATATAAGGCTTTTTTTTTCTGTTCTAAATAGAGTTTTGAAATTTTTTGTAGATACTCTCAAACGTATGTTCTATAAAAGTTCTTATGTATTTAGGTCTAAAAAATCTCTAGTTATATTTTTTAAAAAATGCTTAAGTTAATATTTAAATTTTTTTTTTAGGTTTAGCTAGAAAAATATTAAAAATCAACAAAGGAACAGATTTTCAAATACATACTAACTTTTGTATGTAACAATCTATGAAACATAAATCACTTAAAATGACTAAAAATTTTAAAAATTGAGCATTTTATAAAAGTTTGAAAATAATTTAATTGTAAAATAGTGGCTGGTTAAATTGACTTTTTACTTTCAAAATCAACTTAATATAAAATCTGAATGTAAATATAAATTATTTTTACTATAACTGTCTCCAAAAATATTTTTTTTTGATAAAGGATAATGTGTAGTTTTAAATGTTGACCATTAAGCTGCAATCACGATAACGCTTTTTTCATTATCATTTTTGATAAAATTCTGTAGAAATTTTTGAACTGTTTTCTAATTTCTTCATAGTTCCAGTATAATTAATATTTCTTTTCCATATAAGTAGGCAAACATTGAAATATACATTTCCCGTATTTTATTTGATTTTCTCCAGAAATTTTTTGAACAAATGAAAAAAAAAAGGTCCAGATAACTAACAAAAAATTTTTTACAAACATTTTACGAATTCTAATTACGGATTTCTGAACAATGAATTTTACACGGGCTTTAAGTGAATATCAAGCCCATATGATTATACATATATGTAGATGAAATACTTCTTTGATAATAACTGCTTATTCATAACATGCAAAAAACTTTTTACGCATACTTAATGATTACACACTGATGATGAGGAAACGTTTTTCTTTTTTTTGCGATACACAAATGATAATAATTCCATATTTATATTCCTTTAACGATCAGGGCAATTAGCGAAAGTATATATACATGCATGTATAAATTATCCCATTAATCATGTTTACCATATGTTCATGATTTGATGGATTCGATAACATAGTTTCTTAACTTAATTTTCTTTAAAAAAATACGGATTTAAAAACATGGTAAAAAATGTGTTGTCAGACAGCAAAGATGAAACTGATTTTAGAATGAATTATTTTTGTTCCCACAGTTTGTAAAAAAAAGGCAGAAAATCTAGAACTTAAGTAAAGCAAAAATTACATGAAGGGAGAAAAGATTACATAAAACATTTTCACAGACGAATGTTCTTCTCCCCTCTATAAATAGTATTCCTTATTTTATAAATATTCGTAGTAATCAATATTTCGAAATTCTTGGCCGAATACAGATGAGCTTTTTTGATGAAAACCATTACTTTGAAAAATTCTAAGAGGGTTTATTATTATTATTATTTTAGCATTTTTATTTAAATAAATGTCTTATAATTAAGTTTTTTTGAAGAAAAGTTTTCTGTCTCTTTCATGAAGGTCGCTTATAAGAGTTGGATTTCAAACAACCAATTTTAGTGTTTCTATCTACTTTTGATATTTTCTAATGTTTTTATTTTGACATACAGAAAATTTATTTTTGTTTATTATTTCATATTTTAATTTTAATAAATTTGAAAACAACTGTGTTCACATTAAAAATGCCAATTGTGTCCCTAAAATGGATTCGGAATATTGTAGAAATCATTTTTATTTATATATTTTGAAATATTTTTTATAACATTATGCACTTAAAATGTTTCATGCAATATCTAATGATAAGAAAAAAAATTGATAAAAATTTTTAATGCGCTTTTAATTTACTATATTTTACTTCAACAAATCGCAACAAGTATAGATGATAAATATTCAACAAAAATTGAGTTTATTTAAAAAGTATAACAATACGTGCTTTATTTATGCTGACTACAAAATTAATTGTATGCTATTAAATCTCTTCTGAAATAAAAGAATTAACAGAGGAATAATACCATAAAATTCATTTTCCCACTTCCCAAAATTAAGAGCATTTTCGTTTCTATAACGATAGCTAAAATTGTTCAGAATGCGAGTATCGGCGATTATTTTACGTTAAAACTATTAAAATTACGCGGTATTGCCTGGTTCTTGAGACAGTACATACATTATCATCAATCTTAAACAATTAACTCCTATTGAGGATATATATATATAATTCATAGCCTTATAAATAATAAAATAAAATTTTGCTTAAAATTTAAGCATTCTAAAAATATTTTCGAACTAAACAAATTAAAGGTTTCAATAAACATGCATTGAATTTTTGATAAAACGAATAAAACACATGTAAATTTTTAATTGATTATTTCTACCTATTACTAATAAATTTGTCACCTGCATGGTGCTCAAGGCTAAAGCTAACGACGGGCGTAAATTCTAGCCCTTAGCCGCGATGAATTTCGCGGGCCTCGACGTGACTTCGTCAGGCAGGTGGCATTAGTCACAACAAGAATTAATAGATTTGTTGATGCTTCATAAATTTTCATAATACTTTTAACTAGCAAAAGCAACAACAAAGAAACTGGAATATGAAAAATTCATCTAATTTACTATTCATGTAAAGAATTTTTGCCTCACTTGAAAATCAGTAAGTCAGTTTCTGTTTTCGATGCTTATATTTCTTTACTTAATAATCGTAAACTGAACATAATCCAACATAAATAATTTTTTTCACTGTTAACATAATTATACACTAAATATTTGCATTAGACCCGAATTAGGTTAATTTTTTCAGAAACATTCAGACATATGTTAATAAATTACTCTATTTTCTTTGCTCATAAACGGCGTTAAGAAAGAGACGAAATTTTGAAATTTAAGTGTATTTATACCACAAATCAAAATTGACGTACAGATTTAAGCATACATAAAACGCACGAACATATACATTTAAACACACCAAAAGTGCAATAAAGAGTATTTTTTAAAACAATTCTTTTTTTTTATTTCAATGTTTATACTGCTAGTGTTATTAAATTAATAAAACTCCCGGAAAACCAGCTGCGCTTTCACAAATTATTAAATCAGTTGCAATAATATTAAACTCATTGCTTATAATAATATTCCAAATTTATTTATTTCCAAAAGGCCATAATAAGTTTTAAATATATGTTTCTTTTTCAATATGCTTATTATTAGAGATTTTTCCTTATAATTAGGAGATTTTCAAAGAAATTGTTTGTTAAAAACTGAATATTTTATATTTTTTTATCTATTTACTGTTCCAGTGAAGTATGAAAATAAAATATTTTACAATCTAAGAGAATTTCACATAAATTCAATTAATGATTGAAGTGCATTTCAAAATATATGCTTGTCTATATTCAAAGTATAATAAAATGGCATAAATATCCTAGTTATGCAGTTTTCTGCTTTTATTCCCAAATAAGTTACTTCTTAAATTCAGAGTTGAAAAAAAAAATTAGGAAAACATACTTTAAAATTTGTAAGTCACATTTGAGACTGGTCTCTCAGTGCATCTCTCTTTGATTTAAAAAAATATATTTAAAAGAGAATGCTTGAGTGGCTTTAATTTGATTTAATAAAAAAATATTTCTTAAGAACAATATTTGTGCTTTAAAACTTCGCAGTACTTATCTATAAAACTTAGGATAGTATTTCTCTACAAGTATCTCCAAATATATTCTGCATATATTTGCCATTTTTAAGAGATTGTAATAATCTACTTTGTGAATTCTTTAAAAATAGCGTTATTTTCTGAGAATTACGTTATCAACGAATACTAGATAATGGTTATTTATGACATATTGTTTCTTTAAACTTTTTATAATACTTCCAAAAGTTATGTAACTCCAGTTATTCGTATGATCAAATATATAAACTACTTTTGCTTTTAAAAGTAGCATACTCATAGGTATTCCTTTTCACACCGACATTTCTTTCGCCTCCAATCTTTATTAGAGGTATAAAAATATAGCAAATAATATGAATCAGACGCTCGTAAGGTCGCGTGTGTGGAAAGCAAAAAAAAAAAAAAAAAAGTTTTCCGACACAAACTTCTTTCTTTCTCTGACAGCGATGTTGATTATTTAGATCACTTAATGGTATTTTTACGATAATTTCGAGGAAAATATAAAAAATATTTTGAAATATTAAAACAAATCTGTGTGTGTGTTTTTTTTAACCCTTTGTGTAGGTTAAACTACCTCTAGGTTAAAACAACAAATGTAGATCACATACTATCTACTTGTCGATTAAACTTTTGATGTTAGAAGGGTTAATGTTTTGAGCTCAATTCTACTGAGGCTGTTGTGATAAATAGTTCAGATTGTTGCACGCTTAATATAGTTAAGGTATCCGACTACGTTAGGAACCGGGATTTTTTAAAAAAAGCGCATAAATGGATCATTTTCATGATATCTAGTGTCACTTAGATTAGAATATATGCATAAAACTGTTTTAAGGACATTATGACAAAAAATTATTTAAATACAATATTTTAGCAAAAAATTAACTTAAAATAACCTTTTTTTAAAAAACCGCTCTCCTTTTTTTTTTTTTTTTTTATAAAAAATGCATCTATAATAATAATATTTTGCTTATATAAAGTAAAGATTTCTCCAGAGAGTCTGAACTATTTTTATTGAAAAATTCACATTATTTTCAGAGTTACAACCAATTGAAATAATTAACAGCGTTTTCTTTCTTAAACTTTCTCCCCTCTGTTGTTGTAAGACATGGATAAACCCCTTTCTAAATTATATATTTCAAAAATTCTAGTTGAGCATCTGTACAGTGGTATGAGTTATATACAGGCAAAATATTATTACGAGGTATATTCAGAAACTAAGTTCCGTTTGGTAATAAAAACAAATTGTATACAGATACAGAAAAAACATTTATTGGACAAAAATGTAAAACTCTTAAACTACCTTTCCACATAACTGCCGAAATTTTGCAGGCATGTGTCATATCGTGGCACAAGTTTTTCTATGCCTTCTTCAGAGAAGGTTGCCGCCTGTGTCTTCAACCAGTTGGAAACATTTTCTTTCAGCTCTTTGTCATTGTTGAAGTGTTTATCGGCAAGGAAAGACTTGAAATGTAAGAAAAGATGAAAATCGCTAGGAGTGAGGTCAGGGCTGTACGAAGGATGACCAAACACGTCCCAGCCAAATCCTCGTAGGAGGGTTTGTCCGTAAATTCACAAAATTTGCCGATAAATTTCGATTGGTTTCATTTTCTTAATTCAAAAACGAATTACACTGGTTTCACTTTCTTAGCATTCAGAAAACGAATTACACATTTGATTTCGCACGCAGCGGGATTTTCAATCAACACCGACATTGTAAACAAGCACAACAAAGCGTACCAGTGATCTAAAAATGACGCATGCTTCTTCTCCTTGATACTGAGCGTCTGTCGGGCATGCGCGGAACTGCGATCGCTGCGCTGGAGCGGATATAAATAGAAACGGAACTTATAGTTTTCTGGATATGCCTCGTATAATAGAAGCATTTTTCACAAAAGGAGAATATTTTGAAAATGAGTCATTCTATGTTGGTTTTTTGTCAAAATATTGTACGTAAATAATTTTTTATTGTAATACTATACTTAAAACAATTTTATATACATTTTCTAATCTAATTGACACTAAATATCAAAAATATTATCTATTTATAAGCTGTTAAAATTCACAATTCCGAACATAGTCGAATACTTTAAGTATTAAAGGTTTCTCTTAGCGCTATGGGTAAGTTAGAAGAAATAAAAAATTCAACCTCGTCTCTTGCTCATAACTCAGAACTGTAAAATCTGTTCCATCTCCTCAAATGGGGCTACACGACATTTTACTATTTATATTAACAGTTATTATAAATGCTATTTAAATAGTTTATTATTCCACTCTCTTACGAAATCAAAATTTTACATTCTTGGATAAAATAAGCAGACTTTCTTGCTCAAAAAGTTAAGTTTAGTATATTTTATACAATACAGCACACTGGAACGAATCAAAATATTTTTTTCAGAATTTCAAAAAAAAAAAACTACCTATGCAAAAAAGATATTCTTTGGTTAGGAAAAAATGAAGTAAAAAAAATTAATTTTCATGGTAAGTATTGTCACAAAAAAAAGGGGAACGAAGTTTAGGTATTCTAGCATATTTTATGGTAAAAAGTCAAAATAATTTTTAACAAAAACAATATACATATTTAAGAGAATTCCTACTTAGGTCAACAAAGAATTTTTTTTTATTTTAATTACTTTTTATTAAATAATTACAATTAATATAAATATGCATATACATATGACGAAATCACAATGTTAAGTGACAAAATAGAAAGCGATTTTCCATTTTCCTTTCTATATAGTGTGTTGGACTATTATTTTTGTTCGTTACTATTTATTCATTAATTAAATTTAATTTTTCGAATAAAATAGTATAGTAAGAAGAAATCACATTCTCGAACCCCGAACTTCAGATTAGAGGACCAACGCGCTATCCATTGCGCTACAGGAACACAACGAGCGATATTCCTTTTTATATATGGTGTTGGACTATTATTTTTGTTTCTTTTTATTAATTAATTAAATTTAATTAATGAATTAATATTTGAAAAAACTGTTTTAATTTCAAGTGTCATCCACTACAAATTTTAAAAAAATGTACTTGAACTGGAGTGCATGAATAAAAAGTTTTTTATTAACGATGGAAAATTTCTGAATATATATATATATATATATATATATATAGGAGAGAGTGAATTAATAGAGTAGGAATTGGAAAAAAAACAGGTATTTTATCGCTTTATAACATTTATTGTGATGATAGACATGCACTAAACAGCTACAAGAAAAAATATCAGATATATTTAACAGATTTTTTAGCATTAAATTAAAAAATAATCATTTTCTCTGTCGAACACACACACACACACACACGCAATTTTGAACTTTTTATAATTTAAGTGTATTTATACAAATCAAAATGGACGTACAAACTGTATAAATTTAAACGCACCAGATGTTGAGTAAAGAGTATTTTTTTAAATGATTGCTTTTTTTTATTTCAATGTTAATACTCTTATAATGTCATTGAATTAAGAAAACTCTCGAAGCACCAGCTGTGCTTTCATAAATTATTAAATCTGTTAAAATAATATTTAATATATTGCTTGTAATAATATTTAAAATTTATTTATTTCCAAAATGCCGAAATAATTTTTGAATATATATTTTTCCTTTTTCATACATATGACAGAATCACAATATTAACGGGCAAAATAGAAAGAGATTTTCCTTGCAATTTTCTATTTTCATTTCTGTATAGGGTGTTAGAATATTATTTTTGTTTGTTCTTATTTATTCATTAATTAAATTTAATTATTCGAATAAATTGGTACAGTAAAAATAAAACACATTCTCGAACCCACGACTTACTCACTTTTGGTTATTTATACTGCAGGAAAATAATTTTATTTTGAGTCTAAAATCATCGATTTAAAAATGTGTCTTTCTATTCTTTTAAAAATTGAACCACTATGTGGAAATATGAAATTATTTTTTTAAAATTATTCTTTTTTAACACTATTCTCTATATTAAAGAACATCCTTTCTGAATCGATAGGTTTCAATTATTTTAAATTTTTTCTCTCTCCATATAACCATGGCCGCGGTAGACGAGTGGTATAAGTATCGGATCGTGGCATGCCTTGTCACGAGTTCGAGCCCAGTACCACTAAAGACCCGCCGTGTAGGGCAGCGATGCACGTTAAATCAGTCGAGAGCTCAAACGTCCTCCCGTTGGTGTGGTGTGGTAGTTAGGAGAGGGTGTACCAGCTCAGGTGTCGTACACGTCACTTGACCGTGGCTCAAAATGACGTGGTCCGTCGGCCAAAAGCCCTCGCGTAGCTGAACAGTGCGACGTTAATATTTCATTAATCAATCAATTCTCCTTATAACCACAATACACCCTTACGTACGCAATAAATATTTCTTCAATATTATATAATATTTTTAATGCATATGTAAAATAAAATTACTCAATCCTTATAAAAACGAAGGAACGATATAGATATCCATACACTTACCTCCAGATACTGAAGCCACGGCAGCAACAATAAGAGGAACTAGCAAAGTTGAGGCTGTAAGAGTCGACGCGTCCTTACACAACAATAGTACGACTCCATAAGAAATACTGCAGAACATAACAACGACACATAAACAACATCTCAGCTTAGAAACACAGCAGCTTTCTTCAGATGGTGATTGTTTCTGAGGACTTCGAATGCTACTACGTTTTCGTCCAAGAACTGATAAATACTGAGGTTTTGTTCTTAACATCATCAACCAGCAATCTTGAAACCAAGAAAATGGCCCCATATTGCAAAAATTTGATTACTTTAGTTGTAAATCTTAGTTGTGGAGTGATTTCCTGAGTATATCAGGCAAGATATGTTATTACTTTGAAGCCATTTTCAGTTGGAGGTGCCATGCCAGAAACTCCATTGAAGTACATTTCAAAATATAATTTGCATTATAATCTATTAGTATCACAATATTTAATCAAATTGTCGCCAAATATCTTTTTACTTCTTTAGGAGACGAAATTCTATATATGATAATTAGAACACAGCTTGAAAATGACAACTATTACGAAAAGAAAGTGTTCCAATCTGGATTATTCAAGCTTCAGTGCTTCGAATGGCGAAATAATATTCCTTAATCTCTTTGGAAGCTGATATTCAAATTAAAAACACGACTATTTGAGAGAAAAATGGCAGATGTTTCTACATTTACCAGGAAAGAATAGAGCCGAAGTTCTAGAATTGTATCACGTTTGACACCTGTCATATTTTTACCTGTCGCTTAAGAAGACAGAAAAATACGTCTTTAGAGTGGTTGCATAGACACCCCGCCAATTTAAATAAAATAACAGAGATCGTAGCAGTTAAAAATAAATTTAAAGTTAATTTGTTTCAGACCACATCGGAGCTCTTTCGAACTCCCAAACAAACATCGAAGAAACTATCAAGTCTAAAAGATAGGAAATGTGTCGCGAAACCGGCGACTGGAAAACAAAAAGAAGGCGTGTCCGAGTGACGTTTCTGCTTCCGGCCAATGAGCGCTTAGGATTGACGTAATCAGTAAACACAGATGCAAGGCTTCTCAAAGAGCAATGGTTTTAACGAAGACCCGTGTGTAGAATATATCTTGAAAAAAGTATTTCCAGCTGCTCTTTTCTAGAAGCTAAACAAGAGAATCCCTTGTCTTACAAAATTTTATTTTATAATGGTTCGCGCAGGTGATTTCGTACTTGAAAATAGTCAATTTTAGTTTCTTAACATGAAGGTTTTAAACAAACCAACGATCTCAGTTTTAATTTCTTCCTTTCTTTTTTTTATTTTTTGTAAGCAATTTAATTCGTCAATTTAATAAAGTTTATTTTTAATTATTAAGATTTACTATTAGAATTTTTAGTACATCACACCAAATTTTTAAAATTTTATTTGATAATATTTGTGTGTGTGTGTGTGATAGTTATGAGAAAATAAAATTTGATATTTATACATTGCATTCTAGTAAAGTTTTTTATTAATAATATAAGCAATCACATTTAAGGAGTATAGACTTAAATATATAATAAAATTTAAGAATGAACATTATATATATATATATATATATATATATATATATATATATATATATATATATATATAAATATATATATAAATATATATATACATATATATATACATATATATATACATATATATATACATATATATATACATACATATATATATATATATATATATACAATATATATATATATATATATATATATATATATATATATATATATATATATATATATATATATATATATATATATATATATATATATATATATATATATATGTAACAGATGTTCTTAAGCTGTGGTTCGTAGACCCTGGAGGTTTCCATCGCCTTTCTAGGGAGTCCGCGAAGGTATGCACATTTAATGTTAACATTTTTTTCCTTTTGCAGATTCTAAAAGGCCTCGTGAAAGATTGAAAGATGTGCCATCCTAGACTAGATTACTAAATTATGCCCCGATGACCCTCCCCCCTCTACTAGAACATGTATTTTGATCATTAAATTAATTCAATTTGTACTAAATTAGTATTTTGTAATAATTTTAATTAGATGTTTAGTATTTTTTTAAAGAAAAAAATGCACAGTTTTAATATTATTGATGTAATTTTAAATCCCTCAGAAAGGTATTGGGAGTCAGGAATATATGCTCAAAATCTTGGGGATCCGCGATGCCAGGCTTATATATAAAGGAGGGGAGGTGTGAGTGAGAGATTGGATATTAACATCTCGCTATTCAGCTATAAGATGGATTTTTGCGGATGGATCATTATTTTGAACCCTTTTCAAGTGACGAGGACAACATCTAAGTTGGCAATTCCTTCTCCTAGCTTCCACACCGCACCACACCACACCAAGGGGGAGCGGTAATCGAAAGTTAAAGATCAGCTTCCTTATAGCACAAAAGGTTGGGATTCTGATTACTCTTATTTTTCTCTCACGCGCGTATACACATGAGTGCATATATCCATATTTAACATAACTTATTATACATTTCCTTTAGAGATAAAAATTTAAAAAATTGCCGGAAAAAGAAATAAATTATATTTTTGCTAGATACATTAGATTTTCGTCTACAATCTTACTGTTATAAGTAAATATATTTAGTTCGCTAATAACTTTAGGGAACCTCACGGCAAATATATTTTTGCAAATGTGCAAAAGTGGACTGTGAAGAAGTTATGAATTACTGCAATGAAGCAGGTTATTCTTTTTCACTTAAGAATTCAAAGACACTGTGTGATATATAAACTCAATTTATATATATCTACAAAACATAATTAAAACAAATAGTTAATTGATTTTTTTCTTCTTCTTTTCTTTTTTTTGAGTCAAACCTCCTGGAGGCTCTGGCAACCCCATCTTCCATGGACAGTGCAATATTGATGGACACGACAATTGATTTTTTAATATATTAAAGGAAATTAAAAATTAGTAGCACAGATACTTTAAATAATGTACAATTATCGTAACTTAAGAAGACTAGGTACCCCCAAAATATGACAGACATATCATTTTTTTTATTTTTATTTAATCTTATTCTTGGCATTATTATCTTTCGATTGATATATCACTTGTGCATGTTGGAAAGTTAGAAGTTGAATAAAACTTCATTTGAAAACAAATGAGTCAATTCAGCCACGACCCCTTTTTAGAAAAAAAGGCAAAAAAAAAAAGGCGTTTTGATAAAAAAAAAATCTATTTTATAAAGAGAAATAATAACATTAAAAAATGAATGTGTAATATATAAAGCAGAATATTACCGAGGCAACAAAATACAATATTTTTTTTTTTGTGTATGTATGCATGTAAAATTTTTGAATTTAGACATTCTATATTTATTCAGTTCTTATTCCTGATATGTTTTCATACAAAGGTAATACTTCAATATTATGAGATGGAAAAAAAAAATTCTGTCGTGACAGAAAAAAATTTTTTTTAACGTTTTTCTTGTGCAGTAAATGCTCTCTAAAATGTGATCATTTATAAAAATGTATGGGTTGAAAAAATATGAAAATACAATTTTTTTAAAGAGAAAAATGTATTACCAATATCTTAAAGGGGCATTTTAAGTTTATTTAAGCTTATTATAATTATTTTTCAGAATTATAAACTTTAAAGGGTTTTTCCTCAGTTTGAGTTTTTCGAAAAATTATTGAATCCAAAATGCTACTACTTTCACAATTATTTACCAATAACTTCCATTTTTTACTGCGGGTTGTTTATAAAGCATGTAATAAAATTAGGGGCTCGTTAGGCTGTAAACTGAATATTTTTTTTTTTTTTAAAAATTAAAATGTAAGAGATAGTGGCTTTGTCGTTGATCATCATTTTATTATTTTTTTAAAAAACAAATTAAGTTATTGTAAAATCGATCCCTAAAGTTGATTAGAACATCCATAAAAATATTTCAAAAAATTTCAGGTCAAAAATTAAAAAAAAAACAGTTGGAGTAAAATTTTAAAATTTTCCAAATTTTCTTCAAAAAATTTTAATTTTTAAAATTGTGTGAATAATATGTGCAATATTTCATCTCTCGTATCATTTTCTTGAATATAAACATTATATAAAATGCTAAAATATAATTTTTAAATACATAAATAAAGAAAGTTGTTCAAAGGGTACCAAGTACTCTTAAAAATATAAATTAAAAGATGTAAAAGAGATTTTTTTTGCAAAGAATTCAGGATGTTTTTGCTGTATAATATTCTCTACAGTACAAAATTTTTTCTAATTAGAGGAAAGTTATGTTGCGGGTATATTTTTAAATAAGAAACATTATAATCCAATTTGATATAATTAGTTTCATTAAGCTTTAAATTAAAAAAGTTTATAAGTAAAACAAAAAAGTTTGAAGTCACAATTTTTAAACATTAATTTATT
Organism: Trichonephila clavipes; assembly: GCA_019973935.1. Taxonomy (NCBI): domain Eukaryota; kingdom Metazoa; phylum Arthropoda; class Arachnida; order Araneae; family Nephilidae; genus Trichonephila; species Trichonephila clavipes. The sequence continues at coordinate 91,745 of BMAU01007862.1, read as the reverse complement.
TCCTTTTGTCTTTTCATTTATCAATTTACTTTATCAGCCTTTTCACATACAAGCTAATGAGAATCAGAACAACAAATATTTAAATATAATGGTGTAAGTGGCAAAAATGGCTAGAAGTACATTTTACGAAATTTGTTCCGTTAGAGGAGCGTTTTATGGTATATTTATTAGAAAATTTATCTCTCTTATGATTGCTTCTATCCCCTTATATTTTTAATCCAAAATAATTAGGGAAAATAAATGTTTGAAAAAAAAGGTAACAACCAGTGGCACACACAAGGGGGGACCTGGGGTCCGACCCCCCTTCATATTTTTTCCGATTGATTATAATTCTAAGTATATAGTAAGTAAAATTTAAGTAAGTATTTGTTATTAATGATTAATTTTATTAATTAATGCTAATTATTTATTCAATAATTAGTTTTTTACTGTGTTTTGTTCCAGAAAATCGACAAAATCAAAAGGAGCATAAGACAAGAATGGTGAATTTACGACCCCGGACCCCCCTTGAAAAATTCCTGTGTGCGCTACTGGTAACAACTACGATAAAATTATTCATTCTCATAACGATGAGAGTTAAAGAACCCCCCTCAAGTAGGACGCAAGGTTAACAGACCTCACATTGCTGTGGTGTGGAAATTTAGTGAAAAACTTGTCAACCCAGATATTATCCTCGTGACTTGACAGGGGATCAAAATTACTAGGTCAGTCAAGGTCTTTGAGTTGCTTCGGAGAGCGACGTTAAAAAAAGGCAATTAATACGATTAAAAAAGGCAATTAATCACATCTTAATCTTAAACAAAATGCTTTTCTCGAAGGTATTTAATTTTGGATGAATTTTTTTTAATAACACATACAACAGATAACTGCATAGTGTTTGTTTTTCATCACAAAAGGCAATATCCAATTTAGTATTTAAAAATATTGCATTTCACTTCAGCACAATACAAGAACTGTTTATCACACTATACACGGAGTATTAGTTTAACGGTTAAAATTTTTTAGGACATATTGAGTACACCTAGATGATGAAAAATAACACAGGAATGCATGGTCCGAAACGCTTTCCTGGCTCGGTGGTGACGATTCAAAACACAAGAAAGAAAGGACATGCATAAAAGAAAAAAACATGCTTATTGTCCTTAGAACAGAAAAAAATTAATAAAAATGAACTTTAAAGGGACAATACACGGGTGAATGTCTGGGTGCTAGGGGTACACGTCGTTACTATGCAGGATCCGCCAGACTTTCATATGGTAAATCCCTTCATGACCGGTGATATATCGCATACTGAATTGCTTTGTACCAGATCCAACACAGTCTCCTAGTTTTTTGGTGTTCTTACTCTTCACTTATGTTCCTGTGTGTCCATAATGAAAAATACACTGTCGGACAATCACTTTGTACTACAAGTGTGCAAAGAAGGCAGGACTGAGGGTTAAGGTAACTTTAAACTTACAACCGATACGTGGTTCGTCCATTGTTGTCAGCCCTATGCCAGATGCATATCAGTGAGCTCAGCGTTTGCGTATTGTTCCATTCTACAACCACTATGTCGACTGGCCAAAGGAAGCTTCACAGCAAGCACAGTAGCAAAAAAAAGCGCGTGTCCATGTACCGTCATCTGATGCTTCGGTCTGCTTAGCGCCATCTATCGCTTATACTAACCAAAGACTTTCCAGCAGTTTTGCCGTACTACGAATAATAAACATGTTTTCTATTATTCTTGTCCTGTCTTTCTTATGTTTAGTGTCTTCATTACTGCGACAGGAAAGCGTTTCCCACTTCACATTCCTGTGTGATTTCCTGTCGTCAAGGTCAGGGGTGGCAAACCTTTATAGCTTAACGTGCCCTTTTTTCTAAAGAAGTGTATAACGAGGTATAGACGGGACGTCAAATTATTTTGACTTGTGGTTATTGCAAAAATAATAAAACTAAATACTAACAACTGAAAACTATTTATTTACTACGAAAAAAATACTTTTCGTACTGTATAGTTGTAAGTAACATTAGTGTGTGACTTCTGTTGTTGCAGATTGAATGTCAAATAACTTATATTAGGATTGCAAGATGTTACTTTTAGTAGAATGCATACAGAATTGAAGTCATCCGCCAAATGGTTTCTAAGCCAGTGCTTCTCAAACTTTCAATACTGGCGCCCCCTTATCAATCACAATTTTTATCGCGCCCCTCCCCCTTATACATTAAAAATGTACTAAGCGCAATAATAATGCACCTTTTGACCCTAAAGCTACAATCTTTATTATAAACCGTTCAAATTAACAACATAAGTATTAAATTTTGTATATGTTATTTTTAAGCAAAAATAATATTAAATTAATAGGATAATTATTATGTTATTTTTCCTTTCTTTAATTTTTAAACTGGAACATATTACAAAATGCGGTGACTGCTTAGAAGACAAAATATAGATATCAGCTAAATATAGAAAAAGAACTCAGAGGGTCAATTTCTAATCATAAGCATTGCTTTGAAAAACTTTGCTCTGCAAGACAAGCCCATGGAAGTCGCTAATACTTATTAAACTTGTTCTTAATTTAGTATTAATTAATTAATTATGAAATACTCTGTGCAGCACTGATACATTAAAAGTATACCGGCCGAAGTACCCGCTCTTTGCATGAGTTCATTTATAAGAAAATAAAACATTATTGATATAATCGCTGAATTGTAAGGAGAGTAAAGCCAAGTGCGCGACAATGTTTACAAAAATGTAAAATTATTTTTTTAAAAATAATTGCTCAAATTATAATTAGTTTTAAGCGAACTGTAATTTTTTAAACCGCACAGAATTAGCATTTAGAATTGATGTTGAATAATGAACAATAATATAAAATTCCGATGAAGAATAATTGTATTATCTTTCATATTTAAAGCGAAACGACTTCAACATGTTTTAACCCTGGAGTAGGCGCACACTCGATACTAATGGTCGAGTGGGTTTATTCAGTCACCCTATAATCCTTTTTTTATAATTATTTTTATAGTACACAACAAAAATCGTAATTCCAGTGAATAATTTCATTTAGAGAAAATATACTTACCTATTTTCAAGGACTTTTCAATTTTTCTTTGATAATTTTAGGAAAAAATCCGAGAAAACTGAACTAAAATGTTTCAAATGTGCGTAACCTTAAAAAAGACACAAGTCACAGGCACTTTTCGCTAATATTACAGGAATGTTATTTGCTGGCAAAACTGTCATTACTTTGTTCAAGTTATTGTAATTTTACTGTCCTTTGATGTTCGACAAATAGCATGTTGAACTTTTGCTTGCTTGTGTGTTTTTGACAAAGCAAAGTGTGTCTTCTGATATTTATGGCTTCATATTTTAGTAGATGGATTTCTTTTGGTAGCATTTGAAAATTTTTCTTTCGTTTCATGTTCATCCCTTTTCTCAAATTTACTTTGATATGCATTATTTCAGCAAATTCATCCCTTTTTTTTATCAGTTTTAACTAGTTTCTTATCAGTTTTTTTATCAATTTTCCAATAGCTTCCAATAGAGATCAAAGATGCCCATTTCTTATATATATATATATATATATATACTGCTGGACAATTGCTAAGGACGGATAACACTATCATCCATAGCAACCACAAAATGAAAGGAAGCAAAATGTGGAAAATTAGAATAAGTGCGGGATATTAGTAAGAAGAAGTATAAGTATGCAAATTTTTTTTCCACGTCTGTTCATCACGTGATAGCGTTCATAAGAGCTTTAAAGGTTTTGACGCTTGTGGACAGTTGTTGTTTCAAGTCAAAATTTTACAGAAAAGATTTAATAGACGAACTTAAAAATTTTGGCATGTCTTCCCAACATCACATAGATGATTTTATGCGTGGCCGAATTATTGGAAAGATCGAAGAAGGGCGAAAAAAAAACAGATGTTGCCAGGGAGTTCGACATCGCTCACAGCGTTGTTTCACGGCTGTGGAAGTCATTTAAAACTACTGGAATGTGTAGTAGACAGCACGGGGAGGTCGTGTGAGAAGTACGACGCCTGCAGAAGACAGATATATCGTCCTATCAGCAAAAAGAAACGGCGCACCACAGCTCAGCAGGTGGCAAATCAGTTTCTTGCTGCCTCAGGAAAGCAGATCTCCCGAAAAACTGTTGCCAGACGTTTGAGGGGAGGAGGACTATACGCACGCAGACCTGTTGTGTGTGTCCCATTGACCAGACAGCACCGTACTGCCCGTTTGCAATGGTGTCGTGAGCATCACAATTGGACTGAACAGGACTGGGCATGCGTACTATTCTCAGATGAGAGTAGGTTCAGTCTGTCATCGGATTGTAGACGCCAACTGATCTTTCGTGAGGGTGGTACTGCTTATCGTAAAGAAAATATCCAGGAAAAGGACCGATATCCGACATGCAGTATCATGGTGTGGGCCGGCATCATGATCAATGGCCGCACGCGCCTACATGTGGTTGCGAATGGGACTATGACGGGCCAACGATACATTGATGAAGTTCTACTTCCTCATGTTCGTCTTTTCCGTGGTGCTGTAGGTCATAAATTTGTTTTTATGGACGACAACGCAACATGTAATCGAACACTCGCTGTTTAGGAATGTCTAGACAGCGAGGGTATTCAACGTGTCGTACGGCCAGCGCGTTCTCCAGATCTAAACCCCAATGAAAATGTGTGGGATGCTTTGGGGAGGCAAGTTGCTGGTCGAAACTATCCTCCGACAAACAAGAACACCCTCATTCGTGCACTCACACAGGAATGGCATAAATTGCCTCAACAGCTGCTGGATAATGTTGTGCAAAGTATGGTACGACGTGTGGAATGTTGCATCACACTCCACGGTGGACATATCCCGTACTGATACCTTTCTTTAAGGTGCCTGCTGACTTTTAGATGCATTGTTCCATTTCTCCGTACGCAGATCAAATCAACATTTTTTTCCTTTCAGATGTTTCACAGCTTTTGTACTTTGCAGAACAATAAATATTCTTTATTCTGATGTCTGAACAGTGTGGCAACTATATTTTATCCTACTAGGCCTCATGTCTCGCTTAATGTTATGCTACATAGCAATTTGTGATCCGTCCTTAGCAATTGTCCAGCAGTGTATATATATATATAAGAAATGGGCATGATCATTTACCAAACATTTACCTGCTCATCATGCTCATTTACCAAACCACAATAAGCCGTACAACAAGGCATCAAAATCACTAAGTTATTCATGGGAGGAGGGGGGTAATGTAGCATGAACACAGAAAATATTTTGGAAAAAAGTGATCGCACTGGAAACTCACTCAAACGAATACCTTAAGGTTGTAAAAAAAACATTTGTCACTCCCAAAAAAGAGGGAGATATGTGACAAATATATTTTAGTTCACGTTAAGACCGTCAAATAGGAGGATAGCGTGAGGGTCATTGGTAACAATTAAACAGTTTTGCCATAATTACCGATTTCGTGCACTCTGTGCTCGGCGTAACCGCTCTCGGATTAAAAGTGTATTTAATACAATATGGATGTTCTAAAAAATTGTGTAAAACGTTTTTCATTATGCTTTATATGTTTGTGGGAATACTCATAAAAATAAATCTTCACCAAGTAATCCTTCAAAGTGCTCTATAAGCTTCTCCAAAAATCATAAAAATATTTTAAAAGAAAAAAGCGCAAGAAATAGTTTATTTACAACTTCTCTAAATGAAAAAATAAATACGTAAGAGCAGGGACGTAACTAACCGTACAAGTAAGTTCGAAGGTCAAACCGCAGTAAATACATTCTGCTGCCTACAGCTAATGTACAATATTTCAATAATATAACAATGATGAATTTTTTATCTTCCTAAAATTTTTTTGATTATGGGTCTGGGTTTTATTTTTTCTATGAAAGAGTAGTACTTTATGTTTGAAAAGAAAACGTAATAAAAAACTCTTTCATCATGGGATTACATCAAATCAAATAACTTTTTTTATTTGTTTATAGTATCAAGGATAGCTAAAAAAATGAGGTTTTGAAGTAGAAGCTTTCATTTTTGATTACATATTATAGCAGAAGATATATATAAATTATATCAGTGTAAATGTGTATTTTTTATTATGTCAGAAAGTATTTTGTTTTGCTTCATTCCAGTAAATAACTTTTCTTGTAATCTTTTACTTTCGATGTGCTCGCACCCCCTTGTAGGTTTAACATGCCCCCCAGGGGGGTGCGCCCCACAGTTTGAGAAACACTGTTCTAAGCAATTAATAACTTTTGCTGTGGTTCACTTTTTTGACAAGAGGATTTGTGATTTGTTTTAGAAAGCCTTTTGACAGACGACGTTCTAACAGATTGTTCCAGTACATAAAACACGCACCACTTTGTCGCCTTTACTTATAATGCCTTATTTATAGATCCCCAAAGTTTGAAATTCTCTTTTATACTTACTATCTTGCACTTTTTTTCTTCTTTTACTGAACTAGCCATACTAAATAACAGTTAAAAATCGTAAATATAACACAAATAAACTTTAAGATATAGATATGTCAACAAAATTGACTATGCTATGCGTAGACAAATTTTGCATGAATAGCAACTATAGTCCAAGTCTAAGGCAAGACAATAACAAACAAGGGTGGTCACCGCCACCTCGCGACCGATCACTCGCGTTTGTTCACAATACTTCATAGTGAACTTTGTTATTTTGAAATAAAATGCAAACCGTTTTGATTACTGGCGTGCCCAAAATATTGTGTCACGTACCATTGAGGGCACGCGTGCCAATAGTTCGCCACCCTCAGTCTAGGTGTACTCTATCTGTTCTGAATTGATTGATTGATTGAATATTAACGTCGCACTGTTCAGCTACATGAGTGCTTTGGGTGACGGACCAAGTCATTTGAACAATAGTCAAGTGACGTTGACGACACCTGAGCTGGCACCCCCTCTCCTAACAACTACTCTACACCACGGGAGGATGCTTCGGCTTTCGACAGATTTAACGTGCATCCCTGCCCTACCCGGTGGGTCTTTAGTGGTACTGGGCTCGAATTCGTGACAAGGCAAGCCACGATACCTATACCACTAGGCAACCGAGGCCACCTATATGTTCTGAAAATTTGTAACCGTTGAACTGATGCACCCTATATAAGTTACAATTTTTTCGTCACATACAGGATTCTAATCTTATACATTCGCTATCCAAACGTCTTACACTGAAATTGTAACATAAATAAATCATTAGTAATACAAAAAAGAGGAGTTATATCTATGTAAAAGATGTTTGACGGGTATTTTCTTTGATATAGAATTTTTTTTCGTAATATTCTTGTAAAATACACTATTATTGGTACAGTGGCAATTCAGCGTAATAAAAAATTAACAAAAGTTAAAATCTAATGATTATTTGATTTAAGTATAATTATTGAGAATTTTTGAAAAAAAAAAATCTTTAGACAGTGCCAATCACTTAGCTACAGTAAAAACGTGTGCAATTCCAAAAAAAAAAAAGAAAAAGTAGGAATGGAAATAAAAACGAGTTAAGCATGTGTAAGACTATGAGTAGTAAAGCGTGACCTGAGTCACATTCAGACACTCACAAAACAAGCATTTTATTTGGCTGAACAAATATTTCAAACTTGCCATTTTATTTCAGGGTGGTACCTAGATTTCTCCTTGATATTAGTAATTCGTTGAAGATATGCATTTCTCAGAGACTTATAATATGCACTCACATGCTACAAGTACACAAAAAATATTTGTAGACATCCTATAAGAGAGAGATACAGAATCTATATATATAAAGGAGAAAAGCGACTTACTGACTCACTCACTGACTGACTAATCACGATATCTCCGAAACTATTAAACCTACAGATTCGAAATTTGGTAGGTAGGTTCCCTTCATAGAGTAGACTTCAGCTATGAATGGACTTTGCAAAGATCGAAACCCAAAGGGCATTACGGGGGTGTAAGGGGCGTTATAGATAATTATTTCTATTATTAAACTATTAGATGTACAGTCTTGAAACTTGGTACACAGATTTCTTTCATAAAGTAGAGATTCCCCACATAATGATTTTTACGAAAATCGACCTCCAAGGGGCGTTGAGGGCGCTTAAGGGGCGTTATGCATAATTATTTCCATTTTTAAACTATTAGACGTACAGTCTTGAAATTTGAGAAGCGGATTCCTTTCGTAGAGTAGAGATCCACTACAAAATGGGTTTTGTCGAAATCGACTCTTAAGAGGCGTTGTAGAGAATTAAGAGGCGTTATAGGCAATTAACTCCTTTTTTAAACTATTAGACGTAAAATTTCGAAATTGAGTAAGCTGATTCCATTCATTGAGTAGATATTCTGTATAAGATGGGTTTTGTGAAAATCGCTTCCTAAGTGGCGTTGGGTGGCTTAAGGGGCGTTATAGATAATTATTTCCATTTTTAAACTATTAGACGTACAGTCTTAAAATTTGGTATAAGTGGATTCCTTTCATGGTGCAGAGATCCGCTACAAATTAGTTTTGGGGAAAATTGATCCCCAAGGGTCATTGAGGGGGATTAAGGGGCGTAATAGATAAGTATTTCCGCTTTTCAATAATAGACCCACCTGCTTGAAAATTAGAAAGTATGTTCCTTTCATGGAATAGAGTTCCTTTCATGGAATAGAATTTTGCGAAAACGGACCCCCAAAGGAGTGGGGTTGCGAGGGATTAAGGCGTGTTATAGAAAAATTCCTGTTTTTGAATTTAACTCGTTTACTTGAAATTTGTTTAGCAGGTTTCTCTAGTTGAATAGAGTTCCACTGAGAATGGATTTTACGGAAATCAACTCCAGGGGGGATGATCGGGGAAAGTTATTGGGGCGTATTGATGGACAAAATTCCCATTTTCGAACTGCTATAACTATAATAATAAAATTTGCTCTGCATGCTTCTTTTGTTGAATTGGAATCTACTAAGAATGCTCTCAACGAGGTATTGATGATTAAAATTCCGTTTTTGCTCCGTTAGATTTAGACTTGAAATTTAGCACGCATATTTATTTTATGGAATAGAGATCCACAGAAAGTTGCTTTGGTGGAAATCCACTTGATTGTTAGGTTAAGTGAGCGCAAAAAATCTTTCTACTTCTATTTTAGATATAAATAGAAATTAGATATTTTAATTTATTATGTCCTTTTTATATCAAGAGGCGAGAGTTACAGCTATAAATATATTTTTCAATACAATCGAATTCTTAAGGCTAGATATCAATAATTCATATATATGTAAACAGTATACATTTATACAGCATCGTTAAATACCCAGTGAAGTGGGTGAATAACGGCTAGTTTTTTTATATATTTATAAATAGTTAACAAAATGATTGTATGTTCCTGTATAACGGAGTAATTATAAAAAAGTTAAAAATGCCATGCGAAGTTTAAGTTAGTGATTTTCAATGTACTTTGCGGCAAAATTTTTTTTTCTCTGAGCGTATGTATGAATTAGAGGAATTTTAGTGTGGATATATAGAGATAGCCCTTCCACGGCACAGGTTCTGGTTCAAATCCCGGGTTGCACAGAATTGATACAACCTTTCATCTCTTATTCTTTGGGTTGATAAATGAGCACCAAGCTTGCTTGGGAAATGAACACTGGGAGTTTTTCGCGTCAGACTGAGCACATGACCGAAACATCTGCCTAAGGTCACGTAACTGAGATAGGCACAATAGACAATGGGCTTTTGCGCCACTGAGTTCACGTTCACTTATGCATATAAATATATATAAATTGCTGAGAGACAGAGAGAGAGAAATGGCAGTTTTTCATTTAAAAAAATTCTTTCCTGAAATATCTCGATCTGATATTTATACGGTACAGGAAATTAATAATTTTCTATCTCTTAAACGAAGAATTAGCAAAAAATGTTAACTATTGGATTTTACAGAAATTTTTAATTTCCTAATTAGTAAGTTAACCATCGTTTTTTCCTTAGTTTCTCCTTCACTGCGCTTAGGAGGACCAAGGTAGCCGAGAAGTCATGGTCGTGAACTCGTGGCAGGTGTTATCGCTTCGTGGTTCCGAAACGTAGAGACACTGTAGACCCGCCGTGTAGAGGGACTGATGCAGGTTGAATCTGTTGTGACTCAAAGTCTTCCCGTGGCGTGGTGTGGAAGTTAAAAGAGGAAATGTCCACTCAGGCTTCGTTCTCGTCACTTGATCACGCTTAAAATTTACGAGGTCTGTCGTCAATAATCCTCGTCTTACTTCAGTAAACGACGGAAACTAAAATAGCTGCGTATAGTTTAGCCCCATATCAAGTCACATGATGTTGCAGTCTATCTTTGTTTCGACTAATAGAGTTTTTGTAGATTATTATATTAATCGCTAATTTCGAATAGTATGCATGCTTGCTGAAGAGATTGTTGAGTTTTATTTTAAAAATTCCCCGGACGAAAGAGAGTAGGTTCTAAGCTGGTTCTAATTATAAGCAAATTAAAAAAATTTTATACAGTAAATAATAAAATGATCTGTAATTTAATATTTATGAAAGTAACATAACTCTTTTTATAAGCAATGCATTTCTAAGCCATTCCATCATTACTCCTTTTTAATGAAATGGTCTTCATTAGAAATAATCACTCTGAATAAAAAATTTATAGTTTACAGTAATATATGGAAATACGCTACTTAAATTATTTTTGTTGCAACAATATTCTTTCTGTGGGAAAGTTAAGTTTTCTTACAGAACTTGAAAGATAAGAATTTAGCAACTTTGGAGGATGGTTACCAGAATTTTAGACTCCTCACTCTTAGTGACAAATTTAGCGAAAATAAGATATTGCCAAGGAATCTTCGAGAAATCTCTGGGATCAATTCATCGAGAAATTAACAAGAGGCCATATAAATTACCTTGGAAATAAAATTTATGGGAGATCAAAAGAGAGTTAAGTCGAAATCAGAATCTGCTTGAGCGTCGACTGCGATAATAGAGGTATACTTGACCTGCCCGAGGTTTTGCTTGATGGACTGTTCCAAAGGCATTTCTGTGTAACGTAAGAAACACAACCTCTTAATAACCTCTTTAAGAAGGATCGATCCTAGATCCTCCTCGATGATTTCTTGACAATATCGTATTTTTTGCTAAATTTGTTTCCAAGAGCGATAAAGTTGTCAATCTGGGAACTCTTGTCGCGTCTGTGGTTCTGCATTAACTTATTTTTCAAGTTCATAGACAGACACAAACTTCGCCCTTAAAACTCAATTTCTCCATAAGGAGAGAATTGCTGTACGGAAAACAACAATACGTGGCGGTTTCAATATCTATATAGCTAAGAGAATTTTTCAGTTATTTGTTATCATTTAACAATAAATTTTTGTATAGTATATTAGTAATCGTAATTTAGATATTTAACCACATTTAGTAATGGCGTATCACATATCACGTACATTAATCGTATACTTACTTTCAAATAATACCGCATTCAATTATCTCTTCAAATACAAATTAAAAATATTCATTAAGTATATTTTAATAATATTTTTAGTTGAATGTATCAGCCGTAAAGGAAAACATAACTTAATAGTTTTGCGTGTACCTTTTCAGAAAAGTAAACTTTAAAATGTTACTTGTTTTATATATAAAATCGGAGTAATGAGCCCCAATTTGAAAAAAAAAATGATTTATAATTTCTCTTTTCGATTTAGTGAATCGATTGTTAAAAGGGTTCCAGCTATCAGAGTTATTTGGTATGAGAGTGTACAGAGAACCACAAAATTGTTCGTATACTTGCAATTTCCTATAAAATGTAATGTTTTTGACAAATAAAAATTAACATATCGTAATTGTAATTTTTTTAGGATATCTGCAACTTGTTCTTGATATAATAACATAATCAATTTTTAAAACGTAGTATAGCTATTATTTTTAAAACTTAATAAACAAAAAATAACTACAAAAAAATTACGCTACAAAAGTCTTCGTACACTTACGAAAAAAATCTGAACGTAGTTTTAAATGTTGCATTTCTTTCTTAAAGTACTACTTTTTTTATAGTAGTAGTATATCTTTTAGCGTCAAAAACAATTTTTAAACATCTTGTTATAGATTTAATCAAATTTTTGTAAATTCTGCATCGATGTTCCTCTATTCTGTGAATATAATTTTTACTGCACATTTTGTTTTTATATGGCAAGTTTTCTTTTTTAAAATCAAATTCTTCTCAAATATTCTCTACTAGGCTTAAATCAAGTAATTTAAGCATTTCAAGAATTCGGAGAGACACCAGTGGCGATTTATAGAGATACCAGCGGCGTACATTGAGAGCAGTGCGTTTGACGTCAAAATTGAAGTCATCTTCAATATCCAATTTCGGCCGGATATTTTAAAAAAATATTCTTTAAAATATTTAAGTAGAGCTCTTGACTCCCAATACAATCAAAAAATTCCAAATTACCTAATCCTGAAATAGATTTACAGCCCCACGCCTAGAACATAACCTCCATTCTTCATTGTTCCAACTAGATTCATGGAATTAAGTTTCAGAAAATTCAATATTCACTGCAAATTGGTTCGGATTGAAGACAATTTAACACTTTCGATTCCTACGGGTGTATAATAGTTTGTCGAAGAAAAAGTTGAGGAACTTAGTCCCAAGAATTTATGTGAAACAAGAACATCTTCAACATGCTTCAGCATGGAGGTGAAGATGTTTTTACGTGGGGATGTAAATTGGCTTTAGGATTAGATAACTTGAAGTTTTTTAATGGTTTTGTGAATCATGAGCTCTAGTTAAATATTTTAAAGAACAGTTTTAAAATATCCGCTCAAATTCTGGATACAGGAGGCGACTTTATTTCTCAGCGTGATAATGACGCCAAGCGCACTGTTCTCAATTTACGCCACTGGTGTCTCTATAACTGTCTCCAAAGTCTGAAAGAACCTCCTTTGATTTAAGCCTAGTTAATATATTTGGTAAGAAAATTTGATTTTAAATAATAATAAAAAAAACATGTGCGACACACATAAACTCAGTGTCACCAACTCAGGTGTCACCCTCATCACTTGACTTGAGTTAAAAATTACGAGATCCGTCGCCAAGAGCCCTCTTGCAGCTTTACAGTGTGACGTACGACTCTCACTCACTTATACAAAAGAAAATTAATTAAGTCAGTAATTATCGAACTGTGGGGCGAGGCCCCTTCGGAGGCGTGATAACCCTAAGTGGAGGCCACGAACACATCCAAAAGTCGAAAATAAAAGATTTAAAAAAACTATTAATTTACTGAAAGGAAACACAAAACTAAATACATGTACATTCTTATATAATAAAAAAATAAATAAAATTTACACTGATATAATATACTTATAAAAGCAGAAAGGAAAAGTAACATGACAGTATTATCCTTTTTCTTAAAGTAAGTATTACTTAAAAGTAACATACATAAAATTCAATTCTTCTTAATTTGTACGGTTTATAATTAAGGTCACCACACAGCCTTTTATAGTGGTTAGTGATGCCGACTGCGTTGCCGTAGAGCCTGGGTTCGAATCCCTGAGAAGGCATGCATGTTTGTAAATGTATAGTGCCTTCGCGGCATGAAGGAACTCAAATAGCAGTCGAACCGCACGTTCTCTCGTGAGGTTGTTGGAAGGGGAAGAGAGGTGGGAGGCCTCTGACCATCCCCAAGGTGCTACCTCTCAAAATTGGGGTGGAACCGAGAAACATTATACTATCACCTGCATGGTGCTCAAATCTAAGGCTAACGACTGGCATAAAAATCTAGCTCTTAGCCACGATGAACTTCGTGGTCCTTGATCTGATATTACTGCCGATCAGGTGGCATATAAGTAACAAAAACAACATAATTAATCTTATAATAGCTTTAGTGTTTAAGTACATTATTATTGCATTCAATGCGTTGTTATGATATGGGGGTGGGGTGGGGGTGGACGATGAAAATTCTAATGGAAAATTGGGTTGAAAATATTTGAGAAGCACTGTTTTAAGTAGATGATTAAACTGGAAAGTAAAACGAATTAAGCAAATATAGAAACCTACAGGGGAATAAAAATATAAATCAAGTTCTTAAAATTTTTCTCTCTTTTTTTTTACAGCTTTATACTACAAAATATTATAAATAATATAGAGATGCATCTAATTTATACATATGGCAAGAAGCAGTTCAAATTAATTCAACTTAAATAAGATATATAAATGAATAAATGAAATGCTCAAGATTTGTTAACTCCTGCTTGTCGCAAAAAATCAATCAATGTGATCTTTTGCTAAATCAAATCAATATTCTATGATACTAAGAAATAAGGAAGGAATGAGGAATATATTGATGAGGAATAAGGAAAAATTTCACTTATCTCGTATCCTTGTGCATAGAAGGTTATTCGGTCTAGTTTCAGGTGATGCTTTGTAAGACAAAGTCTTTTCAATAAATTAGAGATCCAAGGAGTATATATATACGTAGTGTATATTTTTAAATTACACTCTTTTAATATTGGACGAAACACTGCAACTACAGAACGTTAGTTAATACAAGTTAGATTACATACTAAGACTAAAATTGCAACATAGAATTTCATTACATCTCTTTCCTACTACTGATACAAAAACAAAGACGCGAAGCTTAGTTCTCACGCCCATGCGCGGATTCAGATTTCGGCAATTGGTTTCAGACACAAAACTGCTAAGGGTGTAGAATAATTTAAAAAAACTCAATATACTGCAATATAAAGAACATGATTGTTAGCAAATGAATATGTTTCTGTATGGCTTCTGTTCGCATAGTTTTAATTACGTCCGACGAAATGATTTAATAAATTCATGGAAAGGTTAATCAGCTATAAAGTCATCACTTTAAATGATGTAATAAATATTTTAGTGTCATTTGCGGCCAGGAAAATCATTCGCATTAGAAAATATAGAGGGCGTCCCATAAATAGCATTCAAACTCTGCACATCCAGATGTCTCGTTGGGAGTGCATACGAAATGGCCAAAGAGCTACACTTGTACGATCTAGACTTTACGAGAAATATACGGAAAATGAGGATAAAGGCATAATGATGCATGGTGGCTCATGATGGAGCTTCACAGGGCTCCTGTGCATGCTTCGGTGGATATGGCATACCCGGTAGTTGGATCAGACGTGGGCATCTAGTTCTGTGTTCACCCTGATCTCAAGATCTCACATTGAATTTTTTCCCTAAGGGGCAGTCTCAAGTAATTGGTGTATCGATTCGTCGGGACTTTTCTAATAGACTTTGTTCCTCGTTTGTTTTACTGCTTATATTTCGCTGGATACTGCGCTGCTGCGATGTATGCGTTCATCCATTCTTACCTCGATGGCAAGCTTACCTCGATGTGCACGGAGGACACTTTGAAGATCTGCCTTTTTAAATATTTGTAGCTACTACTATTGATGTGTCAAATACGGGTTTTCTTACCCTTGCAACAGTTGTGACGTCATACTTTGTTATTCGTAATTTTCTCGTAAAGTACGGATCGCGCGTACAAGTAGAGTTTATGTATTCCCAACGAGGAATCTGGCTATGCAGAATTTGTACTCTATTTTTGGGACATACCCTGTGTATTGTTTACGTGAAAAGAACATTGAGTAGGAAATAAGACTATTGAATAAAGGCCTACATTGGAAAACACAGAAAACAATTGAAGGTTTTAATGGCATCCTTTGGAAATTTATCCCGAAAGATATTTTTGACGAATTACAAACTTTGAGAGATTAGGAGCTCTCTCTCTCTCTCTCTCTCTCTCTCTCTCTCTCTCTCACACACACACACACACACACACACACACACACACACACACACACACACACACACACACACACACACACACACACACACACACACACACACACACACACACACACACACACACACACACACACACACACACACACACACACACACACACACACACACACACACACACACACACACACACACACACACACACACACACACACACACACACACACACACACACACACACACACACACACACACACACACACACACACACACACACACACACACACACACACACACACACACACACACACACACACTACATGGTCCGTCGCCAAAAGCCCTCGTGTAGCTGAACAGTGCGACGTTAATATTCAATCAATCAATCACACACACACGCACATGCCTGTTATAGAATTTAAGAGAGGTTTTTAAAGATTTTAGATGCTTTGAACCAAAAGTTCATGAACAAGTTGGTGTCAATCCTTTAAGAGGTTTTGCTCAACTCGATGTGAAGAGCGCATTAATGAATCAAAGCTTCATTCATTCTTTTTGAAGTAAAAACTGCCATAAATTTAAAAATTTATTTTTAAAATATTTAAAAAAGAGCGAATGTTTCACATCAACAAAAAATACCAAATTACCTAATTCTGGGGCCGATTTACGCCCCCACGCAAGAACACTCCCACCTCCATATTTTATTGATCCAACTAGAATCTCGATATTAAGTTTCAGAAAATTCAAAATTGACAGCAAATTGATTGGGATTGTAGATAATTCAACATTTTTGGTTCCGATGGGCCTATAACAGCTTGTAAATGAAAAAATAAGGAGTTTAATCCCATGAATTTATGTGGAACAAGAACTCCTCCACCTCCATGCTTTAGCATAGAAGTGAAGCTGTTCTGGCGTGGGGGTGTAAATTGGCCTCAGAATTAGGTAATTTGGTATTTTTTGATGGTATTATGATCCATGAGCTCTATTTAAATATTTTAAAGAGAAATTTTAAATTATCCGCCCGAAATTTGGATATTGTGTAAATAACGATGCACATATAAGGTAAATCGGGGGAAGTTGCCACATTTAAGGATTTTTCGATTAGTTTATGGAAAATTTAGATGACAAGACCATGAAAAAAAATAAACTTTGTTTTTCAATATTTAATTGGTTACATATACAAGTTAATTCTCTTCTTAGTATGAAAATAAATGATAAATTTAAAGTTAAAGAAATTCATTTAATTGTGGCATGTTCCCCCCATATATATGGGGAAGATGCCACCACACAGTTATGAGGTAAGATGCAACAACACCAGAGTAAATAAAATAAAATAAGACAAACATTACAAAAGTAAATGTGAAGAGAAACAAAAACTATAGAAAAAAATCCAATTTATTTTTTTCATAATTAGTTTGCTAAACTAATAACAGTACATGTTAGAATGATAGCCATTTCATGACATTTCATTCAGAGCAAATGATTATCATAGATAATCACTTCGTGCAACCATTTGTTGCATTCCATGCACTGAATCCAGTCACACTTGCGACTTTTTTAGCATAAAAGTAACCTTTATATGCTACACAAGAATCGTCATTATTATCCTCATCAAAACTGTCACCACTAGTATCTATAGAAAATTTTTTCGTTTGAGGAAGACAAACTGACACGTCTCTTTTTCTACTGTTTCTTCGAAGGTTTCTTATTTGTTTTGAATTTACCCGCCTTTTCTAGCTTTCTTCGTGTCTTTTCCCGTATAGCTCTCCTCTTTGATTCAGTTAAGACTTCTGATGCTAGTTTTCTTACGCCCAGTTGGTTTGCGTTTTCTGACCAGAGAGGCTGTGCTTTCGTGTTCTGTGCTGGTGGAGGCAACCGTTAGTGATAAGCCACCTATCATTAATTGCATTTATATATTATTAATTATAATAATAATTATTAATTGCATTATTTTATAAAATAGTATACACTGTTACAACATTAAAAACAACAACAACAAATTCTAAAGTTCATTTAATTTATTTCTGAATCATATGTGGCGTTTTCCCCCGGTATATATAGGGGGAAAATACCACACACGCTTATTTCCTTACTTACTACAGTGTTATGGCCGCCTCTACATGCATCGTACGGGTAACATAATGCGTAACTCACTTATCTTATTAAAAATAACAAGTTCGTTTATGAATTTCAAATATGAGGAACGGAATATTATAAGAGTTGTACTCACTACTTTAGATGCTCACGAGATCCAAAAATAACACCGATTGAAGACGATAAATTCAGATAAATTCTCAAACCACTCTTTATGTCGGACTAGCCTCTTCACACAAGTATCTATCGACGCATAAAAGTACTATTAACAAACTGGCATCTTTCTCTAACTTGCGTCTTCCCCCGAATTACTTTATAAGCAGTGCATAGAGTACGAAATAACGTTATTGCCCCTCCAGTATTATGGTTAGCGACGCTGATTAATATATCGTAGGGCTTCCGGAGAAACTATGGATGCTTTTAAATGTATAAGGCCTTTGTGGCAGGGGAGTAATCTAAATAGTCGTCGAGCCGCAAGTCCTCTCCTGAGGCTGGTGGATAAGGAAGAGAGGCGGGAGGCTGCTGACCCCGCCTCTCTTCCCTTCGGGTGTTCTCTGTCAAAATTGGGGTAAAATAGATCAAATTGTAGTGTCACCTGT
This sequence comes from Trichonephila clavipes, assembly GCA_019973935.1. Taxonomy (NCBI): domain Eukaryota; kingdom Metazoa; phylum Arthropoda; class Arachnida; order Araneae; family Nephilidae; genus Trichonephila; species Trichonephila clavipes. The sequence continues at coordinate 73,315 of BMAU01007862.1, read as the reverse complement.
ATGGTGCTCAAATCTAAGGTTAACGACAGGCATCCCTTAGCCCTTTGCCAGGATGAATTTCGTCGATCTGGCCATTTCCGATCAGGTGACATTAGTAACAACACACAACACTGTTGTTTAATAATTTACGAACACCTTCGGAGTACTTTTTAACAAAATAACATATTTAAACACTATAAAGGCTTTTTAGGACTGAATACCAATAAATATTAATATTTAACTAACAATATTTAAAATAAATTGCCTAAATTTCACAAAAATCACAATTATAAGGGAAATTTTAGCAACATTTTTGTAAAACTTCAAATCAATTAGAGAAAAAAGTAGTACACTTATATTAGTAAAAGTATTGCCAAGACAATCTAGATGCATTTATCTAGAAAATGTACTAAAATTTTAATGATTTATTGAAATTTTAAAATTTCAGAGTTGATTGAGTAAACATTATAAGAAAAAATCACATTCTTTATGAGACCATTATTTAAATAACAAGCCCTAACTCAAAAAATATTCATATAATACGAAATATTTTAGTACATTCTGTAGAAAACAGTATAAATATCAGGTTGAAAAAGTTTTATAGAAATACATTTGTAATATTTTGAGTAATCAGACTCGCCATGATAGATTTCGAGTAAATTAAATGCCCACTTCTGGTAGATCAAAGACCCACTTCCGATTTTTCTTACTTAATAAAAATGATTGTAGCTTGGCCTCTAGATAGAATAGAAACAAAACAAAATATTTCCTGTAAAGCCAAAAGATAGCCCTATTCAATAAAAGAGCAAACAAAAATATCTGTCTTGACCGAATTTAGTCATTTTTTTTCAACGTGTTCGGATACCTTAAGATGAAGTTTAAAGTTTACGCTCGTTGATTTAAGTATTTTTCATTATGTTGCTTAAAATCAAAATAAATAATTGATTTGATACAGAACAATTTAAAATTTAAGAACGTCCATGTACAGTAAGAAGTAGGTAGAAATTTGATAACATATTATTTATTAATATATGATTATTTCTTTCTTTGGAAATTTACATTTATAAGTGAATTTGTTAACTTGCCAAAAGTAGAGTAGTCTGGAGAAAACTTCTGGAGCAGGCCAGGGCACACCTAGGGCTATCAAGCCATTGAAGAAGAAGAAGTGAATTTGTTAGAAATGAATGTTTATTTCAAAAAGAGTTTTATTAAAAAAATTTAGTAATACTATTTAAATTATTTATAAACGAATTAGATTCAATTAGCTCATAGAACATAAGGCCCAGTGATGGAGAGGTAGCATACCGCGCTTCCACACCACTAGTCCGGGTTCTATTCTCAGGCTGGGCAAGGTAGACTCAGCCTGTCATCCCTCCTGCAGTGAGTCGATAAATGAGTACAGAGCTTGCTTGGAGATTTAAACACTGGGGGTCTCGCTTCAGACTGATGACCTGATCGAAGTATCTGTTCATACATCTCAGCGCCAAATAGTCACATATACTGGGCCCAGAAAAGTAGGCCATGGGCTGTTGAGCCACTGAGTTTGAGTTCATAGTACGAAGATTACTTTTGCATTTATTAATATCAAAATTTGTAACATTTTATGTAAACCTGATATTATTAATACTATAGCATTTTAATTGCAACAGGTTCATTTCCCTTAGTAAATTCAATTACTTGGAATTAATAAAAAAACTGATATTTGTTTAAGTAACGAAATAAAATTAAGAATATCAAATAATAGGAAAATTATTTTGTTTCCTAATATTTTTTTTTAGTTTAAACTTTTATCGAAAAGAAAATACTTAAATCTGTTAGTCAAGTATCTCACAGTTCTTACGTATATTATTCATTCAAAAATAATCCTTTCAAATATTAGTTCTAATTTTTGTTCAAGAACGTTTGTTTCAACATACCAGTGAAATTACTTTAAGGATTTTCATTTAGATTCTTTTTGATAACTTACGCCATCTCGCGGCAAGAAAAAGAAATAATTACTGCGCAATTTAATCAATTGATCAGTAAACAGTATAAAAATAAAAATACATATTTTGCTTAAGTTTTTAAGTGCTTCATTTATTTTTTGATGTACTTTATATTTTATTCAGTTACTTTACGGTTGAAATTTAAAGATTTATAGTTGTAAAAAAAGAAAAAGAAAGAAGCTTTTTTTCTCTGGGATGTTTGAATACAAAATTTACCTAAAGGAAGAAACACACATAGCCAAAGAAATAGTATTAAATTTCTACTTTCTTTTTCCTCCGCTCTGTCTTAGAAAATGAATATTGATTGCACGTTAAGTAATTTTTTATTTAGATTATGTCATCATCATCCCCTCTATCATAAATAGCTCAACACCCTTGTTATGAGCCAATGTCTTCCTCTGAAAATTCGTAACGACTCCTGATTGAACTTTGATTGAGTTGCGGGAAATCAGATTCCACCCAATCAGCCCATCACAGACACTGTCTTCTCCTTCTGGTTCCAGTTGGTCTAAAAAGTAATACCTTTTTTCAATTCCTCTACTTTAAGTTCCCTCTCTCCCTATATATATTATATATATATAATATATATATATATATAATATATATATAATATATATATAATATATATAATATATATATAATATATATATATAATATATATATATAATGTATATAATATATATATATATATTATATATTATATATAATATATATATATATATATATATTTGTTATACCAGGGTATGACATTGCTCGGTGGTACAGTATAATGGTATCTGTACCATCGTCATCCATTTACCATTTTATGGCCCTTATATATAGTTTTGGAATATATTTAGGTATGGCTTTAGATAGTTGTGGAGATGGGCACAAGGGTTCTGAGTTGGCATATAAAAAAACTATAAATTTTTTAAAAAATACAAAAAAATGTATGAATTGTTTTGGTAATCATAATTTTTCTGCTTACCCTTCTGTATCTAAACATTGTAGTGTTAGAATTTTTAAAACTCGAATTTTTTGGAACTTAAATATAAGAATTTATCTCGTACAGCAAAACGAAATATTCATGTTTTCGATTGTATAGATAAAAATCAAAGAGATAAGGATTTTAGTAACATATTGGAAACAAGGTTTTTCAGAGATATTCATGTTTTAAAACTAAAATTTAGATCTTGTACTGATAAAAGATGCAAGGCGTGTGGCATGATGAGTGGTGAACAGTTGGATATGGATGCAGGTTATATATTTTGTAAGATTTTTAACTGTGTTTACAAAATGACATGCAACATATGTAAATTCGCTTACATAGGTCAGACTTCAAACACTATCAATATTAGATTAAATCAACATAGGTCTGATACAAGGAAATTTGATTACAGCAAAAACCAGGCTAAGATTGAGATAGGACACTTTCATAAACATGGATTCAATAACATAACTGTACATATACTTAGAATAGTGCCAAATATTAAACAAAGATTATGGTTCGAAAACTTTTTTTATAGGTTCATTTAGATCATATTATCCTTATGGTTTGAATGTTATATGGAAAGGTGAAAGTGTCTTATTAGCTTTTAAACAAAAATCCGAGGATTCATTATATATTCCGAATTTTGATAAATCTATTGATAATAGTAATAATATTCGTTTAGCGAGAATTTCAAGAGCTAAACGTAGAAAAAGAGTTACTAGAGACATGTCAACCCTCAAGAATTCTATGTTAGAATTAGCTGTTAAATTTGATGATAACTACAACACAGGCTTAATTAAATCATTTATGTTTTGCATGAATAAAGCTGAAATTAAAATTATGACAGATATTTTAAGCAGATATAAATTTCAGAATTCTCATGGTATGTGCATATGATTCGAGACCTTAATAACTATTTAGTACAGAAAATGAATATTAAATTAGATGCAAGTGAAAATTACTCTACAGAATATTGTACATTATTATTTATGAATAAATCCTTTAACAAAATTAATTTTTCAAGTATATTTCAAAAATATCATTCCTTTTTTCCTATTAAAAATATTATTATTAAAAAGGCTTTCAAATACAACAAGAAACTTGGTAGATTTATATTTAATTATAATCAAATCTCGGAGCTCCTAAGTTCAGAATCATGCAAATGCAATCTATATCGAGACTATATTGATGATTATCATCAGCACGTTGTCACTGGAGACCTTAGCATCGTGAAAGATGATTTGTTAAGAAATTTTATGGAAAAAGGTACCGGTTTTAGACTGATGATCACAAAAATAAATCTAACGTTATGAAACAAATCATAAAAGATTTAGATAAATTCTACCTTAAAATTGCAATTAAATATGGAATGCCGATTGAAGCATTCAATCAATTTAGATCTTATGTAGCAACAGAAATTCGGGAATTAGATTTCACTGTTGAAAATGAAATTATGTATAAAGATCTTAAATCATCAATAGAAAATATCCAAAATGACTTCGTGATTACATATGTTGATAAGGTCTCTGCTAATTATGCCATAATTTGTAAATACTTTTACAGTAACTTATTATGTAACCACATTTTAAATAATAATTCCTTTCAAAAATCAATTCACATTAATAGAGAAGATGATAATCGTCTTTTAGCTTTGAACAAGACTGAATATTCATCTAAATAATATTAAATATCCAAGTATTTTTTTAACACCAAAATTTGATAAAATCCCTATAAAATTCCGTAGTATTACTAATGGATACAATACATATATCACGAGGTCTGGGAAGATCTTAGAATCTCTTCTTCAAAATCTAATTGATAATTTACAAAACACGGCAATAATTAAAAATAGCTTAGAGATTGCTAGAGTTACTAAGGATATGTTAATTTTTTCCATGCATGGCTTTGATTTCGTGGACCTTTTTAATTCTATAGATATTGACGATATGATTAAGGTTCTACAGTTAATTTATGATAAATATGAATTATATACTTCAATGAAAAAAGATAAATTTGATATTCTTATTAACCTCGTATTAAAAGAAAATTTCATTGTATTTGATCAGAATCTTTATAAACAGATCAAAGGATTACCTCAGGGTGGTCCAGCTAGTAATTGTTTAGCGAACCTATATTTACATTTTTTTTAAATAGATCATGTTGTAAATGATTCTTACTTAATTTATCGTTATATAGATGATATAATAATTTTTGGTAAAAATAGTGAATACAAACCAAATATTACGTTCTACCCTGATTATCTCAAGCTCCTTAAAACTAACTTCAACTCTAATATGGTGGAATTCTTGGATTTAGACTTGCATCTTATTAACAATAATGTAGTCAGTAACATTTTTGACACAAAAGAGATTCGTTTAAGTTCCATATAATTAAAATTCCCGTATGGAATAGTAATTTGCATATATCAATTTACAGAAATATCATTTTGAATTTTTTATTTAGAAATGATAACTTAACTACCCACAAAATAGATAAATACAATAATATAAAACAATTTTTTTCAATGTTGTTTAGATCATGAATACCCTTTTAATTTCTTAAGAACTTATATTCATCACAAATACATTAACCGTCTTGCTACTTCGAATTCCAAAACCAACACACAACAATAGGATTTCAAAGTCAGCATGTTAGTGGTCTTGCTGTGAAGATTATATCATAACACTCATATCACAGTTTACATTTTTTCCACACACATCTTGAACATCTTACACATTGTTGACAACCAACCAAATTAGAGCCTAGCAAATTTACATTTTTGACAATCAACCAATTCAAATTCTACCGTATTTGATTGTCGTCTCTTTTTTTTTTATACCTGTCTTTGCTGGCTGGTTTAAAAGTCAGATCAAAAGATGTGTTTATGTATTTTCGAATTTTTTAACTTGGTGAATAATCGATTTTCATTAATGTCAAGACGCTTGATTCTCCTCGTAAAAGCTCTGTGAGTAAAGAAATTTTGTTAAATTATTTCTTGAAAGATACTTTTCTTATGTAATTGTTTTAGCATTTTTCTACTTTTCTTACGCAATTATTTTGTGATTTTTCTGCATTAAGAGTTTGGGAGAGTTTGTTACATAATAGTAATGAGTGGTTTTTTCATACTCTCTGAGTTATCCAAACTCTGAAGTTTTGTTTATTTTATTTTACTTGGTTTTCCTACCGAGTTGCAAAGGGGGAAGGTTGGCGCCTTCATACTAGTTTAACCCCACTTATTCGGTCCTAAGTCCGAAATTGCTTTCTGACTCGCTAGGTTCTTCTTTTTTGTAGTTTCTTTTTTAATTTCTCTATAATTTTGTTCTTCCTGTTCAGGTTTTATATTTTTATTATGCTATTTCTTGTTATGTTCTTTATCTATTATTTCTTATTTTTGATATTTAAAACATATTTCTTTTATATATATATATATATATATATATATATATATATATATATATATATATATATATATATATATATCTTGTTCAAATTTCCAATAGTTAATAAAATACTTTCTATTCATCCATTCAAATTTAATTACATTTTTTTAAAACTAGTAGTGGATGACACTTGATGTAATACAGTTTTTCAAATATTAATTTATTAATTAGATTTAAAAATGAATAAACAGTAGCAAAGATAATAGTCTAACACCCCATATATAGAAAGTAAAAATTGTTCTTTGCGTCCCTGTAGTGCAATAAATAGCGCATTCGGCATTTAATCGAAAGGTCGTGGGTTCGATTCCCACCTGGAGATGGCCTAATTTCTGAGAATGTCACTTCTTTTTTACTATACTATCCTATACGATTTGTGATTCTGTCATATGTATATACATATTTATATTGTTACGTAGATTCAGGTCGAGGATTTTATGCAAAACAGTCACAAAGAAAAATAACAGTTATTTAAGAGCGACGCGAATTTATTATCTGAAATTCAATTCTCTCTCTCACTCTCTTTAAATACAGGATTCCGCAGCAATATTCACACAGTAAATCTCAGAAGGTCTTCACACCTTCAACAGCAATCAAACAAAATTATCAGTGTTTAAAACACGTATGAAAACAATTATTCATACGTGCACATCCAAGCTAATCAGAACAATGTTCACTACTCGCTGGTTGAATCAAGACTGACTGGTTGTGGCTGGCATTGCTCTATTTATAAACCCGGTAGAAACTTCCAGAAAAACCCGCGCGCGTCATAGTGCGTGAAATTCGTGGCGATATCCACTACTTTGTAGAAGAATCCAGAGGGTCTCTAACTCACCAACATGGTCACCAAGGACGCCCAAATGGTCGTCAAAGTCGCCAAATTGGCGGCCAACCTATTAGTTAAATATGATGCCAATTTGGCTCTTTCACCAAGATTTCGCCAAGTTCTCATTGAATCGCCACTATAGCGTAAGTAACGGCATTGCTTATGAATATTATAAATTTAACATGAAATAAATGTAACAGAGTAATATAAATGCTTTGTACATCCAAATATAAGTTATTTACACAATTTACACTAAATTTGTAACACTGCCCCCTCCTCAAAGACTGCACGTCCTGGGCAGTTCAATCCTTGAGTAAGAGGTATCTATTTACAGCAGCGGTTTTCAAACTGTGGAGCGCTCCCACCTCTGGGGGGCATGATAACCCTACAAGGGGGCATAAGCATATCGAAAATAAAAAAAATTAAAAAATAATTAATTTACTAGAATGAATTAAAACAAAATACTTTCAGACAAAATAAAAAATGCACTTTTACTCTGATTCAATTTATATAAATCATCTGGCGATATTACGTCATCAAAAAAACTTCTTCAATACCTAATTAGCTATTTTGATCCTATAACCTAAAGGTACTCATTTTTTTCTACTGGGCCGCATACATATGTGAGCTATTTCACGTGGGCCGCATACATATGTGAGCTATTTCACGTGTGCCGCATACATATGTTAGTTATTTCACGCGGGCCGCAACATGAGGATAAATGGGGGGGGGGATGCTTTAAGGTCAAGATAACATTGAAAATTTAAAATGTGGAAAATTGATCAAAATATAACTACTGTGTATGTGTGTTTTTCTTTTTTCTAATTATATATTTTTTACATATATATTTTCATTTTTGTCACTAACACTAAATTAGAAGCATTTAAGAAACAATCTTTCACAATTTTTGCATCAGTAAACGGTTTCATATGATTACAAATAGTATAACAAACTTCGTAGAATGTCTTTGTTACCACTGTGATATTACCACTGACAAAACTTTATTGCTTTTGCAAAGATTATTAAAAAAAAGCCTATTTATCACCTCTTGAAATAGATCTTCGAGGAAAAGGGACATTGAATGATTCCTGTCTTTTGGTATTTTTTAAATACAGCATTTTCTTGACAAATGAAACAATTACTGATCCATGTTTGCTTTTTACAACAAAATAGTCAACCTTTCAATCGTCTTGAAACAATTTTTTTCGAATATTTTTCGCTTGCAAGATAGTTAAAAATTAGTTCCTCCCATAAAATTGTCACTACTCTTTTGTTGTCCGTTATCACTAACCATAACCGTTCTAAATGGAAAAAGGATATCAATTCGCACCTATCAATTCGGCACCGACAGCAAAAAGCAAAATATATATATTAGGTTTCTTGACGAAGAATTTCTTACCAAATTTTTAATACCATGTTCTTAAATAAGTAAATTTCTCAGAGCATTGGACCATGACCGGGTCACTTAAAAAGCCTTGGTGGGCCGCAAGTTGAGTATCACTGCTATAACCAAATAAAAGACTTTTGTTTGATTTGCTGTTATCCTATCTCTGTACTACTCTTTCATAGGAAAGACCAAACCCAGACCCAGAATTAAAAAGAAAATACTGAAAAAAAGAATAATTTAAGCGAAAAATGCTAACGAATCGATTCATTTTTCTGTTTTTTTCTTATCATTTGAAATTTTGGACCCTAAACTTTAATGGCACCTATCTCCTTCGAAAGACGTTTGGAACCCTCAGCTTCCTATTTAATATTGTTTGTTTTGATGTGTACCATCATCCCTTAAAGTTTTGCCCAAGAGTTTAGATACACTCCATATACACTTTTATAAGCAATGTGTAAGCAATACAAAAAAAAGCGAATTTAGCCTTTTATTTGTCATATTCGTGTTCAGCACGTTGAATTCTATTGTGTTGTGAGAATTCAAACTATAATTAGATGCACATTTTACTTTTTTATATTAGTTTAATATCTATCTTACTTCACAGTACAACACATTAATAATTACAGATCAATAGTTGCGTGGTATTTATATACAATCCTCTACTCAGTCACAGTTAGCAGTCTTTAACTGGTTGCAGTTAAATATACCACATCTCCTCCCTCCTTAAAGAACAAGTCTCTCCGGAGATCACCTGATTCTCCCGGAACGCCTAGGAAATGGTCTGTCTGGAACTGGTGGACTCCTCGTCTCGGAGTCAGTCTCTTTAGCTGAAGACTGTGATAGATCTGGAACCGCAACAACAGTTGATGGCACTCCTTGTACGGAAGATGAACCCAATTCCTTGTTCAGATCCTTAGAAATTCCTCCCGCCGTTTCTGCATGCTGAATATTAGAGTTGTTTTCTCGAACCTCTGCTGATGGAAACCTCTGGTGAATAAGTGGAATGATATTTTCTTGCACTTTCCCCCCCACTGGACGGATTTGATCAACATGTCGTCTCACCAGGGTTCCTTGAACATCAATGATGTAGTGGAGTACGCCATCCTGGTTTACAATGGTACCAAACTTCCATCTAGTATTAGCTGCTCTGTAAACTCTCACAGCCACTCGATCTCCAACATCAAATTTCCTATCTCGGAATTCGAAATTATCTCTTCGTAATTTATACTGAATTTTTGTTTTCAATTCAGGTAAAAGCAAATCTATCCTGGTTCTAATGTCTATTTTTAGGAATAACATGGCTGGACTAAGTGTTGTAGTTACATTAGGAGCTTTTCGGTATTGCATTAAAAATGTACTTAATTGTTTGTATAGTACTATCATATTTATGCATAGCTCTTAATGACTGCTTTAAAGTAGCAACATAGCGTTCTGCTTGTCCATTACTAGAAGGCTTGAAAGATGCACTAGTTTTGTGCTTAACTCCATTTTTATGCATAAATCGCTGAAATTCATAGGATGTAAACCGAGATCCATTATCGCTGACAAGTACCCTAGGTAATCCGAATCTAAAAAACTATCTCGAAGACATTCGATGGTTTTCTTGGTTGTGGCTACCTTCATAGGATATACTTCTAACCATTTGGAATGAGCGTCAACGATAAAAAAAAACGTGTGTTCAAAAATTGGTCCAGCAAAATCTACATGAATACGTTCCCAGCGTATACTGTGATATTCCCAGTAATGAACTTTAGATTTTGGGGGATCAGCCTTATATCTAACACAATCGTCAGTTTTTTGCGGCTTCTTCAATATCTTTATCTATATTTTTCCAATAGACAAACGATATAGCTATACCCTTCATTTTTACTATTCCTAAGTGTCCAGCATGTAATTCTTCCAGAACATTCTTCCGAAACTTCCTTGGAATACTCCGTACATAATACAACCATCCTCAATGGTATACTGGGCTTCTCTCCCTTGCAAATCTTTACCTTCCTTTAAGGCTTTTAAGAGTGGACCCAGCTCTATATCTTTACCCGACTCCTGTCGTAACTCCTTAGAAGTAACAGGTAATGCTTCAATCTGAGACATCTGAAATATTGTGATGTCATCTTTAACTTCAAGCTCTTCTGCTGTTTGAAGTAACAGAGAAAGAAAGTCTGCATTTCTCTCTCTCTCTCTCCGTGTTCAATCGTTGTACGGAACATTATATCAAACTCAAATAACTGCAAAATTAACGCATAATGTAAAAGTCTGGTAGCTGCCAACTTTGGTAAACCTCTTTTTGAACCAAAAATAGCTATCAAAGGTTTGTGATCCGTTATCAAAGTGAATCTTCTACCTTTCAAATATAGATAAAACTTTTTTACTGCCCAAACTATTGAAAGAGCTTCTTTATCAATTTGGGAATATTTTTCCTCGGACCCAGATAAAGTTCTTGATGCGAACGTGATCGGACGTTCAGAGCCATCTGGATATACGTGTGACAGAACACAATTAAACTACCAACTGGAGATGCATCACTAGCTAAAATTAAAGTTATATATATAGGCTAGTATCATAATGCGCCAAAACTTTAGGTGAACAAATTTCCTTCTTTATTTGCTCAAAGGAAACTTGACAATCCTTCGACCATAAAAATCTAACAGTTTTCTTTGTCAAATTATAAAGAGGATTAGCAATAGTAGCTAAATTTTCACAAAATTTCCCGTAAAAATTAACTAACCCTAAGAAACTTTTTACTTTATGAACATTCTGGGGAACAGGGGCATTTACAATGGTTGAGATTTTTTCGTCAGTTTTATGTAACCCTTTTGAATCGATTCTATGCCCAAGAAAATTAATTTCATTTTGGAAAAACTTACTTTTATTTAAATTAAGCTTTAGCCCGTCTTCTATACATTTCTTAAAAAAATCCTCTAAAGCTGTAAAATGCGAAATTTCATCGCTCCCTGTTATTCTAGCATCATCCATAAGTACCTTAACTCCATCCATACCCTGAAATAGTCCGTCAGCATAGCACTGCCAAATAGCAGGTGTCTCATTTAATCCATACAGTAGTCTTTTACAAACATATAATCCCTTGGGGGTATTTATAGTCATTAATTTCTGACTGTCGGGATGGACTTTCATTTGCAAATATGCGTGCTTAAAATCTAATTTTGTAAATTGTTTTCCCCCATTTAAACTACCAAAAATTTCTTCCAATCTTGGTAAAGGATGCTGAGGGACAATTAAATTTGGATTCAGGGTTACTGAATAATCTCTCTCAGCACATAGAGAGTCTTATACTACCATCGGTTTTAACAACAGGAACTACTGGAGTTACCCATTCAGAGCTGTCGACTTTTTTTATGATACCCTTTCTATCAAGTCTGTCAATTTCGTTTTCAACTCTACCTTTTAGAGCAAAGGGTACTAAGGGTTCGAACCCTACAAAATATAGGTTTTACTCCAGGTCTGAGTTTTAATTTAGCCTCATAATTGCTTCTTTCTCCTAATTTATCGTCGAAAATATCCTTATACTCTCTCAGAAGGTTACTTAAATTTTGTTCGGTTTTTGCTCTAAAAGCTTTAATAGCCGGCCAATCTAAATGAATTTTATAGAGCCAATCCCGACCCAAAATAGTATCTAAGTTTTCTTTTACAATGTATAAGTTCAAGTTTACTTTTTGATTTTTATATTGTACCCTTACAGTAACATATCCTAATGGTAATAATGAATCTCCTTTTTATGTTTTAAAACTATTTGTAGTTTTAATTTGTTTATTTGAAATTTTCCTGAAATTTCCAATACTCATTACACTAACCGTTCCCCCGTATCCAATTCCATAGAACAACTTTTGTTTTCGATTTTTAAATTTATCATAATTGGAGGTCATTTCGGTTCTTCCTCGTGTAATATACAATCCTGAATTTTTTTATTCATGTAGTGGAATTCTATTTTTATCCTCAACTTCATCTAATAGTTACCTGTTTTTGTCTATCCGATTTCGCATTTGCCTTTTTAAGCATGCCTGCTTAACGTGTCCAATTTTCCCACAGAAATTACATTTACTTGAAATAAATCTACAATTCTCTTTTGCATGGTTGGTACCAGTGTATCGTAGAACAATATGTTTTCTTTCGGTTTTTTGTAAAATTGGATTTTTTATTCATGTGTTTTTTAAAAGTTTGCATTGAATTTATTCCTCGGCCCCTAATATCATTTGCCCTTTTAAAAGCTTTTTTCATAGCCATTGCTATATTTAGCGTTTTCTCGAAATTAATATTATCTTCCTCAAATAATCTATCTAAAATAATTTTATCCCGAAACCCGCTTACAAATACGTCGCGTAACATAATATTCAACATTATTTATCATAATCATAATTCATTGCTAGAGCCCGAAGCTCGGCAATGTATGTACTAATACCTTCCCCTTCAGTCTGTTTTCTGTTTAAAAATTTGTGACGAGAAGGTATAATTAAAGGTTTTGGGGTCAAATGTTTTTTAAGTGCATCTTTTAATTTATTTAACGTTTGGTCGGAAGAAATGTCAGGTGAAAGCAAATTTTTTAGTAACTGGTACACCCACGACCCACGGCTTCAAAATAAAAAGTACCTTACCAAAAAACAATATTACCCTCTCATCATAATTAATAAGAAAAAAGAGAATAATTAATTGAAAAAGATACTATCAAAATTATTAACAACAGCTCCGAGCCGTTCTAAAAGAAAGCTTCTCACCAGTAGCTGAGGGAGTAGTAACTGGTACAATTTTGCACTAAAAGACGAAATAAAAACCTTAGCTCGATTTGCTATTGGTACATTCTGTACATCTAAGTAAGTTTTGAATCTTTCAATGAAACTATCGAAATTTTCATTTTCTTCATCAAATTTTTCAAATTGTACAGTTACTTTATGACTATGAGAATCGTCTCTAATTTGCAGCGTTCGAATCAGGTCTTGATTCTGCCTGAGCAAGTCTGCAATTTTCTGTTCCATGGTTCCTCCCGATTAAAGAGAATTTTTTTTTTTTTTTTTTTACCTTGAGCCACATCTTTAGGAAATGCCTTACCCAAAAGAAAAATATTGTTTCTTCTCACTTCACCTCTATCTGAGAATTAAAGAATTCTTCTTCACACACAAAAGAAAAAGATTCTTCAAAGCACGCGGAATTAAACAAAAATTTCATCCCATCTTCGTCGCCAACTACTGTGTTGTGTGAGTTCAAACTATAATTAGATGCACATTTTACTTCTTTATATTAGTTTAATATATATCTCACTTCACAGCACAACACATTAATAATTACAGATCAATAGTTGCGTGGTATTTATATACAATCCTCTACTTAGTTACAGTTAACAGTCTTTAACTGGTTGCAGTTAAATATACCACGAATTCATTATGAATTGACCATATTCAAGGTGTGGTAGTTAGGAGAAGGGGGTGCCAGTTCAGGTGTCGTCCACGTCACTTGACCATGGTTCAAAATTACGTGGTCCGTCGCCAAAAGCCCTCGTGTAGCTGAACAGTGCGACGTTAATATTCAATCAATCAATCAATCAATTGACCATATTCATTTCAGAAGCAGAAATTGCTTAAAAATTTGTTGCCTATTGTAGTTATAGATCCGCTTAAAATATTTGGTTCTAGAAAATAGAATAAGAATATATATTAACAGAAACAACAGTTTGCTTTATTTTTTAGCTGATAACAATGATTTTTTTTTAAAACATAACCTTATTTTTTGTACTGTATATTTATTACATTTTTAATACATTCATTTTATTAAGTTGTAGGATTAGTTAAGTGGCTGAAGCAAAGTAAATTAAATATAAAATTTTTAATTAAATCTGAAAAGATTGTTACTGAAAAAAATTCAATAATTTAAAAATTTACGAAGAAAAGGGAATACACAAAATTTAAAAAAAGGCATATGAAATTAATTCTCAATTAATTTATACTAACCAATTTATATTTCATTATCCTAGAATTAATCAAATTATATTTGATTTGACTAAAATTTATTGCCTTCTGAAAGGCATGACTTAGTGTATCCAAAAAATTTTGTACTGCAGTTTGTTGTGATCCCATTAAATAACTGTTATGCACTTTTTAAAATATTTTTACTGGTTTTAAATACAATCTATAACAAAAAAAAACGCACCAAGAATGAGTTGTCCGATAGAGATAAAATTTGGTGGGTAGAAATATTATGTACAGATTAGAAAATGATTAAAATTTCAGAAAAATTGAGAAATTTATTTCACACTTATATAGTTACAAAGTATCGAGCCCAATAAAGCCTCTAACCTACCTACCTAGATAAGCTAACCCACCTCTAGCCTGTATGCAAGCTGGTATAGCGTGATAAAGAATCCTGATGGTCTCCTGCGGTATTCCAATGCCAAATTTTTTCCAATTGTCGCACCAGGTTATCAACATTCCCTGGTCAAGGCAGTCGCCTTCCCATCATATTCCAGAAATGCATCTTTTCGACCCATATGATGAATGATTCTCTGATTTGCCCAACTTACCTCTTTCAGTCCTATGATACGACATCTTTCAAACTCTGACAGTTGTTCGTAATGAGCTAGAATCCTGAGGCGAGGCATTTTTTTCAGACGTTGAAAGGTACCCTAAATCGCAATGCAACAGAAATTTTGACCTTTAGATTGAGAATAGTTTCTTATAGACTCCTGCTGAGTGCGTAGTTACGATAGTTGTAGCTCCCGCTATTCATTTTCATTGGACACCAAATTTTAATCATTTGCATGTTCGATACAAATATCTTTGCATACGAAATTTCATTACAATCGGGCAACTCTTTCTTGGTGCGTCGTTTCTTTTTGTTATAGATTGTATTTCAAATACGTGCTGTACTTAAAAGATTTATTTTCCATATTTTTAAAAAAAATTATTTTGATTTGGTCATTTTGTATATTTTATTGCACGTAATTTTTTATTTTGTAATTTATAAACACTGAAAACTAATGGTTTATGTTCCCTTTTATTATAGTTTATAGTCTCTATTTTCTATTCTAAAATCACGTTAATTGATATGAAATAAATTTAAACGTACTAAAAACTGATATATATATATATATATATATATATATATATATATATATATATATATATATATATATATATATTAAAAAAGCAAATAACAATTAATACAGGATTAATCTACTGACACACAGAGAAGATTTCTAGAA
Organism: Trichonephila clavipes; assembly: GCA_019973935.1. NCBI lineage: Eukaryota > Metazoa > Arthropoda > Arachnida > Araneae > Nephilidae > Trichonephila > Trichonephila clavipes. The sequence continues at coordinate 57,524 of BMAU01007862.1, read as the reverse complement.
AAAAAATAGATACAATTCGAATGGGTGCTTCGAGAACGCCGATGAAAGAAATGATTCAGATAAGAAAATAAGAATAAAGATAATAATTTAAATAAAATAAAGATACCTATCTAATTAAGAACAACAATATCTTTCTAATTAGTAATTAGCTTTTTAAAAAGTAAAATTAAAATAAATCTAATTAAAGCGTTATAAAACAAATTCAATCCTTTTGTGAAATACTTTCGTTACTAATCCTATAGACTAGGTTTAATTTTTTTCTCATCAATTCAATTGGCTTTAAATATGCTCTATTGGTTCTTTGGAACTATTATATAAATCACCAGCTGATTAGAGCATTTAATGGATGGTCATAACAATTACTTAAAACATTAGCAGTACACGTAAGTTAACTTGATTGCTAATTAATTCAAATTAGGTGATGAGTGCGACAGATTACTTTCTGTTAATTCAAGCAATAAAGTGAGAATGCAATTGGGAATAAGTTAAGAATTTGGATTTTTCTAAAAATCATAGATATGTGACTATTAGAAACTTAGAAACTCCGTAATCTTAATGGGGTAGATTCAGAATTTCGACCACAAAACACATTTTTTACTTTTCTTATTTTTATAAAATATCTACTTTTACGCTTCTAATGGTGCAAAAACTATCATTCTACGTACAGTAAAAGTATTTTTAATAATTTTTTGAAAATGTTTTACCACCTGTCAGTTCCACCTGCCACGCCCACTTATACAAAAGTAAACTTTTTTTCTGGCTTGTAAGCCCCCAATTTCACTATTTTGTTTCATTATTATTTAAAATACTTCGAATGGCGCTTTCTAGCAGAATAAATGAAGTAAAGCAAAGGCTTGTTTAATATTTGAAACGTTGTTTGCATTCAGTTTTGAAAGTACTTAATTAGCTTTTGCTCTCGCTCCATTTGCTAATAATCTGAAATTTTTTATATACTTGCTGGTAAGTTTTGCTTTTTAAACAATTTTTTCTTACATTGCCACGTTTCAAAAATATAATTTTTAAGAAAAGAAGATTAACTGGTTTGCATTCTCAGTCAAATGTAAGTGAACCCATTAACAATTTGAATGTTTCTGCTTCAGCCAAGAAACTGAAACCCTGTGTGGATTACAGCAATTTTCTTGGAGGAAATGGAAATATAAATTAAAATTATATATATGACTTTATTGACTGAAGCTTTAAATATATCCGTTGTACGTAAAGGATGCAAAAATAATAGCATTTCACTTAAATTTTTAAGAAAAGTTCAAGGCTTGGCGACAGAATTTTCTGTTTCTTGCGAAACTTGTGGATTCAGCCAACCATTTCTAAATGCTGATAAATATATGATTTCATGTAATGGAAAAGAGTCTAAGTATTATTAAGTCAATACCAGGCTTTCATATGCGATGAGATATATTGGTAAAGGTAAGTCTTCTGCCTAAGTTTTGTGTGGAGCTATGAATTTACCAACTCCATCGCTACAAACGAAGATACCTGGTGTGGATATAATCGAGCAATTTCAACAGGTGAAGTATATAAACACAAGAACACCTTGCCATCAGAAGTGCTCAAATGTATCAAAGATGTGTACAAGAATTATCAACTCCTAACCTTCTTGCCAAATGCTTACATGGTAAGGCACAAAACTGAAACGAGAGTGTAAACAGCTTAATATATGGTCACGGGAACCGATAAACGTTTTTGTGCAATTGTGCACATTAAAAACTGGAATACTGGAAGCTATTGCCTCCTATAATCAAGGTAACATCCCTAAATGTCATGTTTAGGGATATTTCCAGGTTTTTACACAGCTTAAGCAACGGAAGCAGCTGATCGAGAGAGAGTACGGAAAGCAAATTATGACATTTTACAAAATTCTAAAGAAGCAAGGGTAAAAAGAAGGCCTAAAAAATGTATACTAGGGGATACTTTAACAGAAGAAAGAAAAATCCAAGCTATGGAGTTGGTATGCACTAATTGCAAGTAAGTTTTTTACTAAAATCCCTTTTTCTCAAAACTAACATTTTTATTATATAAGGAACATTTGTTCTTAAACTACTGCATTTAATAGCTTATAACTTTGCATGGTTAATAATCACACTCTAATACAAACTTTAAGGGGTGTTGGAAAGCTAAAATCTTATTTTTTTGACAAATTGAGATTTTTACATTTTCAAATTGTATATATTTTAACCTTTCTAAAGATACCTTACTTTAACCTCTAGGGTATTTAGAAGCCCTTAAAACGTATTTTTATATAATCGTTGAATTTGGGCCACACACATTTTAATGGCGAAAATTGTAAACAAATTACTTTGTTTTTGCTTAAAAGTGTAACGACTGATATAAACCAAAACATATCTTTTATTTTAAATTGAGCCTTTTATTTTTTAATTTCCTAGCCGAATAGAAGTCTCACTGTATACATTAAAATCAATTTATCTCAAAATGTAAATTTTAATGTGCGATGTACCTTTTCTGAGAAACTACTGTTCACAGGTATGTAAATTTTTTATGAATTATTTATAATGATATCTAATATATACTAAAATGAGCTTTTTGTAAAAAACTCAAAAATTTAATTTTTACAAATTTTTTAAGTAAAAAATGGGCCAAATTTCACAATGTTTGATAAAATATTTCATAATTTATTAAAAAATTCAAAACTAGCTAAAAGCTCATTTTAGTATAATGAGAGAGGGTATTTTAATAGTATGAAAAATTTCAAGCATGTACATAAAATAGATTTTGTGAAAAGGTACATCGAAAACAGCCAATTTAACATTGTTAGTATAGAGAGAGAGAGAGAGAGGTTTCCAACTCCTCTTAATCAAGAGATTTTTTTTCAAAAAAATACTCTGACTTAATTTATAGCATTAAACATAATGAAATTTCACTGTTTTTGAAAAACAAAATAGATTTGAGCAAAAAATAATTTTTTTAAAAATAACTAGACATCCTAACCATAGAAGTTCTGATTAAAGTGTGTATTATGGTTCACAGAATATTCAGTAAAAAATTGGAGATTTGTATTCAATAGAATGTCTATAAATGTTCCTTAAAAATACCTATTTTTAACATAACTGAGATACAGATCCTGTTTTGTGAATCTATCTTTTCAAAAATGTTTAAAAACATTACAATTGCTTTGTAAAAGTTATTATAATGAAGTAATGTATTACGATCTAAATGTTCATTTTAGAGTAAGTACCTCTAAAACTAATGGTCAAATTTGAATAACATTTGAAACGTGGGACACTGAGCACTTCCTACCAAGTTCTAAAACAATAAAAGTATAACGTTATTAAATAATCTTTCTAGGTTCATTAAGTATGTCAATTAATTCATTAAGACCAACATTTAATAGCCTTTGAACCATTAATAATTAAGTTTGATTAATGATAAAAAATTGTAGAAGTTCTTAAAAGTGTCTCACATTTTTCATGAAGAAACTGTACAACTTCAAGCTCTTGTTAAGTATCAGTATAAAAAGAAATAAAATTATTTCATTAAATATTGCACTGCTGTAGAAAAAAGTGGTATACTAAATTAAAGGAAAGTTTTAATGATTCTGAGGTTTCTCAGTTCCTGGAGCCATAAAAATGGGAGATTTCTCTTTCAGTGAGTCAAAAATTTATGAATAATAAAATTTGGATTACTGTGATTACTATAAGATTTCATTTCTTTCTTCTCTCAGAAAAAAAATGCTTCAGTGCTTAAAATTGCTCACATAACAATTTTTATTTTATTTTAATTCAAGATCACTGAGTGAATTTATATTTCTAAGTCATGTAGATATGTAATTAACCCAAATAACTGAAATTTTACCTATATGTGGTGACAGCCGCTAGGCCGCTATTGCCAAGCCACAAGATCTGTCTGTTTTGTTTTGGATGTTTCTGCGCGTGCCTCAAAACGCACAATTTATTGTCAGAGCTATGCTAACTTTAGACACTGGAAGAGGACCGCCATGTCGAGAATGAAGATAGCAAAGCCTCTTTTGTTTTACTTTGTTAGGCGACGGAATAGTAAGACGTCTCGCATGGCGAAAAAAATTTATAATCTTTATATTATCTATGTAAATATAATGTAAATGGTAATACATAATTAAAGTCGCAAGTTAATGTTAAATTTCACTGTTATGTATATATGCACATTTTTCGCAAATAAATAAATAACAATGCACTTGTGAAAAAATAAGCCCATCATCTCCAAATTTTTCATGCAAATTCATAATATCAAATATGTTAATGATTAAATTTTCAAGTCTTGTTCTTGTTAATTTCGGTCATGTATGAGGTTATTACTGCTCAAAAACATGTAAAACAGATAATATTATGTTAGACCACATGTGAACTTAACCATTGGTCGTCAGTGAGGTTGGTCTCTGGAGTCACAACGAATAATGCTGTTATGATGTTGTTGTAATCTTTTAATACGACTTCTGACATAGACGCCTAGTCAGGTTACGTAAAAGTGGTTGGATATACCGAGCAAATGAATAAGATATCATTTTCTAACGTACGAACTTGCCTTAAAGTGGGCGCAAAGAGCGCAAATAGGCGGAATCATAACTCTGACGGATCGAGCTACATGAAAGCAAGACAATCAAAAGATTGTACGGCGTATCCCAACTGTTCAATATCCTACGTAAACCATTTCTCCCGTACGTATCAAAGCCGAAAATTATGAATGCTAGCTGAATCCCAATGCATAACATTCAGTAATGAGCCCCTTTCAGTTTTGGAGCAGAGGACATCAGATCTGTTCATGGAAAATAAGAGTCAAGTACCTCCAATCAACCTTTGTTTTACAGATAGTGATAGGATTCAGTACAACAATCAAATCATATAAATCCAGAGCCATGTTCGGCCATACATAAACGTTAACGGCGAAGCGAAATATTCACGAATCACAACTCATGTGCTACATTTGATGGAATCAGTAGAGTGTAGTACATTATAAACTGCGAAAAAAAAAAAAAAATGAAACCATCTCGGGGTTCGCTTTCGATCATAATTTAGGCGTTAGAGGCGAACGTTAAAGGGGATACGGCTGAAATAAGAGCAGAGACATGACAATCAATGTTCGAACACATGTGCATGTTTCACCGTCAGTCAAAAGTTATTAGAAAACACTCATATGGGATTACCCGCTGTATTTCTCAAACATTTTCCTTTGAAACTTACAACTTGTTTCAGTCAATGACTTATGATCTATATGAGAAGCATTTCCATTTTTACAAAGAATGCAGAAAATGGGTTCATTATTGGTTTGTCCCTAAAGAGACCAGTCATTCATCATATATTGCCAGAAAGATTGGAAAAGGTATAGTGGCGCATAATATTTCGAGTAATCAATTTGTAATCATTTTTTGCACGGTAAAGCTGTAATTTTAGCACAAATCTATAGCAACTTATGTGCATATCCAATAATAAAACAAGGTATTCCGATTCATTTTCTCATTATTTTGTTCACTGACCGTTTTACATAATGTTTAGTAATATTTAAAAATGATTTGTAATCCTCTTTGAACACAAAAGATAAGTTTTTAAAATCCGTTTCCTCAATAAACAATGAATAATTCTATGCATATTATTGTGATTTTGTTTCAAGCTATTTTTATTTATTTTTATTGCGTTCTATTATATTAAGTATATGCCCTGGAAAGTGTCAGTAGAATTCTCAATATTTCAATAATTGCTGTAGAAATAGGCTGCTTGAAATTTTTAAAAGGAGTATTGGAATCGGTTTGAAATAAGAGTTATTAAATGAAACAAAAAAATCAAGCAAAAATATATATCTATATATTTTTGCTCACAATCCGTGACTGAAAATATTGACACGTCATTGATTCGTTTGTGAATTTAAATGCTAAAAAAATAATATAGAATGTTTCAAATTGGATTTTGCGGATGCATATGCTATTCAATTATAGATTAAGTAAGAAATTAATTTTTGTTCCAAAAGCAAGACCACAAATCACTTTCCTAACATAATCTCTCTTTTTATCCACTTGCAGCTTAAATTTAATTTTTATTAAGATTTAGAATCTCATTGATTCTGGATTGAATGACTTTATACAGTGCCACACGTGGAATTTCCATACATCAATTTTTCAACTACACCAGTACATTGCTCCTTTAATTTGCCCTCACGTCACATATGGTGCCTAGCAGTCGAATAAATAAAATGAATTGCCTTAGTAGGTAGGAGAGTCAAAAAGTCCTTCAAGCTGCTAAGAAAAAATAGTGGCTCTCCAGTTAATAAAGCAGAAATGCATAGCATACAATCAGGAGAATCAACAAGTCCAAATCTGTTAAGGTGAGCCTGTAAATAACAATATTCAGTCATACATCTGAAACAAGCCACACAAATAGCTCTTGGAAGAGACACAGATATGTCTGTTTAATATAGAAGATCAATTCTTCCTAGTGGCAATATCCCTCTAATAAGAAAATCCAACTTTATGGAACTGCTCTCTAATAATCCATTTAATGTTTTTAAGAGGAATGAATATGTATGCTATATATTTATAAAAAAAATCTCAATCTTCTTTAGTGAGTGCATCTATCTGTGAGTAATATTACAATACATCATCAATGGAATTTTTTATTGATTGATTTTGGCATACTTCGTCATTAAATATTGTAGATTGCAGTTAAACACACAACAAAACTACTTAAAATATAAAATTCAGTTACTTTGTTCTTTGTCATATGCACTAATAGGTAAAGATATACCATATACGTAAGCGTAAAGGACATGCTCTAGTGCAGGGATGGCCAACCCGCGGCACGAGTGTCACAGTGTGGCGTGAGTGAGTGAGTGAGTGAAGATTAACGTCACACTGTTCAGGTGCACGAGGGCTTTTGGCGACGGACCACGTAATTTTGAACCATGGTCAAGTGACGTGGACGACACCTGAGCTGGCACCCCCTCTCCTAACTACCACACACACCAACGGGAGGACGTTTCAGCTCTCGACAGATTTAGCGTGCATCGCTGCCCTACACGGCGGGTCTTTAGTGGTACTGGGCTCGAACTCGTGACAAAGCAAGCCACGATCCGATGCCTATACCACTTCGGCTACCGTGGCCGTCACAGTGTGGCACGGTGAATTGTAGCAGTGGCACGCAAAGACGTACTGAAAAAGTTAAAAAGTTTGAAAAGATAATAAATATATAATTATCTTTTACAATTTAATTAAAGAAAGTGGTGATGTCTCAGACAAAAAAAACAAACTAAAATTTGGAGCACCTAGCTGATGTGCACCTAGAACCACCTAATTTTATTAGCATCTGTATGAGCTAATCTTAATATATATGACTTGATAAAAAAGTAGTAATTCAAAAGATACATTAAGTAAAAACTGAGTGTTTAATAATTATTTTGAATTAAATGATTTAGGTACTCATTTTTATTTTATATCCCTAATCCAATTTATTAAACTAGAAAAAGTTTACTAACAATAAAACCAAAGCGTGTACACTTTCGTCTTATTTATTATATTATTTTAAAAGTTCGACTACATGGACTTGTATTTAAAAATGTGCGATTTGCGTAGGAATCCCACAATAAGCTTATAAGTAAATTTTTTTTTTCACTTTTCTATGTTCGTTTGTTGGAAAAAGTTGGAAGCGGCTCGAATAATTATTTTTTTTATCAAAAAATGGCACTCGTTTAAAAAAGGTTGGCCATCCTTCCTATAGTGGTATTAGCAACATTATATTTAAATATAATAATTTCGTTTCAACATTGGTACACTGAATCTCGTTTCAGCAGTTGACAATGGTTGCGTTTATTCAAAATCCCACAAAATATGAGATTGAACATTTCATATATTTACCGCCCAGTGCGAAATGTGAGTGTTCAACAGATATTTACAATAAAATTAATTCCGACTAAATCAACGTTACAAACTTTATCAAATTACATATTTTGATTGAGTATATAAAATGTCAGAAGCCCCCAGGGGCAGAGTGACAGTGTGTCGCGCTTCCACGTCACGAATCCCAAGCGGGGCAAGATCGACTCAGCTTTTAATCCACTCAGTGGGTCGATGAATGAGTACCTAGCTTGCTTGGGAACTGAACACTGAGGCTCACGTCAGACTAACCACTTGACCGAAACATCTACACATGCATCCCAGTGCCTAAGGTCACTTAAACTAAGATAGGCATAGTAGACCTTGGCCCTCATGTGCTGTTGCGCCATAGAGTTCAGTTAAGCTTAGTAAATCAACGTTGAGAACCAGCCATGTATAATGAAGGATTTCAAATTTTTTCACGGCACATAATCAATGTTGAAGGCGGACACTAGTGGGTTAATCGTCATTAACGAACTGAAGATACAATTCGGAATGGTCATCTCTTTCTGGGTTAATTCTTCAACACTACTTCGCCGCTCTTAAGGCAACACTTCAAGAATTTGTAACTATAACTTTACTTTTTTAGAATTAAAAAAGTTTTACGTAAATTGGTTACACAGAAAGAAAATTAATAATGTCAATGAAGTTGAGAGGAAGAAGAATTTTTAGGGTTAGAAGGTACAGATAGTGTAGGACTTGTCAAAGATAAATTTTTGGAATGAAAAAACCATCACAAAGAGAGTATGTTTCATTTCCATACAAGTTTTAACATTTAATTTATTATAGATGAAATCTGAATAACTTGCGCAATTATTTTGAATTGTTTCTAAAATGTGTACATATTTTTCTATCATACATTAAGAATCACGTGGGGGAACATTATATGAACCTTTAAAGGTTTTATAAATGAAGATATAAATAATATTTTATAAGAATTTAAAGCTGTAGTTGTTACGTATTCTATTCATTACTTTATGAACATTATGAAGGACATTTTCAGGACATTATGAAGTAGTTTAGAAAATGAGTTTCGAGTCAAAATGTTTATTTATATGTAGGAAAACCATTACAAATTTCCAAAACTATTAATCTGAAAAATGTTTGTTTAAAAATACAATCAAATTAATTTGTTTGGAAAAAAAGAATATTTTAAGTCAATATGCAAATTATACAACAAAAGATTATTAAAATGTTTTTAAAAAATCAGATTTTTTATTTGAATATTGTCCCAATAATCCAAATTTTACTTTACTGTACCAATGAAAAATTCTCTTAAAATTCTTGTTGAATTATATTAAACTCCATACAAATACTAAACATTTCTTCACTTATCAATTCACTGAAATATTTTTAATTTATAGTTAAACAGACATTCAAGAAATCATTGAATATGATCAATATTTTTCAAAATTGAAAGACAATTGTGAGGATAGCATTTTTGTTTTCGTGGCTTTAAAATTATTCATTCTTTATTTGAACTTCTTGATAATTTTGAGACCGAACAATATTTTGACTTTGCATTTAATACACTTTGTTCCTTTTTTCTTTAATTACTCTTTTCATTCCATACAAGATCTTTACATTACATGCGGATGTGAGATGAATGAATTCCACACCCGTTTCCGCAAATTGAAAAAAATAATGATGTGGCGATAACTTTTTTGCAGTCATTGATTTTTTTAAACACAGGACAGTATTTTATAAAAAAGACCATTCAGTTTCGGTTTTACTAAGGATATTTCTTGTCCAAGAATATTCATGAACAAATCAATTTATAATATGCTCAAGAGCTTTAACTTAAAATATTAATAAATGATCCTAAATAAATAACTCTGCTCATCTAGAAAATTGCCATTTATAATGTACCTCTAAGTTCCTTTTGGAATTCCTCTTTTCATACATTGATCAGAGTATCTCTACCGTAAAAGAATACATAAAGAAAACAAGCTTGGTCAGACGGCGGAGAATTTCGTTGTTCATTCTTGTTTCATATTTTATGTAAGGGAAATTTATTTCGTTCTCGAATGATCTACTGAAATTCTGTATGTTTATTTCTATATTCTTCTCATCTAATATATTATAAATATATATTGTAGAGTATCTTGTTTCGTCGGTTAAAATTAAAAAAATTAGATGTGAAATCGGAAAACTACTGCTATTTTGTACAATGTATCAATATTAATACCGTTTCGTGTAGTTGTAACCCATATAATTGGCAATCTCATGGAAAAAGGAAATTGGCAAAGTATAAAATTAAATCTCTGTTTAAAGTGATAGTATGATGGACGAAATAGAGAAAAATAAAATGAATTACTTAGGGTTTATTTATATTATATTATATTAAAAATAATCTCATCTCTGGTTGATAGAGAAATTAAAGTTTGATATTAATAGTGCATTTTTATGCAAAAAAAACTCTTTTACATTTTTTGACAGAATTTTTAATATTAATGAATACGTTTAAAGTAAATCCAAAGGAATTACTTTAGCTTTTTGCACCACAATCATTACAAACACCTACACATTCATATTATCGATTTTATTATCAAAATCAGATTTAGGAGCTGAAAATATATTTTCCTTTTTTTTACATTCTGATTATCTAACTCTCAGTTCTTTATGATAAATTTTATCTTATGTACTTTGAATTATAAGGATTTAAGATTACACAATAAGTTACTGAAGGCAAATTTTACGTTGTTACTTGAATTAAATTTTATTAATTTAATTTCAACAGGATTCAGTGTTAGAAGTCCGGAATATTTCAACAAGTAGCATCTTTGAGGAAATTGAACTGTGAAAGTACAATCAATTATTACATATGCAAATTTCTGGAGCATGATATGAGAGGTGACAAGGCACCAAAATGCGAGGAAACAGCGAGGTGTGCAAGTGAGCATAAAAAGACGGAGAAAATGTTCCTTTGCAGATATTCATTGCAATTAAAAGCAAAATCTTATGTGCAATATGATAAACCATGAGGGCAGCTTTATACGTGATATAAAACGTGACACGATTGATGTGGAGCGTCTTTTGAAAAATGCTGCCCTAGAGTTTGAAATTGATGAAAGTCTTGTATCTCGAGTTTGAAAAGCTTTTTACAATGATAAGAAATACTGCTGCAAGTGAGGAAATCTGCTGTAATAAAGTATAATTCAAGAAAAACACCGGGAATTGATGACCAATATATTGCAGTTCAAGCGAATAGACTGAAAATCAAATGGTAGGAAACATTATTTAATACAGTGGTTCTCAAACTTTCACTACTGGCGACCCAGTTTTCAATCATAATTTTTATCACGCCCCTAAAAATAATAATGTATAGAATGCAATAATAATGCACTTTGACGCTAAAGCTACAATACGATCATAATTATAAATCGTACAAATTAACAAGATAAGTATTAAATTTTGTATATGTTACTTTTAAGTAATATTTTTTTTATTTTTTAGTTCGATTCACTATAAAAGCGTGTTTTATAGTTTGTTTTAAAACTATAATTTATTTTATGGTTATTTTTTCTATACACGATAAAAATCACAAAATTCCAGTGAATAATTTAATTAAGAGAAAATATACTTACCCCTACTTTCAAGGACTTTTCAATTTTTCTTAGAAAATTTTTGAAAAAGTCCAATAAAATTAAAGAAAATATTCCAAATGTGCGTGTGCTTAATAAAGGACATAAATCACAGACAATTTTCGCTAACAACACAGGAACGTTATTTTCCAGCTAAACTGTCATATTTTGTTCACGTTTTTGTAGTTTTGCTGTTGTTTGATGATCTACAAATAGGATTTTGAATTTTTCTTCTTTGTGTCTTTTTGACAAGGCAAAGTGCTACATTATGGCTTCATAGTTTTCTTCATAGAGATCTTTAGGCAGCATTTGAAAATTTCAAATCAACTCAAACGTTTCATGTCTAACGCTTTTCTTATATTTACTTTCACTATCTTGATTAATATGCATTATTTCAGTAGGTTCGTCAATTGCTGGATCAGTTTCAACTTCCTTCAATAGGGATCACAGATGCTCATTTTTTTAATATTTTGCTTATTTACATTTATAAACCATAATAAGTCGTACAACGCAGCAATCAAAACTACAAAATTGTTCATGGGAAAAGTGTAGCATGTTCTAAAAATAATTATGTAAAACGTTTTTATGATGCATTATATGTTTCAAATACTCATGCTTATCCATTTATCATAAAACTCTTTCACATGGAAAGAGATGAAACAGAAATATATTATATATTTATTTACAGCTTCTCTAAAAAAAAAGACGGAGTAAGTAATACCAGTAAGTTCGAAGGTCAGCTAAAGTAATATTTTAGGTTAAAAGAAACGTAATAAAAAAATCTCTCATCGTTTGATATCGTTAAAAGAAACGTATAAAAAATCTCTCATCGTTCTAATATTGACCGCAAAGTAAACACAATTTTTTTTTAATTTGGTTATAGGATCAAAGATGGCTAATAAGCGTATGAAGTGGAATATTTTATTTTTGATGATTACCAGATGATAAAAATAAATTATATCAGTGTAAATGTGTATTTTTTATTATGTCAGAAAGCATTTTGTTTTACTTCATTCCAAAAAATTACTTTTTTAAACCTTTTATTTTCAATATGCTCGCGTCCCCTCGCAGGGTTACCGCGACCCCCTCCCGGGGCGCGCGCCCCACAGTTTGAGAAACACTGATTTAATAGCTACATAGGTAACTGGATGATAGGTATCCTGTTTACTGTGACCATAGCAGTGGCACGTTCTTCTATTCTGAATGCTGTCCATTGATAGTAACTCATAAGTGATATAATTTAATGTAGCATACAGTAAGTTAATATACAGCATGTACAGCACTTAATACTCATGAAGGAAGCCCTGCTCTCTTTATCGATGAAAGTCGTTTTAATCTGACAAATAATTTTTGAGGACAATTGAAGAGAGAGATAGAGATACTTTTTCATATCATTAACACCAATAAAAGAGCGTGGTTTCTACTTGAGAAGGCGTTGGGATAAACGTATGGACGGAACTTCCTGCTATAATCAAGTTATCCTCTCCCATATGTGTTTTTTCGCATGCATACCAGACCTTCATTTTATGGACCCTAATGTACATGCATACAGATCCATATTATTCAAGAATTTCTAGAAAAGGCAGATATCTGTAGAATGAATTGGCTTCCTGATTTTAGACCTGGCAAGACAAAATCCTCCGAAAAACACAAAGAAATGGACACAGATGCTCATTCAGGAAGGGGGAATTTTTCCTTAAGAAATGTAGAATTATATAATGTTGATATGAATAAAAGGTAACACCTAATTCTTTTTCTGAGTGAAAGAAGGGAATTTAACTTGTTGTTGTCCTGCTAGGACTGACAGTGTTTTTTTACCTATGTTATTCAGTTATTAAAATATTTTTGTTTCATTCTACACTGTTTAGTTGACTTCAGTTTTTTTTGCTGCTATAATGTTTTCTTCATTTTTCTTTTTTTTCATTTTCATATTACGAATGTCATGTTCATGAAGTTCAGTTTTTGTGGAATTATGGAAAATAAAAGAAATGCTCAATAATCGGAATATACAACCTCTGACAATAAAGATCCATCTAAATTCCCAGTCTCTTCAAACTTCACATAATAATCTTTCTAAAACCAATCCTCGATATGGGGCCTTTTCGCAGATTCTTCAATCGACGATTTTCACCCAGATCAGCGAAGTGGTTGCTCCGTTCTGATGAAAAAGTTTTACCATTAAAGCTCGATCTTTTTAATGTAAAGGCATGACTAACGATAAAAAACGCACGCTGAATAATTCTCTGGCTATTACTGCAAGTTTATATAGAGCTTTTTCTGATTTGCATTAGCAATATTCGACAAAAGCCACCTGGTGGTCAAAATTTGTACTGATTTTTTTATTGCAGGAGCCTTTTCCTCATGGTCTATATATAGTATATATTCCAAATTTTTCATTAAAATCCGATAGCCAGAACAGGTTCTAAAGGCGCGTCTGAATGGTGTAACTTTAATTATAACCACCTGGTATATATATATATAAGTTTGGTGCCCATATGAATTATTGGATGTTTTAACATGCCTAAGTTTGCCTTTTTGTTTTCTTTATGATTTTGTTGTTGGTATAATTTCGTTTATTGTCAATTGCCAGGGCTCACATTTCAACAATAATGAACTTCTAAAACTGTTTTAGTAAGCATATGAATTCAACAAATATTCGTATGATTTCTTATGTGAGTATAATAAACTTGATACTGCACGCAATGCTGTAACTGCAATTTGATAACACTGCAAAAACTGCACGCAATGTGTGTAACCTAGAGATTTCGTGTAAAGCAAATATGCAGCGTTGGTTTAAAAAATTTCAGCCTGGTGATTTCTTCCTATAAAATGAACTGAAAAGAGGTTCCAAAACATCTTTAAAAAAGGATGCTCTGAAAGCATTGGAGGAAAATAATCCAACTGCCTTATTTATAATATTGTCAGTACATTGATGAAATAGATGAAAAATCGAAAATTATACCTCTATCATTTGTAAATCAGCATAGCCCATTACTTCTCCAAGACACAGCACTCGGTCGCAAACATAATATGAAACAACTGCAAAACTTAATGAGGTAAATTATGAAATTTTCCAGCACCGAGCTTACTCAAAGGATCTTTCACCAATTGACTTTCATTTTTAAACATTTCGAATGATTTTTATGGAATAAGGAGTGTGAAAATAAAAAAAAAAACATCTGAAAAATTTCACATCGGTATTTATTGATCTTAAATATCAGAATTTCTTTAAGACAGGTATCTATGCAGTAAAATCTCATTGGGAAAAGTGTATTGAAGCAAATGGAGCATATTTTGATTAAATAAACCTTTTTTGAAAACATATGTATGCAGTTTTACATATGTATAAGTGAAATACACACACACACACACACACACACAAACACACAAAAACACACACTATATGTACATCACTGAGATTTTATAACAGGATCCTTTCAGAAAGATGTGCATTTATCAGTTAAAAAGGAACTTTTATAATTTTTGGATACAATACAGTTTTAGAAAATTCGATTTGCTTACAAATCTCTTTTTATCCTTACTAATATTATAAACGTGAAAGTTTGTACAGAGATGTTTGGTACTCTTTCACGCAAAAACAACTGAATGGATTTTAATGAAACTTTACAATAATATAGCTTATACTTCAGAACAACACATAGGCTATAATTTATGAAGATATTGTGTGAAGTGTCCAAAATATAATGATAATTGTCAAGTAAGTAAGAAAAATCCAGCCTTCTGCAAAAAAGCCCGCGACAGCATATATCTATCTTTTATGTGTGAAGCAAAACTTTACATTTTGTTTTGTCTACGCCAGGTGCCAGGAACTGCGAAAGCTTGAACAGGCGGAGTGTGAGGCTAATTACAATTTTAACATGAAATAAAAACACAAAGTAATATTAACGTATTACACTTCCAGATCTAAATTATTCATACTATTTTAAGCGTTCATTACACAAAATTTGTAACAATGTGTTACATTTGCTGAAAAGAGATCAGCTTAGGAAGGGGTTCTCAAAAATCGACTCACAAGAGAGTGAAAGGGAAATATCGATAAAAAAAATCCTTTTTATCTGCTATTAGATTTACAGACTTAAAATTTAACAAACAGGGTTTCTTTTTGTTCAGCCGAAATATGCAGAAAGCTTTTTTTTGTTTAATTTGCAATTCTCGTAAAATTAACATATTAAAAACATCTTTATCCTTCAATTTGTATTGTTTAATTTTTCAATTCACCCATGTGAAGAACGGGTATAACAGCTAGTACTGTGATAATTTCCAAAGATTTCATAATAGAATTCAAATAAATAGCAGTGTAAAGATACTAAGAACTATAAGCGCTTTATATAGTTGTGATGTTAGTTGATACCGTACATTTATTATTATTCCAATTGCTTTGACATTGTTATGATTATAGGATACACTATTGATCACACTGAGTATCAAATGCTTGTCTATTCTGTCTGACGCAGTAACATGAGCTTTGAATATCTCATAATAGTGTGACATCTGTGCATTACATACATGTATCATATATATATATATATATATATATATATATATATATATATATATATATATATATATATATATATATATATATATATATATATATATATATATATATATATATATATATCACAGTATGAAGATGCAACAATACAAACACACACAACTCCAGTCATATCTCAAATTCTTCCTTTCTTTCTCCTAATTTGATAAGCATTCCTTTTGTCAAAATGAAAAAAATTCATTGTTAAAAGTTTTTCGCCTTCTTTAAACAAGTCTATTTTACATATTTATAGTAAACTTTAATACCTTATGAAATACCTACGGTTGTCTATAATTGTAAATTTGTTATATAACTCACTTGTGGGAACTCGTAACACGGATTCTTGATAATCCCTGAAAAAAGGGAATTCCTGCTCATCTTCCCTATCCAAGAGGGAATTCAGTTGGTCGAAAGTAGTTCCATATTGGAATCGGTCCAAATACCCTATTTGGGAAAATGAATAACGAAATTATGGAAATTTAATGTTTTGGTTTAAACAGTTAAGAACGAAGTAATAAAATATTTCGTATGGGACAGTGACAGCGATTATTCTTCTTCTGGTTAATTTTTATTGAATCGATTACTATCGGCTGTGTTATCGTCTTATTTTTTAAAATTTTATTGTAGTTATTTATATGTGTTAGGTGATTATTGTTCTTTTAATAAAATAATGTAAAATGAATTTTTTAAATAACTAATTTAAATGGAACAAACTCTTAAAAACACAAATATGCCTCTTGATCTAAGGAAGTATATTACTCCTCTCATCAAATGCTCAGTAAAAATCCTGTCTTATACCAAAGATTTTTCGTTAAATATTTTTGAAATTTAATTAATTACTACTCTGCAGAGTTTTGACTCTGGTATTTTTCCTAGTGTTTCAGTGATAGACTTCCGATAGTCAAGTTTTACAGTTCTGAATCCTTGTTGGGGGAGCTCTGTTTTCCCGCGGTGAAAAAAGAGCCATTTTAAGATATTCTTTCATTTTACATTGATGTGTGTTCAAATAGCAAAACTTAAATTTGTTTGCAAGTTTCAACGTACTTTTATTATGTTAAACGAAACGAATAAGTTTATATCTTAGATTTTTATTATTATCTCTTGATCTTGGTCCAAAATTACGGGTACTTCTCCAATTTTTCTATCTTCATTGTATGTCAGTGTTAATTAAAACCAAATCTAACTAGCACATTAGAGCATGCCAAAAAATCCTCAATTGGAGCAAAAACTAAGAGAAATAGTTACTAAATCAGATATTATCTTTCTCACTTTAGTAAAATTTAAAGCATGTATCCGAAATGGATTAAAAGAGTATCAGAATTAAAGCATCTGGGATGATTTTTCTCACATTTTTAAAATTCTTCGAGCAGTACCTCGAGTTGTATTAATACGCTGAATTTGTAAGGATTTGAACTCATAAATCATACACCAGTCAAATTTATGATAGGAATAACAAGAAGCTTTGAAATTAAGTTTTTGATTGAAAAACAGCCTAATTATTTAATTAATTGTCAGATATTGTACTTATTAACAAACTTAAATTAGATTTTTTTGAAGAAGAAATGAATATATATATATGTATGTATACTGTGTGAGTTAGATTTTTCAAACTATCAGATCGTGTGCACGTACTGATACACAAACACGCACTAGCAAGGGTTGTAAATAAAATAGCGGGAACATGGTTGAAAATATTTTTAATGAGCTTACAAATAAAATTTCATTATATTCCTTGTTGTTTGTAATGCCACCTATCTGACGTTGTCAGATCGAGGCCCACGGAATTCTTCATGGCAAGGGGCCAAATATACGCCTGTCGTTGGCCTTAGCCTTGAGCACCATACAGGTAACAGCACGATTTAGCTCGGTGGAATTCCCGAAGGGAAGGAATGGATATTGCCAGAGCCTGTGAGACAGGTTGGACTTCTTTATGATAGATGGCGATATCATCGATCTCCACCTCCTAAATTTAGGTATGGAGCTGGAGGGGAAGAAAATGTTCTCCAGACCCCTGCACTCGTGGTTTCAGCTGCGACCGCCAGCAAGACTTTCGGACCCACTGATTTAACGAGCACGTACTCCGTGTGTACTTGGAGGGTATTTGGTGGCATCGAGCATCGAACCCAGTCCTTCCGGTCTGGAATCCGATGCTCTAACCACTAGGTTACCCACGGCCTCTTAACATTCCTTTAATATAGTTACCAGCAAAGTTTAAGAAAACTCTTGTCAAATGTTGAGAAGAGTAGAGTATCGTTGACAAGGTATTGGTTGTTGAAAACAGTGTCGAAGCGTTCCTGCTACTCGCAACAAAGAACCATGTCAGGAAATCGATTGATTCGGAGATTCCGTTGATTTGGAAATCTTTGAAAAATTCGAATTTTAAAACGGTGTAATTTACAAATTTTCCTATAGAAATGAAAATTTATTCCTATTAGTCCATTTGACTAAGAATCTCAGCAGAACTAATTGTTTCCTCTTTAAAATCTGAAATGAAGTCATTTTAGGAATGGGTCAAATAATTAGTTATAGCTTTTAAATCACTGGATATTTTCAAATATTCTTTTTTTTTTGAATAATAAATCATTTATAAAGCTGTAAGATATAATGAAATTTCTATAACTATTAAATTATACGGCTTCAAATGAAATGGTGTTCATATTTTGAGAACTGAAATAAACCATATTTTTTGAAGAACAGCATCTACTGAAAATTTGTTACCATTTTTACTAGTTGTAGAGGAGACCGGGGCAAGATGACTATGTTAACAGTTTTTGTTGTTTATTATTTTATTTTTAAGGATAAAAAATATTTTTACATGGAGTGTTAGAGTAGTCCTTTGTGGTATTAAATACATTACCATTTAATTTTTCAAATAAAAAAAAACAGGATAATTTTATTTTTTCAGAACCTTAACAAATTGTCATACTGGGGCAAGATGACAACACTGATAAAGGTTGAACATTTTTATCTTTTGAATATGTTTCATGGTTTAACAAATGATAAATGTGTTTTTTCATCTTACAAAGTATCAAACTAATCATAATGCTTTGTAACTTAATCTTGAAGTGTTTAGTTGTGCAGCTAACAATAGTCAGAAATAAAAATGCCATTTTCATAATTGGAACATTCTTCATGCCACCACTCTTGGCATTTACAGCACTGGACGCCATTCTTCTGTTGGAGGATTAAAATATTCCTCTTCACAAGCAGGACATCTTATAACACCATCCTTGAAGTTGATGCAATTGGACTGTTTGGCCTGGAATTTATAGACTTAGGCGTACAGGAATTTAGCTTGAGTTTTTTTACTCCCTTTTTAGCTTACGAGCTTCTCTTGTCTGTTTTTCTTAAAGTTTCCTGTTCTTCCTTCTGCTTTTCCCTTTTGTTCTAACATTTCTTTTAATGGTGTGCTTTTTGGTGCATCGGAATCAGCATTTGCAATAAGTTCTGGTTCTTCTGAAGGGTTTTTATGTTGGTTTTCTACTGCCAGAGTCTGAGGATTAGCACTATTAATCTCAGTTGCATCGCCAACAACATCATGGTCAGTAGTTTTTGCAGCATCAAAGCCATGTTCGCTTAACAGAAGAGGATTATGGGGCTCAATTCCACATTCTTTAAACCCTTTCATGGCATTTCCAACTGTAGCTGCTTTAAAGTAAGCGGTGCTCAAAGGATCACCAATATATTTGTCTGTGATAGTTTGTCCTGGATGAGTGACCCTAAAGTTGTCACATGCTTGGCTATAGTAAGTTTTTAATGGGCCGAAAAATAACACATCAAGGGGCTGAAGACGATGTGATGCGTGGGGCGGCAACCCAACCATGATGATGTTTTTCTCTCTGTAATATAAGATAGCCTGCAAAGTTATGTGAGTTTTGTGATTGTCAATAATCAACTGAGTGGAAGATTCTTTGCTTGATTTCACTTGAAGATAAAAGTGATTCAAAAAAGAGAAAAAAGTGCCGTTCACTACACAGCCGTTATCACTACAGTTTCAGGTGGGGCGTTTCCTACAAGTTCTGGAAGTATTCGTTTTCTGGCAAAAATCAGAAAAGGTGGCACGTAAAAGCCAGTAGCACTAATGCGCAAATTATTGTTACATTCCTTCGTCTCTCTGCTGAAACAATTTAGAATAGACAACATAGTTTAATAAATTCCGAAACACGGGGCAAGATGACGAGCTTGTCATTTTACCCCGGATTGCCTGTTTAAATATATTTGTTTCCATTTCCATGAAGAAAATCGATTAATTGATATTTGTTCGTGGTAATAGGTAGTATTTAAATTAAGTTACTCATAAATATTAATGAAAAATTATATATGTTACCTGTATCTGTAGCAAAGCTTATTTACACATGCCGAAAAGTTATATGGTGGCAGCGGTAAACAATCAAAGCTTCACAACTAACAGAAAAATGGCGATTTCAGCTTCTCTATACTATTGTTTAACGAATGACCAATAGGAGATCCTGTTACCTAGCGGAAAACGGAAAAATTAAAAGGGGTCTCAGGGGTGTTAAATTTTTCTAGAGGTCTGAAAATATAAACTATATTCAAACAGGTATAATTCTTTTAAATTTAAACTAAATAATTCAAATCTTTTACACAATATTTATAAAGAATGGGGCTACAGAAAAATATAAAATGTTTAAAATATAATCATAATTTAAAAAAATTATAAGCATGAAAATAAGAAACTTTTCCATAAGAAATATTTATTAAGTTTCACGTCGTGCATGCTATTTTCTAAAACAGTAGCTTTAATTACTAGCAATAAGTTGATTTATAAAGTTAAATGTATTGTTTATACACTGTAGCTATTTTTATATAAATAGAATTATAACTTACATATTTTAAAAAATTAAAAAATACATTTTAAAAAAAAATATTTAAAAAATTGCAATACTTTACAGATATTTTGAAACACAAAAGATATATAATACTAAAATTAAGTAGAATTTAAAAAGTATGATGCATTTTATAATTCTGTAAAGTTTTATACATCAGAGACTACTGTTTTAGAAAATAGCGTTTGCAACGCAAAAAATACTTAATATTTATTGTAAAATTTTCATATGCATATGATTTTTAAAATTACTATTATATTTTAAACATTTTATACTTTTCTGAAGCCCCATTCTTTTATAAATAATATGTAAAAGATTTGAATCATTTAATTTAAATTTCAAAGAATTATACCTGTTTGAAAATTGTTTATATTTTCAGACTCTAAAGAAATTTAACTCCCCCCCCGAGACCCTTCAGACATTCGTTATCTTACTCCGGTCTCTCCTATATGAACTTTATTCAAACAATAATAGAATTAATAAACACATTTTTCCAACAATATCATTTCTCAAAATCTAATAAAACGAGAATAAAACTGTACATCTTAATTAATACTATGGATGCGACAATTCTAAAGTAGCAATAAACAAAGAAAAAAATTCCATTAGGAATAATAGTTTATTAGATCTCTCACAATAAAGTTGCGTGGCCGTAGCGACATCGAATTTGTCCCGATGACGTATCTTTCAATTGAATTTTGATTGGTTTGTCGTCACCCTATGACGAGATGGATTAATCGATAAATAACCACCCACTTCATCGCTCGGTACGAGATATCGTAGGAGTAAAGTTTGTGAATCGTAGAGGTTGTAAGTGTACAGAGAGCTTCAAACTTATTTTTCTCGAATCTAATTTTAAAATCTAGTCTGCTGCGTGGGAGTATATTTCTCAAAATAGAAACTATTCGTTTGTTCAATAATTATTATAAGCTTTTAGTACAAAGAGAGAGAGAGGTCGAAATAAGTTTCAAATATTAAAGATTGGATTATGCTGATAACGTTTTTGAAGAATTTTTCATGGCTATATAACGAGAAATTATTATTTCCTTTTTTATTTATTCTTATTACCTTTATTATTTATTATTATTCCCTTTTTTTTACTAGACCTTTTTTGCTCTTCTTTAAAGAAGTCTATTTCAGTAATAATGCTTTTCTCTTCAAATGTCACATTGAATATTTTTATTCTTATTAGTTTTTTAGCTATATTAAGTTTATGTTGTCTATCTTTTATATTTTATTGATTGGGCTTTTCATTAACGTAAAATAAGACAAACAGGTTACATGGGCGAAAAGATCTGTATCTAAAATTGGCATTAAGCACATTCTCCTAATTGTGAGAAGATGAAATTGATGAAATATGATATATTTATATATATGATATATATAATATATATATATATATATATATATATATACCGGGGGTGTTTCTAAAAGAATATCGGAGTCTTAACGCTTTATATAGTATTCATTACATATAAGATATTCGTATGAATCATGTATTGAATGAAAGAGCAACTGAAACAGTTTTGTTTGCTGGCATGTGTGCACGTGTGCGAGAAACGTATGCTAATTTGTCCCCCTTTCTTGGCGATCAAAGCGCCAGTAGAAAAATGACTAGTAAACAGACACCGTTTTGTGTAATCCAGTTTGCAAAGACAGAATCTGCTATTACTGTGCAACGAGCGTTCCGTATTAAGTTCGGTTGTCAACATACAAATGATAATAACATTCTTAGGTGGCATCATCAGTTTGAAACAACTGACTGTCTTTGTAAAGGGAAAAATACGGGACGACCAAGGCTGTAACTGGTAACCAACTGCAACTTGTTCTGCCAATCTTGATGCTCTACAACTGTGGATATTTCTTCAATTGGAAGAAAGTGAACTAAATAACTTTATTTGGCAGCTAGATTATGCACCGCTTCGCTGGCATCTCTCAATACGCGATTGGCGTGCAGACGCAGGATGGAAACTGACGTTGCAAGAATTTCCTCTTGACACACTGAAAAAAGTTCGGGAGGAACTTGCCTTTCGACTTGACGTGTGCCGTGGGACGAATGAGGCTCACATTGAACATTTGTAAATTTTTAGCTAAAATTGATTCAATTACACTTTAATTCAATGTATGAATTATACTTGTAACTTATATGTGATAAATACTATAAAGTGTTAAAACTTCGATATACTTTTAGAAACTCCCGTTATTAAAGGAGTATTTTCAATAGCTCTAAAAAACATGCTTTTTTAAAAAGCCATGGAAATAAATTTGTTAACGATTTTCGCATTATATTGGAAATTATTATCTCATAATTATTCTACATTTTATTTTCGAACGATTTAAAGCAAAACGAGGCCAATTAAAATGGAAAATCTTTGGATGTGAAAAAAAAAGGGTTTTGATGTTCCACACGTTTTTTTTATCTAATAATACATTGTACTTCAAAAAATATACCTTGAGCAGCCATTAGCTCTAGCACTCCCACACCCTCTTTATAGTTTTTTAAATTTAAAAAAGATTAAAACTAAATTTAAAAAATTATCGATTTAAGTCATAAAACTCAGTGGCGATGTTTAAAATAATAGTTAGAGATCACGGGAATTAGACAAACTGACCACGTTTAGAATTTAAAATTAAATTTAAAATAATCTGTTTTTTAAAGGAGTGTATTTGTAATCTATTGAAATATAGCAGATTGGTGGATATGCCCAAGTATATAGGAATAAAGGTGACTCAGAGTTCAAGATATGCAATATATGAATCAAAATATAATGAACAGCCTGTGCGTGGAGATAATCATTTCTCTTTGCCTCACTACTTAATAAAGATATAAAACTCGAACTCAGTAGCGCAATAGCCCATGAGGGCCGGGGCCTACTGTGCCCATCCCAGTATACGTCTCGATATGATGGTCAGTCTGAAGCGAGACCCCAAGAGTTCAAGTCTCCAAGAAAGATTGGTACTCATTATTCGACCCACTGCATTTGGGATGAAAGGCTGAGTTAATCTTGCCCGACCCGGGAATAGAACCTGGACCTGTGAGGGGGGAAGCACGATACGCTACCACTCGACCACTGGGTCTTAAAGATACAAATATACTGTTAAAAATTGCTTTTCATTATTATTAGATTTATCTTATTTATATTTTTAAATATTTGGCATGAGTTCATTAAGTATACTATCTTAGTGATATTAACCCTTTCGTGGGCCTTGGGAAGATTACTTCCCATCTACGTGATCTTACAAAATACACGTGTAGGAAGCGCAGAACCCATTATTATATATTGAGCTTGTTATTATAACGATGAGAAGACTAATTCCCGCTCCAGTTTTGCGCTACAGCTCATAACCCAGCAATTATGACATTTACAAATGGGACAAAAAGATGGTACTCAAGAAGAAGTACCTTGTCCAAAAGCTGTCGCTGTATAGAACGATGTAATGGGAGGGGTTGATCGCTTCGATAAAAGAAAAGAAATTTACCAAATAAGAACTGTAAAATAGTGGCATCGTATCTTTTATTTTCTTATTGACCTTTCAATCACAAATAGTTTCATACTGTGGCAAGCGAACAAAAGAAATAAAAGTTTAGACAAGCTGACATTCCGTATAACATAAGCTCATCACCTAATAGACGGATATTCCTGAAGAAAAAGGAGATGACGTCCTGCTAGCTTCCAAGAAAAGAAGTATGAAGTTCCGGATGATGTGCGCTTAGCCATAGTGTGGAATAATATGTCAAATGTGGTTTCCAACTATAGACGATGTAAAAAATGTAGCAGAAAAGGACAAGGAAAGAGGATCCTCTACATGTGTTCAGCATGTGATGTCCTCTTGTGCATTGCAACATGTTTCTTATCTTTTCCCACAAAACCAACGAAAGGGTTAAATACCATCTCTATTTTCTTTCACTTATAGCTGAAATACACATTGGGAAATTTTAAATTATGTGCCGGGTGTATACGCCTGATTTATATAATTTCTAGTGGTTATCTAGGTATCGTCCCTCAGATTTTGGCTTTCTATCGATCGACTAACGTAGCTTCTTAACCTCTTACTTTTCCCTTTGTTTGTAACATTACTGTAATTAAACTATTTACTGCAGTGCTTCTCAAAGTTGCAACATTAGTGACTCAATATATTTAATCATAATTTTCATCGCACCCCCCCCATGCAATAACAATGTACTGAATTCAATACTATACTTTGACGCTAAAACTACGATACGACTTTTACCTCTAAAGCAATGCCCCCCTATGTATATAAATGCATCGCTAAGCCAAAGGGTTTATTTCCCCAGACGTATATATACGTCTTTTCGAAGTACGATCTTTTCAGTGCGTAAAATTATTCCGAAAACTTTGGAATGCAATAAAAGGACCTTGGCAATGTTTGCGAAGGATTTACTCTTATTCCAGATTTATTCCTTCCTACTCCCCCAATACATCACATACGCGTGCCTACGTGGTAAACGGATGGCATTTGGAAGCGAATCGCGAAACTTTTGATCGGCACACAGTCAAGGTTTAATTATAAACTGTACAAAAATTATCAAGATAAGTGTTAATTTTTTTAAAAATTATATATATATATATATATATATATATATATATATATATATATATATAAATATGACAAGCCCATGGGCTCACTGGTAATTAATAAACTTGTTTTTAACTCAGTATTGTTAAATTAATTATAAAATACATTGTGTAGCACTAATATATTTATAAGTGTAATATATCAGTGCAAATGTATATTTTATTTTTTTATTATGTCAGAATGTATTTTGTTTGTTTACTTTCAGTACATTAATATTTGTTTAAATAATGTTTTGTTCTCGACTTTTCAATATGCTAACACCCCCCTTGTAGAGTTGTCACGCACCCCAAGGTTTGAAAAACGCTGATTTACTGTAAGTGGCATATTTTAATGAATGCATAAAAATTATTCATTGCAAAAATGAACTGATTAAATTTCAAACTTTATATTGAACTGGCCGTATATTCGTTTCTATAAGATTCTGATGAACATGTAGCTCTTCATATTTGAAATGTGTATAGTTAAAAATTGTTAAATATATGGAATTTTCTAAAGAAATTTAAGACAATATTTTGAGTAACTGTTAGAAAAAATATAATAGTAGCTGAGAGAGAGAGAGATTTATCAGGTTAGATTTGGCAGGAGGAAAACACTATTATCTTGGCAAGGGTATATAACCATGTCTATATAACCTGTTTTTAATAATGATATAAGAATCTCAAAAATAAAATTTCTTAAAATTTAAAACATTTTCTTGGAGATTATAAAATGTAAGTCAGAGTTTAAAATTGTTTGATGATTTCTTTGATTATTTAAAATTAAAGTAAGCAATTGTTTCTTATTTCTTTGGGGATGTGCTTTTGACTTATTATTTTTCCCGGACACATTTCGGCGGAGAAATTTTGAACTAAACTTACACATTTTAATGCTTTGGTAAAAAAATCAATAAAAAGACTTTTTTATAATTATGAACTATAATTGAGGCGTACAACTATTAAAAGTGCGGTATGATTGATTCAAAATTAGAATTCAGAAAAATTCAAAGTAGCTACTTCTAATAAAGCTAATGATTCAGCAAGTAAACCTATGGCTGAAAGCCATATATATTTAATTACGGTACTAGACGATTCTAAGAATGGAAGGAGGAGTTGGTAATTTTTACGCAGAATGTAAAAAGAGGTATAAAATTAGTATCAATGATCAGGGACGTCTGAAGGTATCCAACTACGTTCGGAATCGTGATTTTAAAAAAGCGCATTAATGGATAACTTTCATAATATTTAGTGTCACTCAGATTAGAATACATGCATAAAATGGTTTTAAGGACATTTTGACAATTTTTTTTTTATTTAAATGCAATATTTTGGCAAAAAACTAACTTAGAATAATATTTTTTCAAAATGTTCTCCTTTTGTGAAAAATGCTTCTATTATAGTAATGTTTCGCCTGTATATAGCTCAGACCTCTCTACAGAGGCTCAACTAGAATTTTTGAAAAATTCACATTATTTTCGGAGTTACCAACAATTGAAATAATTAATCGCGTTTTTTTCTTCAAATTGCTCCCCTCTGTTGTCGTAAAATATGAATAAACCCAATTCTAAGTTATGTAATTCAAAAATTCTAGTTGAGCCTCTGTAGAGAGGTCTGAGCTATATACAGGCAAAATATTATTATAACAGAAGCATTTTCCACAAAAGGAGAACACGTGGAAAAAAGATTATTCCAAGTTAATTTTTTGCCAAAATATTGTATTTAAATAAATTTTTTTGTCACACCGTCCTTAAAATAATTTTATGCATATATTCTAATCTAAGTGACACTAAATATCATGAAAATTATTCATTTATGCGCTTTTGCCAAATCACGGTTCCGAATGTAGTCGGAAACCTTAAGACTTTTTTAGGCCCCGGTCCCTTATGCAATATGCACCGGGCTTCTAAGCAAGTATAGGTCCCACCTATAACCCATAAAAGTAGACAATTTCGATTTGTCAGCACGTTGTCAAATACTCGTACAAAGCCGAAATAAATAAAAGTTTATGACTTACAATCATACAAAGCGGCTTGACTGACTGTCACCTTTTGAATGAATAAATAAGGGACTATATATTTTGATAGGCCCTGAGCCTATATAGGGTACAGGGACGTCTGCGATTACTTGTACCCAGTTGACATATCGTCCCAAATATCTAGTTTTTCGGAGGATACGACCGAAAATAACATTTGACCGTTGAAATTGTTCGAATCATGATCTTATTAAGGCTGAGTCGAGAACGAGACGAGACGAGGCCCTGGACCCGGGCCAAGTTTGTCCTTGCCTTAAGATATCCCTGTCAATGATTAGAATTGTTAGCCTTCCTCATTCAACTGTGGCTTTGGAAACTTAATGGCTATAGCCAGAAATTCGTACCCGGTGTTGTTCCTGTTAAGGTACTAACTTTGATTTTTAAAAGCGCATAAATGGATAATTTTCATGATATTTAGTGTCATTTAGATTAAAATATATGTATAAACTTGTTTTAAGGACAATTTGACAAATTTTTTTTATTTAAATACAATATTTTGGCAAAAAACTAACTTAGAATAATCTTTTTTCCACATGTTCTCCTTTTGTGAAAAATGCTTCTATTATAATAATATTTTGCCTGTATATAGGTCAGACCTCTGTTCAGAGGCTCAACTAAAATTTTTAAAATATATAGCTTAGAAGTGGGTTTATTCATATTTTACGACAACGGAGGGGAGCAATTTGAAGAAAAAATCGCGAATAATTATTTCAAGTGGTACTAACTCTGAAAATATTGTGAATTTTTCAAACATTCTAGTTAAGCCTCTGTAGAGAGGTCTGAGCTATATACAGGCAAAATATTATTACAATAGAACCATTTTTCACAAAAGGAGAACACTTGGGAAAAAGATTATTCTAAGTTAATTTTTTTAGCAAAATACTATATTTAAAAAAATTTTTTTTGTCAAAATATCCTTAAAACAATTTTATGCATGTATCCTAATCTGAGTGACACTAAATATCATGAAAATTATTCATTTGTGCGCTTTTTTAAAATCACGGTTCCGAACGTAGTCGGATACCTTAAGTTGTGTGTTCCGAGTTCTGTTGTCGCTAAAGATCTGCTGTGTAGTAGGGTTGATGCATGTTCAATCTGTGGAGGCTCAAAGTACTCCCTTTGGCATAATAGGGATGATTGGAAAAGAAATGCTAGAACAGAATTGAAATTCAATCACTCCTAAAATAATGTAAAAAATCACCAACATTACCAGGATTATCTATATTGCTTGAAACAAAAGAAACCACTATTGTTAATGGTGAGATCAGAGCAATTGAGCTTCTATTTGATCGTTATGCGCAAAGTTTTGTAAAAATCAGAATTAGCCACTAAAGAGCCATGATATTGAAAAAAATACTTGACATGAATTAAACATTAAAAAGAAAGTTTCATTGGCATAATATGCTTCTAAAATTAAGTTCACTATATATGAAAAAAGCTGGAATTATATCTCAAACAAAATTGAGAAAAATAGTTCAATCAATTTATTGGTAGCTAAAACAATAGCTCATTTAGTGGTTAACTGGATTTTATGCCAGTTAATAATTTTTATGTTATTCTAATGAAATTAAGTATGTTGAGAAAGATAGAACAGAGATATATTTTGAAGAATTTATTTATAAAGCTGAAGTATTTTGTGAAAATTTCATCGCCTCAAAAGCTAGTTCATGGGTGACTACCACGAAAATGAGTTCAAAATTATAATGTTAAAATAAAGGACGGTTATGAATGTGCTCTTCCATGAGAATTATTTTTTGGGCCATTTATCAATTTTATTATATTTGTGTAAAAACAGAATTTTCTTTAATATGTACTCTAAACAAAATTCTTAAATTAATTAATTTCCCGTCTTGCAAAAGCACACGCCTTCTTTTTAATTTGCCATTGCTAAAATAAATGCTACCTCCTAGTATTCATCGCTCACGGTTTTGCTAAAGAACGTGTTTGCGTTTAAAATCGAACCGAGACAATTTGGAATAAAGCGCCTTCCTTTATTGATTTTTCCTTCTCCCGTTAGAGGGCAGCAGTGGTCAAATTTCGATTCTGCGTATTTTCTCCGGTTTCGAGGTTTCCGATTCAGGAGATGCTGCTAGATATACTATTCACCTTCATTTAGAAAAGGGCCTTACATTTTAAAATCTTTCGGGGTGAGTAAAATTTTTCTTCTCTCTCGTTCTCGCTGTTGTGTGCATGAAATTCTAACGAAATAACATTTTTATGAATGCGGAAAAATTATCGATTTTGTTTGAAACGCCTTTTCTGTGCTTTCTCCGCGATAATCGCTTTGCAGTAAAGCTAACTTCACTATAAAATTATTGTGAATGGGCGAGACGGGACAATTGAGTAGTAATTGATTGTTTTGTGCCTTAGTAGTTTTTGCGAATGTCAAAAATTGTTCATTGTTGTTTAATATAAAACTTTAGTAATATTTGTTTAAAAAGTATTTTTTTTTGTTTGAATGACAATTAAATCTCTGCATTAAAGTAGTTAAAGTTTTCTGAAAGTTTAAGTAAAGTTTTCATTAAATGAAGTCTTAAACATTGTTTAATGCTTTACTTCAGTGTTTCTAAGCAATTTAAAACAAAAAACAATTTTTTTCACGCATGTTTTCAGTTACATTTGTCACTGCCTTTTATAAGTCTCGATATTTAAGTAAGCTGTACCGTAAAAAATAAGTAGTTATTTTTTATGCATTTCGGCATGTAGTTTTAAGCAAATAAAATTAATTCTGTAATAATACACGAAAATGAAATGTAAGGTGGAGGAAAAAATTTTTTTTTCACTTTGCAATTTTAAAAATGAAATCTTCAATTTAATGAGCCCGCTAAATATAATAGTATCAAAATCTTTATTTTGCAAACACAAAGTAACACTAATTCTAAGTTAACGAAATAAGTTATTTTGTCTCAATTTTTTTTAAAAATTTGCAATCCGAAAAGTTAAAAGAAATGTTACTCATACTTTCCGAGACCGGTTAGCATATATGATTCGAAGAAACAAAAAGAATGACCCCTGATATTTATGACTGCATAATTTACTGCACCTCTTGATTTTACAACTAATCCTTGAAAAATTCTTTGTTCATTTGAAAGTATTTTGATGGGAATACTGCAGAAAATTATCGTAATTAAGCATTCATTTTAGAAGTGCGAAAATCACTCATAATTGTGAATGATACATCGATTTCAATTAGATGCCGAGAAAAATGTAGTTACAGTTTTAATATTTTTAAAAAATATATATGAAAGAGAGAATTACAAGTTTGAAAATTAATAAGAAAAGACATATAATTAACAAAAATATTTTTCAAAAGTAATTTTAAAAAAAAGCATACGAATTATTCATCTTCAATTGGCATAAATCTTGGTAAATAATATAATCATTATATTTCTAAAAAAACGTTTAGTTGGAATAAAAATAATTTTAATGCACTTTATGGAATAAATTAATAAATGGATTTGCTATTCATATTTTTTTTCATTTCATATTAGCAACTAATTTCATTTAACAATATTAAGAGCGAAAAATAAATAATGGAGATCGAATTAGAAACAGATGAAATTTGTATTTAATTTTAATTGTTTAGATAAATCTTTTGAGGTAGAATTTTGACTGCAAAAATGCAAAAATTATATCGCATTCATCCAATGAATTCTCATTTAGTTTCACGACAATTTCGATATAGTTTTAATACTGTTTTATATATATGTAATTCGAATATTACTTTATGTTCCCAAAGGAAAGAAATCCGAGTAGACATTTTTAAAACTTTTGTCTTGCGCAAATTATAAAAGCAGCATACAGCATTTCGTGTTCATTGTCATTCTGTGAAAGGGGTGGGGCACCCGCGTTTCCTAGGTTGTCAGGCATGAATTTCTGAATGAATTTATATTTTGAAAAGGAAAATATTTTCTCAGTTTTATTTATTTCTGGGCTGAGAATGAATTATTACATTCTGATTTTCAGTTTCAGTGAACTCTAAAGAGGAAAATCCTACAACCTAGTTTTTATAGAGTATGCACACCTCAATTGGACTACAAAAAATTTATAGAAATCACAGTTTAATAAAAATTTAGAACGACATAAATTACTGTTTAACCAGAAAATGTTTACATATAGTTATAAAATTTATGCACAGTGGTCAACAGCAGCGCACACAGGAATTTTTCAAGGGGGGTCCGGGGTCGAAAGTTCATCATTCTTCTATCATGCTCCTTTTGATTTTCTCGATTTTCTGGTACAAAACACAGTCGAAAACTAATTTTTGAATAAATAATTAGCATTAATTGATAAAATTAATCATTAATAACAAGTAATTAATTAAATTTTACGTACTATATACTTAGAATTATAATCAATCGGAAAAAAATCAAGGGCTTTTGGTGGGGTCTGGACCCCCAAGACCCCCCCTTATGTGCTCCACTGGTGGCCAATTTTAACTAAGGTAAACAGTGGCGTAGTTACCGCCATATCATTTATACGGTGCCTCCAATCTACAGGGATCCCAACATGTGTACCCGCAGTGCCACTATCAAGGCTTCCATATCTAAAAAAGG
The DNA here is from genome assembly GCA_019973935.1 of Trichonephila clavipes. Lineage (NCBI taxonomy): Eukaryota > Metazoa > Arthropoda > Arachnida > Araneae > Nephilidae > Trichonephila > Trichonephila clavipes. The sequence goes on along the minus strand of BMAU01007862.1, from coordinate 25,509 downwards.
ACCCCTAAAGAACTTTGATACATGGCCCCCTCAGAGCTAGTTATTCCAGTGAAGGTAAACTAAAGGGTGTTTTTTAGAGGTATAGAACTTTAAATTGCAATAAAACAATGATGTATTATTCGATTGACATGAATTTTTTTAATTCGAAAGATAATCTTGCGTCATTACATTTTAAATAGGATTTCTGGCATATGACTTCCACGGCTGGCTCGGATGTAGTCGAATCTGGACGTCCAATTTTCGATGACTTTTTCCAACATTTGTGGCCGTATATCGGCAATAACACGGCGAATGTTGTCTTCCAAATGGTCAAGCGTTTGTGGCTTATCCGCATAGACCAATGACTTTACATAGCCCCACAGAAAATAGTCTAGCGGTGTTAAATCACAAGATCTTGGAGGCCAATTCACAGGTCCAAAACGTGAAATTAGGCGGTCACCAAACGTGTCTTTCAATAAATCGATTGTGGCACGAGCTGTGTGACATGTTGCACCGTCTTGTTGGAACCACAGCTCCTGGACATCATGATTGTTCAATTCAGGAATGAAAAAGTTAGTAATCATGGCTCTATACCGATCACCATTGACTGTAACGTTGTGGCCTTCATCGATTTTGAAGAAGTACGGACCAATGATTCCACCAGCCCATAAAGCGCACCAGTCAGTTTTTCTGGATGTAACGGTGTTTCGACATACACTTTTGTGGATTATCTTCACTCCAAATGCAGCAGTTTTGTTTGTTGACGTAGCCATTCAACCAGAAGTGCGCTTCATCGCTAAACAAAATTCGCTTATGAAAATCGACCACTATTTTCGAAATAAAATTGCACAATTTGAAAGCGTTGTTCAGGCATGAGTCTATTCATGATGAATTGCCAAACCAAACTGAGAATAAATCACTTGACAGCTGTTAAATCGGTCACCATCTTGGAAAGTAATGCCAACTTAAACTTCTATACCTAGAAAAAAAACACTGTGTATATAACGAAAAGTGTTGAATTTGGTATGTCCTGTTACCACTAATGCTTCAAGTAAAATTTTTCTATTCACTTGTGTAATAATTTAAATTTATTAAGCAGCTGCAAACGTGTGGCATGATTTAACTTAGAATTATCAGTGCATATGTACGATGAGACATAAGAAGAGATAAGAGAATTGCTATTATACACTAAAATTTTAAGAATTCATTAAAGTGAAGTGTAGAAAATGTTTGTCTAAATATGAAGAACCATGCTTAAATACAGTCTTGTAAAGCTAAAGTATGATGAAAAGGATTTTAAATTAATGCATTGTAACATTTTCAGACAATTGTATTGGAAATTAAAATGTATAGTAGTGATAAAAAAATAAGATGTCAATATACAATGAAGAAAAAAAGACCTTTCTGAATAATTTATTGTTAACTAAATAAAGACATTATAAAAACAATTAATTCAAACTTATCACAGTAACAATTTAAAGGGATTATCCACTTTAAATTCGAATTATGCATATATTAGAAATGGTTCTTTGTAATCGTATGAGTTGGTTAAATCAATTCGGTTCCAAATTTTTTTAGAAAAAGTTAATTCAGTAATTTAGTTAGGGATTTTTAAACAGGAATTCGTGAATTTGACTGAAAAATCTCTAGTCGTTAATATTATTTTCTGTAGCAATTATAATTATATCTTGCTTTTACTTCTTTTCAATTTTCTTGAATAAATATTAATAACATTAAATTCTATCTGCGCCTATGAATTACACAATTCATTTTTATGTTTTCAATCACGATAAGCAATCCTTTTTTCTTACCGATGTACGTATCTTTAATACATTAAAGTCAAAAACATATAATAAGTATTATTGTTTAAAATTATGAAATGAAACTGGCCTATTGTGAGCTCTATATATTAATTTATAAATAATGCGTGGAGAAAGGTGTGAATGGAAGGATAAATCCCTTTTTCAATTCCTACTATTAGTTCACAATTTCCCTACATAAAACTTGCTCAAATGTTCAATCGTTAATAAAATACATTTTAAAGCAGCGATCGCCAAACTTTTTGACCACACGGACCACTAAATTCATAATTTAAACCCCGTGGACCACTAATAGGATTTTTTAAGTGTTAAAAATATTTATAAAAAAAATTGTGATTTAAGAACACATAAAATGTACGTAGTTAATAAAATGAAACTATTAATTGTAACCAAATTATGAAAGCTTTATTAATAAACCATAATAAAATAAACAAAAAAATGTAAAAAACAAAATAATTATAAAATGTTTAAATATATCAAACTTTTAGCATTATACATTCCTAGCGTGATGGATGTTCCTGTTTACTTGAAATAAGCTTATGGATATTTGGATCCAACGTTGTTATTGCAAGAAGGAGAGCTGTATTTATTTCAAGCTCAGATCGGTACCGTGTTTTGATGGCTGTGACAAATGAAAAGACCTTTTCACATAAATAAGTTGTGAAGAATTGAATCAGAATTTTCATCGACTGTTCACTAAGAAAAGGATATTAACTTTTTATGAAAATCTAAAACTAAAATCTTGATAAGGATGAATGAAATTCAAATTTTCGTTGGACGATAGGTCGATGAAGTCTTCTTTGAGATGCACGCTTAAATTTTTATACTGATTTTTCGCTGTAAACGGATCTATTATCCACATATTACCCTGCCTGAGATCGTTTTTATAACATTCACGTATTGTTATGACTTGAATTATGTTTCCGTGCATCTTAAAACACAACTTAACGCAATGAGTAAGTATATTCCACATTTTTCTGGGGACCAGAGAAATTTTCTCGCGGACCAATAGAGGTCCACGGATACCTTGGCGACCTCTGTTTTAAAGCTCTCAATTGAGCTGAAATTTTATATTCACGATTATTTTGGATAACAATACGATAATTTAATTATAATTGATAAAAATTAATTGATTAAAAGTAATTGTTCAAAGAGTTACAGGTACAGCCACGTTGTAATCATTTTTGGTGACTTAGCGACCGTTTTGCCGACTTGTGTCAAAACTTGAAATGTTTTTTTCCTCACATTTTAAAGCACTCATTTGAGCTGAAATTTTCTATACACTATTGTTTTGGGTAACAATACGATAATTTTATAATAATTAATTAAAAGTAATTGAATGAAACTAATTATTTAAAGAATGACAGATACAGCCACTTTGGCTTAATTTTTAGCGACTTGAGTCAAAACTTTAAAAGATGTTTTTCTCACTTTTTAAAGCATTTAGTTGAACTGAAATTTTATATACACGATTTTTTAGATCATAATACGATACTTTAATGATAATTAATACAAATTAATTGCCACTTAATATTGGGATTCTGTCATATGTATATACATATTTATATTAATTGTAATTATTTAATAAAAAGTAACTAATCTAAAATTTTCTTGGTTACCCTAAGTGGGAATTGTCTTAACTTTTGAAAAAAACTTGTTAATTCAGAATTTTATAAATAAGAGGCGCTTTAATTTCTTAATTTACTGTTAACATTTGCAATGTAGTAACCATGACAACCATAGAAAAAGAGTATTCATTTTTTAATTCTTGTATCCATCTAGTTAACATATCTTATGTAAATTACAAAAAAATATTTTATAATTAAAAAATCTTCTTTCGTCTCTCAATTACTAAATAGCAAGTAAAAAGAAAAAGGACTAACATTTTTGTTTTTTTAAAAGAATTACCCGCGCAAAGATTATTTAGATTATACAAATTGCAACAATCATGTTACGTTCAAAAGAATTAAAGTAGTCTTAAGATCAACTACAAAGCACTCCAGAATAACACAAAGAGATCTTTTCAACCACAAAAAAAAGTTTTTCCTCCTTTCTTTGATGAGCCGGAGAGAATATTCCTTTATCATGTTGAATAATCCTTTTCGGTCATTCTTTGTGCTTTCTTTCCCAAAATTCTCTTCTCCTCCACTATTATTCTGCTGAAAAGTCATATTTTTATTTGAAAACAGCATTTGTGCACGTTCCTGTTTTCTAATTCGTTTTTGGTCCGTGATAAAAAAGAATAATTCCAAACTATTTTGTTTCCCCCTTGTGGAATGTAAATTTCTCCTCTCTGTTCCTAGTGCATGGGGTTGAGTTGTTTTAATGTTTACGACAGTGAATAAAATTAAATTATGTATGTTATGTTTTTGTATAGCTCGTGTGTTAAAAGTTAATATTTTATGTTTTTATTAGGGTGTAGTATTCTACACTAATTTGGATTACTATGTTTCACGATATAGCATCTTTCCGAAAGGATTATCTGTTTTATTTTCGGCTAAGTATAATTTTATCACTTTAATTTATTGGAGAAATATATTTTACTTCATGTATAATTTTGACAGTTATACCACTTCCAAAGATCTGACCGTATGCAAATATTTTACACTTTCCTTTTATCACGAGAAAATATTAAAGTTATGAATAAATACAATGGGATATATAAGATTTTAGCTTTACTGACAAAAATATAATTAAAAACATGATAACGTCTTTAAAAATTAAATAGGGGAATCATTTTGACGCGGTTTATTAATAAAAATTAGAAAAAGAAAATGCTGAATGTAATTTTGTAGGTATATTAAGATAAGAGGAATCATAATGTTTGAAAATTTCAAGAATGCGAAATTAATAAGACAACATACAACATTAAAATGAATTCAAATGAATTCAAAGCAAAATATCCGTAAGACTGATATATCGAACAATAGATAAACTCATTTTATAACAAATTTTAACAAGCTAAAGAAAATATATTTGTAAGAATCTAATACCAATTTCTTAAATAATTAGAAAATATAGTTTTAGTGAACGGAAATTTATTAAATCCATACCATAACAAATAAAATAAAAAAAACTACAAGAAAATTTTTTTAAAAAAAGAAAGAAATTGTATCTTTGTAAGCCCTTAGCTTGTTTGCCGTACACCGTACTGGCTACCAAAAGCTGGTCACAACTAGTTTGTCTGCACGCTGAACGGGTACAAATATTTCCTCTTCTTTCTATCTTTGATTTGCCAATATTTTTGATTCTTATAGTGCAGTGTTTCTCAAACTGTGGGGCGTGCCCCCTGGGGGGGGCCGTAACCCTGCGAGGGGGAGCGAGCATATTGAAAATAAAAGGTTTAAAAAATAATTTTTGGGAATGAAGTAAAGCAAAATGCTTTCTGACATAATAAAAAATACACATTTACACTGATATAATTTATTTTTATCATCTGGGGATCATCAAAAATAAAAGATTCTACTTCAAACGCTCATTAGCCATCTTTGATCCTATAACCAAATTAAAAAAATATTTTGTTTTCCTTGCGGTCAATATGAGAACGATGAGAGACTTTTTTTACGTTTCTTTTAACGATATCAAACGACGAGATATTTTTTTATTTCGTTTCTTTTAACCTAAAATATTACTTTAGCTGATCTCTGTCTTTTTTTAGGGAAGTTGTAAATATATATCATATATTTCCGTTTCATCTTTTTCCGTGTGAAAGAGTTTTATGATATATGGATAAGTATGAGTGTTCTGAAACATATAATGCATAATGAAAAACGTTTTACACAATTATTTTTTAGAACATGCTACACTTTCCCCATGAACAATTTTGTAGTTTTGATTGCTGTGCTGTACGGCTTATTATGGTTCATAAATGTAAATAAGCAGAATATTAAAAAAAATGGGCATCTGTGTGTAATCCCTATTGAAGGAAGTTGAAACAGATGAAGCAATTAAAGAGAACTTACTGAAATAATGCATATTAATCAAGATAGCGAAAGTAAATATCAGAAAAGCGTTAGACATGAAACGTTTGAGTTGATTTGAAATTTTCAAATGATGCCTAAAGATCTCTATGAAGAAAACTATGAAGCCATAATGTAGCACTTCGCCTTGTCAAAAAGACACAAGGAAGAAAAAGTTCAAAATGCTATTTGTAGATCATTAAGCAACAGCAAAACTACAAAAATGTGAACAAAATATGACAGTTTAGCTGGAAAATAACGTTCCTGTGTTGTTAGCGAAAAGTGTCTGTGATTTATGTTCTTTATTAAGGACACGCACATTTGGAATATTTTCTTTAGTTTTATTGGATTTTTTCTAAAATTTTCTAAGAAAAATTGAAAAGTCCTTGAAAGTAGGGGTAAGTATATTTTCTCTTAATTAAATTATTCACTGGAATTTTGTGATTTTTATCGTGTATAGTAAAAATAACTATAAAATAAATTATAGTTTTAAAACAAACTGAAAAACACGCTTTTATAGTGAATCGAACTTAAAAGTAAAAAAAAATATTACTTAAAAGCATCATATACAAAATTTAATACTTATCTTGTTAATTTTTACGGTTTATAATTATGATCGTATTGTAGCTTTAGCACTCTCCCCCAAAGTGCATTATTATTGCATTAAATACATTATTATTTTTTGGATGGGTTGGCGATAAAAATTATGATTGAAAATTGGGTCGCCAGTAGTGAAAGTTTGAGAACCACTGTTATAGTGAGATTATTAGTGCTAGCATTTTTAAGAGATGCAGTTTGTCCATGGTACTGAAATACTTCTCATCCGGAATTTTTCATTGAAGGCAGGAATTATGATTCTTGAATACATTCGATAAAGCAAGGTAATGTGCAATTTTTTCTTGAAAAGGAATGAAAATGGAAAGATAATGCCCAAAAATCCGATATTATCTCAGTCCTCATTGTAATGTAAGACTTAGTATTACACCATGCTTCAAATTGTGTGTGCATAAAGTATATAAGCACATACACACGCACAAAATCCTCAACCGTTTGAAAAAGAGGTACGAACATGAAATCTCTTTGTAATTCTTTTAATTAAAATGAAACATTCTTCATAGAATGCGCAGTGTACTTATAAAAAGCAAACATTTAGGGTTTTTAATGTTCAAAAATTATGAAGTAAAAAATTGTGTGAAAACTTTAAAATTGAAATAAAATTCTTGTATTTTCGCATTCCGTTAAATATTAGGTGCCTTTTTGGTAAACTGTTAGGTAAAAAAATGACTACTTAGGGATTTTAAATACATTTTACCAATAATGGACTTCTGAAATATTAATCTTTACAAATATTTTAAGCAAACAACTTCTAGCCAATAAGGGGTTGCACTTCCAAAATACGTGTGCATATATACACATTACTTGACTCTGAAAATGCAACATAAAGTAAGATTAGCTAGAAATTATGCAAATACAGGGTAGGTGCATCTAATTGAGTAATTCCAATGATGTAAAATGCGTGGCTCTTTGGCACATGGTGATTGGATATAAGGGAAGGAATCAGCAGAATGGACAATATACGTGCCGTTATTTCTGCTAGGAAAATTTTCCTCGTCAAAATTTACTTTTTAAAAAAACCACATATGTATTAACATGTACTATTAGGTCTCTGCCGAAGAATGCAATTGCAGATGGCAGGCATTTTTTACCAAGAGTATGGGGATTGGACAAAAAACGGCAGATTGGATCATACACATCCAATCTTAGCAACACCCATCTAAATACGATCGGTTGATCCAAAGATGTTTGGAACAAGAAAATGTGGTAAGTTTCAAAATGCTTGTCAGTTAGCGTGTATCGATGTATCATACGACAAGTGGTGAAGACACCGCAAGCCACTTTTGCTGCAATTTTGCAGTATGTACAGGATACTCTCCCATACTGATCAGAACAATCACCCGCTGATTTGTTAGTAATAAGCTACACCAGTGAAGTCCATTATGAAGATTGCCGTAGACTAAATAGTACAAACGACTCTATTTTCAATGATGCCGGCTAGAACGATGGAATGGAAAAACGTCGTAATGACAATTGTGTCACACTTTTGTTTTCTCAACGGGAAGGATTCTGTTTGTATGACGTCGATGTAATGACATGGTTCAATTCGGTCATATCTATGGAACGCCCAACCATACGACAGCTCAGGAATCCTTATTTTTGACGTGTGCTATCAATATCTTTACCTTTAGTCTGTATTCAATGTATTCTAATGGTCTCTATTCATACGTGAAAGATGTGATGTGACGTGGGACACTACCCTTACATCAAGGGGAGGGAGATTATCAATACCTTTTAACAGTAGAATAACACCCAACCGCATACTGCACACATCGTTAAACGTTCTAAGGAAGATATATGGTTGCTTTTTTGGTCAATTGTTAGCCCTGATTTTTCCCCAGTAGAACATACCTGGGATGTGAGTGGACGCTGGTAGCATACTTTTATCATGGACATGTTCAATTGATGAACACACTGGCAAAATGTTAAAAGGGAATGGAGAACCATTTCTTAGAATGTCAACAGTATTCTCATTGATTCTGGGTCTAGACGTGTTGCTTTGCGTATCCCGTCCGCGGTGTTACTCACAGGTTATTGGATATAGGAATTGGATATATATTTCTGGTATTTTAAATATAATCATTTTAAAATAAGGTAAAACAAACAAACATCAAAAAAGGTGTATACATTTAAGTATAGCAAAGTAAAATGAATCATCTGGAAACATTTGCTTCTATTGAAAATATCGTAGATGAATTATTTTAGTCATGGAGAGAGAATTGAATTTCATAGTTCTTAACAGAATCAATAAAGAGTGTGATCTCGGGTCGTATTATCTTTTCTTTCCTTCCAAAACATTTTCTTTTATTCCCTCTTCATAAAGGCGATGTTAAATGAAATGATCAAAGAAAACTCAATTTCAAAAACGAAATTTTGAAGGTTAGTAAGGTTAAGCGATCATAGCGAAAGGAAAAACTGTCTGTTTGGAATGTCTGTCTGAACAGAACAAATCATATTAACTAATTAGATCGCAAGAAAATTACTCTTTTAGAAATAAATATATTTATTTGTATTAATTTGAAAGCACAATTGCTTTTATCTTAAAAATATTTTTTAAAAATTTTTTGGTATTCCTTAGAATTTTTAATTATTTATACATATTTGTATTCAGTGTGAGTATTTTTTATAAGTCATTTCATACAAACTCAGATATAGGAGACTTTAATGCTAATTATCTCTTCGTAATGATTTGTAACATGTTTGAATGTGTTTGGTAATTAACAACTCACTGGAAAACATCTTTTTAAGTTTTTAGGAACCTTTCGATAAGTACACAATATAAATAAATAAAGATTTGTAAGACGTGGGAAAAAGGATTATTTGATTGATATTTTATTTATTTTTTATTATCACAATGTTTTCGATAAACTTTCGAATATTTCTTGACAACAATTGAAATTAAGTACGCGTTTTTTTGTTTTGATTACTTTCCCGTGATATTCAATAATTTACCTAATGCCGAAATGGTTAAAAATATTTTTTTAATTTTCGATCCTTATCAATTTTTAGGAATCGTATATAGAAAAAGCATAATATTCCCTCCTCCCAATATCCAAAAATATATTCGTTTTTTTTTTGGCCTTCCAGTGCCTTATGTGAGTAGCGTAAAATAGTTATACAATATAACTACGTAATATATTTTTTTCAATTAAATGATAGATAATGAAAGAGATTGAAAGAAAGAAAATTACTTACGGTTACAAGAAGGTATATTTATAATCTATAGTTACTTATCTAATTATACTTTTTTACTAAAATGTTAAGAGTGTATTAATAAGTTTTGGTGATTACTTCGCACTTTGTAATAGTACAAAACTCTCAGAAAAGAGGGAATAGGAAAATGCTGAATTGAATCTAAATGTCTTAGGGGAAATGTATCAGAGTGAAGAGAGAGAGAGAGTTATTTAAAAACACACACACATAATTTAATAAAATAATTTAATATTTTATGAGAATACTAATTCTGAATTTAAAAATTACGGAAATATAGGAATTCAAAATGAATATTGTTCTCCTTAATAATGTACTAAAGACCAATTTATCCAATACATAATTTAATTAATTAACATCATCAGTTTAGGAACTTATGGAGTTGGTCTAGTATTGGATATCCGAACTAGGGATTATAAACAATAACAGCATGAATTAACATTGGAAATTGTTTTTTAACCCTTTATATGGAATTTTAGAAATATTAAACTTTTAAGAATTGAAATAGAACATTTTTTAAGATAAAGAGCATAATATAAAGTGATGCTCCAATTAAATAGTAGATTCTAATCCTACATCCACCGAAGTATACCTTGTGGGGTAACAAGGTCTATTCCCTTGTTAAATAAAACTGAGATTAACCCTCTAACCGGATAGCACGGAAAATTCCGTCAGTGTAAAGATGCTTCGAAAATGGACTGCACGGATTTTTCTGCCTTCAAGTAACGTTTTCAAAAGCGGATTTAAATTCTTTCCCCCTTTTAAAGCTTTAACTGAACTAGGTCATAAAATTGTCCCCGTTCGACCTCCCAAGTTCTAAAAGGGGGAAAGCGTGCATTTTGAAGGCAATAGCAAAATAAGAGTAAAACGCTTTCGGAATAACTTTTCAGGAGGAAGGTATCCACTTAGATTAAAAGTTTACACGTGGCGTGATTTGGGAGCTATTAGAGTGGGCTCAAATGTCTTCCTTATTATTAGACCTCACCACAGAATGCGAAGTCCTCTGCCAATTCGTTTCCTGCCGCTGGGAGATTTATTTATTACTACTTTGCCTGTGGGCAACGTTTTATGATGGATAAAATTAAAGATATTGTTAGTAAATGTTATTTGAAAAAGAAAACACACCAAACTTTACAATTGAGCTTTATTTTAATAACAGTTTTGTATGCTGAAATATTTGATTACAGATGAAAAAATGTAGTATAACACTTATGCACACAGAAAAAGTTGCAAAATTTAAACTCGCTCTTTTCGTCTTAAGAAAAAAATCAATTACTCAAGGATTTTTTCATAAAATATTGCGTTTCTCAAGTTTCATCAATAATTTACAACAGAAGAAAAAGACTAATATCAATAAAGAGATGCTTATAAATTATTATATTTATGTGTTTTAGTTCCCTTTCAACTTTTAATTAAAAATAAATAGCATGCAATCATGCATAAATTACTTTTTAAAGATCTTTTTTACACAACAGTCATAAAAAATAAGAAATGTATTTGTATGTTCTTCTTAAATTGGAGTATGTATCGTTTCAATATTTTTTTGCAGCAAATTCTACGTTTCTGTGCCAAAGATTTACGTCGTTTCAGCAGCAAATGAGCAATTCTTTAAAGTCTGCAATAAACCACTTTTTTTAGATACGTAATTATTCTTCCATATTTAAAAGCGTTTCCTATTTCCCCCCTCCCTGTTAGTAAACAAAATGTGAAGGGAAAAAACTCTTTTCTAACTTTTTTTTTTATATTTACAACACATTAAAGCAGAAGCAATTTGTAAAGCCCGAAGAAATATGATTTTAATTTAACTCTAGTTTTAAAAGGATACACAATTAATTTTCTACTTTTGAAAATTTTTTTTTACTAAATGTAGATTTGTAACAGGGATGTTTCGAAATAGCATTAATTTTTTTCTGGTGCTATTCATTTGATTGTATTTCCATGTAATGCTTATTTAATTGATTGAGAGGATTGGTGAGAGCAATGTTTGAAAATTTTTTTTGAATTTTTAAGTTCATTTTACACTTATTTTTAACTTTTTAATTATCAATTTTTTAAAGTTATATAATTTGTTAATGATTTAGCTTATTAACTAATAATTTAATAACGGCATCGTAATCTAAATAAGTATTGAATAACATATAAAATTACACTTATTTTTCTATAAAAATTGAATTAACCATTTTTCTCTTCATCTGCAAAAAATAGATCACTCCGCAATTAAAAAGAATGGTTTAAAAATTAACTTATTTAAAAATTAAATAAAAATTGTAACGCTTCATATTTTTACAATAAATTAACAGTAAAAAATCTGACTAAAATGTCTGATAAAATTTTAACAAAAATAATAATTCTAAAAATTGCTTATTTTTGAAAATAAAACGTTCATGCAATGTTTTAAGAAATGGAAACACATAAGTAATTGTTTTTTTTTGGTTAGTTGATTTATAGAGTACTTAGCGTTCTCAGCCTCTAATCTCCAGTATAGAATTTTTAGTAGCTATTAAAATAAGATTTCACTTGCCCTTTAGTGAAGATTTCACTTAAATATGAAAATTAAGTGCCAAAATAAAAAGAAGTACTTAGAGTTTTAATGATAATTTAACTTTAAAGTATTCAAATAATTGTTTAAAGATGGAGAGCCCCTCATCCTCAAAAGACAGATTAACCCTTTAACTGGTTTGCCCATACATCGTAAGGCTACCGAAGGCTGGCCATAACTGGTTTGCTTCGACTGGGTACTGATATTTTCTTCTTTCTATCTTTGATTTGCCCGTATTTTTAATTCTTATCATGAAATTATTATTGCTAGTGATTCTAAGAGATGCATTTTGTTCATGGTACTGAAATACTTATCCTCCGGGATTTTCTTTGTGGTGAAGGTGATAATTTTTCATTGAAAACATGAATGTAGGTTCTTGAAAATATTCGATAAAGAACAGGGATTGGCAAGGCAATGTGCAATCTGTTGCTTGAGAAGAAATGAAAATAGAAAAATAATCAAAAAAAACCAATATTATTTCTGTCTCCATTGCAACGTAAGACTTAGAAATTCACCTTACTTCAAACTATGTTAGCATATATAATCATGGAAAAAAATTAGCGCACCAAGAAATAATTGCGGGATCGTAACGAAACTTGACATCAGGTATATGTTGAGGAGATATGCAAATGATTAGAAATGCAGCGTGATTGCGCATTACGTATAGCCGGTAGAGGGTGTTTAACGCCGTCCACCGTGGAATATAAAACAGGCAACCAAAGCTTGTTTGAGTGTGCCGAATCGTTTAAAAAGGAAGAGCTGAGGTAGACATGCCATTACGCCAGTGTTTTTCAAACTGTGGGGCGTCATAACCCTGCAAGGGGGGCGCGAGCATATTGAAAAGTCGAAAACAAAAGATTATTTAAAAAATATTAATTTACTGAAAGTAAATACATAGATTACAAAATACATTCTTACGTAATAAAAAATTAAATACACATGTTCATTGATATTATACACTTATAAATATATTAGTACTGCTCAATGTGTTTTATAATTAATTTAATAATACTAAATTAAGAACGTTTAACAATTACCAGTAATCCCATGGACTCTTAATATGTAAAATTCTATATAAAATTTAACACTTGATGATTTGCCGGTTTATAATTAATGATTTCAATGCCGATTAAAAATTACGCGATTAGCTCTCAACTACCCCCGTTTAACATGTAGGTGTGTGTATTTGGTGTATTGGGGGAGGGGGTAGTAAAGGAATAACTAAGCAAATCCTCTGAAATAAGTAAATACTTCACAAACACTATCAAGGTAATTTTATTGCATTCCTTCGGAATAATTTTATAGATAGCAGTTCACAGAAAATATCGTACTTCGGAAAAACGCATATATACGCCGGAGGCATTTAAGAGGTTTAAGTCGAATTGTAGGTTTAGCGTCAAAATATACTACTTCTGAAGTTAATACATTGTTATTGTACGAGGGGAAGCGCGAGAAAAATTGTTAATGAATATTGGGTCGCAAATATTGAAAGTTTGAGAAACACTACATTACGCCGTTTTCGAAGATAATATGAGCAGCTGTCGCAGTTTGAGAGGTGGAGAATCATCGGCATGATGGAAGCTGGGTGGTCAGCTAGCTCATCATTTAGGCCGCTCTGATTGTGTTGTGAGGAGGTGTTCGGACCAGTGGATCCGAGAGATGCCATTTACACGAAAACCTTGCTCAAGACACCCTCGACAGACCAGTCGTCGAGAAGACCGCTAAATCGTAAGAAATGTACGAATACAGCCAACTGCTTCATCGGCCGCCATCTAGGCACAGGTAGCACCTTTACTAGGGCCCCTGTGTCTTATCGAACCATACGAAGGCACCTGACTGAAGGACATTTGAGATCACGGCGCCCATTACGTGTTCTGTCCTTGACACCCACCCATGGATGCCTCCACTTGGTGCCACGCACGAGGAAACTGGACTGCAGAGGAATGGAACCAGGTCGTCTTTAGCGACGAATCCAGATGCAATCTCAGCAGTGATGACAATCGTGTTCGTGTGTGGAGACCCCTTGGTGAACGCCTCAATCCTGCCTTTGCTTTGCAGCAACACACCGCTACCACAGCAGGTATGATGGTATGGGGTGCCATTTCCTACAATACACGGTCATCCTTAGTATTGATCCGTTGAACCATGACAGCCCAGCGTATGTCCATGACATCCTGCAACCACATGTGTTTCCACTCATGCAACGGCTCCCAGGAGCTATTTTTCAACAAGGGATAGCTCGGCATCACATGACAAGGGTGTCACAAGATTGTGTTCACACAGTTACTCCCCTTTCTTGGCCTGCCCGATTCCCAGATTTGTCTCCAATCGAGCATGTATGGGATCATTTGGTACAGAAAGTTGGCCATCCCACGTGTTTGAACGAACTAGAGGCAAGGTTACTGCAAATATGAAACGAAATGTCTCAAGACATCATACAGAACTTGTATGCCTCAATGCCCGATCGTATCGCATCGTGTATTCTCGCCAGAGGGGGTTCAACACGGTATTAAATCCTTCTTTCTTTTGCCTTTTTATGAGAAAAAAATGATCCTTTTTCTTTGATTTTCTAATCATTTACTTATATCAAAGTAGTCATTGCGTAGGTAAAATTTCATTTGATTTTGAGTACTCCTTCTTGTTGCTCTAATTTTTTTTGTCCAAGAGTGTATATATGTACCAACACACAAAATCCTCAACCATTTGAAAAAGAGGTATGAACATGTAATTTTTTTCTAAGTATGAGGGGATTTTTTTAAGATGTATGAAACACATTCTTCATTGTATGCAGAGTGTACTTATAAAAAGCAAACATTAAGGGGTTTCTGTGTGCCCCTATAATAAAATAAAAAATAATGTGAAAACTGAAAAAGTGAAACTATTAAAATAAAATTTCTTTCTGTTAAGTATTATGCTTAATTATATGCAATAAAAAATGTGCCTATTTTTGAAACATTTTGGGCAAAAAAAAATTTGATTGCTTAAGGGGTTAATTGGATTAGAAGGGTGGTCGAGGTTTTGACCAACCAATCCAAAGGCAGCGAAGAAATCCGTAATTAATATAAACTTTGCATAAAGAAAAGAACGCATAGTTCCTAGGGGATATCAAGGAAAATGTAATAATAAAACGAAACATCTTATTCCAAAAATTAATATGAAGAATTTCATGTTGCTAAGTTAGAACTAACAATGAAGGATATTTACAATTCAATAATTTCCTTGCTCTAAAAATTCTTGAATAGCAGATATAATCTGGAAAAAATATAATTATTATAACTCAGAAACTTCTGTAAGCCATTATTTGAATGAGGTTACTTAAGACTTTTATTTCTTGTCCAGAGTAACCTAGGTTTAAAATCATAATCTTCGGGTACACAAAGAAAAAAGTAGAAAATCACCAATTTAAATATTTACAGTTGTTTCGATTCATCAGATAGTGACAAGAAATTTTCAAACCGCAACAACCTCTTGTAATTTAACAAGCGAATTTAGGCATCGAAAATCCGCCCCTAGCTTCACTTTCCCCATCCTACACATTCCGGAAATCAACGGGGCGGAAAATAGCCCCGTGGAGCGGACACCCTTCTCTGGAGGCGGTTCAGGTTCATCAAGGAAGAGATGGAATTAGAACTAGTCTTCTTCGTGGAGCTCTCACCGATTAAAACTTCCGCGCTATTAGATGTTAGGTAACTCGGAAGAAGGGGGTCGGGTGGTGAGACCCCCAACAGTTATTCTGTGGCTGTTCTAAGTAGAAACAGTGCGTATCGTTTGCTGCAAAGTATTGAAATGCCAACCTTTATAACACTTGGTGAACTTCCCTCTAATCTCGGTAGTAGTCGTAATGAAAACTTATTATGATTCTAAAAATCAATATAGCTCATAGCAGGGGGTAGCGAATCTTTATGGATTTTCTAAAGAAGTATTTAATGAAGTATAGGCCTGCCGTAAATAATTTTGACGTGATTATTAGGAAAACAATAAAACTAAATAATAAGAATCCAAAATTCTATTTAATAATAAAAAATACCTTTTGCACTGTAGAGTTGTTAATGTGTTTTAGTTATACGTGCAACTCAAATTACGGTAACATTAGTATGAGTTCCGTTGTTGCAGATTGTGTGTGTGCTTGTGGATGACAAATAACTTATATTAGGATTGTAAGATTACTCTTAGTGTAATGCATGCTCAATTGGAGTCATCTGCCAATCGGTTTTCGAGACATTAATTATTTTTGCCGTGGTTCACTCTTTTGACAAGAGGATTTGCGATTTGCTTTCAAAATGCCATTTTACAGACTATGTTCTGCATCCAACTGTTTCAAAACTTAAAACACACACCGTTTTTGTCGCATTTCCTAATAATGCTACATTTCTAGATTCATCAAGTTTGAAATTCTCCGTTACACTTAATATCTTGCCCTTTTTATTCTTTTGCTGAACTAACCATGTTAAATAACCCTTAAAAATCGTAAAAGAACAGAAATATAAACTTTAAAATACAGATATGTAAACGAAATTAACTATGTTATGCTAGATAAACTTTGCATCATAAACAATTGTAGTTCACGACGTAACTAAGGGAAGACAAAAAAAAAACCGAGTGTGCTCCCCGCCGCACCGCGACCAATCACTCGCGTTTGTTCGTAATACATCATAGTGAACTTTGTTATTTTGAAATAAAATGCAAAACATTTTGATCGTTTGCGTGCTCAAAATATTGTGTCGCGTGCCATGAATGTCACGCGTGCCAATGGTTTGCCATCCCTGGCCTATAGTGTTTTAATAGTTAAAGTATGGAACATGCTTTTTATGATTCTCAAATATCAATTAAAAATGTCATGTTTTTATCAAAAAAAGATATAAATAAAAGACAGATAAATTAATATAGGATACCACAAAACATTACATAGGAGCTGATGAATGTTCAATCTGTGGAGGATCAAAGTCGTCACGTTGTTGTGGCAGCTCAGGTGTAATTTTCGTCATCTGTGACTATGGTTCAAAATTGAGACGGACAGAAAACCAAGTCAGATTGCTGCCCTCTGATGTTTCAGGTTTATATGAAACTGGTTTATCCCCAAAGGGATTGAAAAAAGAACAGAACTATAAACATGACGTTATAAAAGTATTTGTAGGCATTTATGTACAAATATGTTTCATATTTGAATTTTTAGATTGATTTTTATAAGTCGAACTCTAAAGCAATACTAGTGCTATTGGCGCGTAATACTGAACCTCTCAACTGAAGAAGACGACTGCTAAGCGCTTTCACCAAACTCTCCAAACTTCCTTACCACCCCGATGGGGAAACTTTCTATCAGGACAATTTTAACGGGCATCAGTTCCCCTGAAGAAGGGATGGCAAACCAATGGCACGCGTGACATTAATGGCACTTGACACAATATTTTGAGCACGCCACCGATCAAAACGGTTTGCATTTTAGCTCAAAATAGCAAAATTCATTCTGAAGCACTACGAACAATTGCAAGTGAGTCGTGGTGCACAAGGCGGCAGGGAGCACACTCATTTGTCATTGTCTTACAATCCTAAATTAAGTTAGTTGTCATCTAATCCAGTGTCTAACGTACACCCCCACATAGCTGGGAGCAGGATTCTAGGGGGCTCAAAGATTGCGCGATGTCAAGTACGTATTTAACCAATTTATAAAATATTGAAGGCAAAACCCGACTTTGCAGGTGGGGGAGGCAAATATTCTCCATTACACCACTGATCTAATCTACAACGACAAAAGTTACACTAATGTTACTTTAATTTGAAATACACGTACAACGAAAACATTTACAACAAAAAGTGCAAAAAATGTATTTTTTCGTAGTAAATACAGTTTTGAGCTGTTAGTGTTTCGTTTTATTATTTTCGCAATAACCACAAGTCAAAATTATTTGAGAGCACGTCTATATATCACTAAGCATTTCT
Organism: Trichonephila clavipes; assembly: GCA_019973935.1. NCBI lineage: Eukaryota > Metazoa > Arthropoda > Arachnida > Araneae > Nephilidae > Trichonephila > Trichonephila clavipes. Next base: position 7,450 of record BMAU01007862.1, on the reverse strand, counting down.
TTAGAAAAAATGGCTCCTTGATACATAAAGGTTCGCAACCCCTGCCCTATAAGGTAGGTCTTCAGTAACATTAAGAGTCGAACTCACAACTTGCTGGTCGCGAGTTTGTGATCATAATAATTAGGCTATCCCAGTATAAGTTTTTCAAAAGATAATTAGCTATATTTTTATTTCCTAAATTGAAATGTTTATTTAAACAATAGAATCTCTCAGGGAAACCTCACGTGAATATTAGTTTTGATAAGTCCAGTCAGTTAAAAATGCCCACACTTGTGCTTGATAAGGATGACGAGAGAGAGAAATAAAACATTTGATTAATTAAAATAATCTTTGTGACACTAAAATTCACACAAACTCTTAATTTTTATTTTATATTAGACTAGGTAATGTTGCTGTCGTGTCTTTCCCGAAGGGAAGGAGGGGTTGCGGTTGCCCAGTGGTCAAGGTATCGGATCATGGGAGACATGTCATGAGTTCGACCCAGTACCACTTAAGACCCGCGATAAAAAAGGGAGGGGATAAAGGGGCGCGATACACGTTAAATCCGTCGAGAGCTCAAACGTCCTCCCGTTCGTGTGGTAGTTTGGAGAGTAGGGCACCAGCTCAAATACCGTCCTCGTCATTTGACCTTGGTTCAAAATTACGAAGTCCGTCTCCAAAGGCCCCGTGTAGCTGAACAGTGCGACGTTAATATTCACCCACTCACTTGAAGGGAAGGAATAAAAGTTGCCAGACCCTGAGACAGGTTGGACGTCTACACGATAGATGGCGATATCAATTATCTCCTCTTCCACAATTTAGGCATGGAACTGAAGGGAAAGGAAATGAATATTCTCCAGCCTCTTGCACTCACAGTTTCTGCTGCGACCGCCCACAAGACTTTCGGACTCACTGATTTAAAGAGCACGTTCTCCGTGTGTACTCGGTGGGTATTTGGTGGCACGGACATCGAACCCAGGTCCTCCGGTCTGTAGCCCGATACTCTAACCATTAGGCTACCCAAGGCCTAAACCATATGACCTGCTTTTGAAAATTTGATGCAGCTGATTTATGCATGCATAGTGAGATCCCATGTAAACACTTATAGAGAGGTACTATCAGATGCACACGTACACAATGACACACATGCAAATAAAAAACGCACACATCGAGATAAATGCAAATGTTCATGCAGCATTTCAACAAAGGTTTTTAAAAACATATTACGCATTAATGAAATTTGGTTTTACTATGTTATACTATATATGGCACTATCGGGAAAATACTCTTTTCAAGAAATGAGTTATTTGTGAAAGTTCTGTTAATTTCTGTAGAACTTTCGGTAGAGTAGTAGAGTGCTCTTCTGAAGATTACTTCCGAAGAGAAGAAACGATCCTGGGTCGTTGAGTGTCACAATGATGCTTAAACCAATATTTTTCTTTCTCTTAATTGTTATTTTTCTTTCGTTCAATTAATGTTTCTCCACCGGTGTCCACCTAGGAGATTTGAGGCAGTGTTCCACAAGAAAAATAATATTAACTAAAAAATTGATTATAGATTGTTATTAATAAAATAGTTTATTATTAGTAATAAATATATAAAATAATGAAAAAGAAAAGTAGTCAAAAATTTTGCTGTTTAAAGATACTCGTATTTTCCTAAAAATTTGTTTCCCATTTTATCTTCTAGAATCTGGTTTTAATTGTGTGCGTAATTTAACAAGAAACATAAAAAAAAAAAAATAAGTGAATTCCTACTTGGTCAACAAAGAAAATTTTTATTTTAATTACTTTTTAAATAATCACAATTAATATAAATCTGTATATACATATGACAGAATCACAACACTAACGCTTGTATGCACCGCTAACCTGACCCAGCGATGAAACCTGGAGTTAAGTAACCGGCAGTCAACCCCAGGTTAGAACTCCAATTCACAGCTCTTTTTCGACCCCCAGTTACTTGACTCTGAGTTTCTTAACTTGGATTTACTGGTCGATTGCCATTGGTCGAAATAAACCCCGTGACTTCCGGCTGGAGCTACAATTTCTATCATCGCCTCGTGCCAGCTTGTTTTTAACCTCGTGTATCGCTATCTGTTTAAAATGAATGCCAACAGAATTTATTTTACTCAGTACGAAAAAGAGTTGGCGTTGGCTTTGATGAAGCCGCACGTACATACACTGGTGTGCAAAAATTAAGGACGAGACGGTTTTTTCAATATAACTTTGTACAAAAGCTTTCCAAATCAACACATTTAATAGCGTAAGATCCCCAATACGTAAGAACATGTGTAATATGTAAGCCACACTTACTAAAAGAGAAATCAGAGGGATAAAAAGAAGCTTGATTGAAAAAGTAACATGGAGCGCAATGCGACTGAAGGCCGAAACATCCCTGTGATGGGTGTCCAGCAAGAAACATCCGGTCTTTAGTAGGGGACATGATCACCGCTGACTGCTAGGAAGGTTTCACAGCGTCTGCCCATGCTGAGAATGAGGGTGTCAATGAGTTGTTGAGGCATTGCTGTCCATTCGTCTTGCAGTGCCAATCGAAGCTCCCGAATCGTTACTGGTGGTAAGGTACGAGCTACCAAGCGTCTGCCTAGAAAATCCCATACATGCTCGATGGGATTGAGATCCGGAGATCGTGCCGGCCAATCCATACGTTCAATATCCTCACTCTCTAAGAGCTGTTCGGCAGCTACTGTGCGATGACATGGTGCATTGTCGTCCATGAAAAAGAACTGCAGATCCATAGCGCCTCTAAAAAGACGCACATATGGAAGAAGAATCTCGTTACAATAACGGGTCCCGTTGACTGAATCGGCGTCGAAGATGTGAAGGTTTGTACGACTACCAAGCATGATGCCTCCCTAAACGAGAACACCGCGATCTCCATACCTGTTCCTTTCAATGATGTTCGAGGGATGATTGCGGCTTCCCCGCTCTCTCCAGATGAGTATGCGATGAGAATCGCTACTCAAACTGAATCTGCTCTTATCTGTAAAGAGTACTCGTCCCCATTCATTGTCTCTCCAATTCCGGTGCTCCCGGCACCACAGAGAACACCTTCTCGGATGGGCAGGCGTTAAAGGTACACACCGTACAGGGCGTCGTGCAAACAGATCACCACCGTGCAGTCTTCTGGCCACGGTAAAACGCGATTTCGGTCGTCCAGTCGCCTGTGTCGTGTGTGTAGCAATTTCTCCCGCTATCTGCCGCCTGTTTCTTCTGGCCTGTAAGACAATGTACCGGTCATCTGCGGGTGTGGTTCCTCGTGGACGACCACTACTGAACCCCCGGATAGCTGTTCCTGTAGTTTGAAATTGTCTCCAAAGTCGTGAAACGATGCTGTGAGCAATTCCGAACTCTGCAGCCACACTTGTCACACTGCGGCCTTCCTCCAACTTCCCAATGATTCGACCTCGTGTAAAAGCATCCAGATGTCGTCTAACAGATTGATTATTCGCCATTTCTCGCTGAGGCAGCAACTCGGTGTGATTTTAACTGCTATACGGCGTGCAATCTCTTTTCCAGAAATACTGATCTTACTCCGATAACATGTTTTATACTACTCAGACACTCCCCCATTACGTCTACCTGCATATTTGCGCATGTGCTACCGTACATCACCTTACTTAATCTCCTGATTGGTCTTTCTGTCCGCTCTGCCTCTTCGTTCAGCTGATATGCTAATTTTTCGACTTCGTCTTTAATTTTTGCACTCCAGTGTATAATAGAATTTTCTGATTTTTCTGGTTTCCAGTTTTTCTAAAAAATCTAATTGAGTAACAGTGAAAACTTTCTGAATGGTATTCATCATAATCTAAATATCTACCCAAACTCAAACTACTTCAAAACTTGCACGAAAACGTAAACACTCGAAAAAATCGCTTACTGCGCATGTGCGGTTAAAACTAACCCAGCTGTGACCCTGGGTAAGGATTTTTTAACTTGAACCGGAGTTAAGTTATTAACTTGCGATGGTGAATAACGTTTTCGGCGAAACCCCGGTTTCCTTCCTCTAACCGGCGGTCAGGTTAGCGGTAAATATGGGCGTAAGTGACAAAATAGAAAACGAATTTCTTTCTAATAATCAATGTATGCGTCGCCCTCTATTGCCTTCATTCGGAACTAATTAAAAATTTTCTTCCTTACAAAACTAAAACTAATTAATTAAATTTAATTAATGAATAAATATTCGAAAAAACTGTATTAATATCAAGTATCATCGACTACAAGTTAAAAAATATCTATTTTAACTTGAGTGGAGGAATAAAAGTATTTTACTAACACGATTGTGATTGAAAGTTTGAACAATATATATATATAGGGAGAGAGTGAACTAATAGTCGGAATTGAAGAATGGGTAAAATTGACTCGATATATATAATAGAAAGATAAACGCGGTCTTCCTTCTCACTGAATTTGATCCACATATAAATGTACTAACATCAAAATAGCACTACAATAAATATTTTATTTAGGAATATTGCATTGGGGGTTCAAAAAGTATATGAAATTTTAGAATATGTGGTCATATAGTGGACACACACTTCAGTCAACATTAGTTATTCATTTAGCATCTGAAATCTGCTTAGAGTTAGAACTATAATAAAATTAAAAAGTAAGAGCTCACTTTAAAAGTTTATCTTTTAGGTGTAAGTGAGGAATGTTTTTTGCGTGTATGATTACTCTACTCCAAAACATATTTTTTAGCCAAGTTTCCGTCATGAATAGTACTCACTCGTTAAGAAAACTATCATTTCTAAGAGATTTTGAAAAAAAAATATCATTTTTTAATATAGTTAACATAGTTTCGATAAATATTTTTATGTTTTCTTTTATTGTATTACTTATTTTCTTTAAAAATCAGTTTCTCTAGTAGATATTCATAGCTACCAAATCTAAATGCTTAACTTTTAAATTTGAAACAAAAAAAAAACAGCATTCTCCTCCTAATGGCTTAATTAATCGATTAAATTAAATTTCCTGAGGACAAGTTATGAAGATCATTTGAAGTGAAGAGAAAATTCATTAATTGTAGATAGTTTTAATAACAGACGTGGTGAGATTCAGACGGCCTATTTTTCCCCTTAAGAAATTTGCCTGCACATGTTATTATACTATGACTGAAGCAAGATAAAGAAGGTCAAGAATGCAATTCTCATTTGATATATAAGTTATAAGGAATATTTATGTTAAAAAAATTTGTACATCTCTACCTTTAAAAAAAATGAAACCCATTTTAGTTTATGTATGGTGTATTAAGCAAAAAAGGCATTATTTAGATTTAAAAAAATTTGCCTACCTAACTAAATTCTTGAGAAAAAATTAGATATTTGTGCAGGGATACTCATAAAAACATGTCTGAAGTGCATACAAATGCTGACATTATTTATATGTTAGGCTCTTCCAAGCCTTTATGGCTCTCATTATGTGTGGAAATTAATAAATAATTTGGTTTATTGATGATAAAAAAGAGTAAAGATTTCACGGGAAGATATATATTATAATAAACAAGCATACTGTAAATTCCATAAGCAACGCAAAGGATATATTGATTTAAAAATCCTGATCCATTTCAGTCGAATTTTTTCGGTATGATATATTTTGAAAACAAAGTACCTTTTTGTCGCAACTTGTCCAGTAGATACTCTATACATGCAGTTTAAGACAAAAATAAACACAAAACCGAAGTATAAGTTTCCTTTTGCGCTACGAATTAAAACACGTGATTGTTTCAACACACACAAGGGTTTTCATTAGAATAAAATCCTAACTGTTAGTATTACTATTTAAAATAATACAAAAATAGTACTTACACTTTTTTTGTACAAAACCATTTCAGAAATTGGAATCTAAAGTTTATAGCATTTTTGTGCTCATGAATTATATAATAAGTTAGACTAGATGGAATTCAATTATTCATTAGGCTCTGAAACCTTATATTTTGTGAAACAATAAGTATGAATAATAATGCAAATATAACTAGCTATGTAGGAGATTAATTGAAAAGTACGCAAATTTAAAGAATATATTATTTATGATTATCCTTTTTTACATGTGTATGATTTTCTAATTATTTATAATAGAATACTTACAACGGTTAATGAAAACATTTAAAAGTTCAAGTATGTATTCCCAAAGGGGAAAAATATATTATGTAATGTGTGTAGTTATATAAAAGATCTAGACTGCCGTCTATGCAGTATTGAATCTTTTTCATCAAACGGTGAATCAAGTTGAAAAGAACATTCTTTACGTTTTTATAAAAACTCAACACAAATTTTGCGTTTCATACTCTGTAGTATAACAATTATTTTATCATATTAAGACTTTTATATTTTGGCTCATTACTACTAAATCGATCCAACAAAATTTTACATAAAAAGTAATACTTTATTTAAGAAAATGATTATTCGAAAACTAATAAATAAATAACTTCAACGATAAATTCTCAATAAACCAACTTTACACACGGAGACTCTTTGAGTAAATTAGTAGACTCTGAGAATGAAGTTTTTAAAAAATTACTTCAAAATTTTGCTAGAGAAGATCGCAGTATTCTATTATAACGTTATAATTATCCCTTGTTATGAATTCTTCGTTCTGCAAAAGAAAGCATTTTCTCTGTTTTGCAATGGACAGCATAATTCTTTTTAAAAGGCAAAAACTTACATGACTACTAATCCCAATTGAGTAATTTCTAAAATTCAGATAATGTTATAAAAACAGCATAGAGTATTTTTTAATTCTCATTCTTTACTCTCTATCAGTAGTGGTTTCGCATAAAATGTCCAAATTTTATTCTGCCTCTGAAGATCTAAATGCATAATTTCCTTTCGCTCTTCAGAAGGAAGCTCTTCATGCTCTAATAGAAATTAGAGCAGAATGTAATTGAGGGATAGAGTTTTATCACACTTCGCAAACTCGGCAGCGGAAATTATCTCTAGTTGTTGTGCTCTCTAGGAGATTATTTCCCTTTCTATGCAGAGACATAATAATACGAGTCTTTCTACCGAGATATATAGCGTGGGTATATAGAATTATAAAAATGCTTCATATTACTCTATGTTAACAAATTTTTGTTACAATTTACATGGCCTGAACTTCTCTATATTTATGAATTAGTTTAGTACGTAAGAGAAATAATGATTTTTATTTCGTTACATTTTTAAAAAAGGTGGTCTTTTTATTACTTTAATTTAAATGAGATCTAAGACTCTTGTTGCGCCCCTATCCAAAATCCGTGAGAGGTAAGTTTCTCTGTGAGGGAGTGGCAACAGTTAGAAAAACGTTTTTTGTTTTGAAAAGTGTAATGGATAAAAAGTGTTATGGATGAAAAGAATTTAATGTGTTTTGCTGTGCTGTTTTGATTTAAAATATATCTTGTTGATGTTCTCTTCTCATCGTTGTCGTCTATGGACCAAACCCCCTACATTATTCTCACGAACAATAGTATTAGA